>OZ024828.1:41985387-42585934 GCA_964016985.1 Anodontia alba
AGTCTTTCCCTTATGGGTATGACTGGGTCTGAATCACTACCTGACGTATCAGATCCAGAACTCACATTAGTTGTATTTCTTTTAGGCCGAAGGTTTTTTACTCTTATATCAGCATTTTCATTTGTGCTAAGACACATTTTAACACTGTTTTCCTTTGATACTAACTTCTTTTCTGCACCTAAATTTACCTGTTTCTTCTGCATGTCATTTTGAAAGCACATTCTAGGTTTCCCAAATTTGATATTTTCTGCTTGTGATCTTGTTGGTATTTTCAAACCTGTGTCATGAGCAAGATCTCTTGTTATATTTGAATCAGATTCAAGGCATCTATTTGTTTGTTCAATTTTATAATCTGACCTTGGGCGACTACTACGAGTCTTGTGTACATATTCTGACATGCTAGTATTACTACCGACTGAACTAGACCTTGACCTTGTTGATCGTTTCATACTTCTGTGTGTCTGAATATCTGCTCCAGAGCTAAGTTTATGCTTTTGTTGATCTAATGGGGCCTTATGCTTTTTTATGCTATAGAAATCTTTGTAAAGTCTGTATGGTTCTTTACCCACTGGGTATTTTCTAGGTCTGCCTTTGATGGTTTTCACTGCTGCTGGTGTTTCACTTTCTGAATTCTTAACATTTGTGTCTGTGTTTTTTTCACAAAAATGTTTGATTTCTTCTTTTCCATCCTTACTTCTTCTGTTCAAATTTTCCCATTTTTCCCTTACACTACATGGTTTCTGAGTAAATGCAATTTTTCTTAGATTTTCTGCACATTTTGATCTGGCAGCTCTTGCTTTTAGATGCTTTTTCACCTTTTCTATCCTTCTTGGTGAATAGTCAAGTGTTTTTGCTTGTGACGAGTTATCAATCTTTTCTGGTGTCAAATGAGGATGGGACCTATTCAAATGCTTACTTTTAGCAACTTGTTTAAGTAAGATTTCTGCATGCTTCATCATATGTCCTTTGATCATTATTTTTGAAGAAGACTGAAAACTAACATCACAATATTTGCATCTGTACCTCTTATTCTGTAATTTAAAACCAAAATCATGAGCTTGAGTGTAATGCCTTGCTAAACTTCTCTCAACTTTTGTTGAATATAAACACAGCTTACATGCACTGGTACTTTCATTTATTGCTGCTTTTTTGTCCTTTTTGATTTTCAGAGATGGGACCGGCTTTCTTGAAGTTTCCTCATCAAAAAATGCTTTTCTTTTAATAAGTCTTTTGTTCCTTAGGGACTCCACCCTCTGTTTTCTGCTGTCTGCTTGAGGCACCTGACAGCTTGCACTTCTTCCAACTAATGACTTAGATTTTCTGCTTTTGTTTTCCTTCACAATTTCTGGTTGATTTTGTTCATTAGCTACACCTGTTTCATTTTTGACTACTTTTTCTTCTATTTCTTTCAAGTGCAAATTTTCTGTCTTATTCCTGCTTATAGTTTCTTCTTTTATGATACCAAATGCATTCTTTCTGACTGCTTTTTCTTTTGTTTCTTTTAACAGCAAGTTTTCTGTCTTCTTCCTGCTAACATTTTCTTCTTTTATAATATTAACTGAATCCGCCTTAAATATCTGTTTAACCACAACAGAAGATTGTTCTGAAGACTTACAGGACATCTGATGTTTATTACTGATTTCTTCTATTTGATCTGCTGCTTTAGTCACACTATCAATCAGCTTTTCTTTTACAGCTTCTGTCGTGTCTTCTTTATCAAGAAATTTACTGCCCAGTTGTGAATCGGTCTTGTTATTCAGAGACGGTTCAAGACTGCCAACTTGTTTTTCCTTTGTACATACAGAAGCCAACTGACCCTTTCCAATTTCAGCAGCATTTGCTTCGACCGGAACCTTGGATTTTTCATATAAAAAACAATCTTGAATGAAGATTTTAGGGTCTTTGTATGAGCTGTCGGGTTTATTCCTCATTTTATCAATTGTCTTCTGTGCATCTTGCATAGCTTTAACAGCTTTTAATTGTGGACAAAACTTGGAGATGTGTTTATAAGCAACATCTTTGTCATGTAAAACCTCTCTACACATATGACACTTGAACCATATGGTCACTTTAGCTTTAACTGGGCTACTAGATACATTGCAATTCTCAACATGCTTTGTTCCTATTTTTTCATTCTGTGAAGTAAAATTGCATTTTGAACAAACATAGATTTTAGTATATTCAAAATCCTTGATTTTCTCTTTTGACCCTTTGCATGGAACTTTAAGGTGAGTTCTAAGTTGTTCAAGAGATGGAAAAACTCTATCACATATGGTGCATGTCTTTGAAGGGCATAAATTCAACTTGACATGTTCTCTTAATGTTTCAAGTGACTCAAATGTTTTGAAGCATATGCTACAACCATGTATTGTTTTCTGTGTATTCTGTTGCAAGCCAGAGACCTTATCTTGTTTGTTTTTATTATTTCTTTCCCTCTCCTCTCTTTCTTTTGCCAAACGTGCAGCATTATAAAAGGTGGAATGGCTAGGTGATATTTTACTCTGAGACTGTTCCTGCTGGCTGCTTACTTTGGGTGAAATATCTTGGGGAATTTCCTTATTCTGACATACCTGAGTGTAATGGCTGCTTGACAAACCTGATTTTGTTTTGTTCTGCATGCTGGCAGACATTTCACACTCTTTCTGTGACATTTCAGTTCTGTTTGTTTCACTGGGTTTCCTATCATTTCCTAAAATATTACTTGTTTCTTGTGGTACATTGGTTGTACCCTTATTTGGAGCTTTAAACAGTGAATCAACATGTTTGATCATCTCTTGATCAGATTCTATCTGTAAAATATCTTGCCCACTTTCTATTTTTTTGCTGGCATTTAATCTCTGTTGGACTTTACCAATTTCCTTTACATCAATACTGTTCTCACTTGGAATAATTGCATTGCATTTTAATACAGTATGCTCCCTTTTAGAGCTCCCTTCAGACATATCTGGCTTCTGATCACTCAGATCTGCACTGCTGTCAGTACACAAAAGTTCATCAATACCAAATTCTTTTCTTCCTAGGTCTGGTAAATCTGGTACCTGCATTAACTGATCAGCAATTGACGTATGTGGGAGTGTAAGAGGAACTGAATTCGACGTAACGGATATGGCTGCCTGTGTATTAAATTCTCTGTCTGGAATGGCTGATGGTGAAGGAGTATTTAAGGACTGTATCTGCCTTGTGGACAAACTAGTGCCAACATTAAACTTATTTGTTGCATCCAGACTATTGAGCAGTCTTAAACTGTTTAGACTGGTATTCTGAATAGATACTGATTGGTATACATTACTCTGAACAACATTACCAGCCGTCAAGGTTGCAACAGTGTTTCCACAGACCTGTACAGACTGTTTTGGTTGTATTGTTTTTAAAGTGGAAGTGGGTATTGCTTTTGTTTCTAATGCACTTTTCTCCAAATTTGGTATATGCTTTGTTTCCAGCACACTATCATCTACAACATTTCCACTGATTTTTTGTATGACTTTTTTAGTATTTTCTATTGAATCCTTTTTTGGAAATAAAAATATTTCTCTCTTCTGTAAACCTTGTTGTGTACTTGCAGATATACCTCTTGAAAAACTGGAATTTGGTGTATCTTGTTGTGAACCAGTTCTCATTAAATCTGTAAGAATTTGTTGAACTACAGCTGGACTTAACTCTGGTACAATGTTGAACTGCTGACGGTTTACAGCTGCAACAGTCTGAGGTGTCATAGTCATTTCATTGTCTGACATTGTTAGCAGTCCGGATTGTAACTGGCTTCCAATGTTACTAGACTGACTTCTATTTATTATGCTCTGTTGTGTGATATCACTGGTGTTTTGCAGAACTGAAGGAAAACCACTTGCAGCATTTATTACTGTGGCATTTTTTGTTGCCTGCGGGGTAACAGAGTTCTGAATTCCAAATACAGATTGAAATTGTGAGATTGGATTATTCTGAACTCTGCTTTGCTGAAGTAGATGAGTCTGTGGTGTCATATTGACAATTTGTTTGTTTCCAAATTGATCAAATACATGCATAAACCTTTGCTGTTCAGATGTAACTGGTAGTCGAATTCTGTTTTCATTATTAGGGGATATGTTAGTAGTTCCTGTTTGAGATAACGACTGTGGCATAAGGACAGCCTGTTCCTGTTGTATTGGTTGTTGCCGTAGTGGTATTCTCTGTGTCTGTTGGCTACTACTAGACTGCTGTGACATACTTTGAAAGAAATTTTGTGGTGGTTGGTTATATGAAGAAATCAAACCTGCTGCAGTTATGCTGCTTCCTTCTGTTACCATTTTTTGGCTTTCACTACTAACAGACATTTTATTTTGCATCTGTTGCTCACAATGAGCTATAGAATTGCTGGCAACAGTAGCTAACATATTTAGACCAGAGTGACTCTGAGGCACAGCTATGCCCGCCTGAGCTGTTATTTGTGACATAGAGCTATTTATGGCATTATTTTCATCTGCCTGACAAACAGACATGACACTTTGTGTATGGACTGGAAAATTTCCTGAAGATAACAATCCTGATGACTGAGTCATATTCTGCAAAGATCCATTACTTCCACTTTGGCCAACTACTGAAACACTGATATTCTGTCCTGAATTACTCACTTCTTCTTTTCTTAAAGCACTACTTTGGTCACTTTGATATCTGTTCTTAAGAAATTCCAAAACATGATCCGGAACTGGAGTACTTTTCACTTCTTGATCTGAAATTTGGGAATTTTTTGGTTTTCCTCCTTTTACATTGTTTTCTGTCTGATTTACATGTAAATGTACCTGTGGACTAATGACACTTTTGGTGGAAGATAGCATACTACTGTCTCTTGAAGATGTTGCTTTTTTGACCATGTTTGTCACACGCCGTACTAATTCTTCTTGATTGTCTGGGTTTGTCAATGATCTTGGAACCACCATAGAAAACACTGGCTTAACTGAAAATCCTTTGGAATCTGATAAATTCACAACTCCAGCTTTATCTTTTTTCAACTTATCTATAACAGATGCAGTTGTCAAATAAAACTTTTGTGACTTGACTTCCCCTGGCTGGTCAGTAGCAATCTGAAGTTTAGAACTACCTGTTACATCCTGAACTTTCTGAGAACTTGGTTGCTTTGCTTCTGAGTTTGAACTGGCTACATTTGTAGCTTGTAAAATTTTATTTCTTATGTGAATTATGTTTTGAACATTTCTTTCAACAGTATTTTCAGCAGTTCCTTTCATTGTTTGACTTAGTAACTCTGATATCTGACTTCTACTAGGAATGCTCTTTGATGTTAATGATGTTTTCGGAGATTCTTTTTTCGGTTTTGGTTTCTTTGGCTTTTTACTTTCCAATCTTTCCCTTTCTGCTCGCTGCTTCAAATGCATTTCTGCAATCTGCTGAGCTATTCTAGCACATTCAGCAGGTGATGAAGAAGCAGTTGAATATTCAAGAGTATAAGATCTTTTTTCATTTGGTGCTGTTGTGACTGAACAAGTTGCATTATTTTGTTTCAATAAACCGGAACTAGATCTTGATAAAGCAGACACAGATGACCTATGGCTCTTGTGTAACATACTAGATTGAATTTTATTGCATAGTGACTGTTTTAAGACATCAGAAGCTGAAACATGAACATGTGTTGCTTGTGACATAGTGGATGACACAATACCAACTTTTACTTCTCCACATTTTTGACTAGATGAATACTTTTGACTGAACTGATCGGATGAATTGCTTTTACTGTAAAGATGAGAATGAAACTGACTTGCTCCAGTAGGTTGTGGTGCCAGACTATTTCCTGGATATTGAGGTGGATGATTTGAATGAGCAACAGGGGGAACCCTTAATGTTGGACTACCAAGGTGTGAAATAGTCGGTGAAAATGGTGTAGAAACATTACTGTGTGCCTCAGGTGGTCCCACTCGTTTTGAATCTGACTCTATCTGCAAATGAGACTGGGAATTCTGCCAGAGGCTTGTAGCAAAATCAGTATTAAGCTGCTGCTGATTACTAGTATTCACCTTTATATTTGGAACAGTTTGAGAATTCATGTTAGCAACTTTTGTCCATCTTTCCCTTTTTACACTTGGATCCTTCTTAACTGTTTGGCTTCTGGATTTTTTCTCAACAAGTTTAGTGTCTGGAAGCCCTGCTAATTGTAACTTTTTTCTGTATTCAGTTTCTTGATTTATAGACTTTTTCAGATCATTAATAGTCTTATCCAGATCTTTCATTGTAAACTCATCCATACTTTCTCCCTTTAGAACTTCTCTGGGAAAATGCTGACCTAGTAAATGATCTATATCCACAGCAATAGGTTTATTTGACACAACACTACTGACAGAGGAACTACTTCTAACACAGTTTTCAATCAGACTATCCGTACTATTATTAAGCCGCTTAAAATATTTAACACTCTCAGCAGGATCACTTAATACTGGAACATATTGGCTTGACTCCTTCAAAAGAACATCTCTCTCAGCCTTGTATTTCTTACACAAGGGAATAATTTTCTTCCAGGTATATTCAGGATCAAGCACATTTGGTCGTAATGGCTGCAGTAGTCTCTCTATTTCATACAAAGTTGCTGGATTAATTCTACTTTCATCAGAAGTTGCTGTGGTATTTTTCACTGTCCAGTATAGCCTATTCACTAGATTTAAAGATTCAAATGTAGTATCCAATGAGAAAGCTGTTAATCCACATATTTTCGATATACGGAAGTCATACTCCTTTAACATGTAAGCCATTCTAACACAGGTCTTAGCAATAGCAAACTGTCTTTCTTTAACAGCCTCCAAATTATCTTTGTCCAGTTCCTTTTCCATATTGCCCTTGTCTATGTTGATTGCATACTTGCATAGCTCCGTATACAGCTGTATGAAAGTGTCTCCACACTGAAAAAACCAAAATGAAGCAAATCAGTATGATTAAACAAATTAAGAAGCAAGGTTATCAATGCCATCATCAACTAATAATGATGATTCCCTGACCTTAGTGAAACCACCATGGCATACTGCAGATTCCATGTAAAATTTTCCAATACTGTGCCACAGTGTGGCTGGTCTTTAAAAGTAACAAGAAAAAATCCACAAGGACTTTGTCTCCAGCTTTCTTTTTAAGTATATGAACTGCAACTCAATTAAACAAACTAGACAAAGTGCCCAGTGGCACAATTCTGGAGACAAGGAGAGATAACTCATGGACCAAGTCAGTTAGAGTTGTCTTTCTTGTACCTGACACCCCTACCAAATGCCCTCTACAACCTGACAGTTTCCTGAAAATAGCTCAAAGGGTAGTTAGGAGTTATGGGGTGCACAATAATGCATTTATGGACAGATAGATGGACGGATGGATTCCATGCTGATAGCTATATCCTCTAAACCTCTCAGTAGGAGGATAACGAAATTCAACAAAAGGTCTTGATGGTATAGCTTTATAAACTTAGATGCATTATTTTTTACTTTTATACAAAATTTCTAAGTCTGTGACCTTGACCTCAAGGTCACACCCCAGGATGGGGATGATGCTGAGTAAAACTCTAGACCTATATCTACCAACATGTAAAATATAAATAAAATTCCGCAAAGGGTCTTGATGGTATAACTATATAAACAAAAAACAAAAAGTTTGACTTATTTATGAAAATTCTGTCCGTGACCTTGACCCCAAGGTTATCCCCCGGGATAGGGTTGGTGCTGATAAAAGCTTAAGCCCTATAGCTACCATCAGGCCAAATATGAATGAAAACCATCAAAGGGTCTTCATAATATAAGGTCTTATAAACTTTCACATAAAAACTTTGACCCTAAGGCAAAAATAAAGTATGAACAAATAATGCTTCAACGGACGGACGGACAGATGAACAGATTCCTTGCTGACAGCTATATCCACTGAACCTTTCATTTAGGGAATAATGAAATTTAACAAAAGGTCTTGATGATATGGCTATATAAACTTAAACGCATTTTTTTTTACTTTTATATGAAATTTCTAAGTTCGTGACCTTGACCTCGTTCACACCTGGGGTGGGGATCATGCTGAGTAAGACTCTAGACCGATATCTACCAACATGTCAAATATAAATGAAATTCCTCAAGGGTCTTGATGATATAGCTATATAAACTCAAACACAAAAAACTGACTTTTTTATGAAAATTCTAAGTCCGTGACCTTGACCCCAAGGTCACCCCCGGGATGGGGATAGTGCTGATAAAAACTTTAGATTTGTATCTACCATCATGCCAAATATGAATGAAATCCATCAAAGGGTCTTCAAAATATGAGGTCTTATAAACTTTAACGCAAAAACTTTGACCCTGTGATGGAAAGATGAACGAACGTACGTACAAACGAACAAACGGATGACTATGTAGGGGCAGGGCTCTGGAAATTTTGAAATCTGAATCGGTCCAGCCGATGACGATGACGTCATCAATGAGCCCATTTCCAAAAAAAAATGTATTTATCACCTGTCACGAAAACTAATGACAATTGGCAGTCCTATAACTCCTTTTAAATAATACACCTCAACTCCGTTATATGACGGAAGTCCGGGTATAACGAGCATGATCAAAGCTGGCGTCATCAATAAATACAGTCAGGTATGTAAAAAGAAAGAAAAAAAACACAAAAAACGGTTTTGTTGTTATTTCCATCTCCGCAGGGTTTTCCTAAACTATTTATAAACAACTGATTCTCGTCTTGTATAAGCGCGAAGACGGCGGGAAACAGGAGAGACTTTCATGGACCTGAAAAAGGCCTTCGCCACGGGCGGTTTTGCAGTTTTCAATGTTTCAAGATTTGATCAGACTGCTTAAATTTTAAGCACTGACCAATCTTGTCTAGCGCAAGTGGTGCATTACTTATTTTTACCGTGAAATCTACCTTGAATTATACTCGCGTGTGACGGCAATCAACAAAAAAAAGAAAAAAAAAAGAAGAAGCAATCAATAATACCCAGATCAGACGCCGTTGTATGCGACATCTGATCAGGACGTACACGGTTTGGGAATTCATTTATCGAATCTGGGACCGACAAACCGTGTTGATCAAAACAAAAAAAGAAGAGGAAGAAAACGGATGCGTTCAAGCGGTGCATTCTTTTATCACTCTCAGTAAAGCGACCTTTGATCTTTTGGACACGCCGACTGCACTTGGATGTTTTGCAGTCTCAGTGTATTCACACGTGTCACATAAACGGATTAATTATCAGACTACCGTTACTGATGATTCGTGTTAATCGCTTGTTTACCGCAGAAAGGTCAGTGAAGTGTTGATTTTTTGATAATGTTTGGATAGTGACGTAATTAATTTGTGCTGCGGTAGGTTGTCGTTATTCAGCTGTCTCGCCAATATACATGTCAAATGACCGTTTATAGCCTTTTAACTACCATAATATCGCATTTAAAAGGTGCGCGGACGTTGTCAGTTTGGGAAGACTTGACCGTTTGTGATTTTTTAGACATCATTGATTCGTGAAAATTGGTTGGTTGGGGAAAAATGGGGTTCAAGGCACAAACCTGTTGGACCGATTTATTAGCGTTTCGGGGTGTTTGAAATCGGTCCAGAATTCTTAATTTCGGTCCAGACCGGCTATTTTTCCGGTTTTCCCGAGCCCTGTGTAAAGGGTATAATCATATACTTTCGAAGTCCAAAAATGTAAGAGGAGTTGTGTCAGCAAACGAACGTACGTACGAACGAACAAACGGATGAACGGAAAACCGAAAACTATATACCCCCACATACTTCATATGTAGGGGATATAATTATATACTTTTGAAGTCCATAAATGTAAGAGGAGTTGTGTCAGCAAGGTCTCAATTATCTATGCACACATTATATTTGAGCTGTAAAAAATTACTCAGTTCAAAATGCAAAAAAAGTGATAAAATAAATTCAACAAGAGGCCCACGGGCCACGGTTCGCTCACCTGAGTGACAGAGCCACTGCAGACATGCAGATGTTATGCAACATTTTTCCAATCCTATCATTGCAACTAATGAAAATATCATCATTTGAGCAGTTCTTAGTTTTGAAGAAGAATATATGGGCCTGACAGTCAATGGAGCATGATCATTTGAATAAACTATCAATCACATTTCAACAGAAGGATCAATGCGAAATTTGGTGGAAACTGGCTGTGGTTTCTGAAGAATCATGATTTTATACATGTAAACAGCACAGTGGCAGGGAAATATTATAAATATAAACCAGATGATGGCCATCTTAGATTTCCAATCAGAACAATTTTAACTACTGTTGATCTACAAGTCACTTGATACTTTCAATATAAATGTATATGGCCCACACAAATAGGGAAGCAAATTTGACCTTGGAGGCAAAAAGGTCAAATGTCAACATAGAACCATCATTTGAGCAACTTTGGTAGATCTCCTGTCCCCCATAATTTGTGCAAAGATTAGGACCCAGGGCTTATTTGGTTATGGAGAAGAAGATTTTTAAAGGTTTTTACCAAATATGGGCATGGCAGCCATTTTGATCAATGGACCATACCCATTTTAGCAATCTTTCATTCTCCTGCCCAAGGAGGCTCCGCATGAAATTTGAGCAACACTGGCCCGGAGGCTTCAGAGGAAAAGCCATTTGAAATTATCAACATTTTTTCCATACAAATGTATGGGGCCCATACAAATGCATACAGAAGCAAACTTGACCTCGCCGTAAAAAGGTTAAATGTCAATGTATGACAATTATTTTAGCAACTTTGGTAGACCGCCCGTTCCAGATGATATATGCAAAGATTCAGCCACAAGCCATCCTCAGTTTTGTAGAATAAGATTTTTAAATGTTTTTTCCCATAGAAATGCATAAGGAAGCAAACTTGACCTTTCCGTAAAAAGGTCATATGTCAATATATGACCATTATTTTAGCAAATTTGGTAGACCCCCTGTCCCCGATGATTTATGCAAAGATTCAGCCCCAAAGCATCCTCGGTTCTAGAGAAGAAGATTTTTAATGGTTTTTACCATATATGGGCATGGCCGCCATCTTGGTCAACGAACCGTGACCATTTTAGCAATCTTTTGTTCCCCCTACCTAAGGAGGCTCTATATGAAATTTGAGCAAAATTGGCCCAGAGGCTCCAGAGGAGAAGTTGTTTGAAATTCTGAACATTTTTCCCATACAAATGAATAAGGAAGCAAAATTGACCTTACCGTAAAAAGGTCAAATGTCAATGTACGACCATTATTTTAGCAATTTTGGTAGCCCTCCTGTTCCCGATGATATACGCAAAGGTTCAGCCATAAGGCATGCTCGGTTTTGGAAAAGAAGATTTTTAAAGGTTTTTCCCATACAAATGCATAGGGAAGCAAACTTGACCTTGCTGTAAAAAGGTCAAATGTCAAGGTACGACAATTCTTTTAGCAATTTTGGTAGACCTCCCGTCCCGGATGATTCCTGCAAAGGTTCAGCCCCAAGGCATTCTCGGTTCTGGAGAAGAAGATTTTTAAAGGTTTTTACCATATATGGGCGTGGAGGCCATCTTGGTCAACTGACCGCGACCATTTTAGCATGGACGGACGACAGACGAAAAGTGATCACAATAGCTCATCCTGAGCAGAGCTCAGGTGAGCTAATAAGCCCCACCCCTAGCAGCCATGTTTTTTGACAAATCAGGATTGCTTGAACATTCTTGGTAGAGGGTCACCAAAGCATTATTGAAATCAGTCGGGAGGTATTTGACAAGAAGAATTTTAAAGTTTTCTATACAGATATATATGGAAAATAAGCCCCACCCCCTGGGGGCCATGTTTTTTGACCTATCATGAAGGCTTGAACAATCTTGGTAGAGGGTCACCAAAGCAACATTCCTGCCAAGTTACATTGAACTCGGTCCAACGGTTTCTTACGAGAAGATTTTTAAAGTTTTCTATATAGATATATAGGGAAAACAAGAGGCCCCAGGCCACGGGTCGCTCACCTGAGTGACATAGCCACTGCAGATATGCAGATGTTATGCAACATTTTTCCAGTCCTGTCATCGCAGCTAATGAAAAGATCAACCTTCAAGCAGTTCTTAATTTTGAAGAAGAATATATATTATATATGGCATGACAGTCAATGGAGCATGATCATTTGAACAAACTCTCAATCACATTTAAACAGTAGGATCAATGTGAAATTTGGAGGCAATTGGCTAATTGGTTTCTGAAGAATAATGATTTTATACATGTAAACAGCACAGTAGCAGGGAAATATAATAAACATAAACAAGATGGCAGCCATCTTAGATTTCCAATCAGAATGATTTTAGCTTCTGTTGATCTACAAGTCACCTCGACACTTTCAATGAACTTGGCTATCTTGGATTTCCGATCAAACAATTTAAGCTATTTTAGATCTACAAGTCACCTAAATGCTTCCTACCAAGTTTTGATTCAAATGGCCTTTCAGTTCAGAAGAAGAAGCGAAAAATAGATTTTCAGGATGGCTGTCATGGCGGCCATCCTGGATTTGGGATGATTTTAGCTATTTTTGATCTACAGGTCACCCTGATGCTTCCTACTTAGTTTAAAGTCAATAAGCCTTTTGGTTCAGGAGAAGAAGTAAACAAGAGGCCCACGGGCCACGATTCGCTCACCTGAGTGACAAAGCCACTGCAGACATGCAGATGTTAAGCAACATTTTTCCAATCCTATCATCGCAACTAATGAAAATATCATCATTTGAGCAGTTCTTAGCAGGCTTCAGAGGAAAAGCCATTTGAAATTATCAACTTTTTTCCATAAAAATGTATGGGGCCCATACAAATGCATACAGAAGCAAACTTGACCTCGCCGTAAAAAGGTTAAATGTCAATGTATGAATTATTTTAGCAACTTTGGTAGACCGCCCGTTCCAGATGATATATGCAAAGATTCAGCCACAAGCCATCCTTGGTTTTGGAGAATAAGATTTTTAAATGTTTTTTCCCATGCAAATGCATAAGGAAGCAAACTTGACCTTGCGTAAAAAGGTCAAATGTCAATGTATGACCATTATTTTAGCAATTTTGGTAGACCCCCTGTCCCCGATGATTTATGCGAACATTCAGCCCCAAAGCATCCTCGGTTCTAGAGAAGAAGATTTATAAAGGTTTTTACCATATATGGGCATGGCGCCCATCTTGGTCAACGAGCCGTGACCATTTTAGCAATCTTTTGTCCCCCCTACCTAAGGAGGCTCCATATGAAATTTGAGCAAAATTGGCCCAGAGGCTCCAGAGGAGAAGTTGTTTGAAATTCTGAACATTTTTCCCATACAAATGCATAAGGAAACAAAATTGACCTTATCGTAAAAAGGTCAAATGTCAATGTACGACCATTATTTTAGCAATTTTGGTAGCCCTCCTGTTCCCAAAGATATATGCAAAGATTCAGCCATAAGGCATGCTCGGTTTTGGAGAAGAAGATTTTTAAAGTTTTTCCCATACAAATGCATAGGGAAGCAAACTTGACCTTGCCGTAAAAAGGTCAAAGGTCAACGTACGACAATTCTTTTAGCAATTTTGGTAGACCTCCCGTCCCCGATGATTCCTGCAAAGGTTCAGCCCCAAGGTGTTCTCGGTTCTGTAGGAGAAGATTTTTAATGGTTTTTACCATATATGGGCGTGGCGGCCATCTTGGTCAATGGACCGTGACCATTTTAGCAATTTTTCGTTCCCCCACCCTAAGGAGGCTCCATATGAAATTTGAGCCAAATTGGCCCAGAGGCTCCAGAGGAGAAGTTGTTTGAAATTCTGAACATTTTTCCCATACAAATGCATAAGGAAGCAAAATTGACCTTATCGTAAAAAGGTCAAATGTCAATGTACGAACATTATTTTAGCAATTTTGGTAGCTCTTCTGTTCCCGAAGATATATGCAAAGATTCAGCCATAAGGCATGCTCGGTTTTGGAGAAGAAGATTTTTAAAGTTTTTCCCATACAAATGCATAGGGAAGCAAACTTGACCTTGCCGTAAAAAGGTCAAAGGTCAACGTACGACAATTCTTTTAGCAATTTTGGTAGACCTCCCGTCCCCGATGATTCCTGCAAAGGTTCAGCCCCAAGGCATTCTTGGTTCTGTAGGAGAAGATTTTTAAAGGTTTTTACCATATATGGGCGTGGCGGCCATCTTGGTCAATGGACCGTGACCATTTTAGCAATTTTTCGTTCCCCCACCCTAAGGAGGCTCCGTATGAAATTTGAGCAAAATTGGCTCAGCGGTTTCAGAGGAGAAGTCGTTTGAAAATGTTAACGGACGGACGCACGGACGGACGGACGGACGGACGGACGCACGGACGGACGGACGGACGACGGACGAAAAGTGATCACAATAGCTCATCCTGAGCAGAGCTCAGGTGAGCTAAAAACAGATTTTCAAGATGGCTGTATGGCAGCCATCTTGGATTTCCAATTGGAATGATTTTAGCCAATTTCAATCTATAAGTCACCCCAATGCTTCCTACCAAGTTTCAAGTCAATTGGCATTTGGGTTTAGGAGAAGAAGCAAAAAAAAGATTTTCAAGATGGCCACCATGGTGGCCATCTTGGATTTCCAATCAGCATGATTTTAGCTACTTTTGATCTACACATTACCCTGATGCGTCCTACAAAGTTTGGAGTCAACAGGCCTTTCGGCTCAGGAGAAGAAGAGAAAAATAGATTTTCAAGATGGCGACCATGGTGGCAATCTTGGATTTCCGATTAGAACGATTTTAGCTACTTTTGATCTACAAGTCACCCCGATGCTTCCTACCAAGTTTCAAGTCAATTGGCATTTGGGATAAGGAGAAGAAGCGAAAAATAGATTTTCAAGATGGCCGCCATGGTTGCCATCTTGGATTTATGATCAGCATAATTTTAGCTATTTTTGATGTGATACATGTCACACCTATGCTTCCTAGCAAGTTTGGAGTCAAGTGGTCTTTCGGTTCAGGAGAAGAAGCAAAAAATAGATTTTCAAGATGGCAGCCATCTTGGATTTCCGATCGGAACAATTTTAGCTTTTTTTGATCTACAAGTCACCCCAATGCTTCCTACCATGTTTAGAGTGAATTGGCTTTTGGGTTCAGGAGAAGAAGCGAAAAATAGATTTTCAAGATGGCGGCCATGGCGGCCAACTTGGATTTCCGATAGGCATGATTTTAGCTATTTTTGATCTACAAGTCACCCAAATGCTTCCTAGCAAGTTTGGAGTCAATTGGCCTTACGGTTCAGGAAAAGAACAAAATATAGATTTTCAAGATGGCTGCCATGGTGGCCATCTTGGATTTCCAATCGGCACGATTTTCGCTATTTTTGATCTACAAGTCACCCCGATGTTTCCTAGTAAGTTTGGAGGCAATTGGACTTTCGGTTCAGGAGAAGAAGTGAAAAATAGACATTCAAGATGGTGGCCATCTTGGATTTCCGATTGGCACGATTTTAGCTATTTTTTTATCTACAAGTCACCCCGATGCTTCCTAGCAAGTTTGGAGTCAATTCGGTTCAGGAGAAGAAGCAAATAATAGATTTTCAAGATGGCGGCCATCTTGGATTTCCGATCGGCACGATTTTAGCTATTTTTGATCTACAGGTCACCCTGATGCTTCCTACCAAGTATCGAGTCAATTTGCCCAGGGGTGTAGGAGGAGTAGGCTTTTAAAGCAATTGTTGACGCCGCACGACGGACGACGCACGACAGACATTGACTGACCACAATAGCTCACCATGAGCACTTCGTGCTCAGGTGAGCTAATAAGCCCCGCCCCCTGGTGGCCATGTTTTTTGACAAATCATGACAGCTTGAACAACCTTGAAAGAGAGTTACATAAGAAACATTTCTGCAATGTTATATTGAAATCAGTCCAGTGTTTCTGACAAGAAGATCATTAAACTTTCTATACAGATATTTCGGGAAAATAAGCCCAGCCCGCTAGCAGCCATGTTTTTTGACAAATCATGACAGCTTGAACAATCTTGATAAAGGGTCACCAAGGAAACATTTCTGGCAAGTTATATTGAAATCGGTCCAGTGGTTTCTGACAAGAAGATTTTTTCAAACTTTCTATATAGATATATAGGGAAAATAAGCCCCGCCACCTAGCAGCCATGTTTTTTGACAAACCATGACAGCTTGAACAATCTTGGTAAAGGGTCACCAAGGAAACATTTCTGCCAAGTTATATTGAAATCAGTCCAGTGGTTTCTGACAAGAAGATTTTTTCAAGTTTTCTATATAGATATAAAGGGAAAATAAGCTCCACCCCTAGCGGCCATGTTTTTTGATGAATCACGATTACTTGAACAATCTTGGTAGAGGGTCACCAAGAAAACATTTTTGCCAAGTTATAAAGAAATCGGTCCAGTGGTTTCTGACAAAAAGATGTTTGAAGTTTTCTATAAAGATATATAGGGACAAGAGGCCCACGGGCCACGGTTCGCTCACCTGAGTGACATAGCCACTGCAGACATGCAGATGTTATGCAACATTTTTCCAATCCTATCATCGCAACTTATGAAAATATCATCATTTGAGCAGTTCTTAGTTTTGTAGAAGAAGATATGGGACTGACAGTCAATGGAGCATGATCATTTGAATAAACTATCAATCACATTTCAACAGAAGGATCAATGTGAAATTTGGTGGAAATTGGCTAAGTGGTTTCTGAAGAATCATGATTTTATACATGTAAACAGCACAGTAGCAGGGAAATATTATAAATATAAACCAGATGATGGCCATCTTAGATTTCCAATCAGAGCAATTATAACTACTGTTGATCTACAAGTCACTTCGATACTTTCAATATAAATGTATATGGGCCACACAAATAGGGAAGCAAATTTGACCTTGGAGGCAAAAAGGTCAAATGTCAACATAGAACCATCATTTGAGCAATTTTGGTAGATCTCCTGTCCCCCGTAATTTGTGCAAAGATTAGGACCCAGGGCTTATTTGGTTATGGAGAAGAAGATTTTTAAAGGTTTTTACCATATATGGGCATGGCAGCCATTTTGATCAATGGACCATACCCATTTTAGTAATCTTTCATTCTCCTGCCCACGGAGGCTCCGCATGAAATTTGAGCAACACTGGCCCGGAGGCTTCAGAGGAAAAGCCATTTGAAATTATCAACATTTTTTCCATACAAATGTATGGGGCCCATACAGATGCATACAGAAGCAAACTTGACCTCGCCGTAAAAAGATTAAATGTCAATGTATGACAATTATTTTAGCAACTTTGGTAGACCGCCCGTTCCAGATGAAATATGCAAAGATTCAGCCACAAGCCATCCTTGGTTTTGGAGAATAAGATTTTTAAATGTTTTTTCCCATGCAAATGCATAAGGAAGCAAACTTGACCTTTCCGTAAAAAGGTCAAATGTCAATGTGTGACCATTATTTTAGCAAATTTGGTAGACCCCCTGTCCCCGATGATTTATGCAAACATTCAGCCCCAAAGCATCCTCAGTTCTAGAGAAAAAGATTTATTAAGGTTTTTACCATATTTGGGCATGGCGCCCATCTTGGTCAACGAACCGTGACCATTTTAGCAATCTTTTGTTCCCCCTACCTAAGGAGGCTCCATATGAAATTTGAGCAAAATTGGCCCAGAGGCTCCAGAGGAGAAGTTGTTTGAAATTCTGAACATTTTTCCCATACAAATGCATAGGGAAGCAAAACTGACCTTAATGTAAAAGGTCAAATGTCAATGTACGACCATTATTTTAGCAATTTTGGTAGCCCTCCTGTTCCCGAAGATATATGCAAAGAATCAGCCAAAAGGCATGCTCGGTTTTGGAGAAAAAGATTTTTAAAGGTTTTTCCCATACAAATGCATAGGGAAGCAAACTTGACCTTGCAGTAAAAAGGTCAAACGTCAATGTACGACAATTCTTTTAGCAATGTTGGTAGACCTCCCGTCCCCGATGATTCCTGCAAAGGTTCAGCCCCAAGGCATTCTAAGTTCTGGAGAAGATTTTTAAAGGTTTTTACCATATATGGGCGTGGCCATCTTGGTCAACGGACCGTGACCATTTTAGCAATTTTTTGTTCCCCCACCCTAAGGAGGCTGCATATGAAACTTGAGCAAAATTGGCCCAGAGGCTCCAGAGGAGAAGTTGTTTGAAATTCTGAACATTTTTCCCATACAAATGCATAAGGAAGCAAAATTGACCTTACCGTAAAAAGGTCAAATGTCAATGTACGACCATTATTTTAGCAATTTTGGTAGCTCTCCTGTTCCCGAAGATATATGCAAAGATTCAGCCATAAGACATGCTCGGTTTTGGAGAAGAAGATTTTTAAAGGTTTTTCCCATACAAAAGCATAGGGAAGCAAACTTGACCTTGCGGTAAAAAGGTCAAACGTCAACGTACGACAATTCTTTTAGCAATTTTGGTAGATCTCCCATCCCCGATGATTCCAGCAAAGGTTCAGCCCCAAGGCTTTCTCGGTTCTGGAGGAGAATATTTTTAAAGGTTTTTACCATATATGGGCGTGGCGGCCATCTTGGTCAACGGACTGCGACCATTTTAGCAACTTTTCGTTCCCCCACCCCAAGGAGGCTCCATATGAAATTTGAGCAAAATTGGCTCAGCGGTTTCAGAGGAGAAGTCGTTTGAAAATGTTAACGGACGGACGCACGGACGGACGACGGACGAAAAGTGGTCACAATAGCTCATCCTGAGTAGAGCTCAGGTGAGCTAAAAATAAGCCCTGCCCCTTGTCGGCCATGTTTTTTGACAAATCCAAATGGCTTGAACAATCTTGGTACAGAATCACCAAAAGAAACATTTATGCAAAATTATATGGAAATCGGTCCAGTGGTTTCTGACAAGAAGATTTTTTAAGTTTTCTATATATAAAGATATATAGGGAAAATAAGCCCTGCCCCCTGGCAGCCATGTTTTTTGATTAATCCTAATGGCTTGAACAATCTTGGTAGAGGATCACCAAAGGAACATTTCTGCAAAATTATATGGAAGTCGGTCCAGTGGTTTCTGACAAGAAGATTTTATAAGTTTTCTATATAGATATATAGGGAAAATAAGCCCCGCCCCCTGGCGGCCATGTCTTTTGACAAATCCAAATGGCTTGAACAATCTTGGTAGAGGATCACCAAAGGAACATTTCTGCAAAATTATATGGAAATCAGTCCAGTGGTTTCTGACAAGAAGATTTTTTAAGTTTTCTATATAGATATATAGGGAAAATAAGCCCCGCACCCGGCGGCCATGTTTTTTGACAAATCCTAATGGCTTGAACAATCTTTGTAGAGGATCACCAAAAAAACATTTCTGCAAAATAATATGGAAATCGGTTCAGTGGTTTCTGACAAGAATATTTTTTAAGTTTTCTATATAGATATATAGGGAAAATAAGCCCCTCCCCCTGGCGGCCATGTTTTTTGATGAATCCAAATGGCTTGAACATTCTTGGTAGAGGATCACCAAAGGAACATTTCTGCAAAATAATATGGAAATCGGTTGAGTGGTTTCTGATGAGAAGATATTTTAAGTTTTCAATATAGATTATATAGGGAAAATAAGCCCCGCCCCCTGGCGGCCATGTTTTTTTACGAATCAAAATGGCCTGAACAATCTTGGTAGAGGATCACCAAAAAAACATTTCTGCAGAATTATATGGAAATCGGTCCAGTGGTTTCTGACAAGAAAATTTTTTAAGTTTTCTATATAGATATATATAGGGAAAATAAGCCCTGCTCCCTGGCGGCCATGTTTTTTGACGAATCCAAATGGCTTGAACAATCTTGGTAGACGGTCACCAAAGGAACATTTCTGCATATTTATACTGTAATCGGTCTAGAGGTTTCTGACAAGAAGATTTTTAAAGTTTTCTATATAGATATATAATAAGGAAAATAAGCCCCACCTCCTGGCAGCCATGGTTTTTGACCAATCCAAATGGCTTGAACAATCTTGGTAGAGGATCACCAAAGGAACATTTCTGCAAAATTATATTGAAATTGGTGCAGTGGTTTCTGACAAGAAGATTTTTAAAGTTTTCTATATAGATATATAGGGAAAATAAGCCCCGCCCCCTAGCGGCCATGTTTTTTTGACGAATCATGACTGCTTGAATAATCTTGGTAGAGGGTCACCAAGGGAACATTTCTGCAAAATTATATGAAAATCGGTCCAGTGGTTTCTGACTAGAAGATTTTTTAAGTTTTCTATATGGATTTATAGGGAAAATAAGCCCCGCCCCCTGGTGGCCATGTTTTTTGACGAATCCAAATGGCTTGAACAATCTTCATAGAGGATCACCAAAGGAACATTTCTGCAAAATTATATTAAAAACGGTCCAGTGGTTTCTGACAAGAAGATTTTTTAAGTTTTTAGTTAAAAAATCTATTTTTAGCTCCTGTGACCTTTTTTTTTTTTTTTTTTTTTTTTTTTTTTGATTTGGGTTTTACGGCCCTTTCAAGAATATTTCACTTATATCGAGCCGATCGTTCATCGAAGGTGGGCGAAAACCGGAGAACCTGGAGAAAAACCACCTGACCATCAGTACGCAGAACTTGGCTTTCCCACATATGACCCCAGCGAGGCTCGAACCACAGCGGTGTGAAACCTAATGGATTAAGAGTCAACTCTCTTATCCACTAGGCTACGGGGGCCCGCCAGCTCCTGTGACCTAGACATGCAGTGGACCGGAACCATTTGAGCAACTTTGAAAGAGGACCAACCAAGGATCATTCCTGTGAAGTTTGGTCAAATTCCAATCAGTGGTTTAGGAGGAGATGTTGTTTAAAGATTGTGGACGGATGGACAGACGGACGACGACGACGACGGATGGTGAGTGATCACAATAGCTCACCTTGAGCCTTCAGCTCAGGTGAGCTAAAAACCCAGAAAAAGTAACAAACTAGACATGTGTCAAAAGTATACAGAAGCCCCCACCCTACGGTCTTTGCCCATATGGCTGTTTCCTTTGCCTCACCCCCTAGCTCCACCAAAGGGCAGAACTCTGGTCTCTGTATCAACCATTTCATCTTTGATCATTATACCCAATTTCTAACTTTCTAGGGCAAGTAATCGTACCAGACTTATGATTCTATTGCCATTTTGCATATGTTCAATATGACCTGTTATACATTCTGATCCCTGGCCCCGCCCAGGGGCAACTCTACCATGGAGTCTTGAGGTTTTGTTCTGGGTAAATATCATACCAAATTTCAACTATGTAGCAAAGGTATCGAAGTTATGTGAAACTTGGACATAAATGTGAATATAAGTATGCAGGTTAACTTGTATGTAAATTTGAATGTAAACTGTAGCATTTGTTAGACTCTGTTACTACGTGACATATACACGTACCCACGTACGGATGTAACATCACGGGGAAATGCTATATACCCTACGCCTGCCTTCGACAGACGGGGGCATAACTTTGTAGCATAAAAGGTATCAAAGCTATGAGCAACCTAAGCATAAATGTGAATGTAAATAACTTTGTAGCATAAAAGATATCAAAGTTATGAGCAATTTGAATGTAAATGTGAATGTAAATATGCAGGTAAACTTGCATGTAAACTGTAACATTTGTTAGACTCTCGTTACAAACTTAACATATGCATGTAGGCACGTAACATCATAGCAAAACGCTATTTGCCCCACTCAGGCCGGGGCATAAAAAAAGATTTCAGGAATATACCAAAAACACATGCATTTCTTCAGACCATGACAACAAGAGGCCCATGGGCCACAACACTCACCTGAGTTAACTGCTGTAAGTTAATCAGGTCATTTACTCATCATTCCCTATCAGCCTGTCAAGTTTCAAGGCAATGGCTTAAACAGTTTTTGAGATATCTTGCTTACAAGGTTAAAATGTTGAAATTTTCAAAGGGCCATATTTACTCGTAGTCAAAAACAAGAGGACCATGATGGTCCCCTGAGCAAACAGACTTGCATACTTACTGTTGAAACTTCAGCCAAGTTCACTGCTCTAAGATTTTTGTATAAATTTTATAGCCCTGCAACTTTCCCCACAACCCCACCTCCAGCTGCCATGTATTTTTTAATGCATCATGACGACTTGAACTGAATCTTGAAAGAGGGTCACCAAAGGAATATTTCTGCCAAATTATGTTGAAATTGGTCCAGCGGTTTCTGACAAAAAGATTTTTAAAGAGTTTTATATAGCTATAAAGAACTACTCCCATAATGGCCATATTTTTTGACGAATCCTGATAACTTGAACAAACTTGGTAGAGGGTCACCATAGGAACATTCCTGCCAAGTTATATTGAAATCAGTCCAGCAGTTTCTGACAAGAAGATTTTTAAAGTTTTTTACATAGATATATAGGGAAAATAAGCCCCGCCCCCTGGCGGCCATGTTTTTTGAGGAATCATGATGGCTTGAACAATCTTGGTAGAGGATCACCAAGGAATATTTCTGCAAAATTATACTGAAATTGTTCCAGTGGTTTCTGACAAGAAGATTTTTAAAGGTTTTTCTTTTGGTTGCCATGGCAACCAGAATTCTGCATGGATTCCAAATCTTTGAACAATTTTCAGTCAGTATCACCCAAGGATCAATCCTGTGAAACTTGGTTAAAACTGGCTCAATGGTTTAGGATGAGATGTTGTTTAATGATTGTGGATGGACGGACACACAGACGGACGATGACAGATGCTGAGTGATCACATTAGGTCACCTTAGCCTTTGGCTTAGGTGAGCTAAAAACTCAGCCAAGACAACATATTTCCTATAAATACAATACCTGTACCAGAGTTACTAGTCCAGTGTACACTGGGTCCAAGGATGTATGCATGTGCTTAGTATCACTGGCTGTAGGACCAATAATTACTGAGAAACTGACCTTTTGCACAAACTTAACAAAGTCAGTGGAATGTGAAATATAGGTCACGGTCAAATACAGATGACTGCATTTAAGAGGCCATACTAAGATGTTTGCAAGTGCTAAGTATCACTGCCGTAGGACCAACAGTTACTGAGAAACTGACCTGAACGAAACAAATTTAAGAAAGTCACTGGACCGTGAATATAGGTCGTAAGTGACCAGGTCCAAACTTGACCAAGGACTCATCAAGACATTTTGAGCAAGATTCATGATGATGGCATCTGCTTAGGGCCCTTTGGTTTCAGAGAAGTTTTTTCTTTAAGTTTTTAGCTTATAGCTCTATATTAACAAGAGGCCCATGGGCAACGGCTCGCTCACCTGAGTGACATAGCCACTGCAGATATGCAGATGTTATGCAACATTTTTCCAATCCTATCATCGCAACTAATGAAAAGATCATCATTTGAGCAGTTTTGAAAAAGAATATATGGGCCTGACAGTCAATGCAGCGTGATCATTTGAATAAACTATCAATCATATTTCAACAGCAGGATCAATGTGAAATCCTTTGGTGTAAATTGGTTAAGTGGTTTCTGAAGAATCATGATTTTGTACATGTAAACAGCACAGTGGCAGGGAAATATAATAAACATAAACAATAGGATGACCATCTTAGATTTCCAATCAAAATGATTTTAGCTATTGTTGATCTACAAGACACCTCGATACTTCCAATATAAATGTATAATGGCCCATACAAATGCATGGGGAAGCAAATTGACCTTGCCGTAAAAAGGTCAAACGTCGACACAGAACCATCATTTTAGCCATTTTTGTAGATCACCTGTTCCCCATAATTTGTGCAAAGATTAAGGCCCAGGGCTTATTTGGTTCTGGAGAAGAAGATTTTTAAAGGTTTTTACCATATATGGGCATGGCAGCCATTTTGATCAACAGACCACGCCCATTTTAGCAATCTTTCATTCTCCTGCCCAAGGAGGCTCCGCATGAAATTTGAGCAACACTGGCCCAGAGGCTTCAGAGGAGGTCATTTGAAATTATCAACCATTTTTTCCATATAAATGTATGGGGCCCACCTGTCCCCGATGATTTATGCAAAGATTCAGCTAAAAGGCATCCTCAGTTCTGGAGAAGAAGATTTTTAAAGGATTTTACCATATATGGGCATGGCGGCCATCTTGGTCAATGAAATGCAACCATTTTAGCAATCTTTCATTTCCCTGCCCCAGGGAGGCTCCAAATGAAATTTCCAGAGGAGAAGTCATTTGAAATTCTCAACATTTTTTCCCATACAAATCCATAGGAAAGCAAACTTGACCTCGCCGTAAAAAGGTCAAATGTCAATGTACGACCATTATTTTAGCTATTTCGGTAGACCTCCCGTCCCTGGTAATTTATACAAAGATTCAGCCATAAGTCATCCTTGGTTATGGAGAAGATTTTTAAAAGTTTTTACCATATATAGGCATGGTGGCCATCTTGGTAATGGACGGCAACCATTTTAGCAATTTTATATTCCCCTGCCCAAGGGAGGCTCCAAATGAAATTTGAGCAACATAGGCCCAGAGGCTCCAGAGGAGAAGTCGTTTAAAATTCTGAACATTTTTCCCATACAAATGCATAAGGATGCAAACCTGACCTTGCCGTAAAAAGGTCAAATGTCAATGTACAACCATTATTTTAGCAACTTTGGTAGACCTTCCATTCCCGATGATATATGCAAAGAATCAGCCACAAGGCATCCTCAGTTTTGGAGAAGAAGATTTTTAAAGGTTTTTTCCCATACAAATGCATAGGGAAGCAAACTTGACCTTGCCATAAAAAGGTCAAATGTCAATGTACGACCATTATTTTAGCAACTTTGGTAGACCCCAGCCCCTCCCCGATGATTTATGCAAAGATTCAGCCCCAAGACATCCTCGGTTCTGGAGAAGATTTGTAAAGGTTTTTACCATATTTGGGCATGGCAGCCATCTTGGTCAACGGACTGCAACCATTTTAGCAATCTTTTGTTCCCCCAAACTAAGGATGCTCCATTTGAAATTTGAGCAAAATTAGCTCAGGGGCTTCAGAGGAGAAGTCGTTTGAAAATGTTAATGGATGGACAGACGCACAGATGGATGAAAAGTGATCACTATAGCTCATCCTGAGCATAGCTCAGGTGAGCTAATAAATGATCTCAAGGGCATGGCCAAATTTGGACTCCAGGGCATGGCTGGTAGGATTTACGTAGAAGACCACTAAACCACTAAACATTGCTATATACTAAATATATAACTGTAGGCCTCATGGTTTTAGAGAAGAAGATTTTTTAAGTTCATCCCAATATAAGTCAGTGGGAGCTAATGACCCCTGGGGCGTGGCCAATAGACCCTAGGGGCATGGTTGGCAGGATTTATGTTGGAGACCACTAATCATTGCTACATACAAAATATGTTAGCTTCCGGCCTCATGTCTTCATAGAAAAAGATTTCTGAAGGTTCTTTAGCTATATAGTTCTATATAAACAAATGACCCCCCTGGGGCATGGCCAGTTTGGGTCCCAGGGACTTGATTGGCAGGATTCATGTAGAGGACCACTAAACATTGCTACAAATTAAATATATAAGCTGTGGGCCTCATGGTTTCAGAGAAGAAGATTTTTTAAGTTTTTCTCATTATAAGTATATGGGAGCTCATGAAATCGGGGCCTGGCTAATTTAGACCCCAGAAGCTTCATTGGCAGGATTCATGTAGGAGACCAATAAACATTGCTACAAACTCAATATATATTAAGCGGTGGGCCTCATGGTTTTAGAGAAGAAGAATTTTTAAGTTTTTCCCATTGTAAGTCTGTGGGAGCTAATGACCCCCAGGGCATGGCCAGTTTGGGCTCCAGGGGCTTGATCGGCAGGATTAATGTATCGGACCACTTAACATTGCTACATACTAAAAATAGTAGCTGTAGGCCTCATAGTTTCATAGAAGATTTTTTTTCCCCAATATGTCTATGGGAGCTAATGATCCCTGGGGCATGACCAGTTGGACCCAAGGGGCATGGTTGGCAGGATTTATATAGGAGACCACTAAACATTGCTACATACTAAATCTTTTAGCTCTGCGACTCATGGTTACAGAGAAGAAGATATTTAAAAGTTCTTTAGGTATTTTTATCTATATATACATATGACCCCCGAGGGTGTGGCCAGTTTGGACCCCAGGAGCTTGTTTGGCAGGTTTTACGAGGGTCCTGCAAAAAGTTTTGTCACTGGGTTCGGATTACTTCAGTGCTACGTTTTATCAAACATATTTTTATTACAAACCTTCAAAGTATTCCCCCTTTACTGAAACACATTTTTGTAACCTTTTTACCCAGTTGCGAAAAGCAGATAAATAGTCTTCTTTTTGTATCTGTTGGAGACACTGATAAATAGCGCTGCCAAGAGAACTTGTAGATGTATACTTATTTCCAGAAAGCATTTTCTTAAGCCTTGGAAATAAAAAAAAGTCACAGGGACTCAGGTCAGGTGAATAAGGTGGATGGTTTAAAACTTTCACCTTTTCAGAAGCTAAAAAAGACTTAACAACCTATAACTTATGAGAGGAGGCATTGTCATGTAAAAGGTGGACTCCTGACCAACCTTTGCTTGGTCGTTTCTTATTGTAAAACTCTCACTTTCTTCAGTACAGAATTCTTGTAGAATCGGCCAGTGACTGTATGACCAGATGGACAAGGCACTTGAATGATTGGCCCACTTGAATTAAAGAAAATTGCGTACAACATCTTTTTGGAACTTATGCTTCTCTTGGCAATATATGGGCATTTTTTATCTTTTCGCTTCCATTGCTTATTATCAGCCCTTCTTTGTGGCTCAAACATGTGCACCCAGGTTTCAGCACCTGTTAGCAAGTTAGAAATAACCCAACTATTACAGCCTTTGTATGTTTTCAAAAGTTCCTGAGCATATTTAAGGCGTTGTGTATTTTGCTCCTCAGTGAGCAAATGAGGTACCCATCTTCAATAGAAAGTTTCCCAGCTTTAAAAGCTTTAACCCACCTAAAAACTGTGCGCATTGAAATGGTCTGAGCTCCATATATACCACACAATTCATTAAATGTCTGCTTTGAATCTACATTAAGCCTAATGCGGCATTTAATATAGCAACGAATTTCAGTCTTCTGGTCCATGTTCCAATGTAACAAGTAAATTCAGTTTATATCACTGCATCTACTTCAACTTGAAATAACAGTCAGTTGGAAAGCAATTTGCACGAAATAAATGGATATCGTTAGCTATTCAACACACCATTCAAGTGCAGTGAAGCATTTTAAAATATACCTGGGATAAAACGAAGGAAGCCTATTAGTAACAGAATTTTTTGCACGACCCTCGTACATAGGGGCCACTAAACGTTGCTACATACTAAATATATAAGCTCTGGTCCTCATGATTTCTGAGAAGACGATTTTTAAGTTTTTCCAATTTTAAGTCTATGGGAGCTAATGACCCCCGGGGAATGACCAATTTAGACCCCAGGGACTTGATTGGCAGGATTTATGTAGGGGACCACTTAACATTGCTACATACTAAATATATAAGCCTTGGGCCTCTAGGTTTCAGACAAGGAGATTTTTAAGTGTTTTTTTTCCATTATAAGACTATGGGAACTAATGACCCCTGGTGCCTGGCTAATTAGGACCCAGGGGCATGATTGATAGGACTTATGTAGGGAACCACAAAACATTGCTACAGACCAAATATTAAAGCTGTAGGCCTAATGGTTTCATAAAAGATTTTTTAAGTTTTTCCCATTATAAGTCTATGGGAGCTAATGAATCCCTGGGGTGGCCAATTTAGACCCCAGGGGCTTGATTGGCAGGATTTATGTAGGGGACCACTAAACATTGCTACATACTAAATATATAAGCTGTAGGCCTCATAGTTTCATACAAGAAGATTTTTTGAATGCTTTCCCATTATAAGTCTGTTGGAGCTAATGACCCCTGGGGTATGGCCAATTTGGACTCAAGGGGCATGGTTGGCAGGATATATGTAGGAGACCACAAAACATTGCTATATACTAAATCTGTTAGCTCTGGGCCTCATGGTTTCAGAGAAGAAGATTTTTGAAAGTTCTTTAGCTATATTAGCTCTATATATACATATGACACCCTGGGGCTTGTTTGGCAGGATTTATGTAGGGGACCACTAAACATTGCTAATTAACTAAATATACTAGCGGAAAAAATAAATTGTGCATGGGTATAATATGCTATAACTTAGGAGGTATACAAGAAATTGCTACACAAAATGTATCAGGGTTTTATCTGACCTTTATTTAACACCAGCTCAATTGACATGTTTATTGCATCAGCAGCGTCTTGGACAGAGATCAGTTTTCAGAGACGTTTTCTAAACACAGTTCAGCTCATCAATACCGTGTATGTCCACCATTGGAATCGATGCATGCTTGGCAACGATGTCTCATTGATGCAACAATTGTTCTGAAAAATGCCTGGGGAATACCATTCCAAATTCTCACAAGCGCACGTGACAGGTCAGGTAACATCAACGGCTGATTTTGGAGGCCAGGTAAGTGACGCTGCATCTCATCCCAAACATGCTCTATAGGAGACAAATCTGGTGACATTGCAGGCCAGTGCAGCACATTAACATTTTTCTGGATCAAGAAGTCAGTGACGACCAGCGTGACATGTGGGTGAGCGTTATCCTGTTGCAGCATGGCGTATTGTTGTTGCACAAATGGGAGAACATCGGGCCGTATGACTTCGGCACGGTATCTGATGCCTGTAAGTGTGCTGTCCACAACCACAAGAGCTGTTCTGCCATGGGATGAGATTCCACCCCACACCATGACACTACCTCCACCGAAAGGACGCCGCTGAATCACACAACTGTCATGGAAACATTCACCAACACGAAGGTACACTCTAGAATGACCGTTGCTGCTGTCGAGATGAAACCTGGATTCATACGTGAAAAGAACATGTGCCCAGTCCTGTTGCGTGAAGTGTATGCGTCGTCTACACCAGGCAAAATGTGCTACACAATGACATTTCAGCAGAACAGGATGTATGGCTGGATGTCGTGGCCATATGCCTCGTTCACGCAATCGATTATGTACCCTTCGGGGACTAATTCTCCTAAGACCAGGAATACTTCTAGCTGTCAAAGTAGCAGTTCTGAGTCGATCAAGGAGATGAACCACCCGGATGTATGTATTCTGACGATTAGACGTCCCGCGTGGATGTCCTGACTGAGGCCGGTCTCTGGTGGTCCCAAACTGTTGGTACCGTCTCTACAAGGTGTCTACAGTATTTCGGTGCAAACCAAATTGTCTTGCAACATCAGTATGATGTACACCAGCTTCAATCATGCCATCTGTCAGTTTCATTCAACCTTGGCATGGCGTATCAAAGACATTTTTTTCAAAATT
Organism: Anodontia alba; assembly: GCA_964016985.1. Lineage (NCBI taxonomy): Eukaryota > Metazoa > Mollusca > Bivalvia > Lucinida > Lucinidae > Anodontia > Anodontia alba. Next base: position 42,014,634 of record OZ024828.1, read on the forward strand.
ATCCTGGTTTTCTCTTTTACAGGCATCAACACTATGCTTGTACACATGTTTAGTCGACAAACGAGTTTGCGATCTTACTGCTGCCCAAAAAAAAAATGGAAAAGAAGACGTCGGCCAAACAGACAAACTACCCATGCAACTCATGCACTGACCAGTGTAAATGACCGGGATGGATACACAACTTGCCTGTGTAAACTTTCAAGCTTTAATTTATAAAATGAAGCAATACCTGAACATTTTTCGCATGCAGTTTATTTTTTCCGCTGGTATATATAAGTTTTCCAGAGAAGATTTTTTAAGATTTTCCCATTATGTCTAATAATAAAATAATAATAATAATAATAATCAACTTTATTTATAGAGGGTAACACATTTAGTAAACTAGTACTAATCTTCCATGTGGCCCTCTTTTTTCCTGGGTAGAAATCAGTACTTAGCAATGTGGATAAAGTCTCTTGCTCAAGGAAACAACACTTGATGTTAGTGGGGATCGAACCGGTACCTCTCGATCTCGAGTCCGATGCTGTACCACTGCACCACAGTGCTCCACATGGGAGCTAATGATCCCTGGGGCATGGCCAATTTAGATCCCAGGGGCTTGACAGGCAGGATTTATGTAGGGGACTGCTAAACATGAAGTTTTTAAAAGTAAAACGTATTTTAACAAGCAATACTAAACCTATAGATAATGTGATATTCCCTTCTGTATTTCAAACCTTCCACAGAAAAAATGACCATTCAATCGTCTTAAGAAGTCTTAATCCAGAAGGTCCCTTAGGCAGTTACCTGTGTGACGTAACTCTTCCCGCACTTTTAATCACATGTCAGTTTTCTTTCAGGATCAAACCATAAAACTGAGCTAAGGGGGGATAGGGAGTGGGGGGGGGGGGGGGGGGGGGAACAGTCTTATCTATAGCTTAAATATTGCTTGTTAAAATACGTTTTACTTTTAAAAACTTTATTTTAACTGCACAATACATTAACCTATAGATAATGTGCTAGAATTCACCAAGTAAGTGGGAAGGAGCTCCCTTATTCTAACACAATATAATATATATACATGTATATATATAATATATATATATATATATATATATATATATATATATATATATATATATATATATATATATATATCCTCCACTTCTGGATTAAGACTCTGGAAACTCGAGGAATAAGATACATTCTATAACTATATGTAGCTCTTAGAATGATCTAGATTCCCTAATAACATCTCTAAGGTGTTAACACCTTATATGTTAATAGTAGACTCTGTGGAGGCTGCCAGTTTCACAATCCTCAGAGGCCTGCTTTCCTGTCCACCCCCCCCCCCCCCACCCCTTTTTTTTCTTTTTGGGTAACGAAAGATGATCCCAAAAAAGAAAAACTGAGTTATTGAGACAGAAAACAAGAGGCCCACGGGCCACTCACCTGAGTGACATAGCCACTGCAGATATGCAGATGTTATGCAACATTTTTCCAATCCTGTCATCGCAACTAATGAAAAGATCATCATTTAAGCAGTTCTTTATTTTGAAGAAGAAGATATATGGCATGCCAGTCAATTGAGCGTGATCATTTGAACAAACTCTAAATGGCAGCCAACTTGGATTTACGATCGGCATGATTTTAGCTATTTTTGATCTACAAGTCACCCCAATGCTTCCTACCAAGTTTCGAGACAACTGGCCTTTCAGTTCAGGAGAAGAGGCGAAAAATAGATTTTCAAGATGGCTGCCATGGCAGCCATCTTGAATATCCGATAGGCAGGATTTTAGCTATTTTTGATCTACAAGTCACCCCAATGTCTCCTACGAAGTTTGGAGTCAATTGGCCTTTCGGTGCAGGGGAGAAGCTAAATATAGATTTTCAAGATGGCGGCCATGGTGGCCATCTGGGATTTCTGATCAGAACAATTTTAGCTATATTTGATCTACAAGTCACCCTGATGCTTCCTACTAAGTTTCGAGTCAAGTGACTTTTGGGTTAAGGAGAAGAAGCAAAAAATAGATTTTAAAGATAGCCGCCAAGGCGGCCATCTTGGATTTATGATCGGCATGATTTTAGCTATTTTTGATCTACAAGTCACCCAAATGCTTCTTACCAAGTTTCGAGTCAACTGGCCTTTCGGTTCAGGAGAAGAAGCGAAAAATAGATTTTCAAGATGGCTGCCATGGCGCCCATCCTGGTTTTACAATCGGCATGATTTTAGCTATTTTTGATCTACAAGTCACCCCGAAGCTTCCTACCAAGTTTGGAGTCAACTGGCCTTTCGGTTCAGGAGAATAAGCGAAAAAAAGATTTTCAAGACGGCTGCCATGGCGGCCATCTTGGATTTCCGATAGGCACGATTTTAGCTATTTTTGATCTATAAGTCACCCCAATGCCTCCTACCAAGTTTGGAGTCAATTGGCTTTTGGGTTTAGGAGTAGAAGCGAAAAATATATTTTCAAGATGGGGGCCATGGCGGCCATCTTGGATTTCCGATCGGCATGATTTTAGCTATTTTTGATCTACAAGTCATCCTGCTGCTTCCTAGCAAGTTTGGAGTCATTTGGCCTTTCGGTTCAGGAGAAGAAGCAAAAAATAGATTTTCAAGATGGCCGCCATGGCCGCCATCTTGGAGTTCCGATCGGCACGATTTTAGCTATTTTTGATCTACAAGTCACCCTGATGCTTCCTAGCAAGTTTGGAGTCAACTGGCCTTTCGGTTCAGGAGAAGAACCGAAAAATAGATTTTCAAGATGGCGGCCATCTTGGATTTCCGATCGGCATGATTTTAACTATTTTTGATCTACAAGTCACCCTGATGCTTCCTAGCAAGTTTGGAGTCAACTGGCCTTTCGGTTCAGGAGAAGAAGCAAAAAATTGATTTTCAAGATGGCGGCCATGGTGGCCATCTTGGATTTCCGATTGGCACGATTTTAGCTATTTTTGATCTACAAGTCACCCTGATGGTTCCTAGCAAGTTTGGAGTCAATTGGCCTTTCGGTTCAGGAGAAGAAGCGAAAAATAGATTTTCAAGATGGCGGCCATGGCGGCCGCCTTGGATTTCCGATCGGAATGATTTTAGCTATTTTTGATCTACAAGTCACCCTGATGCTTCCTACCAAGTATCAAGTCAATTGGCCCAGGGGTGTAGGAGGAGTAGGCTTTTAAAGCAGTTGTTGACGCCGCATGCCGCACGACGGACATTGACTGACCACAATAGCTCACCATGAGCACTTCGTGCTCAGGTGAGCTAATAATTGCCCCGAAAGATAGTTGTCTATCTTAAAGAGACAACTATTAAATAAGGAAATGTCTCAGATGAGTTTCTTGTTGATAATCTACATATCTGGAGGCTGATAAATCCTAGAGATTAAAGATTATTAATTTATTAAAAATAGTCTAAACTATTTATTTACATGAATAAATTAGAATCTGGTTAATTAGCCGAATTTAACTGTTGCCAATAACCAGTTCATAATACTTAAATAATCGTAAGGCTTTATAATTATTCCCTTGCATTTCAAGCAAACAGGAATAATAATAATAATAATAATAATAATAATAATCTGGGTAAATGGACTAATCTAATTCCTACCGAATACCCAGTTGATCTATCAATGACTGCGAACATATGATTGATAGCTTTGCATTTTTATCTATTGCCAGTTAGACTGTGACAACTAATCTAACCAGGGCAAAAAGATACTAGAAGATATTGTCAATTTCTTCACATGAAGCTGGACAACCTGAATAAATTTTAAGACTAACTTCTACCAGAGGAGATTTATGAAATGTTTCGTATCCTTGGTAAATTTAATAAGATAAAAACAAGAGGCCATGATGGCCCTGTAATGCTCACCTGAGCATCATAGCACTTTGAGAACCTGATCTAGAACTGATCAAGGCAAACATTCTGATCAAAATTCAAAATGATTATATTAACAAGTAAGACAATGTAGCATGTCTAATGGACTGTGAAATAAAGGTCAAGGTCAAATATGGATGACTGCACTCAAGAGGCCATGCTAAGATGTATGCATGTACTAAGTATCACTGGCTGTAGGAGCAATAGTTACTGAGAAACTGACCTAAACACAAACACTTCACAAGTACCAAATATCACTCTGTAGGACCAATAATTACTGAGAAACTGACCTAAATGGAAAAAACTTAAGAAAGTCACTGGATAGAAAAATATACATCACCTTGAAATCATCAAGACAAACATTTTGAGCAAGATTCATGATGATCACTTGAAAAATGTGACCTCTAGAGCATCAACAAGGTTTTCCTTTGATTTGGCCAGGTGACCTAGTTTCTGATATCAAGTGACCCAGTTTTAAACTAGACCTAGAAATCATCAAGACAAACATTTTGAGCAATATTTGATGGTTATTTGACCTCTGGAGTGTTAACAGTTTTCTGCTGATTTGGCCTGGTGACCTAGTTTTTGACCCCATGTGACCCAGTTTTGAACTTGACCTAGAAATCATCAAGACAAACATTCTGAGCAAGATTCATGATGATTGCTTCAAAAATGTGACCACTAGAGTGTTAACAAAATTTTCTGCTGATTTGGCCTGGTGACCTAGTTTTTGACCCCAAGTGACCCAGTTTTGAACCTGACCTAGAACTCATCAAGACAAACATTTTGAGCAAGATTCCTGATGATTGCTTCTAAAATGTGACCGCTAGAGTGTTAACTAGGTTTTCTGCGATTTGGCGTGGTGACCTAGTTTTTGACCCCAAGTGACCCAGTTTCAAATTTGACCTAGAAATCATCAAGACAAACATGTTAAGCAAGATTCATGATGATTGCTTGAAAAATGTGACTAGAGTGTTAACAAGGCTTTCCGCTGATTTGGCGCGGTGACCTAGTTTTTGACCCCAGGTGACCCAGTTTCGAACTTGACCTAGGTGAACCTAGGCGAACAGGTGACCCAGTTTCGAACTTGACATCATTTTGAGCAAGATTCATGATGGTTGCTTAAAATTTGTTTGTGTTGAGGTTTTACGGCCCAGTCAACCCATTGGAGTCATGTCGAGCGCGGTTAGTTTACCTAACCACACGTTTACTGGGCAGGTTTAGTCCTCTAAGCAGTTAACAAGTATTGTGCACAGTCTTTCGCCAGAAACTGACAACTGCCCTTCTTGAATCAGCGGAAGGGAGAGAATGACCATAGAAAATATTTCATGATCAATCTACACGAAAGAATGTTGCCGACCTCGGCGGGGGGTTGAACCCGCGACCTCCTGGTCTCCAGTCGGATGGCGCATCCAACTGAGCCACCGAGGCCATGCTTAAACAAGAGGCCCACAGGCCACAGGTCGCTCACCTGAGTGACATAGCCACTGCAGATATGCAGATGTTATGCAACATTTTTCAAATCCTGTCATAGCAACTAATGAAAAGATCATCCTAATTTTGAAGAAGAATATTATATATGGTATGACAGTCAATGGAGCGTGATCATTTGAACAAATTCTCTATCACATTTCAACAGTAGGATCAATGTGAAATTTGGTGGCAATTGCCTAAGTGGTTTCTGAAGAATCTTGATTTTATACATGTAAACAGCACAGTGGTAGGAAAATATAATAAACATAAAGAAGATGGTAGCCATCTTGGATTTCCAATCAGAATGGTTTTAGCTACTGTTGATCTACAAGTCACCTCGATACTTCCAATGAACTTTGAGTCGATTGCCCTTTCGGTTCAGGAGAAAAAGTTCAAAACAGATTTTCAAGATGGCCGCTATAGCCGCAATTTGGGATTTCCTATCGCAATGATTTGAGCTGTTTTTGATCTACAAGTGGACCCGATGCTTCCTACCAAGTTTCGAGTCAATTGGCCTTTCAGTTCAGAATAAGAAGGGTAAAACAGATTTTCAAGATGGCCACCATCTTGGATTTCCGATCGGAATGATTTTAGCTATTTTTATATCAACAAGTCATCCTGATGCTTCCTACGAATTTTCAAATAAACTGGCCCTTTGGTTCAGGAAAATAAGCTAAAAAAAGAGTTTCAAGATGGCCGCCATGACGGCCATCTTGGATTTCCAATCCAAACAATTTAAGCTATTTTAGATCTACAAGTCACCGGAATGCTTCCTACAAGTTTCAAGTCAAACGGCCGTTTAGTTCAGGAGAAGAAGCGAAAAATAGATTTTCAAGATGGTTGTCATGGCAGCCATCTTGGATTTCTGATAGGGATGATTTTAGCTATTTTTGATCTACAGGTCACCCTGATGCTTCCTACCTAGTTTAAAGTCAATAAGCTTTTCGGTTCAGGAGAAGAAGTGAAAAATAGATTTTCAAGATGGCAGCCATGGTGACCATGTTGGATTTCCAATCGGACAATTTTAGCCATATTTAATCTATAAGTCACTTCGATGCTTCCTACCAAGTTTCAAGTCAATTGGCTTTTGGGTTTAGGAGAAGAAGTGAAAAAAAGATTTTCAAGATGGCCACCATGGCGGCCATCTTGGATTTCCGATCAGCATGATTTTAGCTATTTTTGATCTACAAGTTACCCTGATGCTTCCTACCAAGTTTGGAGTCAACTGACATTTCGGTTCAGGAGAAGAAGCAAAAAATAATAGATTTTCAAGATGGCGGCCATGGCCGCCATCTTGGATTTCCGATTGGAACGATTTTTGATCTATAAGTCACCCCAATGCTTCTTACCAAGTTTCAAGTCAATTGGCTTTTGGGGTTAGGAGAAGCGAAAAATAGATTTTCAAGATGGCCACCATGGCGGCCATCTTGGATTTACGATCGGCACGATTTTAACCATTTTTGATCTACAAGTCACCCTGATGCTTCCTAGCAAGTTTGGAGTCAATTGGCCTTTCAGTTCAGTAGAGGAGGCAAAAAATAGATTTTCAAGATGGCTGCCATGGCGGCCATCTTGGATTTCCTATCAGAACGATTTTAGCTATTTTTGATCTGTAAGTCACCCCAATGCTTCCTACCATGTTTGGAGTCAATTGGCTTTTGGGTTTAGGAGAAGAAGCGAAAAATAGATTTTCAAGATGGCTGCCATGGCCGCCATCTTGGATTTCCGATCGGCACGATTTTAGCCATTTTTGATCTACAGGTCACCCTGATACTTCCTAGCAAGTTTGGGGTCAATTGGCCTTTCAGTTCAGGAGAAGAAGCAAAAAATAGATTTTCAAAATGGCTGCCATGGCGGCCATCTTGGATTTCCAATCGGCACGATTTTAGCTATTTTTGATCTACAAGTCACCCCGATGCTTCCTAGCAAGTTTGGAGTCAATTGGCCTTTCAGTTCAGGAGAAGAAGCAAAAAATAAATTTTCAAGATGGCCGCCATGGCGGCCATCTTGGATTTCCGATCGGCATGATATTAGCTATTTTTGATCTACAAGTCACCCTGATGCTTCCTAGCAAGTTTAGAGTCAACTGGCCTTTCGGTTCAGGAGAAGAAGCGAAAAAATAGATTTTCAAGATGGCCGTCATGGCGGCCATCTTGGATTTCCGATCAGCACGATTTTAGCTATTTTTGATCTACAAGTCACCCCTATGCTTCCTAGCAAGTTTGGAGTCAATTGGCCTTTCGGTTCGGGAGAAGAAGCGACAAATAGATTTTCAAGATGGCGGCCATCTTGGATTTCAGATCGGAACGATTTTAGCTTTTTTTGATCTACAAGTCACCCTGATGTTTCCTACCAAGTATAGAGTCGATTGGCCCAGGGGTGTAGGCGGAGTAAGCTTTTAAAGCAATTGTTAACGCAGCATGACGAACGACGGACATTGACTGACCACAATAGCTCACCATGAGCACTTCGTGCTCAGGTAAGCTAAAAACTGCTAACCTCATAGCGAAGAGTTTCTCAGTTTTAAGAAAAAAAGGCTGAGAGCATAGCGTATTGTATAACAGCCTCCTTACTTTAAGATCTTACAATATCAATACCAGATCTAAGTAAGTTAAGAAGAACTGGCTAGAATCGATTCTGTTACCAGATCTAATATCTTTTTGTCAATTTTCGAAGGTGTATCGGTAATTTGACTAGAACGGAAAGAGAAGGCAATCCCGATTCAACCTTTCTCTATGCCATAATTAGAAAATAGTAAATTCTGACTCCGTTAATGATCAAACTTCCTGTATAAGACGAGAAACTGGGTAGTTTATCATACAGACTTCTGCGCATTGTAATAGAATTTATAAGTATATTGGACGAGTCAAAATAATACTAATTCTAAATATCTCTGATAACCAAAGACGAATTGGTTCAGAGACGTAATTAACTATTCTGCACTTATATAACTGGAATAGTGAGAACAGATAATATTATCATTTATAATATATAGAAATGATATTAAGATATCTCTATTAAGGATAATAATTGTCGTAACTAATTTATCCAAGATGGATAGAAAGACTTGGGTTATGATATATCACTTTATAATAATGTATACGATGTTCCAGTTTATGGATAAATCATTTATCGTGACAGTAAGATTTTTCCAAGGAAACTGGTTATAATTATAATATAACCGTAAGGATTGTATATAATGATGAACAATCCGTTTGTTATAGAAATTAGTCTTAAACATTGATTGATTGAGTTGGGGTTTAACGACACGTCAACCCTTGAGGGTCATTTTGTGTCGTCTCCCAGAGAAAGGGAGAAAAGAGATAGAAGAGAGAGTAGAGGAGATGAAAGAGTGGGACAAGGAAGAAAGAGGAACAGGAATGAAAGTGAAGAAACAGAAGAAATAAAAACATTCCCCCTCTACCCTTACCCACTACAAGGATAGCAGGCCTTGCCCAACTGTAAGCCAATATCAGTTGGACGCCCCAGTGATGTAAGATACACAGCACCTTCGCACCACCCGACCACCCCCGAGTCTTAAACATTTAAGTACTTTTAAGACATATTTCTTCACAGTTGAAAGCTTCCTGAAACTTAACTATTTTTGATACTAGTATCACAATTTAGGAAGGAATGGTACTCCCTTCTTTCTATTCGTAGGTTGGGAAACTTAAAGTATAAGCCCCTTGTGTTATCAATTCTTAACACAAAGGTGAAGATTTATTGTATGGCTTCTTTATTCGCTAAATTTTATACCATACTAGTTACAGATAGGTGAAGATCGATCTTCTATCCTAAATGTAAACAAGAGGCACACGGGCCACGGGTCGCTCACCTGAGTGACATAGCCACTGCAGATACGCAGATGTTATGCAACATTTTTCCAATCCTGTTATCGCAACTAATGAAAAGATCATCATTTAAGCAGTTCTTTATTTTGAAGAAGATATATGGCATGCCAGTCAATTGAGCATGATCATTTGAACAAACTCTAAATGGCAGCCAGCTTGGATTTACGATCGGCACAATTTTAGCTATTTTTGATCTACGAGTCAGCCCAATGCTTCCTACCAAGTTTCAAGTCAACTGGCCTTTCAGTTCAGGAGAAGAGGCGAAAAATAGATTTTCAAGATGGCTGCCATGGCGGCCATCTTGGATATCCGGTTAGCACAATTTTAGCTTTTTTTTGATCTACAAGTCACCCAAATGTCTCCTACGAAGTTTGGAGTCAATTGGCCTTTCGGTGCAGGAGCAGAAGCCAAATATAGATTTTCAAGATGGCGACCATGGTGGCCATCTGGGATTTCTGATCAGAACGATTTTAGCTATATTTGATCTACCAAGTCACCCTGATGCTTCCTACTAAGTTTCGAGTTAAGTGACTTTTGGGTTTAGGAGAAGAAGCGAAAAATAGATTTTCAAGATAGCTGCCATGGCGGCCATCTTGGATTTACGATCGGCATGATTTTAGCTATTTTTGTTCTACAAGTCACCCAAATGCTTCCTACCAAGTTTCGAGTCAACTGGCCTTTTGGTTCAGGAGAAGAAGCGAAAAATAGATTTTCAAGATGGCTGCCATGGCGCCCATCCTGGTTTTACGATCGGCATGAATTTAGCTATTTTTGATCTACAAGTCACCCCGATTCTTCCTACCAAGTTTGGAGTCAACTGGCCTTTCAGTTCAGGAGAAGAAGCGAAAAATAGATTTTCAAGATGGCTGCCATGGCGGCCATCTTGGATTTCCAATAGGCAGGATTTTAGCTATTTTTGATCTATAAGTCACCCCAATGCCTCCTACCAAGTTTGGAGTCAATAGGCTTTTGGGTTTAGGAGAAGAAGCGAAAAATAGATTTTCAAGATGGCAGCCATGGCTGCCATCTTGGATTTCCGATCGGCACAATTTTAGCTATTTTTGATCTACAAGTCATCCTGATGCTTCCTAGCAAGTTTGGAGTCAATTGGCCTTTCTGTTCAGGAGAAGAAGCAAAAAATAGATTTTCAAGATGGCCGCCATGGCGGCCATCTTGGATTTCCGATCGGCACGATTTTAGCTACTTTTGCTCTACAAGTCACCCTGATGCTTCCTAGCAAGTTTGAAGTCAATTGGCCTTTCGGTTCAGGAGAAGAAGCGAAAAATAGATTTTCAAGATGGCGGCCATGGCGGCCATCTTGGATTTCCGATCGGCACGATTTTAGCTATTTTTGATCTACAAGTCACCCTGATGCTTCCTAGCAAGTTTGGAGTCAAATGGCTTTTCGGTTCAGGAGAAGAAGCGAAAAATAGATTTTCAAGATGGCGGCCATGGCGGCCATCTTGGATTTCCGATCGGCACGATTTTAGCTATTTTTGATCTATAAGTCACCCTGATGGTTCCTAGCAAGTTTGGAGTCAATTGGCCTTTCGGTTCAGGAGAAGTAGCGAAAAATAGATTTTCAAGATGGCGGCCATGGCGGCCATCTTGGATATCCGATCGGAACGATTTTAGCTATTTTTGATCTACAAGTCACCCTGATGCTTCCTACCAAGTATCAAGTCAATTGGTCCAGGGGTACAGGAGGAGTAGGCTTTTAAAGCAATTGTTGATGCCGCACGACGGACGACGGATGACGGACATTGACTGACCACAATAGCTCACCATGAGCACTTCTTGCTCAGGTGAGCTAAAAAGCAAACTCATTATTCCTTGTTCGAAGATAGAAATGAGTGTTTATCAATAATGATTGAACTGATGAGAATACTAAAGTAATTGGAACCAAATGGATGTATGCTCCCTAGACTGAGCGATAGGAGTGTATCCATTAACATAAAATGGAAGATTGTAACTATTGCTGTTTAACAATCCCATGACATATGCAAGGTTCCCGAGTAACTATTCAGACACAAACGATTCAAATTGGTCTGATTCCATAATACATTGAAGGACAAAAACAATACTTTAGTTAGTTCAATGGCATAATTTTATCAACAAGATTTTGAACCTATAAAATGAATCGTAAATAGGTCAAAATCTAACTGTAGGAATCCAGTTTAAAGTGAAAATGAATAATGACACTATGAAGATATATCTTATCATATCAAAAATAATATCTCTAATGATTGTCAAGTAATTCTTTAATGGTCGGTTAACGTAATTTCGTAACGAAAACGCCCATTTGTCATATGAGGAAATGTACAAATTGAAGTACGTTCCGAATTGTTATAACAAAATTAGGCAGATCCGACAGAAAAACGTAAGTCCCGAACTTCCTTAATGGAAAATTTAAACGTAAAACAGATCCATTATAATTTTTTGAGACAGTTCAGTCTTAGCACTCTATCGATATGCTTTGACTCCGTTGTCTATATTTGATTAGAAATATCCGTCATCGGATATTGCAATGTTATTTTAGGGGATAACAAGAGGCCCACGGGCCACGGGTCGCTCACCTGAGTGACATAGCCACTGCAGATATGCAGATGTGCAGAAAAATAGATTTTCAAGATGGCTGCCATGGCAGACATCTTGGATATCCAATTGGCACGATTTTAGCTATTTTTGATCTACAAGTCACCCCAATGTCTCCTACGAAGTTTGGAGTCAGTTGGCCTTTCGGTGCAGGAGAAGAAGCTAAATATAGATTTTCAAGATGGCGGCCATGGTGGCCATCTGGGATTTCTGATCAGAACGATTTTAGCTATATTTGATCTACAAGTCACCCTGATGCTTCCTACTAAGTTTCGAGTCAAGTGACTTTTGGGTTTAGTAGAAGAAGCGAAAAATAATTTTTCAAGATGGCCACCATGGTGGCCATCTTGGATTTACGATCGGCATGATTTGCTATTTTTGATCTACAAGTCACCCAAATGCTTCCTACCAAGTTTCGAGTCAACTGGCCTTTCGGTTCAGGAGAAGAAGCGAAAAATAGATTTTCAAGATGGCTGCCATGGCGCCCATCCTGGTTTTATGATCGGCATGATTTTAGCTATTTTTGATCTACAAGTCACCCCGATGCTTCCTACCAAGTTTGGAGTCAACTGGCCTTTCGGTCCAGGAGAAGAAGTGAAAAATTGATTTTCAAGATGGCTGCCATTGCGGCCATCTTGGATTTTCGATAGGCACGATTTTAGCTATTTTTGATCTATAAGTCACCCCAATGCCTCCTACCAAGTTTGGAATCAATTGGCTTTTGGGTTAAGGAGTAGAAGCGAAAAATAGATTTTCAAGATGGCGGCCATGGCGGCCATTTTGGATTTCCGACTGGCACGATTTTAGCTATTTTTGATCTACAAGTCATCCTGATGGTTCCTAGCAAGTTTGGAGTCAATTGGCCTTTCGGTTCAGGAGAAAAAGCAAAAAATAGATTTTCAAGATGGTGGCCATGGCGGCCATCTTGGATTTTTGATCGGCACGATTTTAGCTATTTTTGATCTACAAGTCACCCTGATGCTTCCTAGCAAGTTTGGAGTCAACTGGCCTTTCGGTTCAGGAGAAGAAGCGAAAAATAGATTTTCAAGATGGCGGCCATGGCGGCCATCTTGGATTTCCGATCGGCACGATTTTAGCTATTTTTGATCTACAAGTCACCCTGATGGTTCCAAGCAAGTTTGGAGTCAATTGGCCTTTCGGTTCAGGAGAAGAAGCGAAAAATAGATTTTCAAGACGGCGGCCATGGCAGCCATCTTGGATTTCCGATCAGAACGATTTTAGCTATTTTTGATCTACAAGTCACCCCGATGCTTCCTACCAAGTATCAAGTTAATTGGCCCTGGGGTGTAGGAGGAGTAGGCTTTTAAAGCAATTGTTGACGCCGCATGACGCACGACGCACGACGGACGACGGACGACGGACATTGACTGACCACAATAGCTCACCATGAGCACTTCGTGCTCAGGTGAGCTAATAAATATGGGAGAGACCGTGACTTCCAACTTGTACCCTTTCCATAACTCGATAATGGAGACATTCTGTTTTCCTAAAAACTGGTTCCTATTATCAAAACATACGAAGATGGGGATAATAAAATTTTAGTCCTGAAGTATTATCGAATACTGTACAAGACTTTGTTTCTTCACTGCTTCGTAAGTATACAAGCCTTCTCCCATTAATGTCTGTTGATGTGCGAAGACAGACAACGGAAGAATTGGTTCTATGACTTATTAGAGGAGGTAAAACTACTTATTACATAAAATTCTCCTCTTAGAAATTTCCTTTAATATTCGATAAAAGGAAAGTAATTAATAGACCTAAACAATTCGTCTGTTTAGGCCTGTCATTATTATAGGCCGAAAAGGTTTCTAAACCATCCCGTGGCCTAACATAATTGTTAATCTCTGAAGAAGCCAAATGTAGATTACTTAATTAGATTTTGCCACTTCTTGATATAATCTAATTTGTTAAGGGATTAATAATAACATTATCAGATTTATTAATGCCTTAATAAACAAGAAATCCGCGGAAAGCGATGTCGCACCTGCGGGGATTAAGTCATACAAGTTCCTATTTGTATTGAAAAAAATCTATTTTGCAGTATTCAAGAAATTGATGGGTTAGTTTGTAAGAAAAATGGACAAAGTAGAGAATTTGGAATATTGGCTTGCAAAATTTGATCTAAACCTGTCCATTATTTCACAAGATATTGAGCGGATATCATTTTTGCCTATTAATCAAGGCCAGTAACTCAGCTGAAAACTGACGAAAAATGTCATATGACAATCCCAAGCTAGGTATTGTTAACAACAATATGTATGCAAAATATGATCCAAATCCATCAATTCTTTCACAAGATATTGAGCTGAAACCAATTTTGGGCATAAATCAAGGGCCCCTAACTCTGCTAAAATGAATCTGAGATTTATGTGCAAACAATATGCACATCTTCAGACCATGACCTAATCATCTGTGAAGTTTCAAAACTATTGGCCTAAAACTGCAGGAGGAGTTGCGCTCACGAAACACCCACTGACTATAAGGGTTTTAGGTAAAAACTGACTAAGTTAACAAAGCGGAAAAAGTTGAAAAAAAAAAAATCTGAGATTTATGTGCAAACAATATGCAAATCTTCAGTCCCTGACCTAATCATCTGTGAAGTTTCAAAACTATTGGCCTAAAACTGCAGGAGGAGTTGCGCTCACGAGACACCCACTGACTATAAGGGTTTTAGGTAAAAACTGACTAAGTTAACAAAGCGAAAAAAGTTGAAAAAAAATCTGAGAATTATGAGCAAACAATACGCACATCTACACACCATGGCCAAAACATCTGTGAAGTTTCAAAATGATTGGCCAAAAACTGTAGGAGGAGTTGCGCTCACGAGACACCCACTGACTATAAGGGTTTTAGGTAAAAACTGACTAAGTTAACAAAGCGGAAAAAGTTGAGAAAAAAAAACAAGAGGCCCACGGGCCACAACTCGCTCACCTGAGTGAAACCGCCACTGCAGATATGCAGATGGCATGCAACATTTTTCCAATACTCTTATGACAAGGCAATGGCTTAAACAGTTTTTGAAATATCTTGCTTACAAGGTTAAAATGCTGAAATTTTCTAAACATTACAAGTAAAATAAGTCACCCCCAATGCCTCCTACCAACTTTTGAGTCAACTGGCATTTCGGTGCAGTAGAAGAAGCAAAAAATAGATTTTCAAGATGGCTGCCATCTTGGATTTCCGATCGGAATGATTATAGCTATTTTCTGATCTACAAGTCACCCTGATGCTTCCTACTAAGTTTCAAGTCAATTGACTTTTAGTTTTAAGAGAAGAAGCGAAAAATAGATTTTCAAGATGGCTGTCATGGAGGCCATCTTGCATTTCTAATTGGCACGATTTGAGCTATTTTTTATGTACAAGTCATCCCGATGCTTCCTAGCAAGTTTGGAGTCAATTGGCCTTTCGGTTCAGGAGAAGAAGCGAAAAATAGCTTTTCAAGATGGCTGCCATGGTGGCCATCTTGGATTTCTAATCAGCACAATTTTAGCTATTTTTGATTTATAAGTCACCCCAATGCTTCCTAACCAGTTTGGAGTCAACTGGCTTTTGGGTTTCGGAGTAGAAGCGAAAAATAGATTTTCAAGATGGCTGCCATGGTGGCCATCTTGGAATTTGGACCGACACGATTTTAGCTATATTTGATCTACAAGTCACCCTGATGCTTCCTAGCAAGTTTGGAGTCAATTGGCCTTTCGGTTCAGGAGAAGAAGCGAAAAAGATTTTCAAGATGGCGGCCATGGCGGCCATCTTGGATTTCCGATCGGAACGATTTTAGCTATTTTTTTTATCTACATTTCACCCTGATGCTTCCTACCAAGTATCGAGTCAATTGGCCCTGGGGTGTAGGAAGAGTAGGCCTTTAAAGCAATTGTTCACGCCGCATGACCTATGATGGACGACGGACATTGACTGACCACAATAGCTCACCATGCGCACTTCATGCTCAGGTGAGCTAAAAATCTGAGCAAATTTGGCTCAGTGGCTTCAGAGAAGTCGTCAAATTCTCAACAATTTTCCCATATAAATGTTATGGGGCTCATACAAATGCATGGGGAAGCAAACTTGACCTTGCCGTAAAAAGGTCAAATGTCAACGTACGATAATCTTTTCAGCAATTTTGGTAGATCTCCTGTCCCTGATGATTTGTGCACAGATTTAGCCCCAAGGCATCCTCAGTTCTGAAGAAGAAGATTTTTAAAGGGTCTTACCATATATGGGCATGGTGGCCATCTTGGTCGACCTACCGCGACCATTTTAGCAATCTTTCGTTCCCCTGACTTAAGAAGGCACAATATGAAATGTGAGCAAATTTGGCTCAGTGGCTTCAGAGAAGAAGAAATTTAAAATTCTCAACAATTTTCCTATTCAAATGTATGGGGCTCATACAAATGCATAGGGAAGCAAACTTGATCCTGCCGTAAAAAGGTCAAATGTCAACGTACGACAATTCTTTTGGCAACTTTGGTAGACCTCTCCTTCCCGATGATTTGTGCAAAGATTCAGCCCCAAGGCATTCTCTGTTCTGGAGAAGAAGATTTTTAAAGGTTTTTACCATATATGGGCATGGCGGCCATCTTGGTCAACGGACCGCGACAATTTTAGCAAACTTTTGTTTCCCCACACTAAGGTGGCTCCATATGAAATTTGAACAAAATTAGCTCAGAGGCTTCAGAGGATAAGTCGTTTGAAACTCTTAACAATTTTCCCATTCAAATGTATAGAGCTCATACAAATGCATAGGGAAGCGAACTTGACCTTGCCGTAAAAAGGTCAAACGTCAACGTACGACAATTCTTTTAGCATCTTTAGTTGACCTCTCATCCCCGATGATTCATGCAAAGATTCAGCCCCAAGGCATCCTCGGTTATGGAGAAGAAGATTTTTAAAGGTTTTTACCATATATGGACATGGCGGCCATCTTGGTCAATGGACCATGACAATTTTAGCAATCTTTCGTTCCCCGACCCTAAGGTGGCTCCATATGAAATTTGAACAAAATTAGCTCAGAGGCTTCAGAGGAGAAGTCGTTTGAAACTCTTTACAATTTTCCCATTCAAATGTATAGAGCTCATACAAATGCATAGGGAAGCGAACTTGACCTTGCCGTAAAAAGGTCAAACGTCAACGTACGACAATTCTTTTAGCAACTTTGGTTGACCTCTTGTCCCCGATGATTCGTGCAAAGATTCAGCCCCAAGGCATCCTCGGTTATGGAGAAGAAGATTTTTAAAGGTTTTTACCATATATGGGCATGGCGGCCATCTTGGTCAACGGACCGCGACAATTTTAGCAATCTTTTGTTTCCCCACCCTAAGGTGGCTCCAAATGAAATTTGAACAAAATTAGCTCAGAGGCTTCTGAGGAGAAGTCGTTTGAAACTCTTAACAATTTTCTCATTCAAATGTATAGAGCTCATATAAATGCATAGGGAAGCGAACTTGACCTTGCCGTAAAAAGGTCAAACCTCAACGTACGACAATTCTTTTAGCAACTTTGGTTGACCTCCCGTCCCCGATGATTCATGCAAAGATTCAGCCCCAAGGCATCCTCGGTTATGGAGAAGAAGATTTTTAAAGGTTTTTACCATATATGGGCATGGCGGCCATCTTAGTCGACGGACCGCGACCATTTTAGCAATCTTTCGTTCCCCCACCCTAAGGAGGCTCCATATGAAATTTGAGCAAAATTGGCTCAGCGGCTTCAGAGGAGAAGTCGTTTGAAAATGTTAACGGACGGACGGACGGACGCACGGACGGACGGACGGACGGACGGACGGACGGACGGACGACGGACGAAAAGTGATCACAATAGCTCATCCTGAGCAGAGCTCAGGTGAGCTAAAAATCTGAGAATTATGAGCAAACAATATGCACATCTACACGCCATGGCCAAAACATCTGTGAAGTTTCAAAAAAATGATTGGCCAAAAACTGCAGGAAGAGTTGCGCTCACAAGTCAATTGTTGACGAACAGGTGCGACAAAAACATGTATACATATATATTTTTATGTATATATATATATATATATATATATATATATATATATATATATATATATATATATATATATATATATATATATATATATATATATATAATTGTTTATTCAACTTATCCAGGAGTCTGGGCAATACACAATTGACATGGACTCTTGTCAGAGGAATAAATAATTGTCGATGAACAATTAGCATGGGAATTAAGTTTGAAAATTTATTATTTCCCAAAATAAAGAATATTTACCTGTATTAGATTTCTATATGAATTAAATCTATAGAGGAATTATGTAATAATAATTTATATTACACATGATAAGAGAAAAAACTTTGTCACTTTATGTGTATAAGAAGACAAGTTTATCCTTTATAATTTGGATATACTTGAAATTGTTTTTGCATCATTAGATAAAACAGAATTAATATGGATTAACGCGATCCATACAAATTCTATTTCTTATAGTAATATAGTGTGTATGATCTTCTAAATTTTCTGGAAAAATGACCGGTACTTCTTTAGAAGATCGATAAATATATTATGTTAGGAAAGTACTGGTTCTGGCTTTTATATGATTTTGTTGGCGCTTAGGACGAAACCAAATGCTGAGGACATAGCCAATCTTTGGTGAAAGTCTCAGAGTCTATTTTGCTCTATAAGAACTTAGTGGTACTTCCTACTAATTTAGACTGCGGGAGCATAAGTAATGGAGAAGTACGAATCTCCATTAGGTGCTCTATTCCTGAAAGTGGCTTTGCAGGAGTAGTTTCCTCTATCTGTCTAGGACATAACTCCTGAGGAAGCAGTCTAAGGACCTCATTAATAACCCTATCAAAGGACCAGGTTTCCGAATCTGATTCAGAACCGGAGTCCTTTAGTTGATTCACCACATTATCCGAATGTATAATTGGTATCTGATCATGTCAGGTTGCAGAGTACTCGGAACCTCTGCAACCTGTGGGGATAATCTTGATCTTTTATATCTTCCATAATCATGTATGGAATGATCTGAAGAGAAAGAAGAAGATGACAGCGAATGCCTTCTTCTTCTCATGTGAATATTTTGACCTCTTAGATCTTTTATCTCTTTTGTGAGAATCTGAAGAGGATCTAGAAGAGGAGGAAGAAGACAACGATCTGTATCTTCTCCTCTGCTTTGTATTATGTCTATTTTTAGGCAAGTCTCTTCTACTGCGCCTAGAAGATGTATGCTTGTCCTCTGAAACCCAAGTATTGCTCGGTGGAGCTATGATTATGCTTGGGTCAGACATCTGACTAAAGTCTGGCTCTAGAGGCAGTAATACTCTTTTTGAGGCAGATGAGTTCTGAGGATCACGCGGGAACAACTGCTCAGAACTCCTATTTATTTTATTTGCTACTGGGTCATTCTTATCAGACGTCTGATGTGTGATGACCAGTGCCTGGTGAACTGACTGATGCCCGATGCCCAGTGACTGGTTGACCAGTGACTGGTGCCTGGTGATTAATTGCCGGGTACCCGGTGCCTGGTAATCACTTAATGACCGGTGACTGGTGATTTGCTGACTGGTGAAAACTTGCCCAGTTCCTGGTTGACCTGTGACTGGCAGACCGGTGCCTGGTTGACCGGTGACTGGTAACCGGTGCCTGGTGGACTGCCTTAGGCTTTTGGAGCGCTCAGCATCCAAAAAGCTGCCACCATGATGGGTCTTATCCCTGGCAGTACAGTCCTGGGGTGGTGCTCCCATCATTGGATATGTCATCAGATAAATCTGAATGATGGCCAGTCTTTCTTCTCTTCTTGTTCTGTCTTTTTTCTTCTCATTACTGACTTCCTTGCAGCCTAAGTATTATGCTTATCTGCAAAAGTCCAAGTTTCTTCAGACCAAGTGCTGCACGTTGAGCAAGTGGATAACCTGGAACAAGAAGAACATTTTAAACAATTATGGTCATTATTCCACTGCGCTTTTATATGTCCAGCATTGCTGCGAACGATCTTCATGAAAAGTCGTGAAAATTCATGAAATGGACAAGCGATCAATAATAACAGTCATTACCACAAGACCAAAAAAACTGTGAAATTTCTGCACAAGCATTTCTTGCTGCTGTATCACCTTTGATAATCTAATCAAAACAAAAGGCTCTGCTAAAAAACATTAAATCTCTCATCAAGCTATATCAAATGTCAACTTTCCCCCCAAATGTTTACAATTCTATCCTGAGCTGTATATACTTGCTGGTATAGAAAATGTTTCATAGTGTACAGATTTTATAATTAATTTATTCAGATTTCTGCCTATTGTATTGCTTTTTTTTCACTTGTGACTTTGTGTGATTTGGATGAAGTGAGTGGAAAGGGAAAAAAAGAAAACCTGATAAGTCAACACAATTTATTTTTAATGAATTTGGCAGCATATGATGACACCAATACTACTACTAATACTACTACTACTACCACTACAACTACTACTACTAATAATAATAATAGTATTTTTTAAATAATAATATTTTTAGCAATAATAATAATAATAATAATATTTTTTTTTTATTATTATCATTATATTAGGCCAAATAAAAAATTGTGTGTTTCAGGTTACACGGAATTTTAAAATAGGGATCATGGTAGATTGGAAAATACATTGTAGTTTTATTTTGCTAAAAGTTTTTATATGAGGTTGACAGGAAAACAATATGACCGAACAAGGAAATCCGCAACCCCCCCCCCCCCCCCACAAGGCTCAGGATAAGCTATTGTGATCACTGTCCATCTGTCTGTCCAGCCACACCTTTAAACGATTTCTCCTCTGAACCCCCTGGGCCAAATTTCTTCAAACTTCATGTGGAGCCTTAAATTAAAGGGGGATTGAAAATTTGTACAAATGGTCACGGTCCATTAGGTAAGATGGCCGCCATGCCCATATATGGTAAAAACACTTAAAAATCTCCAGAACCAGCTAGGAAGCTTTGAGGCTGAATCTTGGAGTATAGCATCGCGGACTCAAGGTCTACCAAGTTTGTTCAAATGATGACCCTAGCATGACCTTTGACCTTTTTATGGCAAGGTCAAATTTGCCTACCTAATCATTTGTATGGATAAAATATTGAAACATGATTTTCTCAAAATCTATGTAAGACTAATGGCTGAAACTCACACTTTATCATCAAAGTAGCAAACCCTCTCAGCTACAATAAAAATTTTTGTCTCCCAGCGTTATCTGCCCTTGCCCTGGGCTATATACATGTATAAAATCGTTTAATCTTTAAATGTCTTCCTAAAACCGCTGGGCGAAATCTGTTCAAACTTCATGTGGAGCCTTGTCTTAAAGAGGGTTTGAAAATTTATGCAAATGGTCACGACCAGTTAAGTAAGATGGCCCTCATGCCCATATATATATGGGAAAACACTTAAAACTCTTCTTCTCCACCAGAACCACAAAAGCTTTGAAGCTGAATTTTGGTATGTTGCATTGGGGACTCAAGATCTACCAAATTTGTTCTAATAATGACCCTAGGTTGACTCTGGCTTTTTAAGGCCAAAACAAATTGCGTCCCTGTGCATTTGTATGGGGAAAATATTGAAACATGATTTTCTCAAAATGTTTTAATGGCTAATGGCTGAAACTTACAATGTATGATCAAAATAGCAAACCCTTGTAGTTATAACAAAGCACACACAAAAGAATGAAAATCAGAGAATAGGCTTTATCAAGACGCTTCATATACAGCACTGTTTTTTTGCGAGGTTGCACATGCCTCCTAGCACTGGCTTAAAGGTGATGCATACCCTGATTTCAGTTTCTGAAAAAAAAGGAAGACGTCACAAGGGGCAAGATCAGGTGAATAAGAAAAAACCACCTTCCTTGAATAAGGAGGGTGTGGTAAAACTAACCTCTTTTTGCAAAAAAAAACAAAAAAAAAAAACAACAACATTGTAACAATGGCAGACATATGGGCTGGTGCATGATCATGTTGAAGTCAGACATGTTTGAAACCTATGACTGGGCACCATATCCTATTGTAGTGTTTCAATTTCTTCAATACCACAGCTTTTTAGTATTTTCTAGTAACGCTATTAGCCTTTTTCACTGGCACCTGAATTACAACTCCTTCACCAGAGAAGAAGATTGCATACAAAACATTTTTGCACTTAAAGTGCGTTTAGCAATTACTGGTCTTTTGCTGTTGGTGGCCCATATTTTATTTCTAACCTTCCTAACAGTTTCAAAATAATGAACCCAAGTTTCATTGCCAGTGACTACTTTTGCAAATTTCTTTTCATCAAAGTTTGGTAATATTTTGAGCATTTCTTTGGCTATTTTAACTCTCTCTGCTTCGTTTGACCTTCAGTCAACAAATGAGGCACCCCCATACAAATAATACTGGGAGCTCCTACTGTAGCTGCCTATAGGCAGCCTGTAGGAAGTGCAATAGGCTGCCTTTAGGCTGCCTACGGGAAATTTGCCATGCAGATTTTGAGTGGCCTACACCCTATATGGACGTGCAACTTGAAACAAATCAATGTATACCTGTATAGCGCTATTCAATACCCACACAATAAATCTGATTGAAAGATAGACAGTTTGCCATTTGAATATACGCAATCTTTGACTACTATAGTAAAAAATGGTTAGTAAAAGTGTTGCCAAGAAGGAGGAAGTACAGGCCTTTATAAAAGCTTGCTCTAAGATAGGTTGCTCTTTGACACAAATATTTGCTGAAATTTCTGTTGGCTCTGGATCTATTAATGTGTCTCATGACGCATTTGTAGATGGAAAAAATAATTAGATTCTGGGATAGAGTCGATCGAAAATGCACCAACATCAGAAATGCCAAAGTCTGTATCTAAAGTTAAAGAAATTGTTAAAAGAAATGCTAGGTAAACATTACGTGATAAAACAATGTTTCTGGTATCTTGCTATCAAGAGTTCTCTACATTCTAAAGAATATCATTGTCTAATAGACAATGACTAAAAAAAGAGATACGGAGCTGCCTGCTGTGCCTATTTTGCTTCCTTATCTGTCATTGGCTATTGAGCTGCCTACTACTTTCTCTTAAATGCTTTCCTTGCCTATTGAGCTGCCTACTACTTTCTCTTAAATGCTTTCCTTGCCTATTGAGCTGCCTACTACATGTTCACTGGCAACTGAGCTGCCTACCCTGCCTATTCAGTGGGAACTGAGCTGCCTATTCTGCCTACTATATGTTCATTGGCTACTGAGCTGCCTACTCTTCCTATTCAGTTGGAATGGAGCTGCCAATTCTGCCTACTGCTTCTTTATTGGCTACTGAACTGCCTACTCTGCCTATTCAGTTGGAATAGAGCTGCCAATTCTGCCTAGTGCTTCTTTATTGGCTACTGAGCTGCCTTCTCTGCCTATTCAGTTGGAATGGAGCTGCCAATTCTGCCTAGTGCTTCTTTATTGGCTACTGAGCTGCCTACTCTGGCTATTCAGTTGGAATGGAGCTGCCTATTCTGCCTACTGCTTCTTTATTGGCTACTGAGCTGCCTACTCTGCCTATTCAGTGGGAACTGCTCGTGAGCTGTCCATTCTGCCTACTACATTTTCATTGGCCGGCATCGAACTCAGTACCTCTAGCAGTAGAGGCAAGTGCAATTACCACTGAGCTAATCACGCTCTACATGGGCTACTTTTAAAGAAAAGAATGTGTTCACGGAGGGAGCACATATGTTCCTAGAAGAGTTGCTCCTGTTTGGAAAGGGACTAAAAACCAGGGAAGCAATTTTAAGTTATGTTTCTAACAGAATGCACTTGACCCTTGACAAGTAAATTCAAATGTGCTCGACTGAGCAGCCAATGCTATGATACCATATGGTTATGTATTGATAGCATTGGTATCAGTATCAACCCTCTACATTATTGGACCTTCAGCTTAAGCTTAATTGATCTCGGGATTAAAAATGGGGTCTCAGGTTGAGAATTCAAGCAATAACCATAACCCCATCATGTGAAACTCTCCATATATATGTATAAGGCAAGTAAATCTATGTATCTTAATGTTTTGTCAGTATTACACCAGATTTACATAATGGCATCAACTTGCTTTGATATGTAACAGGAAAAAGGCATTGAATTAAATTAAGAGAATTAAATATTTTTTCTACCTATAACAAGCGTAGTAGTTATGTTACGTCGATATCCAGTAATGAACAATGAGCAATTCTTTTGGAACACCCCTCGTACATTCGCATTTTAGCTCACCTGAGCATAAAGTGCTCAGTGTAAGCTATTGTGGTTAGCTAATGTCAGTCGTGCGTCGTCTGTCGTACGTCATCAACAATTTGTTTTGAAAGACTACTCCTCCTACACCCCTCAGCCAATTGACTGGAAACTTGGTAGGAAGCGTCTGGGTGACATGTAGAACAAACAATAGCTAAAATTGTTCTGATCAGAATTCAGAGATGGCCTCCATGACCATCATTTAAAAATATATTTTGCGCTTCTTCTCCTGAACTGAAAGGCTAACTGACTCGAAATTTGGAAGGAAGTGTCGGGGCAACTCGCAGATCCAAAATAGCTCAAATCGTTCCGATTGGAAATCCAAGCTGGTGGCCATCTTTTGATCTTCTTCTCCTGAACAGAAAGGAAAATTGATTCGAAACTTAGTAGGAAGCATCTAGGTGACTTGTAGATCAACAAAATGGCCCTATATCACTCGCCTGAATCATGTTATACACAGCATTGCTAACAGAGATGCGGTTCGTTCTAAAGATCATGGTGACCCTGACTATGACCTTTGCCCTCAGAGTCATCTTCTGGTCTGAATAAACATCCCTACTACGTTTGAGGGTCCTAGGCCTAAGCATTGCCGAGTTATAAGCTTGTTTTGTATTAGAGGTCACTGTGACCTTGACCTTTGCCATAAGAGTGATCTACTGGTCAAGACTAACATCCAATCTAAGTTCAAGGGTTCTAGCCTCAAGCACTGCCGAATTATTAACTTTTTAGTACTAAAGGTTATGGTGACCTTGACCATGACCTTTACCCTCGGTGCCATCTACTTGTGAGGACCAACATCCCTTCTAAGTTTGAGGGTCCTAGCCCCAAACATTGCCAAGTTATCAAGCTTTAAAGTATTAAAGGTCCTGGTGACCTTGATCTTTGCCCTCAGTATCATCTACTGTGAGGACCAACATCTCTACTAAGATTGAGGGTCCTAACCATAAATATTGCAGAATTATAAGCCTTTTGGGTACTAAAGGTCACGGTGACCTTGACCTTTGACTGAAAGGTCATCTACTCTTCAGGTCCATCCTCCCTATTTGTTTGATAGTCCTAGGCCTAATCATTGCTAATGGCCTTTTGCTTTATGTAAAACAAGTGACCCTAGCCCCCCCCACCCCTCCAGGGCGGGGCCTCTTTTCACCCCAGGTCATAGTTTTTACACTCTTTTCAGAGGACCTTTAGGCAATGCTACATAACAAATATCAAAGGCCTAGGCCTTGCACTTTCAGACATAGGATTTTTTTTATTAATTTTTTTTCCTATATAAGCCATTTTTGGCCCCAGGGCTATAATTTAAATAATCTTGGCAGAGGTATACTAGGTGAAACTATGTACCAAATATCAAAGGCCCGGGCCTTCTGGTTTTAGATAAGAAGATTTTTGGAGGTTTTCTCTCTATAAGTCTGTGTAAAACATGTCGGCCCCAGGTAGAGAGGGGGTGGGGGGCAGTTTTGGCCCCAGGGTAATAACTTGAACGATCTTGGTAGAGGTCCACTAGGTGAAGCTATGTGTCAAATATCAAATGCCTGTGCCTTATGCTTTCAGATAAGAAAGTTTTTAAAGTTTTTGTGTGGCCTGCGTAGCATGGCAGACGCATAGGGATCATGTTGTCCTATGTACCAAATATCAAAGGCCCGGGACTTCTGGTTTCAGATAAGAAGATTTTGAAGGTTTTCTCTATATAAGGTCAATATCTATGCTCAATAACTTTTGAAGGGATGCATTGATTTCATTCAAACTTTTATATCACTGTAAAATACAGGTCAAGTTCGATATTGGTAATCATCCGCCAAATTTTGGCTAGTTATGGCCCTTTTTCGACTTAGTTTTTGTTGGTGTGTTGGTATTGGTTTCCAATCAGTTACTTTTGCAGGGATGTATTGATTTTATTGAATGTTTGTAGAAGGATATATCATTGTAAAATACAGATCAAGTTTGATATAAGTAATCATCCTCAAAATTTTGGCTGAGTTATGGCCCTTTTTCTACTTAGTTTTTGTTGGTGTGTTGATATTGGTTTCTGCTCAGTAAATTTTGCAGGGATGTATTGATTTTATTGAACGTTTGCAGAAGGATATATTATTTTAAAATACAGGTCAAGTTCGATATTGGTAATCATGCACAAAATTTTGGCCAAGTTATGGCCCTATTTCGACTTAATTTTTGTTGTTGGGGTGAAATACAAGGTAAAGATATTGTTTCCCCTCAAGAACTTTTGATTTCTGGCGAAAGAATGTGCACAATACTGGTTAACTGCTTAGAGGACTAAGCCTGCCCAGTAAACGTGTGGTTAGGTAAACTGACCGCGCTCTACATGACCCCATTGGATTGACTGGGCCGTAAAACCTCAACACAAGAACTTTTGAAGGGATGCATTGATTTCATTCGAAGTTTGCAGAATGGTATATCATGATAACATAGAGATCAAGTTTGATTTTTGTAATCATCCAAAAAATTTCGGTCGTATTATAGCCCTTTATTTACTTTATTAACCCTTAAAGCGCCAAGAAAACCTGCATCTGAAAATGTCTGTTTATGTCGTCTTCTGAGTTTTCTTGCAAACTTTTCAAACCTAGTTCTGCATACAGGCAAACAGTGTGGACCCTGATCAGACTGCTCCTCCTAGAGGAGCAGTCTGATCTGGGTCCACACTGTTTGCAAAAAATGACTTTTAAAATCACAAGCAGATGACAAAGCAGATGACAATTGTTGTGATTGGCAGTTTAAGGGTTAATAAAATTTAGACAAGGTAGTAAGAGGTTGCCTTTAGGGATAGGAGCGATTATAAAGACTTGTATTTTTTTTTTTTTTTCCTTTTTCATATCAAATGGTTGGCACTTTAAGCAGGTGACACATCCGATTCTCGGAATTCTAGTTCCCTATATGGGTCTATGTAAAACAAGTGACCCCCGGCGCGGAGCCATTTTTGATCCCAGTGCTATAATTTGAACAACTTTGGTAGAAGTCCACTAAATGAAGCTACATACCAAATATCAAAGACCTGGGCCTTCTAGTTTCAGACAAGAAGATTTTTGAAGTTTTCAGTTAAAAATTCTATTTTAGCTCCTGTGACCTAGATGTACAATGGACTGGAACCATTTGAAAAACTTGGAAAGAGGACCAACCAAGGATCATTCCTGTGAAGTTTAGTAAAAATCCAATCAGTGGTTTGGGAATAGATGTCGTTTTGAAGAAATTGTTTACAGACGGACGCAGGGAAATCATTCGGCTTGCGTGTCCATATAGGGCACAAAAGGAATGCAATTTTCCAGGATGGCATATTTCGTTTTGCTTAAACGATGTAACAAGCGAAACGATAATTTATAGGCTAAAATGCCAACTGACTTGAAACTTGGTAGGAAGTGTGGGGGCTACTTGTAGATAAAAAATAGCTAAAAGTTGTTTCGATCGGAATACAATCATTTTGTAATGTATTTTCTGTAAGGGTTTATACAAATAAAATACTGTTTAAATAAAAAATTGTGCCGGTTGCCCTTGGTCAGATCCTATGATCAGCGTGTACAGCAACATGGATGTATAGACTGATCTGCATCTGTGCTGTGAGACATGCCATAATATACCACGCTTACCCCAAGATTTTGAAAAGACAGGCTTGAGCAAACAGTGTTAATCCAGATCAGATGCAGCATCTGATCAAGGTTTACAATGTTTGCCACTCCAGCTGTTTTTTTAGACCCATCAACAGGTAGTAAAATGGATTTGCTATAATTTTAGGATATGTATGGTAAAGAGGTAAAGGTGTCCAACTACTTGGGATAAATATGATGGGCTCTCTCATGATATGGCAATATTGAATTTGCGATTATGTACAACAGTGCCGCTTATTTGTTTTTATGATTATTATTATTATTATTATTATTATTATTATTATAGAATGCTAAACATAAAATAAAGTAAGTTCTATGAACCCTGGGTTCTTTTTCTTCCATACTAATATTCCTTCAATCTGCCAGCAAATACACAATAAGTTAGTATAAACCAACTAGGCTCGGGAGAGAGTGTATTATAAAATAATTTATCTACCACATTAGCAGTTTAAAATGCAAGAAAACAATTACTGTTGGCATGTCAGGGTTAAAATAATAAACTGCTAGGTCATTTCAGAATGCTGACTTTTTTGCGAAATCTGGTCTTGTGGTACTGTCTGATAACAAAAAATTGAAAATCAATTTTTACAAAATAATAACACCATGAGTGGAAGAAATGATACAGGAACATACAAAAGTAAGGATCAATTGATTTGACCAGAGAAAAGAAAGAAAATATAGATTTCTTTCACCCGGTGAAAAAATCCTTTGTTTACTGACACTAGATCAAAAGAGCGGGAAGAGTGACGTCACACAGGTATCCCTTAAAGGGACCTTCTGAATTAAAACTCTTTAAGATGACTGAAGAGTCATTTTTTTTCTGTGGAAGGTTTGAAAACAGAATAGAATAGCGTATGATCGATTGGTTACTGTATTGTGCAGTTAAAATAAGCTAGCGGCCATATTTTCTGACGAATCATGACGGCTTAAATAATCTTTATAGAGGGTCCCCAAAGAAACATTCCTGCCTTGTTATATTGAAATAGGTCCAATGGTTTATGACAAGAAGATTTTTAAAAGTTTCTACATAGATATATAGGGAAAATAAGTTCCGCCCGCTAGCGGCCATGTTTTTTTGAGTATCATGACAGCTTGAACAATCTTGGTAGAGGGTCAGCAAAAGAAACATTTCTGCCAAGTTATACTGAAATTGGTCCAGTGGTATCTTACAAGAAATTTTCTATATAGATATATAGGTGAAAAAAAAGCATCGCCCCTAGCGGCAACATTTTTTGACCATTCATGTGGGCTTGAACAATCTTGGAAGAGGGTCACCAAATAAACATTCCTGCATAGTTATATTGATATCGGTTCAATGCTTTATGACATGAAGATTTTCAGCTTTCTATATAGATATATAGGGATAATAAGTTCCTCCCCTGGCAACCATGCTTTTTGACAAATCAAGATTGCCTGAACAATCTTGGTAGAGGGTCACCAAGAGAACATTTCTGCCAAGTTATATTGAAATCAGTCCAGCGGTTTCTGACAAGAAGATTTTTAAAAGTTTCTATATAGATATATAGGGAAAATAAGCCCCGCCCCTTGGTGGCCATGTTTTTAACGAATCATGACGGCTTGAACAATCTTGCTAGAGGGTCACCAAAGAAACATTCCTGCCAAGTTATACTGAAATCGGTCCAATGGTTTATGACAAGAAGATTTTTAAATTTTCTATATAGATATATAGGGAAATAAGCCCAGCCTCCCGGCTGCCATGTTTTTTGACGAATCATGATGGCTTGAACAATCTTGGTAGAGGGTCACCAAGGGAACATTTCTGCCAAGTTATATTGATAAATAGGGAAAATAAGCCCCGCCCCTTGGTGGCCATGTTTTTTGACGAATCACGATGGCTTGAACAATCTTGGTAGAGGAACATTAAAAGATCATTTCTGCAAAATTATATTGAAATTGGTCCATTGGTTTCTGAAAAGAGGATTTTTTAAAGGTTTTTGCTAATTTTCACCTATTTGTTGCCTTGGCAACCGGAGTTCTGCTTGGATTCCAAATCTTTGAATAACTTTCAGTTAGTACCTCCCAAGGATCATTTTAGTTAAGTTTGGTCCAAATTGGCCCAGTGATTTAGGAGAAGATG
Organism: Anodontia alba; assembly: GCA_964016985.1. Taxonomy (NCBI): domain Eukaryota; kingdom Metazoa; phylum Mollusca; class Bivalvia; order Lucinida; family Lucinidae; genus Anodontia; species Anodontia alba. The sequence continues at coordinate 42,044,355 of OZ024828.1, forward strand.
TCAATTGTTGACAGACGACGGACAATGGACACCGGAGCACTGGCCTATCAGAATAGCTCACTGAGCACTTTGTGCTCAAGTGAACTAAAAATCAAATTAATCACTATGATAAACAAAGACAAGTACTCAGGGCTAATTCTACTGTGTGCCAGAGTAAATAAAAACCAATAGTTGAACCACGGCGGGACAAGCCAAAGACATATCGTCAAGCCCCAACCCGTTGGTTAAAGTTTTACGAAGAAGCCATCATCGAATCTGAGGCCCAAACCGCCATCTTACAATTAAAGAGTGAAGCATAGCCATCAACAATGATTGGGTTGATAACTAGTCATGCCGTCTGCCACATAGTAACAGGGCTATAGCCAATTCTTTATAACGGTTAATTAGTTTTCTGCATTGCTCCGAAAAGTTAGTCTTTCCCACGATTTTTTCTAAATCTGCACATTAAGTCACCATAAAAGTCTGGTTCCGATATACCCTGTTACAAAGGTGCTTTCAGACTGACGTTATATTTGTCTACCAAGGCACTGTGTCTGTGATAAAATTTCCAAAACGCCTGACTAAGTTTAAAATAACGATAGCCCTGCCTAAGAAGTTTTGCAGTAAAGGCTTTATTACGGCAGTTAAAGTCACTAAGATTTGAAGAAGCTCTGGCGAATCTATTAAGTTGAGATATGTATATCCCATATGAGGTACTCTGGGAGACATCGCCATCCAGAAAAGGGAAACTGACTATATCAAAATCATAATCATCCCATTTGTCATAAACTTTGCTGGAAACTGTACCATTAGATATACTTAGATTCAAATCCAAACTAGAGCTGGTGTTTGTAAAACACTATGCCCCCAACTGCCTAACTCTAACACTGCTTGACTCCAACACTGCTTGCCCATGATGGTAACAACAGTACAAATATATGAGATTTCAATGTTATTTTATCAAAATGGAAATAAGTCTAAACCAGAAATTGCGAAGGACCATAACTCCAACATTTCATTTAATTGGTTAAAAATTTAATCAGGTGATCTCCTCCTCAATCCCAATCAGTAGACCAAAACAGCAAGGCTCTGGCTTAAATACTTTTTGAGGTATCTTGCTGACAAGGTCAAAATGCCTAGAACTACAGAAGTCCATAACTGTCAATTTTTCATGGCATTCCCTAAAAAACAAATCAGGTAATCTCCACATCATCCCCAATCAGCATATAATATTTTAAGACCCTAGCTTAAGTACTTTTCGAGACATCAAGCTGACAAGGTCAAAATGAGCAGAACCGCAAAGGGTGGTAACTTTATCAATTTTTTCACGGAATTCTCTCAAAATATAATCAGGTATACACATCATTCCCACTCACTATATCGAATTTCAAGAACCCGGCTTAAATACTTTTCGAAATATCTTGCTCACAAGATTTAATTCTGATTTTTTTCAAAGGGGCATAACTCTAAACAAACATGTCGGACAAGAAAAAAAAATACAGGTCAGCTATTTTTTCATTGGAAACCCAAATATAAAATTTCAAAACCCTGGCATGCAGGGTTCTGAAGATATGGCATGCACAAAAAAGCTTGACGAACGGACAAAAGGACGGACAGACAAACGAAGGCAAAATAATAAAATTCATTCAAAATCAGGTCATCTACTCATCGCTACCAATCTATTCATCATGTTTCAAGGCTCCAGCTTCAGTAGTTTTTGAGATATTTTGCTGACAAGGGAAACATGCCCAAATTTACAAAGGGCCATTACTTACGAAATATTTTTCAGAATTTACACAAAAGTTAATCAGGTCATCTCCTCATCATTACCAATCAATTCACCAAGTTTCAAGTCTCTAGCTCTAACAGTTTTTGAGAATTTTTGCTAACAAGATAAAAATGCCCACAATTACAAAGGGCCATAACTCAATAAGTACCTTTCAAAATTTATCCAAAAGTTAATCAGGTTGTCTACTCATTACAAATCCATTCACCAAATTTCATGGCTCTAGCTCTAACAGTTTTTGAAATATTTTGCTGATAAGGTAAAAGTGCTGAAATTAAGAAAGGGCCATAACTCAAGAAGTATTTTTCACAATTTCTTCAAAAGTTAATCAGGTTGTCTACTCATCACTACCAGTCTATTCATCAAGTTTCAAAGCTCTATCTCCAATAGTTTTTGCGATATTTTGTTGACAAGGTAAAAATGCCGAAAATTACAAAGGGCCATAACTCATAAAGCATTTTTCAGAATTTCTTCAAAAGTTAATCAGGTCATCTACTCATCACTACAAATCCATTTACTAAGTTTTAAGGCTCTAGCTCTAACAGTTTTTGAGATATTTTGCTGACAAGGTAAAAATGCCCAAAATTACAAAGGGCCATAACTCAAGAAGAATATTTCAAAATTTCTTCAAAAGTTGATAAGTATGTCTACTCATCACTACCAGTCTATTCATCAAGTTTCAAAGCTCTAGCTCCAACGTTTTTTGAGATATTTTGCTGACAAGGTAGAAATGCACAAAATTACAAAGGGCCATAACTCATGAAGTATTTGTCAGAATTTCTTCAAAAGTTAATCAGGCCATCTACTCATCACTACAAATCCAATTACTAAGTTTCAAGGCTCTAGCTCTAGCAGTTTTTGAGATATTTTGCTGACAAAATAAAAATGCCCAAAATTACAAAGGGCCATAACTCAAGAAGTATTTTTCACAATTTCTTCGAAAGTTAATCAGGTTGTCTACTCCTCACTACCAGTCTATTCATCAAGTTTCCAGGCTCTATCTCCAATGGTTTTTGAGATATTTTGCTGACAAGGTAAAAATGCTCAAAATTACAAAGGGCCATAACTCATGAAGTATTTTTCAAAATTTCTTCAAAAGTTAATCAGGTCATCTACTCATCACTACAAATCCATTTACTAAGTTTCAAGGCTCCAGCTCTAACAGTTTTTTTGAGATATTTTGCTGACAAGGTAAAAATGCCCAAAATTACAAAGGGCCATAACTCAAGTAGTATTTTTCAAAATTTCTTCAAAAGTAAATCAGGTTGTCTCCTCGTCACTACCAGTCTACTCATCAAGTTTCAAGGCTCTAGCTTGAATAGTTTTTGAGATATTTTGCTGACAAGATTGCATCCATATTTTTTCAAAGGGCCATAACTCAGAAAAGGGGCATAATCCTGTCAAGAAAAAAAATACGTGTCAGCTATTTTTTCATGAGGAATCCATATAAGAAATTTCAAAACAGTAGCATTCACTGTTCTGAAGTTATACTATGCATCAAAAAGCGTGACGAACGGACGGACTGACAAACAACCCAGAAGCAATATGCCCCTCCAACTTCGAAGTTGGGGGCATAAAAAGGTGCCTTGGTATCGGAAGAATTGGCTCTATTTATCAGAAGAATTGGCTCTATTTACTTATTATCTCAAACAGTATTGGAGTTATGGCCTGCACAAAATTTCAGCTTTAGGGGAGATAACTAAATATATGTCTAAGGGTATCAAAGTTATGGAGTGCACAAAGATACATCTCAGATTTCTACTTCAGGAGACATAACTACATAACAAAGACAGTGAGAGTTGTCTCTCTTGTATGCGACAAGCTATGTCTAAGGGTATCAAAGTTATGGAGCGCACAAGGATGCATCTCAGATTTCTACTTCAGGGGACATAACTACATGACAAAGGAAGTGAGAGTTGTCTCTCTTGTATGCATCAAGACTAGTGCCCTCCTCTTCATCCCTACCAAATATTATCAAATTATCTCAAACAGTATTGGCATTATGCCCTGCACAAGATTTCAGCTTCAGGGGTGATAACAACAAACAGCATTCCCACTCACATTCTGATTTAGGGGTACATGTACCCCTTGCGTTTAGCATTTTGGGGTGGAGATCACCTTTTGAGGGTACACATATTTTGAGGTAATTCAATGCATTGTTTAGTACAGGGAAGACTGTATAACAAGAGCTCCACCAAGCGGGGCATTATATGGCAAGTAATAAGATGTAGCACATAAACTGGCTCCTGCATAATTCAATGCTCTGGATATAAACTGTAAGTGGAATTACAAAAAAAAAAAAAAAAAAAATTAAAAAAATTTCATTGGGGCATATCTCTGCTGATATTTAGTGAACTGTAACCTAAGGATCCAAGCTGGCCCAGAAATTAAGGGAGAAGTGACTTCTCCCTCCTGGGAAAATAGGGAACAGTTTGCTGCTTCTAGGGAGAAGTGCTTTCTGATGGATGACACATCACAGAAGCATGGCTATATTATAAGCTCATATGAGCTGATTTGTTTTTCCTATACTTCAATATCGGACCAAACAATAACAAAACAAAAATAAACAACCGAAAAAAAAAAAAAAAATGCTGCAAGAAATTTTTTTGTAAACCTTTAACTTGTTTAATACTGATTTTATTTTTGTTCTTCAAGGGAGCCAAATCAGAAGAGTATTAAAAAGAAAAAAAAAATTAAAAAAGAATAATGTATTTATAAAGATTTAATAATGACAACCTTTCCTTGCAAGTCTAATAAAAGAAGATGTTAAAAAAAAAAAAAAATAAATATCTTGCCCATATGACCAAAACTTTAGTTATTTGCAAAAATTTACCTATTATATAATAAAATTTGCACACTATCACCTCTAAACAACATGCTGCGAAAAGTTTACAAAAACTTTCAAAGGGGCATAAATCTGCAAATATTTGGTGCACTGTAACCTCGAAATAATATGTGCTGCTCCACATCATCGTGTAACTATTTATGAAGTTTCAGCTTGATCAGATGTAAACTGTAGGAGGATTTAGCCGAAAACAAAAAAATTAAAAGAAATTTTCAAAGGGGTTTAACTCTGCTAATATTTGGTGGACTGTAACCTTGAAATAATATGTGCTGCTCCACATCATGGTCTAACTACAAATCAAGTTTCAGCTTGATAGGATGAAAACTGTAGGAGGATTTAGCCGGAAACAAAAAGTTTACTGAAATTTTCAAAGGGGCGTAACTCTGCTAATATTTGGTGGACTGTAACCTCGAAACAATATGCGCTGCTCCACATCATGGTCTAACTGCACATGAAGTTTCAGCTTGATTGGATGTAAACTGTAGGAGGATGGATGGATGGATGGATATTTTATTTATAGACGCTCAACCCTAAAAGGGCATATAGCGTCTAATAATTTTTATATTATATGATGATTTTATTTAATGAGAAATTAAAAATATCTAGGATTGATGTGTTCATTTTTAAAAAGATAAAGTATCAATGATTTTAATTTATTAAAAATACTGATTATATTTTATTAAAAAGTCCGATCTCTGTAAGAAAGTCGAGTATTTTCTTAGTTGGTATACCATTAAAAAGTTCCTTTATAGTTTTTACATTAAAATACTTTGTGCGAATATAATCAAATTCTGCACAAGTGATAAGAAAATGTTTGACTGTAAAAAGTTCGTTGCAAGGAATGCAGAATGGAGCTTGTTCATTTTTTAAAATATAAGAATGAGTAATTCTAGTATGTCCAAGTCTACATCTGGTGATTTTTGTTTGTTCTTTTCTGCTGAGATTAGAGAATGTGCATTTGCTGTTAAAATTTGGTTTTATTTCATTTAGTTTATTTTGAGTTTGTGTTTCCCAAACAGACTGACATTTGTTGTTGATGTATTGACAGATGTTTGATTTAAAGTCTGAGGAATTTTGAAATTTGTTATCACTAAGGATAATGCAGATTTGGCTTCTAAATCAGCTAATTCATTTCCACGAATGTTAACGTGGCTGGGAAGCCAACAAAATACAATTTCTTTTGAAGCTGAAAGGTAATAATATTTTTTAAGAATTTGCTGAATTAATGGGTTCCTATGGTGTAAATCTTAAAGGGATTTTAATACAGAAAGAGAATCTGAATAAATGATGAATTGTTTTTCAGACTGATCTCTGATATGATAAAGTGCAATATCAATTGCTTTGGCTTCGGCGGTAAAAATGGAGCTATTATCAGGTAATCTGATACTGTCATTAAAATTTGGACTAATAACAGAACAAGCAACTTTCTCATCTTGTTTCGAACCATCTGTATAAATTGACAGGTAATGTTTATAATTTGATTTGATTTCTAAAAATTCATTCTTAAAAATATGTGACTCAACTTCTGTTTTTTTTATTTTTATGAAGGTCTAAAATAATCTTTGGAGGGTTTAACGTCCATGGCTCTTTTGACGGAAAAGAAAAGGGCTGAACATTTTTAACATTAATATTGGCCTCTTCAAGTAACGGTTGTATTCTCAGGCCAAGGGGTTTATTGTTGTTTGTGTTAAGGTTTTATGGCCCAGTCAACCCAATGGGGTCATGTCGAGCGCGGTCAGTTTACCTAACCACATGTTTACTGGGCAGGCTTAGTCCTCTAAGCGGTTAACCAGTATTGTGCAGATTCTTTCGCCAGAAACTGACAACTGCCCTTCTTGAATCATCGGAAGGGAGAGAATGACCGTAGAAAATATTTCACGATCAATCTCCACGAAAGAATGTTGCCGACCTCGGCGGGGGTTGAACCCGCGACCTCCTGGTCTCCAGTCGGACGGCGCATCCAACGGAGCCACCCAGGCCAAGGGTTTATTGTTGTAAAATCTTTCGTATTTAGGATTAAAAACACAATCATAAGCTGAATTTCGTGGATTGGCGGCTAATTTAGTAACATATTGAAGAGACAATTTTTCCCTTCTTTTATACAGTGATGGTTCATTTGATTCAGCATATAAACTTTCGATGGGGGAAGTACGAAAAGCCCCTAGAGCCAAACGTAAACCTTGGTGATGAATAGTATCCAAAGATTTCAAATAAGATTTTCTAGCGGAACCATAAACTATGGATCCATAATCCAGTTTAGATCGAATTAAAGATCTATAAAGATTTAAAAGAACAGTACGATCTCCTCCCCAATTGGAACTGGAGAGAACTTTAAGAATATCAAGTGCTTTTAAACATTTAGCTTTTAAAGCTGTAATAAGTAATAAGATGTAGCACATAAACTGGCTCCTGCATAATTCAATGCTCTGGATATAACTGTAAGTGGAATTACAAAAAAAAAAAAAGAAAAAATTAAAAAAATTTCATTGGGGCATATCTCTGCTGATATTTAGTGAACTGTAACCTAAGGATCCAAGCTGGCCCAGAAATTAAGGGAGAAGTGACTTCTCCCTCCTGGGAAAATAGGGAACAGTTTGCTGTTGCTTTTGATGTGTGGGATAAAAGATAATTTGTTATCGAACAAAAGACCCAGGAATTTTGCTTCACTGACAACTGGAATAGGACTACCATATATGGTAAGATGAGGATCTAAATGTAACTGTCGTATCTGACAAAAATGAACGCACTGAGTTTTTGTTTTCGAAAATTTGAAACCATTTTCTGTTGCCCAATCTTCTATATTATTTAAACATCGTTGTAGTTTGAAATCAATAGTTTCCATATTTTTCGACCTAATAAATATTCCAAAATTGTCGACAAAAAGAGAACAATCAAGGTCTTTAACACATTTAACAATATCGTTAATTTTAATGCCAAACAAGGTAGGTGATAAAATGCTTCCCTGTGGTACACCTTGTTCTTGTTTAAATATGTCCGATAACGTATTACCTATTCGAACATTAAATGTTCGATCTGATAAAAAAAATTTGAATAAAAAGTGGTAATCGGCCTTCAAGGCCTAATTTATGTAAATCTTTCATGATGCCATGTTTCCAAGTAGTATCGTAAGCTTTTTCAAGGTCAAAAAATACAGCTACGACATGTTCTTTCTTAAAAAAGGCATCACGAATAAATGATTCCAAACAAATCAAATGATCGTTTGTACAGTTTTTTTTTCTGTATCCAGCTTGATATTTTGTTATAAGCTGGTTTGATTCCAAGAACCAAACCAGCCTATCATTAATCATTCTCTCCATTGTTTTACATAAACAACTTGTCAAAGCAATAGGTCTATAGTTAGTAGCTTCAGTATGATCTTTATTTGGTTTTGGTATAGGTATAATCGTTGCTTTACTCCAGTCTTTTGGAAATTTTCCAGTGATCCAAATATCATTTAAAATATTTAATAACGTTTCTAAAGCGTTATCGGGTAAATGTTTAAGAATCTGATAATGAATGTCATCAGGACCAGCAGCTGTATCGTGAGATTTATTTATATAGAGCATCTAATAATTCTGAAGCTGTGAATGGTACATTATATTTTTCATGATTTAGTGACATAAAATTTAAATGCTCTTTCTCTCGTTCTAGTTTTATGTTCTGAAAATTTTCCGAGTAATTTGCACTAGAAGAGTTTTTCTGAAAATTCTCTCCTAGTGCATTGGAAATATCTTTAGTCGTTGAGCATATATTTCCATTTGATTAAATATGGACATGCTTGTTATTTTAATTTTTGCCAGTAATTTTTCGAATCATGTCCCATATTTTCTTTGCTGGAGTTCTAGAGTTAAGTTTGGAGACATATTGCTGCCAAGATGTTCTTTTAGCCGTTTTTATTGTCTTGCGAGCTTTTGCTAACTGTAGGAGGATTTAGCCAGAAACGAAAAATTAATAGAAATTTTCAAAGGGGTATAACTCTGCTAATATTTGGTGGACTGTAACCTTGAAACAATATGCGCTGCTCCACATCATGCTCTAACAACAAATCAAGTTTCAGCTTGATTGGATGTAAACTGTAGGAGGAGTTAGCCAGAAACAAAAAGTCTACTGAAATTTTCAAAGGGGCATAACTCTGCTAATATTTGGTGGACTGTAACCTCGAAATAATATGCACTGCTCCACATCATGGTCTAACTATATATGAAGTTTCAGCTTGATCAGATGTAAAATGTAGGAGGAGTTAACCGGAAATGAAAAGTTTACAGAAATTTTCTAAGGGGCATAACTCTGCAAACATTTAGTGGACTGTAACCTCGAAACAATACGCGCTGTGCCACATCATGGTCTTTTGTTTGTTTGTGTTGAGGTTTTACGGCCCAGTCAACCCAATGGGGTCATGTCGAGCGCGGTCAGTTTACCTAACCACACGTTTACTGGGCAGGCTTAGTCCTCTAAGCGGTTAACCAGTATTGTGCACATTCTTTCGCCAGAAACTGACAAATGCCCTTCTTGAATCAGCGGAAGGGAGAGAATGACCGTAGAAAATATTTCATGATCAATCTCCACGAAAGAATGTTGCCGACCTCGGCGGGGGTTGAACCCGCGACCTCCTGGTCTCCAATCGGACGGCGTATCCAACTGAGCCACCGAGGCCCACATCATGGTCTAACTATATACCAAGTTTCAGCTTGATCAGATGTAAACTGTAGGAGGAGTTAGCCGGAAACGAAGTCTACTGAAATTTTCAAAGGGGCGTAACTCTGCTAATATTTGGTGGACTGTAACCTCGAAACAATATGCGCTGCTCCACATCATGGTCTAACTATATATGAAGTTTCAGCTTGATCGGATGTAAAATGTAGGAGTTAACCAGAAATGAAAAGTTTACAGAAATTTTCAAAGGGACATAACTCTGCAAACATTTGGTGGACTGTAACCTCGAAACAACATGCGCTGCGCCACATCATGGTCTAACTATATACCAAGTTTCAGCTTGATCGGATGTAAACTGTAGGAGGAATTAGCCGGAAACGAAAAAGTTTACGGACGGACGCCATACCCCGTAACATAATACGTCCCGTTTTTCAAACGGGCGTATAAAAACCACATTTTATGACCGACCTTTTCATTTTGCCTTTGGGACTGATTGTCGCCGCCAGCTTCGTGCTGAACGTCTTCATTAGAACCTAAGCATTTCAGTGATTTGGTGGCAGAGGCCTTCAGTAAAATACAAAGATATGCGCTTTTGCGCCCCTTTCTCCGCTAAGTTTGAGCTGAAGAAGCTCAGAATGCTAGCTTGTGACATCTTTGTTGAAGCGTTTCAAACTGACTACATTGTTTGGCTAGGTAATGAACAATCAAGATATCCCTCTCGGATATAAACCACATGGTCATCAGTGATTGGATAATGGGAAAAAGACTATACGCAATAACCAATGAACAATTATCTCATCCCTCTCAGTAAGAATATAATTAAATTCTATGATTGCCGTAACGATCCTCGATCCGTTTCTATGCACTGGCCGTATGCATTCGTTGTTGTCCGCCAGCAATCACAGTGTTTTGATGCTTTATTAATAATCAAAAGGATGCTAATGAGAGAAAACCGACTCAAGCAGGACGTACAAATGTTGCAATTTTTATGTACACCAAATTTGCGGTACGTTTTGTGTACGTAGAAACCAACAATTCTGTACACTCATGGTAGATTCTCTACGTGAATCACCTACTGTGGTACGTGAATGGGAATGCTGACAAAGAAGTTGAGAGTTGTCTCTCTTGCACGCAACACACCTACTAGTCCTCCTCTTCATTCCTACCAGTATTATCAAAACATGTCTAAGGGTATCTTAAGTTATGGAGCGCACAAGGATGTGTCTATGGATTTCAGCTTCAGGAGAGAGAAGTACATAACGAAGAAAGTGAAAGTTGTCTCTCTTGCACGCAACACTACTGGTCCTCCTCTACATCCACACCAAATATTATATCAAATTATCTCAAACAGTATGGGAAATATGGCCTGAACAAGATTTCAGCTTCAAGGGGGATAACTACATAACGAAGATAGTGGGTTGTCTCTCTTGCACACAACACACCTACTGCTCCTACTGTTCATTGCTACCAAATATTATGAAAACAAGTCTAAGGGTATCAAAGTTATGGAGCGCACAAGGATGGGTCTATGGATTTCTGCTTCAGGGGAGATAACGACTCAATGAACTAAAGCTGGTGTTTGTAAAACACTATGCCCCCAACTGCCTGACTCTAACACTGTTTGACTCCAACACTGCTTAGCCATGACGGTAACAACAGTACAAATATATGATTTCAATGTTAATTTATCAAAGGGAAATAACTCTAAAATAGATGATTGGGATAAGAAAAAAATACGGATCACCTATTTTTTCATGAGGAATCAAAACATGAAATTTCAAAACATTAGCATACATGGTTCTAAACTTATGCTATACACAATAAAGCAACGACATTAAATGGCCCGAAATTGCGAAGGGCCATAACTCCAACATTTCATTTAATTGGTTCAAAATTTATTCAGGTGATCTCCTCCTCAATCCCAATCAGTATACCAAATATCATGGCTCTAGCTTAAATACTTTTTGAGATATCTTGCTGAAAAAGTCAAAATGCCTAGAACTACAAAGGGCCATAACTACATCAATTTTTCATGGAATTCCCTAAAAAACAAACCAGGTAATCTCCACATCATCCCCAATCAGCATATAATATTTCAAGACCCTAGCGTAAGTGCTTTTCGAGAAATCTTGCTGACAAGGTCAAAATGAGCAGAACTGCAAAGGGCCGTAACTTTATCAATATTTTCATGGAATTCTCTCAAAATATAATCGGGTAATGTACACATCATTCCCACTCCCTGTATCGAATTTCAAGAACCCAGCTTAAATACTTTTCAAGATATCTTGCTCACAAGATTTAATTCTGATTTTTTTCAAAGGGGCATAACTTTAAATAAACATGCTAGACAAGAAACAAAATACGGGTCGGCTATTTTTTCATTGGGAACCCAAGTATAAAATTTCAAAACCCTAGCGTGCAGGGTTCTTAAGATATGGCATGCACAAAAAAAGCTTGATGAACGGACAAACAGTCGGATGGACAAATGAAGGCAAAATAATATGCCCCATCAATTTCATTTGAAACTGGGGGCATAATCAGGTCATCTACTCATCGCTACCAATCTATTCATCAAGTTTCAAGGCTCCAGCTTCAATAGTTTTTGAGATATTTTGTTCACAAGGGAAACATGCCCAAATTTACAAAGGGACATTACTTATGAAATATTTTTCAGAATTTACAAAAAAATTAATCAGGTCATCTACTCATCATTACCAATCAATTCACCAAGTTTCAAGTCTCTAGCTCTAATAGTTTTTGAGATATTTTGCTGACAAGATAAAAATGCCCAAAATAACAAAGGGGCATAACTCAAGAAGTATATTTCAAAATTTCTTCAAAAGTTAATCAGGTTGTCTACTCATCACTACCAGTCTATTCATCAAGTGTCAAGGCTCTAGTTCCAACAGTTTTTGAGATATTTTGCTGACAAGGTAAAATTGCCCAAAATTACAAAGGGCCATAACTCATGAAGTATTTTTCAGAATTTCTTCAAAAATTAATCAGGTCATCTACTCATCACTACAAATCCATTTACTAAGTTTCAAGGCTCTAGCACTAACAGTTTTTGAGATATTTTGCTGACAAGATAAAAATGCCTAAAATTACAAAGGGGCATAACTCAAGAAGTATATTTCAAAATTTCTTCAAAAGTTTATCAGGTTGTCTACTCATCACTACCAGTCTATTCATCAAGTTTCAAGGCTCTAGCTTCAATACTTTTTGAGATATTTTGCTGACAAGTTAAAAATGCCCTAAATTACAAAGGGCCATAACTCATGAAGTGTTTTTCAGAATTTCTTCAAAAGTTAATCAGGTCATCTACACATCACTACAAATCCATTTACTAAGTTTCAAGGCTCAAGCTCTAACAGTTTTTGAGATAAATGCTGACAAGGTAAAATACCCAAAATTACAAAGGGACATAACTCAAAAGGCATTTTTCAAAATTTCTTCAAAAGTTAATCAGGTTGTCTACTCATCACTACCAGTCTATTCATTAAGTTTCAAGGCTCTAGCATCAACAGTTTTTGAGATATTTTGCTGACAAGATAAAAATGCCCAAAATTACAAAGGGCCATAACTCATGAAGTATTTTCAGAATTTCTTCAAAAGTTAATCAGGTCATCTACTCATTACAAATCCATTTACTAAGTTTCAAGGCTCTAGCTCTAACAGTTTTTGTGATATTTTGCTGACAAGGTAAAACTGCCCAAAATTACAAAGGGCCATAACTCAAGAAGTATTTTTTCAAAATTTCTTCAAAAGTTAATCAGGTTGTCTACTCATCACTACCAGTCTATTCATCAAGTTTCAAGGCTCTAGCTTTAATAGTTTTTTAGATATTTTGCTGACAAGATTGCATCCATATTTTTTCAAAGGGCCATAACTCAGAAAAGGGGCATAATCCTGTCAAGAAAAAAAATACGTGTCAGCTATTTTTTCATGAGGAATCCATATATGAAATTTCAAAACAGTAGCATTCACGGTTTTAAAGTTATGCTATGCATCAAAAAGCGTGACGAACGGACGGACGGACGAACAACCCAGAAGCAATATGCCCCTCCAACTTCTTTGAAGTTGGGGGCATAACAAAGTGAGAGTTGTCTCTCTTGCACATGACATGCCTACTGGTCCTCCTCTACATCCCCACCAAATATTATCAAATTATCTCAAACAGTAAAGAAAATATGGCCTGCACAAAAATTTGGCTTCAGGGGAGATAACTATATAATGAAGAGTGAGACTTGTTGCTCTTGCATGTGACACGCCTACTGGTCCTCCTCTTCATTCATACCAAATATTATCAAAATATGACTAAGGGTATCAAAGTTACAGAGCGCACAACGATGCATCAACGGACGAATGGACGCCATGCTGATCGCTATATCCCCCTAAGCTATCGGTAGTGGGATAAAAACTTAATATCACTGGACCATGATATATAGGTCATAAGTGACCCAGTTTTGGAATTGACCTAGAAGTCATCAAGCTATATATTCTGAGCAAGGTTCATGATGATTACTTACCTAGAAAAAGTGTCCATAGGACACAGATGCCCCCGCCAAAATGCCATTCAGAAGAAGGTTACATATGTAATTGTGACAGGTACAGCATGAAGTTATTATTAAGGTTGATATGGCCCACACACAGTTTACTATATGGAACTTAGTCAAGGGCAGATAATTTATAAACCAAATAAGCAAGAGTCGTCTTCCATGTTCATTACACATCGCCTCAATGTCATGCATGCATCTGTAAATTTTCATAAATATATTCCATATGGTTTAGGAGTTATGGTAAACACACGGTTCACTATATGGAACTAAGTCAAGGGCAGATAATTCAAAAACCAAACAAGCAAGAGTTGTCTTCCTTGTTCACGACACATGGTCTCAATGTCATGCATGCACCTGTAAAGTTTCATAAATATATTCCATACGGTTAAGGAGTTATGGCCCGGACATGGTTTACTATATGGAACTAAGTCAAGGGCAGATAATTCAAAAACCAAACAAGCAAGAGTTGTCTTCCTTGTTCACGACACATCGTCTCAATGTCATGCATGCACCTGTAAAGTTTCATAAATATATTCCATACGGTTTAGGAGTTATGGCCCGGACACGGTTTACTATATGGAACTAAGTCAAGGGCAGATAATTCAAAAACCAAACAAGCAAGAGTTGTCTTTCTTGTTCATGACACATCGTCTCAATGTCATGCATGCACCTGTAAAGTTTCATAAATATATTCCATACGGTTTAGAAGTTATGGCCTGGACATGGTTTACTATATGGAACTAAGTCAAGGGCAGATAATTCAAAAACCAAACAAGTAAGAGTTGTCTTCCTTGTTCACGACACATCATCTCAATGTCATGCATACACCTGTAAAGTTTCATAAATATATTCCATACGGTTTAGGAGTTATGGCTCAGACACGGTTTACTATATGGAACTAAGTCAAGGGCAGATAATTCAAAAACCAAACAAGCAAGAGTTGTCTTCCTTGTTCATGACACATCGTCTCAATGTCATGCATGCACCTGTAAAGTTTAATAAATATATTCCATACGGTTTAGGAGTTATGGCCCGGACACAGTTTACTATATGGAACTAAGTCAAGGACAGATAATTCAAAACCCAAACAAGCAAGAGTTGTCTTCCTTGTTCATGACACATCATCTCAATGTCATGCATGCACCTGTAAAGTTTCATATATTCCATACAGTTTAGGAGTTATGGCCCGGACACGGTTTACTATATGGAACTAAGTCAAGGGCAGATAATTCAAAAACCAAACAGGCAAGAGTTGTCTTCCTTGTTCATGACATATAGTCTCAATGTCATGCATGCACCTGTAAAGTTTCATAAATATATTCCATACAGTTTAGGAGTTATGGCCTGGACACGAATTGGGACGGACGTACGTATGGACGTATGTACAGGGGTAACACTTAATGCCCTCCCGCTATTCTTCAAATAGGCGGGGACATAAAAATTGCGACCTCCAGATTGTGAACAAGATCTTCCTTTGATCTGGCCCGGTGACCTAATTTTTGAATCCAAGTGACCCAGTTTTGAACGGCCTAATTTTGTAGAGACAAACATTCTGAGCAAATTTCATGAAGATTGGGTCAAAACTGTGACCTCTTGGGTGTTAACAAACTAATTGTTGAGGATGAACAAAGAACAATTGATGTTGGACAGGGGGTGATCACAATAGCTCACTAAGAGCATTTGTCAGGTGAGCTAAAAAACAGAAGTATGTAAATTTCCTTTCTATGAGCTCAGGCAGAAACCACATTACAACTGAAACATTGACATTATTATACCTCCTTTCTTACTCCATCTATTAACACTCCTATTTGTTCTGTTGACCTTGAGACTTTGGCTACAGCCCAAATACTTTCCAAAAATCGCTCTTCATCTTTGTCATCCAAATACTGGTGATGAATCCACAGTTTCAGTAGTTCCTGAAAATAGCCCAAAACAGCCAATATCACATTCCTTATCTTATAATCTATATACGAACTTAGAATGTTTCTTTAGAGAAAAAAAAAACAACAACAAGAGGGCCATGATGGTCCTGTAATGCTCACCTGAGTATCATAGCACTTAGAGAACCTGACCCATAAATGATCAAGGCAAACATTCTGACAAAGATTCATGATGATTACATTAACAAGTAAGACAATGTAGCATGGCTAATGGACCATGAAATATAGATCAAGGTCAAATATGAATGACTGCACTCAAGAGGTCATGCTAAGATGTATGCATGTGCTAAGTATGCATCAGTGGCTGTAGGACCAATAATTACTGAGAAACAGACCATAATGCAAAAACTTTGTTAAACAAAGTC
This sequence comes from Anodontia alba, assembly GCA_964016985.1. Taxonomy (NCBI): domain Eukaryota; kingdom Metazoa; phylum Mollusca; class Bivalvia; order Lucinida; family Lucinidae; genus Anodontia; species Anodontia alba. The sequence continues at coordinate 42,060,482 of OZ024828.1, forward strand.
AGTGAACAGTGGAATATAGGTCAAAGTCAAATATAGAAGACTGCATTCAAGAGGCTATGCTAAGATATCTGCAAGTGCTAAGTATCAATGCTGTAGGACCAACAGTTACTGAGAAACTGACCTAAATGGAAAAAGTTAAGAAAGTCACTGGAACATGAAATATAGGTCATAAGTGACCCAGGTCCAAACTTGACCTGGGATTCATCTAGACAAACATTTTGAGCAAGATTCATGATAATCGCACCTGCTTATGGCCCTTTGGTTTCAAAGAAGCTTTTTCTTAAAGTTTTTACTATAAAGCTCTATATTATTAAATGACCCCAGGGCATGGCCAATTTGGACTTCAGGGACATGGTTGGTAGGATTTATGTGGGAGACCACTAAACATTGTTACATACTAAATATAATATATAAGCTGTGGGTCTCATGGTTTCAGAAGAAGATTTTTTTAAGTTTTTCCCCATTATAAGTCTATGGAAGCTAATGACCCCCCGGAGGTGACCAATTTGGACCTCAGGGGCATGGTTCGCAGAATTTATGTAGGAGACCACTAAACATTGCTACATACTAAATATGTTAGCTCTTTGCCTCATGGCTTCAGAGGAGAAGATTATTGAAGGTTCTTTAGATATATAGTTCTATATAAACAAATAACCCCCTGGGGCATGGCCAGTTTGGGGCCTAGGGGCTTGATTGGCAGGACTTAGGTAGGGGACTTCTAAAAATTGCTGAATACTAAATATTTAAGCTGTGGGCCTCATGGTTTCAGAGAAGAAGACTTTTAAAGTTTTTTTATTATTATTATTATAAGTCTATGGGAGCTAATGACCCCCTGGGGTGTGGCCAGTTTGGGCCCTAGGGGCTTGATGCAGGATTTATGTAGGGGACCACTAAACATTGCTAGGCCTCATGGTTTCAGAGTTGAAGATTTTTTAATTTTTTCCCATGATAAGTCAGTGGGAGCTAATGACCCCTGAGGCGTGGCCAATTTAGACCCCTGGGGCTTGATTGGCAGGATTTATGTAGGGGACTTCTAAACATTGCTGCATACTAAATATATAAGCTTTTTTCCATTATAAGTCCATGGGAGCTAATGATCCATGGGCATGGCCAATTTGGACCCCAGGGGCATGGTTCGCAGAATTTATGTAGGAGAACACCAAACATTGCTACATATTAAATCTGTTAGCTCTGAGCCTTATGGTTTCAGAGAAGAAGATTTTGGAAGGTTCTTTAGCCATATATAGTTCTATATAAACATATGACACCCTGGGGTGTGGCCAATTTGAACAAGGGCTTGATTGGCAGGATTTATGTAGGGGACAACTAAACATTGCTACATACTAAATATACAAGAGGCCCACGGGCCACGGGTCGCTCACCTGAGTGACATAGCCACTGCAGATATGCAGATGTTATGCAACATTTTTCCAGTCCTGTCATCGCAGCTAATGAAAAGATCAACCTTTAAGCAGTTCTTAATTTTGAAGAAGAATATTATATATGGCATGACAGTCAATGGAGCATGATCATTTGAACAAACTCTCAATCACATTTCAACAATAGGATCAATGTGAAATTTGGAGGCATTTGGCTAATTGGTTTCTGAGAAATCATGATTTTATACATGTAAACAGCACAGTGGCAGGGAAATATAATAAACATAAACAAGATGGCAACCATCTTGGATTTCCAATCAAAATGATTTTAGCTACTGTTGATCTACAAGTCACCTCGATACTTTCAATGAAATTTGAGTCGGTTCAGGAGAAAAAGTTCGAAACAAAATTTTCAAGATGGCCACCATAGCCGCAATTTGGGATTCCCTATTGCAACAATTTGAGCTATTTTTCATCTACAAGTCACCCCTATGCTTCCTATCAAGTTTCGAGTCAATTGGCCTTTCAGTTCAGAAGAAGAAGGGAAAAATAGATTTTCAAGATGGCCGCCATCTTGGATTTCCGATTGGAATGATTTTAGCTATTTTTATATCTACAAGTCATCCCAATCTTTCTCACCAATTTTCAAATCAACTGGCCCTTTGGTTCAGGAAAACAAGAGGCCCACGGGCCACGGGTCGCTCACCTGAGTGACAAAGCTACTGCAGATATGCAGATGTTATGCAACATTTTTCCAATCCTGTCATCCCAACTAACGAAAAGATCATCATTTAAGCGGTTCTTAATTTTGAAGAAGAATATATATGGCATGCCAGTCAATGGAGCGTGATCATTTGAACAAACTCTAAATGGCGGCCAGCTTGGATTTACGATCGGCACGATTTTAGCTATTTTTGATCTACGAGTCACCCCAATGCTTCCTACCAAGTTTCGAGTCAACTGGCCTTTCGGTTCAGAAGAAGAAGCGAAAAATAGATTTTCAAGATGGCTGCCATGGAGGCCATCTTGGATATCCGATTTGCACGATTTTAGCTATTTTTCATCTACAAGTCACACCAATGTCTCCTAACAAGTTTGGAGTCAATTGGCCTTTCAGTGCAGGAGAAGAAGCTAAATATAGATTTTCAAGATCGCAGCCATGGTGGCCATCTGGGATTTCAGATCAGAACGATTTTAGCTATTTTTGATCTACAAGTCACCCAAATGCTTCCTACTAAGTTTCGAGTCAACTGACTTTTGGGTTTAGGAGAAGAAGCGAAAAATAGATTTTCAAGATAGCTGCCATGGTGGCCATCTTGGATTTACGATCGGCATGATTTTACCTATTTTTGATCTACAAGTCACCCAAATGCAAGTTTCGAGTCAACTGGCCTTTCGGTTCAGGAGAAGAAGCGAAAAATAGATTTTCAAGATGGCTGCTATGGCGTCCATCCTGGATTTCCAATCGGCACGATTTTAGCTATTTTTGATCTACAAGTCACCCTGATGCTTCCTAGCAAGTTTGGAGTCAACTGGCCTTTCTGTTCAGAAGAAGCGAAAAATAGATTTTCAATATGGCTGCCATGGCAGCCATCTTGGATTTCCGATAGGCACAATTTTAGCTATTTTTGATCTATAAGTCACCCCAATGCTTCCAACCAAGTTTGGAATCAATTGGCCTTTTTGTTCAGGAGAAGAAGCGAAAAATAGATTTTCAAGATGGCGGCCATGGCGGCCATCTTGGATTTCCGATCGGAATGATTTAAGCTATTTTTTACCTAGAAGTCACCCTGATGCTTCCTAGCAAGTTTGGAGTCAACTGGCCTTTCGGTTCAGGAGAAGAAGCGAAAAATAGATTTTCAAGATGGCTGCAATGGCGGCCATCTTGGATTTCCCATCGGCACAATTTTAGCTACTTTTGATCTACAAGTCACCCTGATGCTTCCTAGCAAGTTTGGAGTCAACTGGCCTTTCGGTTCAGGAGATGCAAAAAATAGATTTTCAAGATGGCGGCCATCTTGGATTTCCGATCGGCAAGATTTTAGCTATTTTTGATCTACAAGTCACCCTGATGCTTCCTAGCAAGTTTGGAGTCAATTGGCCTTTCGGTTCAGGAGAAGAAGCGAAAATTAGATTTTCAAGATGGCGGCCATGGCGGCCATCTTGGATTTCCGATTGGAACGATTTTAGCTATTTTTAATCTACAAGTCACCCTGATGCTTCCTACCAAGTATCAAGTCAATTGGCCCAGCGGTGTAGGAGGAGTAGGCTTTTAAAGCAATTGTTGACGCCGCACGACGCACGACTGACGACGCACGACGGAAGACGGACATTGACCACAATAGCTCACCATGAGCACTTCGTGCTCAGGTGAGCTAATAAGCGAAAAAAAAAGTTTCAAGATGGCCGCTATGATGGCCATCTTGGATTTCCGATCCAAACAATTTAAGCTATTTTAGATCTACAAGTCACCCAAATGCTTCCTACCAAGTTTTGAATCAAATGGCCTTTCAGTTCAGGAGAAGAAGCGAAAAATAGATATTCAAGATGGCTGTCATGGCGGCCATCTTGGATTTCTGATAGGGATGATTTTAGCTATTTTTGATCTACAGGTCACCCTGATGCTTCCTACCTACCAATAAGCCTTTTGGTTCAGGAGAAGAAGTGAAAAAGAGATTTTCAAGATGGCTGCCATCTTGGATTTCCAATCAGAACGATTTTAGCCAATTTCAATCTATAAGTCACCCCGATGCTTCCTACCTAGTTTCAATTGGATTTTCGGCTCAGAAGAAGAGAAAAATAGATTTTCAAGATGGCGACCATGGCGGCCATCTTGGATTTTCGACTGGAACGATTTTAGCTACTTTTGATCTACAAGTCACCCCGATGCTTCCTACCAAGTTTCGAGTCAATTGGCATTTGGGGTTAGGAGAAGAAGCGAAAAATAGATTTTCAAGATGGCCATGGCGGCCATCTTGGATTTAGGATCCGCACAATTTTAGCTATTTTTGATCTAAATGTCACACCTATGCTTCCTAGCAAGTTTGGAGTCAATTGGCCTTTGGGTTCAGGAGAAGAAGCAAAAAATAGATTTTCAAGATGGCTGCCATGGCAGCCATCTTGGATTTCCGATCGGAACAATTTTAGCTATTTTTGATCTACAAGTCACCCCAATGCTTCCTACCAGGTTTGGAGTCAATTGGCTTTTGGGTTCAGGAGAAGAAGCGAAAAATAGATTTTCAAGATGGCTGCCATGGTGGCCATCTTGGATTTCCGATCGGCATGATTTTAGCTATTTTTTATCTACAAGTCACCCCGATGCTTCCTAGCAAGTTTGGAGTCAATGGGGCGTACGGTTCAGGAAAAGAAACAAACAAGAGGACCATGATGGTCCTATATCGCTCACCTGATCAAACAGATTTGCATACTTACTGTTGAAGATTCAGCCAAGTTCACTGCTCTAAGATTTATGTATAAATTTTACAGCCCTGCCCCCCCGCCGCCCCCCCCCCCCCCCCCCCCCCCCAACACACAAGGTCATGTTTTTTCTTTTTAACACAGCATGACTTGGCTTTGAAAGGGAACATTTCTGCCAAGTTATTTTGAAATTGGTCCAGTGGTTTCTGACAAAAAGATTTATAAAGTGTTTTATATCGCTATAAAGCCCAACCCCCTAAGGGCCATTTTTTTTTTTTTTTTTTTTTATGAATCATGACAGCGTGAAGAAACTTGGTAGAGGGTTACCAAAGGAACATTCCTGCCAAGTTAAATTAAAATCAGTTCAGTGGTTTCTGACAAGAAGATTTTTAAAGTTTTCTATTTAGATCTATAGGGAAAATAAGCCCCACCCCCTAGCAGCCATGTTTTTTGACAAATCAGGATTGCTTGAACATTCTTGGTAGAGGGTTACTAAAGCATTATTGAAATCAGTCAGGAGGTATTTGACAAGAAGAATTTTAAAGTTTTCTATACAGATATATATGGAAAATAAGCCCCACCCCCTGGGGGCCATGTTTTTTGATGTATCATGAAGGCTTGAACAATCTTGGTAGAGGGTCACCAAAGCAACATTCCTGCCAAGTTACATTGAACTCGGTCCAACAGTTTCTTAAAAGAAAATTTTTAAAGTTTCTTATATAGATACATAGGGAAAATAAGCCCCGCCCCCTAGCGGCCATGTTTTTTGACGAATCACGATTACTTGAACAATCTTGGTACAGGGTCACCATGGAAACATTTTTGCCAAGTTATAATGAAATTGGTCCAGTGGTTTCTGACAAGAAGATTTTTCAAGTTTTCTATAAAGATATATAGGGAAAATAAGCCCCACGCCCCCTGGCAGCCATGTTTTTTGACAATCCAAATGGCTTGAACAATCTTGGTACAGAATCACAAAGGAATATTTCTGCAAAATTATATAGCAATTGGTCCAGTGGTTTCTGACAAGAAGATTTTTTAAGTTTTCTATATAGATATATAGGGAAAATGAGCCCCGCCCACTGGCGGCCATGTTTTTTGACAAATCCAAATGGCTTGAACAATCTTGGTAGAGAGTCCCCAAAGGAACATTTCTGCAAAATTATATTGAAATCGGTCTATTGGTTTCTGACAAGAAGATTTTTAAAGTTTTCTATATAGATAAATAGGGAAAATAAGCCCCACCCCCTGGCGGCCATGTTTTTTGACAAATCCAAATGGCTTGAACAACCTTGGTAGAGGATCACCAAAGGAACATTTCTGCAAAAGTATATGGAAATTGGTCCAGTGGTTTCTGACAAGAAGATTTTTTAAGTTTTCTATATAGAAAAATAGGGAAAACAAGAGGGCCATGATGGCCCTGTAAAGCTCACCTGAGCAACATAGCACTTTGAGAGCCTGATCTAGAACTGATCAAGGCAAACATTCTGATCAAAGTTCAAAATGATTATAACAAAGTTTTCTGCTGATTTGGCCCGGTGACCTAGTTTTTGATACCACGTGACCCAGTTTCGAACTTGACCTAGAACTCATCAAGACAAACATTTTGTGTAAGATTCATGATGATTGCTTGAAAAATGTGACAGCTAGAGTGAGAACAAGATTTAATGCTAATTTGGCCAGGTGACCTAGTTTTTGATCCCAGGTGTTCCAGTTTCGGACTTGACCTAGAAATCATCAAGACAAACATTTTGAGCAAGATTCATGATGACTGTTTCAAAAATGTGACCGCTAGAGTGTTAACAAGGTTTTCTGCTGATTTGGCCCGGTGACCTAGTTTTTAACCCCAAGTGACCCCGTTTCAAATATATCCCAGAACTCATCAAGACAAACATTTTGAGCAAGATTCATGATAATTACTTCAAAAATGTGACCGCTAGAGTGTTAACAAGGTTTACTGCTGGTTTGGCCTGGTGACCTAGTTTTTGACACCACGTGACCCAGTTTCGAACTTGACCTAGAAATCATCAAGACAAACATTTTGAGCATGATTCATGATGATTGCTTCAAACATGTGACCGCTAGAGTGTAAACAAGGTTTTCTGCTGATCTGGCCCGGTGACCTAGTTTTTGACTCCAAGTGACCTAGTTTCGAACTCGACCTATAAATCATCAAGACAAACATTTTGAGCAAGATTCATGATGATTGCTTCAAAAATGTGACCGCTAGAGTGTTAACAAGGTTTTCTGCTAATCTGGCCAGGTGACCTTGTTTTTGACCCCAAGTGACCCAGTTTCGAACTGACCTAGAAATCATCAAGACAAACATTTTGAGCAAGATTCATGATGATTGCTTCAAAAATGTGTCCGCTAGAGTGTAAACAAGGTTTTCTGCTGATCTGGCCCGGTGACCTAGTTTTTGACCCCAGGTGACCCAGTTTCGAACTTGACCTAGAATTCATCAAGACAAACATATTGAGCAAGATTCATGATGATTACTTCAAAAATGTGACTGCTAGAGTGTTAACAAGGTTTTCAGCTGATCTGGCCAGGTGACCTAGTTTTTGACCCCAGGTGACCCAGTTTCGACCTTGACCTAGAAATCATCAAGACAAATACATTGAGCAAGATTCATGATGATTGCTTCAAAAATGTGACCGCTAGAGTGTAAACAAGGTTTTCTGCTGATCTGGCCCGGTGACCTAGTTTTTGACCCCAAGTGACCCAGTTTCGAACTTGACCTAGATTTAATAGAGGCAAACATTTTGAGCAAGTTTCATCAAGATTGGGTCAAAACTATGACCTGTAGAGTGTTAACAAGTTTTTCCTTTGATTTGACCTGGTGACCTAGTTTTTGACCCCAAGTAACCCAGTATCGAACTTGACCTATATTTCATAGAGGCAAACATTCTGACCGTTTCATCAAGATTGGGTCAAAACTGTGACCTCTAGAGTGTTAACAAACTAATTGTTGATGACGGACGACGGACATAGGGTGATGACAATAGCTCACCCTGAGCTTTTGCTCAGGTGAGCTAATAAGCCCCGCCCCCTGGCGGCCATGTTTTTTGACAAATCCAAATGGCTTGAGCAATCTTAGTAGAAAATCACCAAAGGAACAGTTCTGCAAAATTATATTGAAATCGGTCCAGTGGTTTCTGACAAGAAGATTTTTAAAGTTTTCTATACAGATATATAGGGAAAATAAGCCCCGCCCACTGGCGGCCATGTTTTTTGACGAATCCAAATGGCTTGAACAATCTTGGTAGAGGATCACCAAAGGAACATTCCTGCAAAATTATATGGAAATCAGTACAGTGGTTTCTGACAAGAAGGCTTTTAAAGTTTTCTACATAGACATATAGGGAAAATAAGCCCTGCCCCCTGGCGGCCATGTTTTTTGACGAATCCAAATGGCTTGAACAACCTTGGTAGAGGATCACCAAAGGAACATTTCTGCAAAAGTATATGGAAATCGGTCCAGTGGTTTCTGACAAGAAGATTTTTTAAGTTTTCTATATAGATATATAGGGAAAATAAGCCCCGCCCCCTGGCGGCCTTGTTTTTTGACGAATCCAAATGGCTTGAACAATCTTGGTAGAGAGTCACCAAAGGAACATTTCTGCAAAATTATATGGAAATCGGTCCAGTGGTTTCTGACAAGATTTTTAAAGTTTTCTATATAGATAATATAGGGAAAATAAGCCCCGCCCCCTGGCGGCCATGTTTTTAGACGAATCCAAACGGCTTGAACAATCTTGGTAGAGGGTCACCAAAGGAACATTTCTGCAAAATTATATGGAAATGGGTCCAGTGGTTTCTGACAAGAAGATTTTTGAAGTTTTTAGTTAAAAAATCTATTTTTAGCTCCTGTGACCTAGATATGCAACGGACCCGAACCATTTGAACAACTTTGAAAGAGGACCCACCAAGGATCATTCCTGTGAAGTTTGGTCAAATTCCAATCAGTGGTTTAGGAGGAGATGTTGTTTAAAGATTGTGGACGGACGGACATACGGACGACGATGACGCCGACGACGGATGGTGAGTGATCACAATACCTCACCTTGAGCCTTCGGCTCAGGTGAGCTAAAAATAGATATTCAAGATGGCTGCAATGGCGGCCATCTTGGATTTCCAATTGGCACGATTTTAGCTATTTTTGATCTACAAAGTACCCCAATGCTTCCTAGCAAGTTTGGAGTCAATTGGCCTTTCGGTTCAGGAAAAGAAGAGAAAAATAGATTTTCAAGATGGCAGCCATGGCGGCCATCTTGGATTTCCGATGGGCATGATTTTAGCTATTTTTTATCTACAAGTTACCCCAATGCTTCCTACCAGGTTTGGAGTCAATTGGCTTTTGGGTTCAAGAGAAGAAGCGAAAAATAAATTTTCAAGATGGCTGCCATGGGGGCCATCTTGGATTTCCGATCGGCATGATTTTAGCTATTTTTGATCTACAAGTCACCCCGATGCTTCCTAGCAAGCGTGGAGTCAATTGGCCTTTCTGTTCAGGAAAAGAAGCAAAAAATAGATTTTCAAGATGGCTGCCATGGCGGCCATCTTGGAATTCCAATCGGCACGATTTTAACTATTTTTGATTTACAAGTCACCCCAATCCTTCCTAGCAAGTTTGGAGTCAATTGGCCTTTCGGTTCAGGAGAAGAAGCGAAACATAGATTTTCATGATGGCGGCCATTCTGGATTTTCGATTTGTATGATTTTAGCTATTTTTGATCTACAAGTCACCCCAATGCTTCCTAGCAAGTTTGGAGTCAATTGGTTTTTCGGTTCAGGAGAAGAAGGGCGGCCATCTTGGATATCTGATCGGCACGATTTTATCTATTTTTGATCTACAGGTCACTCTGTTGCTTCCTACCAAGTATCTAGTCAACTGGCCCAGGGGTGTAGGAGGAGTAGGCTTTTAAAGCAATTGTTGACGCCGCACGACGGACGACGCACATTGACTGACCACAATAGCTCACCATGAGCACTTCGTGCTCAGGTGAGCTAATAAACTGTGGACCTCATGGTTTCAGAGAAGATGATTTTTTAAGTTTTTCCCAATATAAGTTTATGGGAGCTAATAAGGGGTGGGCTGTGGGGTGGTGGGTGCGGGGGGTGGGGGGGGGGGGTCAAAATATTATACCATAATATATTGACCCACCCCTGACATTGACCAGGCAACCATACTTGATTGATAGAAATAATTTTAACATGAAAACCTAAAGAAAAAAGCATTTTCATAAAATGACGTCCTATTTTACTTTTTTAGGGTTAGGATAGGGGTGGGGAGGGGGTCAAAATATTATACTGTAATATATTGACCTGCCCCTGGCTTTGACCAGGCAATCGTAATAGATTGCTAGGAATAATGTAAAACGGTTCATTTTAACCCTTCTCCTGCGGCACCCGAATATATTTGGTAGCGCGTGCCAAACGTTGACTGCTGAACCCGAAAATTTTCGGTCAGTGGGAATTTCCAGGTTGCGCTTTGACATCATTTTTTCTAAAACGTCAAGGCAGCTTAAGCGGTTCCAAAACCTAACGAATAATGCATAAAATATGAAATTAATTATGCATCTAGCACAACATTTCAGCAATAAGATGCGTTTAAAACGTCAATTTTATTAAACAATGACCAGAAGCGCAGCTGAGCTAAACTTGGATGAGCGGATTTTCTGATTCTAAAACTAGATAAATTAAAACCCAGATATAAACATCAAAAGAAGTCTTGACATAAATGATCATTGGGAGAAAATAACAAGAGTCCCATGGGCTACAACTCGCTCACCTGAGTGAAACCGCCACTACAGATATGCAGATGCATGCAACATTTTTCCAATACTCTTATGACAAGGCAATAGCTTAAACAGTTTTTGAAATATCTTGCTTACAAGGTTAAAATGCTGAAATTTTCAAAACGTCACAAGTAAAACAAGTCACCCCAAATGCCTCCTACCAACTTTTGAGTCAACTGGCATTTCGGTGCAGTAGAAAAAGCGAAAAATAGATTTTCAAGATGGCAGCCATCTTGGATTTCCAATCGGAATGATTATAGCTATTTTTGATCTACAAGTCACCCTGATGCTTCCTACTAAGTTTAGAGTCAATTGACTTTTAGGTTTAGGAGAAGAAGCGAAAAATAGATTTTCAAGATGGCTGTCATGGCGGCCATCTTGTATTTCCGATTGGCACGATTTTAGCTATTTTTGATCTACAAGTCACCAAGATGCTTCCTAGCAAGTTTGGAGTCAATTGGCCTTTTGGTTCAGGAGAAGATTTTCAGGATGGCTGCCATGGCTATTTTTTGATTTATAAGTCACCTCAATGCTTCCTAACCAGTTTGGAGTCAACTGGCTTTTGGGTTTAGGAGTAGAAGCGAAAAATAGATTTTCAAGATGGCTGCCAATGCGGCCATCTTGGATTTCCGACCGACATGATTTTAGCTATATTTGATCTACAAGTCACCCTCCCTAATGCTTCCTAGCAAGTTTGGAGTCAACTGGCCTTTCGGTTCAGGAGAAGAAGCGAAAAATAGATTTTCAAGATGGCGGCCATGGCGGATTTCCGATCGGAACGATTTTAGCTATATTTGATCTAGAAGTCACCCTGATGCTTCCTACCAAGTATCGAGTCAATTGGCCCAGGGGCATAAGAAGAGTAGGCTTTTAAAGCAATTGTTCACGCCGCATGATGCATGCCGCACGACCTATGATGGACGACGGACATTGACTGACCACAATAGCTCACCATGAGCACTTCATGCTCAGGTGAGCTAAAAATCTGAGCAAATTTGACTCAGTGGCTTCAGAGGAGAAGTCATCTGAAATTCTCAACAATTTTCCCATACAAATGTTATGGGGCTCATACAAATGTATAGGGAAGCAAACTTGACCTTGCCGTAAAAAGGTCAAATGTCAACGTACGACAATCTTTTTAAAAATTTTGGTAGATCTCCTGTCCCTGACGATTTGCGCACAGATTCAGCCCCAAGGCATCCTCGGTTCTGGAGAAGAAGATTTTTAAAGGGTCTTACCATATATGGGCATGGCGGCCATCTTTGTCAATGAACCGCGGCCATTTTAGCAATCTTTCATTCCCCCGACTTAAGAAGGCTAAATATGAAATTTGAGCAAATTTGGCTCAGTGGCTTCACAGAAGAAGTAATTTAAAATTCTCAACAATTTTCCTATTCAAATGCATGGGGATCATACAAATGCATTGGGAAGCAAACTTGACCCTGCCGTAAAAAGGTCAAATGTCAACGTACGAGTATTCTTTTAGCAACTTTGGTAGACCTCTTGTCCCCGATGATTCGTGCAATGATTCAGCCCCAAGGCATTCTCGGTTCTGGAGAAGAAGATTTTTAAAGGTTTTTACCATATATGGGCATGGCGGCCATCTTGGTCAACGGACCGCAACAATTTTAGCAATCTTTTGTTTCCCCACCCTAAGGTGGCTCCATATGGAATTGAACAAAATTGGCTCAGAGGCTTCAGAGGAGAAGTCGTTTGAAATTCTCAACAATTTTCCCATTCAAATGTATAGGGCTCATACAAATGCACAGGGAAGCGAACTTGACCTTGCCGTAAAAAGGTCAAACGTGAACGTACGACAATTCCTTTAGCAACTTTGGTTGACCTCCCGTCCCCGATGATTCGTGCAAAGATTCAGCCCCAAGGCATCCTCAGTTATGGAGAAGAAGATTTTTAAAGGTTTTTACCATATATGGGCATGGCGGCCATCTTGGTTGATGGACCGCGACCATTTTAGCAATCTTTCGTTCCCCCACCCTAAGGAAGCTCCATATGAAATTTGAGCAAAATTGGCTCAGCGGCTTCAGAGGAGAAATCATCAATTACTAATCAATTACTAATCAATTACTAAATCATCAATTACTAATTTATTTTATTTATTTTGCTGATTTGTTGAGTGTCGGCTGAAAAAGCCTCACCACTTCCGGAAGTTACCGGGAGTAATTCTATAAATAAATAACTTTCACTAAACGCAAATTGAAATTTATTCGATCTTATAAACTTATTTTTATCTTTTTTACGCTGCTATCACACAAACAAAAGCATTTTTACATGAAAAGATAACAGAAATATAGTTTAGTTTTTCATCATAATATTTTCGGAAAACCCGTTTCTAAATACGTAGCCTCGTTTCGGTGTGCTGTTTACCAGCGCGGAGAAGATGAAAAGTAAGTCAAATTTAGGCAATTTGTGATGGTTTTGCTTGTGTACAAATGTAGTGCTGATCGAATTTCAAAGAGAGCTGCCTTTTATTTGTTTGCTGATGCAAATTCGGCACCATTCTCCCACACTTTTGTGAAGGACATGTTTCGTCTGCACGTGTTGATGGGCTTTTAACGATCTGAACAAATATCTCCTAACACATGCCTCCAAAGTAATTTCAGTATATGTATTTCAAACAAAATTTATTTTGAGTGTTTTCGCTTATGTGTTTGTTTTTCTTTTCTCTTTTTCTGGGCTTTGAAACGAATGCAAAATTGTACCAAAATTGATGCTTTCGCTAAGTTCCGATGTACAAGTAAGGCTTTCCAAAAATGTTGCGACCGAATTATAATAAGCGATTAAGATGTCCAACACATTTGAAAGAAGCCTAGATCATAATGATTCTGTGTGTCACTGCAATAATAACCTACGTGCCACTAAACAAAGTGCAGGAACTTGGCCATACAATAAGAGATAAAGTGAGCACCCATTCATTCCCATTGTATGATTCCATCCCATGACCTCTTGCTTGCAAGTCAGGTGCTCTACAGTTACTTAATCACCCTGATAACAATCACAGAACAGCCAATCCAAATGATCACCAAACTTCTTCCCCATCTATCTTTTGATAACCAGACATTAGCAGTTATACAAACTAACATTTCCTTCATTAGCACCAGTGTGAGCACATCAAATATTTTTTCAGTGGCCACAGTATTTACCCTAAGTATTGATTGATTGTGTTGGGGTTTAACGACACGTCAACCCTTGAGGGTCATTTTGTGTCGTCTCCCAGAGAAAGGGAGAAAAGAGATAGAAGAGAGAGTAGAGGAGATGAAAGAGAGGGACAGGGAAGAAAGAGGAACAGGAATGAAAGTGAAGAAACAGAAGAAATAAAAACATTCCCCCTCTACCCTTACCCACTACAAGGATAGCAGGCCTTGCCCAACTGTAAGCCAATATTAGTTGGACGCCCCAGTGATCTAAGATACACAGCACCTTCGCACCACCCGACCACCCCCCCCTAAGTATTTGGATAAACAGGTCCGCGTAAACAGTGTAGACCCAGATCAGACACTGCAGAATACAACATGTTATCAGAAATCTCCACTCTTAGCCAGACATCCTTCAAATTTTTGACACAACAGTTTTATGTTTACTGGATTAAAACAATTTACATTTGCAGTAATATGCCCCCCCCCCCCCCTCCCCACACACACACACACACACACACACACACACGCGCGCGAAATAAAAAAGAAAAAAAATATCTTTATCTGTATAAATCATGACATCACAGCCTATGTATTATTTACATCAGGCACAATTAATTTTTTAAGGATTTAGGGACAATGTACTTGATTGAGAACTTGAACCCACAGCCTCCTGCTTGTAAAGCTGATACCCTGCTGGGCTGAGCTAATCAGGCTGATAGACTTGACAAGCACCATGGTTGAAATGAGAAAACTTTTGTGGCCGTGCAGCTTTGATAATTAAAATTTTGACTGAGTGAAGTATAAGAAGTAAGCTTTATTTTTTCCAATGAATTGATGCTAGGTATTCAGACAGAAAGTCTCAACCAAAAGTGTAGTTCAGGGTCAGACACAGCAGCACACAGTGCCTGATCGAGGTCAGCATTGTTTTCCACATATCCAGCAGGTTTGGTAGTAAAAGGCCACATTTAAAATTATTTCTGTTTGCCCTCTCCCAACTCTGTCAGATATTTTGGGGTAGGTTGGTATTTTTTTTTTTATTTTTATTTTTTCTTCATAATTTATTGTATAAAAGCCACCAGAAATGTCAAAATCAAACAAGAGGCCCACGGGCCACGGGTCGCTCACCTGAGTGACATAGCCACTGCAGATATGCAGATGTTATGCAACATTTTTCCAATCCTGTCATCGCAACTAATGAAAAGAACATCATTTAAGCAATTCTTTATTTTGTAGAAGAAGATATATGGCATGCCAGTAAATTGAGCGTGATCATTTGAACAAACTCTAAATGGCAGCCAACTTGGATTTACGATTGGCACGATTTTAGCTATTTTTGATCTACAAGTCACCCCAATGCTTCCTACCAAGTTTCGAGTCAACTGGCCTTTCAGTTCAGGAGAAGAGGCG
Organism: Anodontia alba; assembly: GCA_964016985.1. NCBI lineage: Eukaryota > Metazoa > Mollusca > Bivalvia > Lucinida > Lucinidae > Anodontia > Anodontia alba. Next base: position 42,075,641 of record OZ024828.1, read on the forward strand.
AAAAATAGATTTTCAAGATGGCTGCCATGGCGGCCACCTTGGATATCCGATTGGCACGATTTTAGCTATTTTTTATCTACAAGTCACCCCAATGTCTCCTACGAAGTTTGGAGTCAATTGGCTTTTCAGTGCAGGAGAAGAAGCTAAATATAGATTTTCAAGATGGCGGCCATGGTGGCCATCTGGGATTTCTGATTAGAACGATTTTAGCTATATTTGATCTACAAGTCACCCTGATGCTTCCTACTAAGTTTCGAGTCAAGTGGCTTTTGGGTTTAGAAGAAGAAGCGAAAAATAGATTTTCAAGATAGCCGCCATGGCGGCCATCTTGGATTTACTATCAGCATGATTTTAGCTAATGTTGATCTACAAGTCACCCAAATGCTTCCTACCAAGTTTCGAATCAACTGGCCTTTCGGTTCAGGAGAAGAAGCGAAAAATAGATTTTCAAGATGGCTGCCATGGCGCCCATCCTGGTTTTACGATAGGCATGATTTTAGCTAATTTTGATCTACAAGTCACCCTGATGCTTCCTACCAAGTTTGGAGTCAACTGGCCTTTCGAGTTAGGAGAAGAAGCAAAAAATAGATTTTCAAGATGGCTGCCATGGCGGCCATCTTGGATTTCCGATAGGCATGATTTTAGCTATTTTTGATCTATAAGTCACCCCCCAATGCCTCCTACCAAGTTTTGAGTCAATTGGCTTTTGGGATTTAGGAGTAGAAGCGAAAAATAGATTTTCAAGATGGCGGCTATGGCGGCCATCTTGGATTTCCGATCGGCACGATTTTAGCTATTTTTGTTCTACAAGTCATCCTGCTGCTTCCTAGCAAGTTTGGAGTCAATTGGCCTTTCGGTTCAGGAGAAGAAGCAAAAAATAGATTTTCAAGATGGCGGCCATGACAGCCATCTTGGATTTCCGATCAGCATGATTTTAGCTACTTTTGATCTACAAGTCACTTTGATGCTTCCTAGCAAGTTTGGAGTCAATTGGCCTTTCGGTTCAGGAGTAGAAGCAAAAAATAGACTTTCAAGATGGCGGCCATGGCGGCCATCTTGGATTTCCGATCGGCACGATTTTAGCTATTTATGATCTACAAGTCACCCTGATGCTTCCTAGCAAGTTTGGAGTCAACTGGCCTTTCGGTTCAGGAGATGAAGCGAAAAATAGATTTTCAAGATAGCGGCCATGGCGGCCATCTTGGATTTCGGATCGGCACGATTTTAGCTATTTATGATCTACAAGTCACCCTGATGGTTCCTAGCAAGTTTGGAGTCAATTGGCCTTTCAGCTCAGGAGAAGAAGCGAAAAATAGATTTTCAAGATGGCGGCCATGGCGGCCATCTTGGATTTCCGATCAGAACGATTTTAGCTATTTAGATCTACAAGTCACCCCGATGCTTCCTACCAAGTATCAAGTCAATTGGCCCAGGGGTGTAGGAGGAGTAGGCTTTTAAAGCAATTGTTGATGCCGCACGATGGACAACGCACGACGGACGACGGGCATTGACTGACCACAATAGCTCACCATGAGCACTTCGTGCTCAGGTGAGCTAAAAACATGTTTAAATGAAAATTAACAACTTTTTACATATAAATTTAATATATCCGTCTAAAATAGTAATATTAAAAGCAGCATGCCTGCCATAATTTATGGAGAGCATATACTCAAGACTTTATTTAGAGCTTCTTTACTTTTAACATGATTGCAAAAAAAAAAAAATTTGGCATTCTAGAATTCCAATAAAATTTTGAGGCGGCAGCTTTTCTTTGGGCAGGTAGGGAGAGGGCAAACAAACTAATTTTTTTATTTTGGCCAAATGGACAATTTTTAGGGTAGGTATGGTAAGGAGTTAAATATGTCTGAATGGCAAATACATGTACTTAGGGTAAATATGATAGGAATCTGCTTGCTAGGAACTATGGGTACCATGGGGGTTGTTGTGTGTTGTTGGGGCTTTATCTGGATTTAGAACAACATCCATGGGACCTGGTTTGAACCCGAGAGGTTTTGCTGCTGGCCAACTCTTCGGTTGTTTCTGTTTTTGGAAGTGAACATGTATGTTCCCTGACTACTCCTGGGAAGTTTTCTGTTTACTTTGCAGTGTCTGACATAATTCTAGACATTTGGCAATAAAATGCAGTCTGAATTAGAATCAAAGGGGTATAACTCTGCTAATATTTGGTGGACTGTAACCTTGAAACAATATGCGCTGCTCCACATCATGGTCTAACTACAAATCAAGTTTCAGCTTGATCGGATGTAAACTGTAGGAGGAGTTATCCGGAACTAAAAAGTTTACAGAAATTTTCAAAGGGGCATAACTCTGCTAATATTTGGTGGACTGTTACCTCGAAACAATATGCGCTGCTCCATATCTTGGTCTAACTATACATGAAGTTTCAGCTTGATCTGATGTAAAATGTAGGAGGAGTTAATATTTGGTGGACTGTAACCTCAAAACAATATGCGCTGGTCCACATCTTGGTCTAACTATACATGAAGTTTCAGCTTGATCTGATGTAAAATGTAGGAGGAGTTAACCGGAAATGAAAAGTTTATAGAAATTTTCTAAGGGGCATAACTCTGCAAACATTTGGTGGACTGTAACCCCCAAAATAATATGCGCTGCACCACATCATGGTCTAACTATATACCAAGTTTCAGCTTGTTTTGTTTGTGTTGAGGTTTTACGGCCCAGTCAACCCAATGGGGTCATGTCGAGCGCGGTCAGTTTACCTAACCACAAGTTTGCTGGGCAGGCTTAGTCCTCTAAGCGGTTAACCAGTATTGTGCCAGAAACTGACAACTGCCCTTCTTGAATCAGCGGAAGGGAAAGAATGACCGTAGAAAATATTTCATGATCAATCTCTACGAAAGAATGTTGCCGACCTCGGCGGGGGTTGGACACGTGACCTCCTGGTCTCCAGTCAGACTGCACATCCAACTGAGCCCCCGAGGCCAGAAAGTTTAAGCTTGATTGGATGTTAACTGTAAGAGGAGTTAGCCAGAAACGAAAAAGTTTACGGACGGACGGACGCCATACCCGTAACATAACACTTCCCATTTTTCAAACGGGCGTATAAAAATGTCATTTATTGCTCTATCAAAGGACCAGGTCTCCAGCTCCGAATCTGAGCCTGAGTCCTTTGTAGAGCATTGGATGACATGTTCAGGTTGAGGTATTGTCGGGACATTAGTTATCTCTGCAGGCTGTAGCATAATCAGAGTCTCTACAGCCTGCAGACTATGTCTACTTCTTTTGTATCTGCCATAATCATTAGAATGATTATCCGATGGTGAAGAAGAAGGAGAAGATGTCGATCTTCTTCTTCTTTTCCTGCGAGATTGTTTTGATCTTTTAGACTTTCCACGTTTACATGAGTCTGAAGATGCTGACCTAGAAGAGGAGATAGGACGATCTATGTCTCCTCCTCTTCTTAGACTTATGCTTTCTTCTGGACTCATCCCTCCTGGAGACATGTCCAGAATGTGAAGTTTGTGGTCTGTCTGTTGTGCGATCTCCACTTGTTGTCAGGAGGTTCAATGACAACACAGGGATCGGATATATTACTGGTCTGGCTCCAGGGGTAATAGAACTCTTCTTGAGTTATATGTTGGGTTCTGAATTTCATGTCTGTATGAGTGTTCAGAACCCAAATTTGATTTATTTGTTGTGAACTCCATGCCAATGGCATGAGTATCACCAACTGAAGGCTGATATATAGTCTCATGACCGCTGACCAATGGCCGGTTGACCAGTGACCAGTGAATATTGACTTCTGCCTGGAGTCTGAATTTCTAAGTCCAATGACCGGTGACTGGATGACCGGTGACAGGTGATTGACTGACTTGTATTTATCTGAGTAATGACCGGTTGACTGGTGACCAGTGGCCGGTTGACCGGTGATGTCTTCTTGTCTTGTGGGCGAATGACCGGTGGCTGGTTGACCAGTGGCCGGTGGACTTGCACTTCCCTGGGTCCTACCCCGGGCAGCAGATCCCATCCACTAAGTTTTCGTCTGATGACAAAACTTGTTGCTTCTTGTTGTGCTTTTTCTTCATCACCCACTTTTGTGACGAATAAGTTCTTCTCTTCTCGGCAAGCTTCCAGATCTTATTTGTCCAGCTGATACACGTTGTACAGGTTGATTCCCTAGAACAAGAAGAAACTCTTAGACATGCATCATGATTATCCCACCACGCTTTGATATGACCACATTCACCATGAATAATCATCATGAAAGTCGTGAAAACTCATTACAAAGAACAAGCGATGAATAAATACAGGAAATCGAAAATCGACTTACAAAAAGAAATAAGATGAATGGTGGAAGGCATGATAGAGGAACATGAGAAAAACAAAGATTTAGAATTTTGACCGGAGAAAAAGGAAGAAAACTTTCTTTCACCTGGAGAAAAAATCCTTGATTACTTTCTCGTCCACAGAAAAGAAACTGACACATGATCAAAAGAGCAGAAAGAGTGACGTCAAACAGGTGAATGCCTAAGGGGCCTTCTCGATTAAGACGACTGAATGGTCTTTTTTTTCTGTGGAAGGTGTGAAAACAGAATAGAATAGCACATTATCTATAGGTTAATGTATTGTGTAGTTAAAATAGATTTTCAAGATGGCTGCCATGGCGGCCATCTTGGATTTCCGATCGGAACGATTTTAGCTATTTTTGATCTACAAGTCTCCCCAATGCTTCCTATCAAGTTTCTAGTCAATTGGCGTTTAGGTTTAGGAGAAGAAGCGAAAAATAGATTTTCAAGACGGCGGCCATCTTGGATTTCAGATCGGAATGATTTTAGCTATTTTTAATCTACAAGTCACCCCAATGCTTCCTACCAAGTTTTTAGTCAATTGGCCCAGGGGTGTAGGAGGAGTAGGCTTTTAAAGCAATTGTTAACGCCGCACGACAGACAAGGGACGAAGCAGGATGGACATTGACTGACCACAATAGCTCACCACGAGCACTTCGTGCTCAGGTGAGATAAAAACATATTTCATGATCAATCTCCATGAAAGAATGTTGCCAGACCTGACAGGGAATAAACCAACAACCTCCTGATCACCAGTGGGACATGCATCCAAGTGAGCCACTGAGGTTGGCACCATGGAAATGTGAATAACATGCCCATGCTTTTTCTGAAAAGGTGGGGTAGAGAGATGTAATTACCTGTGTGCAGCAGTTTCTGTCTGGTTTGATCCAGTCTTGTACAAGGAATATCTGTGCCAATCTAATACACAACGACTGGTTTGCTGGGTTCTTCGCCAGGTGGGCCATCACTTTTATACCATCATGGCACATAATTGACTCGCACTGAAAATATTGTATCAGAAATTATAATAGCTACAAATGTGTGCATATTACAAAATTAATGCCCCTATCTGGTCTATCTAGCTTCCCATAACAAGTTCCTGTTTGTGGAGCAGATGCATTTAGTTAGGTAGTAGGATGGTGATATCTTCTATGATGGTTCAACTCGATGAATTCCTGGATACAATTGCTGGATACAAACTGGGAAGAAAATCATCAAATGATCATAACTGCCAAATATGACTCACATCACTTCACTATTTATGAAGAAAATGCAATTTAACCATTTTCCAATTATATGTCTATGGGAGTTTTCTGTTGCCAGGGCAACCAAACGAAGAGGCAGATCACCATAATTTTAGCTATTTTGAATTGTCCTTACTCAAGCAGCATTTGTTTAAAATTAGAGATATACTGCTTCAGTGATTTTGGAGGAGATGTCATTTAAAAAAGTCCTTTTTTTAAACTTAAAGTTGCCATGGCAAACAAACAAAATGGGCACTGGTCTAAAAACATATGAAATGGGTAGACAATCATCCAATGATCATAACTGCCAAATATGGTTCACATCACTTCACTGGTTATGGAGAAAATGCAATTTAACTATTTTCCCATAATAAGTCTGTGGGAACTTTCTGTTGCCATGGCAACCAAACCAAAAGGCATATCACCATAATTTTAGCTATTTTGAATTGTCCTTACCCAAGCAACATTTGTACAAAATTAGAGTCATACTGCTTCAGTGGTTTTGGAGGAGACGTCATTTAAATCATTCCTTTTTTGAAATTTAATGTTGCCATGGCAACCAAACAAAATGACCATTGGTCATAAAACACACAAACTGGGTAGACAATCATCCAATGATAATAACTGCCAATATGGTTCACATCACTTCACTGGTTATGAAGAAAATGAAATTTAACCATTTTCCCATTATAAGTCTATGGGAACTTTCTGTTGCCATGGCAACCAAACCAAAAGTCAGATCATCATAATTTTAGCTATTTTGAATTGTCTTTACCCAAGCAAGGTTTGTACAAAATTAGAGTCATACTGCTTCAGTGGTTTTGGAGGAGATGTCATTTAAAAAATTCTTTTTTTAAAATTTAATGTTTGTTTGTTTGTGTTGAGGTCTTACAGCCCAGTCAACCCAATGGGGTCATGTCGAGTGCGGTCAGTTTACCTAACCACATGTTTACTTGGCAGGCTTAGTCCTCTAAGCGGTTAACCAGTATTGTGCACATTCTTTTGCCAGAAACTGACAACTGCCCTTCTTGAATCAGCCGAAGGGAGAGAATGACTGTAGAAAATATTTCATGATCAATCTCTACAAAAGAATGTTGCCCACCTCGGCGGGGGTTGAACCCCCGACCTCCTGGTCTCCAGTCGGACAGCGCATCCAACTGAGCCACAGAGGCCGGCCTAAAATTTAATGTTGCCATGGCAATCAAACAAAATGGCCATTGGTCATAAAACATATGAACTGGGTAGACAATCATCCAATGATCATACCTGCCAAATATGGTTTACATCACTTCAGTGGTTATGGAGAAAATGAATTTAACCTTTTTCCCATTATAAATCTATGGGAACTTTCTGTTGCCATGGCAACCAAACCAAGAGGCAGATCACCATAATTTTAGCTATTTTTAAAGGCCCCAACCCAAGCAACATTCTTACCAAGTAAGGGACAAATCGCTTCAATGGCTTTGGAGGAGTTGTCGTTTGAAAGTGTTGACGGATGGACAACCGGACGGACAGACGGACGGACAAATGCACAACGGACAAAAAGTGATCTCTATAGCTCACCCTGAGCAGAGCTCAGGTGAGCTAATAAATGCCTTGTAAAGGTAAAGGAACTTGCTGTATGTTTATTGGGGTAAAAAATCAACAGAGTAAAAGTTCTCCTTCTTGCATGCTACACACCTTCTTGACCTGATATATGTCCCTACCAAAAATTATCAAGTTATCTCAAACAGTGTGGGAGTGATGGCCTGCACAAGATTTTGGCATCAGGGGAGATAACAATGGAGAAAGTGAGAGTACTCTTGCACACAACATGCCTACTGGTCCTTATCTATGCCTTTTCCAAATATTATCAAAATATTTCAAACCACACACTCAAGGATTTAGCTTAGAAATTCATTCAGGGGAGGTAACTAGAAAACAACTACAGCAGAGGTTGTCTCTCTTGCATGTGACTCACCTACTGTTCGATACCAATGCCTCTACCAAATATTATCAAAATATGTCTAAGGGTATCAAAGTTATGGAACGCAAGATTTTGGCTTCATGGGAGATAGCTACATAATAAAGAAGAAAATGAGAGTTGTTTCTCTTGCATGTGGCACACCTACTGGTCCTCCTCTTCATCTCTACCATATATTATCATATTATCTCAAACAGTATGGGAGTTATGGCCTGCACGAGATTTCGGCTTCAGGGGAGATAACTACATCAGGAAGAAAGTGAGAGTTGTCTCTCTTGCATGGTACATGCCTCCTCTTCATTTCTACCAAACATTATCAAAATATGTCTAAGAGTATCAGTTATGGAGCACACAAGATTTTGGTTTCAGGGGAGGTAACTACATAATAAAGAATGTTCAAAATAATACGATAAATACTACATGTATGTACACATGTATAAGTAAAACATTGCAAGTGTCCTATACTGGCACTGGACTAAAACAAAGAACCCTCCTGTATGATTAATGCATATGTAAGTCTGTCACCAACACCTCATCTGTAACCTTGCGCAGAGTAACTGTCAGTTGTTAATTAATAGCCTTCCCATTTCTGATCCTAGTTTAGCGGTAACCTGCTTCCAGAGCTCAAACAACAGTTCTAAGTACCGTTCATAAGCATTGCTTGACCAATCCCCTAGTAATTTTATCAAGTCATGTAATGATGCCCTGCCACGCCAAAAATTGTGACCCGAATACTTGTCAGCAGGGTAACCTAGGGCCTTTAAACACTCCCGTAGTTTTAGAGTGAATGCACTCTGTGACAGGGCCATCACCATGGACTGATCCCTATACCTGAACAAGGAGGCTGGTGTGGGTGGAGGCAGGACTCCAAGGTCAACAGCAACAGGGCTGAGGAGGGGCAGAAAACCAAATAGGGATGCGAGGCAATGGAATTAGTTGGCGTTCCCTAAATTGGATAACTTTGGACCAACGGACTGTCAACACTACCCCTTGAGCAGTAAACTCTATGTCAGAGACACATAGGTGTTGTTTGGGGTCAAATGAGGAAATGGCCTGTATAAGCAAGTTAGATCTCTGATAGGAAGGAGAAACAAGAGCTCCACCAAGTGGGGCATTATACGCCCGTGGCAAGTAATAAGATGCAGCACATAAACTGGCTCCTGTATAATTTAGTGCTCTGGATATAAACTGTAAGTGAAATTACAAAAAAAAATTTTTTTTTAAATTTCACTGGGGCATAGCTCTGCTGATATTTGGTGAACTGTAACCTAAGGGTCCAAGCTGGCCCAGAAATTAAGGGAGCTCCTTCCTGGGAAAATAGGGAGAAGTTTGCTGCATCTAGGGAGAAGTGTTTTCGGATGGAGGACACATGACAGAAGCATATGGCTGATCTGTTTTTCCTAAACTTCAATATCGGGCCAAACAATAACAAAACAAACAACCAAAAAAAAAAGAAAAAAAAAAAAATGCTGCAAGAATTTTTTTTTTGTAAACCTTTAACTTGTTTTATACTGATTTTATTTTTGTTCTTCAAGGGAGCCAACTCAGAAGAGTATTAAAAAAAAAAAAAAAAAAATCCAAACAAAATTCATGTTTTTAAGTTTTGATATTAGTCAAGCTTCTTAATTCTGTATCATTTAATAAATGTACTTATAAAGATTTAATAATGGCAACATTTCCTTGCAAATCTAATAAAAGAAGATGTAAAAAAAAAATAAATAACCTGCCCATATGGCCATAACTTTAGTTACTTGCAAAAAAATATACCTATTATAAAATAAAAATTGCACACTATTACCTCTAAACAATATGCTGCGAAAAGTTTACAAAACTTTCAAAGGGGCATAACTCTGCCAATATTCGGTGCACTGTAACCTTGAAACAATATGTGTTGCTCCACATCATCGTGTAACTATTTATGAAGTTTCAGCTTGAACGGATGTAAACTGTAGGAGGATTTAGCCAGAAACGAAAAATTAATAGAAATTTTCAAAGGGGTTTAACTCTGCTAATATTTGGTGGACTGTTACCTTGAAATAATATGCGCTGCTCCACATCATGGTCTAACTACAAATCAAGTTTCAGTTTGATCGGATGTAACCTGTAGGAGGAGTTAGCCAGAATCGAAAAGTTTACAGAAATTTTCAAAGGGGCATAACTCTGCCAATATTTGGTGCACTGTAACCTCGAAACAATATGCGCTGCTCCACATCATCGTGTAACTATTTATGAAGTTTCAGCTTGACCTGATGTAAACTGTAGGAGGATATAGCCAGAAACGAAAAATTAACAAGAGCTCCACCAAGCGGGGCATTATACGCCCGTGGCAAGTAATAAGATGTAGCACATAAACTGGCTCCTGTATAGTTCAGTGCTCCGGATACAAACTGTTAGTGGAATTACAAAAAAAAAAAAAAAAATTGGGGCATAGCTCTGCTGATATTTGGTGAACTGTTACCTAAGGGTCCAAGCTGGCCCAGAAATTAAGGGAGAAGTGACTTCTCCCTCCTAAGAAAATAGGGAGAAGTTTGCTGCATCTAGGCAGAAGTGCTTTCTGACGGAGGACGCACCACAGAAGCATGGCTATATTATAAGCTCATATAAGCCTTTGGCTGTTTTGTTTTTCCTATACTTCAATATCGGACCAAACAATAACAAAACAAAAATAAACAACCCAAAAAAAAAAAGCTCTGCAAATATTTGGTGCACTGTAACCTCAAAATAATATGTGCTGCTCCACATCATCGTGTATTTATTTATGAAGTTTCAGCTTGATTGAATGTAAACTGAGGAGGATTTAGCCGGAAACAAAAAATTAATAGAAATTTTCAAAGGGGTTTAACTCTGCTAACAAAAAATTAATAGAAATTTTCAAAGGGTTTAACTCTGCTAATATTTGGTGGACTGCAACCTTGAAAAAATATGCACTACTCCACATCATGGTCTAACTACAAATCAAGTTTCAGCTTGATAGGATGTAAACTGTAGGAGGAGTTAGCCGGAAACGAAAAGTTTACTGAAATTTTCAAAGGGGCATAACTCTGCTAATATTTGGAGGACTGTAACCTCGAAACAATATGCGCTGCTCCACATCATGGTCTAATTATACATGAAGTTTCAGCATGATTGGATGTAAACCGTAGGAGGATTTAGCCAGAAACGAAAAATTAAATAGAAATTTTCAAAGGGGTACAACTCTGCTAATATTTGGTGGACTGTAACCTTGAAACAATATGGGCTGCTCCACATGATGGTCTAACTACAAATCAAGTTTCAGCTTGATCGGATGTAAACTATAGGAGGAGTTAGCCGGAAACGAAAAGTCTACTGAAATTTTCAAAGGGGCATAACTCTGCTACTATTTGGTGGACTGTAACCTCGAAACAGTATGCGCTGCTCCACATCATGGTTTAACTATACATGAAGTTTCAGCTTGATTGGATGTAAAATGTAGGAGGAGTTAACCGGAAATGAAAAGTTTATAGAAATTTTCTAAGGGGCATAACTCTGCAAACATTTGGTGGACTGTAACCCCGAAACAATATGCCAAGTTTCAGCTTGATCGGATATAAACTGTAGGAGGAGTTAGCCGGAAACGAAAAAGTTTACGGATGGATGGACAGACGGACGCCATACCCCGTAACATAATACGTCCCGTTTTTCAAACGGGTGTATAAAAAGCAACCAAACAGGCTGCCCAAAATCTCCTATTAAGGCTTCGGTGAAAGATTAACTTAGTTAGGATGCCAGTTAAAATCTCAATTGTAATAGGCAGTTTTTGGGAAACTGTATGGCCTTTAACCCGTTTGACTCCCTTTAAAATAGAAGACACATACCAGTTGTTGTCATGTGGATTCGATAAACCTGCTTCCAAGTGAAGCAGATTGATGACATTTAAATACTGACAGATAGATGAAAAGTCTAGTATTCTGGAGAGAAAAGCAATGTATCTGCCCAAATTTTCCTGTGACAAGGGCACAGGGGTAATTCCCAGTTGTGTACAAAACTCAAAGAAAGCTGTCTTTTGTGCCTGGTAGGTTTTATTTGTGGATGAATCAAAAGAATGATCCCTGAAGAACTGGATTTCTTTGTCAAGACTCTCTGGAAGGCTCCTAAATCCAGTGCGTTCCATGTCACTCTGCAGGAAAGAGATGTTACACTGAGATGAGGGACCACCACCCCGGGAATAGGTCAAGAAGAAAGCGGACAGAATGTGATGACAAATGAAACCTAAGGGGCGTACATGCTGTAAAAGGGAGCAACAGCTGCAAATGGCCCTGTCAGCAGCAATTTTGAGATGACCCGGAATATGCCGAGCTGTCAAATGTAAACTATAATTGGTACTCAACCAAAAAAGGTGTCTGAGGCATTGCATGACCAGCTTGTTTTTACATGTTCCACGATTCAGCCTGGAGACAACCGTCATATTATCAGACTGTAGGATAATACGTTTATTTTCCCAGACTTTTGCCCATCTTTGTGCAGCGAGCACAACTGCTAAAGTCTCTTTTTCATTGATATGTAAGGATGAAACCTCTGGTAAATCCTGATTCCAGTTAAAGTAAAACCAGTCAAGGCCGAACGAGCCCCCCCACCGCATCATCACAGGCGTCTGTAAATACACTAAACAATGGCTGTTTATCAAGAACAGTTGACCTCCCATTAAAGGTTGCCAAGAATTGGAACCACCATAGGAGGTCTTAGCGCATTTCCGGAGAAATTACAGCTTTGTGAGAAGCGTGTTTTAGAAAGCTTATCTGGTCGAAGATGCAACAGAGAAAGACTCGCCCGCCCCTAACTAAGACTTTTGATTGTGTTGGGGTTTAACGACACGTCAACCCTTGAGGGTCATTTTGTGTCGTCTCCCAGAGAAAGGGAGAAAAGAGATAGAAGAGAGAGAGTAGAGGAGATGAAAGAGAGGGACAGGGAAGAAAGAGGAACAGGAATGAAAGTGAAGAAACAGAAGAAATAAAAACATTCCCCCTCTACCCTTACCCACTACAAGGATAGCAGGCCTTGCCCAACTGTAAGCCAATATCAGTTGGACGCCCCAGTGATGTAAGATACACAGCACCTTCGCACCACCCGACCACCCCCCTAACTAAGACAGCCTGCCAGCTATCATTTGGAGTTGCCTTTTGGAGGCACCTTTACGCAATAAGAATTCCTGAAATTCCTGTCTAAAGCTATGAAGTTTTTCATCAGGAAGACGCATGGACATGGATACTGAATCCAATTCAATGCCAAGGAAAGTAATCCTCTGAGTGGGGTCTACCATTTTACCACAGTATATGGCAAAGCCAAGTTTCCGGAGAAGATGTAACAAGCAATTAAGTGCTGCTGCACATTTTTCTTTGGAGTCCGAAATGATGAGAAAATCAAGATAGACGATTAATAGGTCATACCCTCTCCGGCCCATCATTCTTTTGACTGCCTGAGTCAAGCGATGGAAAATGCCCAGACTTAGTTTTGCCCCAAAACACAAACGTGTGTCCTTAAAGTAAACATCAGTGCCACTGAAATTCCATTTCAATCCTGTGACCTTCTGAGAATTTTCAGACAACCTCACAGACCGGTATGCACTTTTCAGATCAACTTTTGCAAAGAAGCAACCTTCTGACATCATAAATAAGACATCATCAACTCGAGAGAATTTCTGTTTCCAATCAGACGAGCAGTTATCACTGAGACTTACCAGAAGGTCGAGAGCAGTCGTGAATTAACCGCACCTCACCATCAGGCTTGGGTATGGCCGCCATCAGACTGACAACATCATGGGGGTTGTCACAAAAAACATAATGACCAGCCTGGATTTCTTTGAGTATTTGCTTGGATGCTTTTTCATACAGCGGGCTGTTTGGTTTGGCCGATGGATGATTTTTACAATTCACAGGTGAAATGTGAACATCCTCATCTATGATCTATGATCTATTGATACCATTCAAAAGGAACTCTTTGACCGGATCATTTTCCAGCTCCATCTCCCAGGCCCCCAGATGAAGGCCCGGTGAGGAGTTGACCTCTATACCTAGTTTTTTTCAACATGGGTCTGGGCAGAATGCTTCTGAGAGCAACCAGGTATAAACAAACATGACGGTACCCGCAGTTCTGGAAGGAGCAGCCTTTCTGGGAGTTAAAGTTACAACAAATTGGGGTGTCCTTCCTGTCCTTAATATCTGTTCTGCCATTTTTCTGCCCGCTGACTCTGCCTTTCTTTGACAGCTGGGGCTGTAGAAACAAAGTATGTAGATGCTGAACATCCGTGCCCCAACGGAAGTTCATCAAGGCCTGAAGTTTCCTGTATTCTATGTCAAATAACAGAACAGATACTAAGCTATAGCGCTGGACAAGCTGGTACACCTTTGTAGTGTACGAGAGGTAGTCCATCAGGGCTGGACCCACTCACTTCATGTCACTCACAAGTTTATACAGGATGGACAAATTAGCAACAGACAACTAGCATAATGTTATGTTTTCCAAGCAGGACTTTTCTGGTCCAGATTTTACAATGATTTGCTGTTCACCATGGCCCCCCAAAATAACCTCCTCTTTGACAGTTTTTGATTGTGTTGGGGTTTAACGACACGTCAATCCTTGTTGGTCATTTTGTGTCCTCTCACAGAGAAAGGGAGAAAAGAGATAGAAGAGATAGTAGAAGTGATGAAACAGAGGGACAGAGAAGAAAGAGAAAAAGGGATGAAAGTAAAGAAAAGGAAGAAATAAAAACATTCCCCCTCTACCCTTACCTGCAGGATAGCAGGCCTTGCCCAACTGTAAGCCAATACCAGTTGGACGCCCCAGTGACGAAGATACAGAACACCTTTGCACCACCCAACCACACCCTCTTCGACAGTACTTTGCACAAAGTCGCAAATATCTAAGTAACTGCTAACAGACTTACCTGAAGCCGATACCATATATGAATTTGCGGATCATTCCAGGAAGGTTGGGTTGCTGGTGTATTCACTGGTTCCGTCGAGGAAGTATGAACGTTAGATATTACACTACTTTGTTTTGAAATCATATTATCTATCAATCAATCATTCGTAAATGACCATTTGTCGCGTCTGGCTCAACCGTCTGAGAAATTGTAACAGCCAGTCTGGTTGTCGTAACAGCCACCCTGGCTGTTTGGTCATCCTCCCCCGCATTGGTATCGGCTGTTCCATTGGCTGTTCCGTTTATTAACAGCGTCTCGACGATGTGCAAGATCAGCTGACGCTAACCTCATGGGATTTTGTCAGACACCAATTATCAAGCTTTACAAGTTTGAGAGCTTCCAGCAAGGTAAACCCTCGCTTGATAAGTTCATCGGCAGCCGATTTGTGCACTTTATTTTGGGTGCAAAACTGCATCATCTCCTCGTCCGACATGACTGTGATAGCTTCTTCGCCATTGGCACTGGTGCCGTTGGTAGATGGGTCTTCCGTGGATATGTTCTGTTCGTTTAAACGTTCTGTCGTATAAGAGTGACTGCTAACGTATTTTTAACAAATGGCGAAAGAAAGTTCCCTTTTACTTCTCGATTTTTTGCTTGGCAAATTCACCACAAAAATAGAATTTTTAACTAAAATTTAGGAATCTTAAATATCATTCTATCAGGTTGCAATATCATTCAAAATTCAGCCACCTGATAAAATTAAGTGTTTTCTACCAACTTATCAGATTGTAGTTCAATCTGAACGAAAAACAACCTATATAAGTTAGGTACTCACTCTATTAGTTGATCGTAACAACCTGAGGGGAAAGTTTAGATTATGATACCACAATGATCATAATTATGAACCACAAAAGAGTAAGAAAGAAATTAATAACTTCTTTCTAAAAATTATACTGATTTCTGTTCTTTGTATCTTCCGAAAGAGAAACCAATAAATTAAGAAAAAGAAGCTGAGGATAGGTAAAAGATGTTTATCTTCTCTTCTTATAATAGCAAGTCACAGCATGGAGCTAATCCTCTGTCATAATGCCTTACAGGGTAAAGATCCTGCTGCAATGAGTTAAAAGATGAACTATAATCTTTCAAGTATTGTTAGATGTTCGATCATAATATACTTTCAGATTATAATTACAAATATCTAGGATTCTGAGTCTAATTCGATAATGACTGCATAGAATTCCTTGATATAATGTCTACCCAATATTCTAACCAAACATTGTCGTTTGATAATTTGTACCCATTAATTTGACTCATCTCTGACACTCTGTAAGTCAAAAACTAATTGTCTGGGAACTAGTGACTGTTATTCCGTCACTAGTAATCCGGCAATTGATTGGTAACTTCTATGATATGATCGGTGACTGGTACCCGGTGTTATAGCTTGGATTTTTTTTTTCTATTTTTAGCATTGGCAACCATTTTGTTCAGCAGAGCAGAACCATTTTAGCAATTTCAGCAAAGAGGCATAAGAGGAACATTGATGTGAAATTATTTTGAAATCTTGCCACTGGCCACGGAGATGTTGTTTAAAGGTTTTTCGATTTTTAGCTCTGGTGACCATTTTATTCAGCAGAGCAGAACCCTTTTGGCAATTTTGGTAAAGGGGGATAAGAGGATCATTTCTGTAAAATCATTTTGAAATCAGGCCACTGGCCAAGGAGGAGATGTTTAAAGGTGTTTTTTTTTTTCTATTTTTAGCTCTGGCGGCCATTTTGTTCAGTTGAGCAGAACTTTTTTAGCAATTTTGGTAAAGGGCCATAAGAGGAACACTTCTGTGAAATTACTTTGAAATCAGGACACTGGCTGCTGCGGAGATGTCTTTTAAAGGTTTTTCTTTTTTTAGCTCTGGCCACCATTTTGTTCAGCCAAGCAAAGCCATTTTAGTAATTTCGTTTGGGGGTCATTGGTGGAACACTTCTGTGCAAATATTTTGAAATCAGGCCATTGGCCAAGGACGAGATGTCGTTTGAAGATTTTCTATTTTTTCAGCTCTGGCGGCCATCTTGTTCAATGAACCACTGCGGCCATCTTGGATTTTAGATCGACACAATTTTAGCTTGTTTTAATCCAGAAGTCATCATGTGGCTAATGAGCAAGTTTCGGCTCAAAGCGATCTAAGGTTTGAGAAGAGATGTCGAAAACTGATTTTCAAGATGGCGGCTGTAGAAGCCATCTTGGATTTTCTATCAGCTCATTTAGCTATTTTGTGTCTCATAAGCACCCTAATGCTCATCATCAAGTTTCGATTCAACTGGATTATAAAGGAAATGTACAAAATATGAATTCTCAACATTTTTCCCATATAAATGTATAGGGCTCATACAAATGCATGGGGAAGCAAATTTGACCTTGCCGTAAAAAGGTCAAACGTCAAAGTAGGACTATCATTTTAGCAATTGTGGCAGATCTCCTGTCCCCGAGGATTTGTGCAAAGATAAGGCCCCAGGGCTTATTTGGTTCTGGAGATGAAGATAAAGCTTGGTCAATGGACCACGACCATTTTAGCAATCTTTCGTTTCCCCAACCTAAGGAGGCCTAACATAAAATTTGAGCATCATTGGCCCAGAGGCTTCAGAGAAGAAGTTGTTTGAAATTCTCAACATTTTTCCCCATACAAATATTTGGTGCCCACACAAAATGCATAGGGAAGCAAACTTGACCTCCCCATAAAAAGGTCAAACGTCAATGTACGACCATCATTTTAGCAATTTTGGTAGACCTCCTGTCCCTAATGATTTGTGTAAAGATTCAACCCTAAGGCACCCTCTGTTCTGGAGAAGAAGATTTTTAAAGGTTTTTACCATATATGGGTATGGTGGTCATCTTGGTCAGTGGACCGCGACCATTTTAGCAACCTTTCATTCCCCCAACCTAAGGAGGCTCCACATAAAATTTGAGCAAAATATTAGCCCAGAGGCTGCAGAGGAGAAGTCGTTTGAAATTCTCAACATTTTTCCCATACAAATGTATAGTGCCCATACAAATGCATAGGGAAGCAAACTTGACCTTGCCATAAAAAGGTCAAACGTCAATGTAAAACAATTATTTTAGCACTTTGGCAGACCTCTCATCTCCGATGATTTGTGCAAAGATTCAGCCCCACGGCATCCTCAGTTCTGGAGAAGAAGATTTTTAAAGGTTTTTACCATATATGGGCATGGCGGCCATCTTTGTCTACTTACTGCGACCATTTTAGCAATCTTTCATTCCCCCAATCTAAGGAGGCTCCACATGAAATTTGAGCAAAATTGGCTCAGTGGATTCACAGGAGAAGTCATTTGAAAATGTTAACGGATGGACAGACTGATGCATGAACGGACGGACGACAGACGAAAAGTGATCACAAATGCTCATCCTGAGCATAGCTCAGGTGAGCTAAAAATGAGGTCAACAATATGATCACCCCATTTTCTGAAGGAATCCAGAGAGAGTCTGCAAATTACTTAAACAAGTTATTCGCTTTTAACGATTACTTTCAACTCTTCTCTGAACACTCCAATTGTTATATTTTTTTTTAATTAAAGGTTCCATATTCATCAAAAATAGACATTTTACTATCCAAGAAAGGTTTAATAAACTGATGTATGATACCAATACAATCATAAAATGTTGCACCTGACAGCCTGTTTTGTTTGTTTGTGTTGAGGTTTTACGGCCCAGTCAACCCAATGGGGTCATGTCGAGCGCGGTCAGTTTACCTAACCACACATTTACTGGGCAGGCTTAGTCCTCTAAGCGGTTAACCAGTATTGTGCACATTCTTTCGCCAGAAACTGACAACTGCCCTTCTTGAATCAGCGGAAGGGAGAGAATGACCGTAGAAAATATTTCATGATCAATCTCCACGAAAGAATGTTGCCGACCTCGACGGGGGTTGAACCCGCGACCTCCTGTAAAATTTCAGTTAGTCTCTCGTTCTAGAAATGAAATGATTTTTATTGTATCTCTGAATAAATGTTGCCAACATTAATTCAAAGATACGATAAAAAAATCATTTTATTTTTGATCCAGTTCAAAAAACGAGAGACTAACTGAAATTTTACAGGCTGTCAAATGCCACATTTTATGATCCTATTAATACTATATATCAATTTATTAAATCTTTCTTGGATAATAAAAGCACCCCAAGCATAATACCCCGCCATAGCAATTATTTGTTTATGTACTAAAGTTACTGTTGCGAAAATGTCTGGAAAGAAAATGACAGCGGGATAGATAACAATCCTAAACCAGATCTTGATAATATCAATGGATAGATAACAATCCTAAACCAGATCTTGATAATATCAATGCATATAGCAAGTTTGGTTAAAAGGTCTTGTTATTTACTCAAGTTATCATCCGGAAACGAAAATATGGGCGTGTCTCGGGCAGATAACTCCATAAAAAATTGACGAAATTTGCCCATTAGCAATTCCAAAACAGATCTCCTTAATGTCAATGCATATAGCAAGTCTGGTTGAAATCCCTTGTTATTTACTCAAGTTATTGTCTGGAAACGAAAATATGGGCGTGTATCTGGCAGATAACCGTAAAAAATTGACGAAATTTGCCCATTAGCAATTCCAAACCAGTTCTCCTTAATGTCAATATATATAGCAAGTTTGGTTAAAATCCCTTGTTATTTACTCAAGTTATCGTCCGGAAACGAATATATGGGCATGTCTCGGGCAGATAACTCCATAAAAATTTGATGAGATTTGCCAATTAGCAATCCCAAACCAGATGTCCTTAATGTCAATGCATATAGCAAGTTTGATTAAAATCCCTTGTTATTTACTCAAGTTATTGTCCGGAAACGAAAATATGGGCGTGTCTCGGGAAGATGACACCGTAAAAATTTGACAAAATTTGCCCATTAGCAATCCCAAACCAGATCTCCAAAATATCAATGCACATACCAAGTTTGGTGAAAATCCATTGATGTTTACTCAAGTTATCATCCAGAAATAAACAAGAGCTCCGCCAAGCGGGGCATTATACGCCCATGGCAAGTAATAAGATGCAGCACATTAACTGGCTCCTGTATAATTCAGTGCTCCGGATATAAACTGTAAGTGGAATTACAAAAAAAAAAAAAAAATTAAAAAAAATTCATTGGGGCATAATCTCTGCTGATATTTGGTGAACTGTAACCTAAGGGTCCAAGCTGGCCTAGAAATTAAGGGAGAAGTTTGCTGCTTCTAGGGAGAAGTGCTTTCTGACGGAGGACATACCACAGAAGCATGGCTATATTATAAGCTCATATGAGCCTTTGGCACACTATTACCTCTGAACAATATGCTGTGAAAAGTTTACAAAAACTTTCAAAGGCGCATAAATCTGCAAATATTTGGTGCACTGTAACCTAAAAATAATATGTGCTGCTCCACATCATCATGTAAGTATTTATGAAGTTTCAGCTTGATCGGATGTAAACTGTAGGAGGATTTAGCCGGAAACAAAAAATTAATAGAAATTTTCAAAGGGGTTTAACTCTGCTAATATTTGGTGGACTGTAATCTTGAAACAATATGCGCTGCTCCACATCATGGTCTTACTACAAATCAAGTTTCAGCTTGATCTGATGTAAACTGTAGGAGGATTTAGCCGGAAACAAAAAATTAATAGACATTTTCGAAGGGGTTTAACTCTGTTAATATTTGGTGGACTGTAACCTCGAAACCATACGTGCTGCTCCACATCATGGTCTAACTGTACACGAAGTTTCAGCTTGATTGGAGGTAAACTGTAGGAGGATTTAGCCATAAAATAAAAAGTAATCGAAATTTTCAAAGAAGTATAACTCTGCTAATATTTGGTGGACTGTAACCTCGAAATAATATGCGCTGCTCCACATCATGGTCTAAGTATACTTGAAGTCTCAGCTTGATCGGATGTAAATTGCAGGAGGAGTTAGCCGGAAACGAAAAGTCTACTGAAATTTTCAAAGAGGCATAACTCTGCTAATATTTGATGGACTGTAACCTCGAAACAATATGCGCTGCTCCACATCATGGTCTAACTATACATGAAGTTTCAGCTTGATCGGATGTAAAATGTAGGAGGAGTTAACCGGAAATGAAAAGTTTACAGAAATTTTCTAAGGGGCATAACTCTGCAAACATTTGGTGGACTGTAACCCCGAAACAATATGCGCTGCGCCACATCATGGTCTAAATATATACCAAGTTTCAGCTTGATCAGATGTAAACTGTAGGAGGAGTTAGCCGGAAACGAAAAGTCTATTGAAATTTTCAAAGGGGCATAACTCTGCTAATATTTGGTGGACTGTAACCTCGAAATAATATGCGCTGCTCCACATCATGGTCTAACTATATATGAAGTTTCAGCTTGATCGGATGTAAAATGTAGGAGGAGTTAACCGGAAATGAAAAGTTTACAGAAATTTTCTAAGGGGCATAACTCTGCAAACATTTGGTGGACTGTAACCCCGAAACAATATGCGCTGCATGACATCATGGTCTAACTATAAACCAAGTTTCAGCTTGATCGGATGTAAACTGTAGGAGGAATTAGCCGGAAACGAAAAAGTTTACGGACGGATGGACGGACGGACGCCATACCCCGTAACATAACATTTTCAAACGGGCGTATAAAAACGGACGGACGGACGGATGGACGGAAGATCGACGGACGGATGGACAGACACACGGACATCCAACTTGAAACCATAATACCCCGCAACTATTGTGTGGCGGGATATAAAAATGTCTATTGTTTTGGAGGAATATGGAGCCTTTAATGCTCTCAAGTGTGTTTGTCTATGAGAATACTGGATAAAAGCTCTGGATGAAAGTTCATAGATCTAAATACTTTTTGAAGTATAAGGAGGTGCTTCATCTTGTATGTGATCGATTCATTCAGATACTTCATATTCTATAACTAAGACAATTTCTAGTGTCAATTAATTGGTGCTGGACCGTGTCGGTAAAGTTTTACCTTTACAAGAGTGTTTGTCTGCGAGAATACTGGCCAGTTGTAGATCAAGAAGACACCGTTTTATCCGGCATTACCTTGAATTTCGTGGATTGTGCCTATGTCTTTGTTTCGTCGGTAAAAACAATCTCAGCAACAGCTAGTTTATGATACAAGGTCATTTTCAAATGCATTTTCATCCACCAGCTGGTCAGGAATTTTAAGAAAATGAAAAAGTACGAACTCCTCTGGTAAGAATGCTTTAAAAGCCTACTTCGCTATGCCCCTGGGCCAATTGACTCGATATTGGCCGAACCTGCACAACAATTTTCTGTTTAAGTGTTTGACAAAGTATATGTATCAATTGAAAATTTGGCAGTTAGAAGAATGTATGTAGATCCAGATAGGCTGCTTTTCATGTTCGATGAACCTACAGAGATGCCAACCCTAAATGTCGCTTATCAAGAATATGACAGACACTTTTCAGGAATCTGGGGACATTTTCAGAAATGACACGTATTTCACAATAAATGTTGTAAATATGTTACCAAATGCACTTATACAGCTTCAATATCGCCTAGTACGGTACCCTATTCCGCCCTCCCATAGGCACAGCTGAGAGCTTTATTTTAAGTTCTGTTGTTGTACATAGATAGCTGACTTGGCCTTTCTTAGAAGTTCATCAGAAAATGTTTGTTCATTACAAACAATTCTTGAAAAAAAACATTTCTCTGCTACAAGAGCAGATAGCTGCTCATCAGAAAGCTTGTAAAGTACATTTCTGCCTTGATAACTGCCAAGTCCGAGCTCCCAGACTGTTTGAAAAACGCCAACAGATTTTTATTCTGTTTTCAATTTCGCTACCTCAACGCGTTTCTTGGTCGAAGTCATCCAGGTCATCGTGTGAGATGCAAACATTGCAGAAAGCAAAATATTCTCCAGCCTTTGATGGCTTCAGTACTGGCCATAAATCTGTATAATCTCCGATCAATTTCTGCATCACTTTTTGCCAGGGATGCCATTTTGATTTGTATAACATTTCGGGTTCTCAAACTTGCAACAATTTACCAGCTACAGTTACGTTTTTTCAATAAACAATGCACAAACCAGTCTGGTTTCACTACCGGTGAAAGGTATAATTTTCTCCACATCGGTGTTCAGGGAGGAGCAACTTCCTTTTTTTATCCGGCACCTATTTAAAATCGTTATTTCCCGGAATTTTGATGTCCGAAATCGTAATGCGGAAATCAGACTTTAAAATCGGTATGATTCTGCAAAATCGGAATGGTTGGCATCTCTGAACCTATCCTAATATTTTAAATAAATGTTTTTGTCTACCCACCGTCAAATGCAGTTCTTCAAATGGCGGCGAATCCTATGAACAAGAGGCCCACGGGCCACGGGTCGCTCACCTGAGTGACATAGCCACTGCAGATATGCAGATGTTATGCAACATTTTTCCAATCCTGTCATCGCAACTAATGAAAAGATCATCATTTAAGCAGTTCTTTATTTTGTAGAAGAAGATATATGGCATGCCAGTCAATTGAGCGTGATCATTAGAACAAACTCTAAATGGCAGCCAGCTTGGATTTAAGATCGGCACGATTTTAGCTATTTTTGATCTACGAGTCACCCCAATGCTTCCTACCAAGTTTCGAGTCAACTGGCCTTTCAGTTCAGGAGAAGAGGCGAAAAATAGATTATCAAGATGGCCTTCATGGCGGCCATCTTGGACACCCTATTGGCATGATTTTAGCTATTTTTGATCTACAAGTCACCCCAATGTCTCCTACCAAGTTTGGAGTCAATTGGCCTTTCGGTGCAGGAGAAGAAGATAAATATAGATTTTCAAGATGGCGGCCATGGTGGCCATCTGCGATTTCTGATCAGAAAGATTTTAGCTATATTTGATCCACAAGTCACCCTGATGCTTCCAACTAAGTTTCGAGTCAAGTGACTTTTGGGTTTAGGAGAAGAAGCGAAAAATAGATTTTCAAGATAACCACCGTGGCCGCCATCTTGGATTTACGATCGGCATGATTTTAACTATTTTTGATCTACAAGTCACCCAAATGCTTCCTACCAAGTTTTGAGTCAACTGGCCTTTCGGTTCAGGAGAAGAAGCGAAAAATAGATTTGCAAGATGGCTGCCATGGCGCCCATCCTGGTTTTATGATCGGCATGATTTTAGCTATTTTTGATCTACAAGTCACCCCGATGCTTCCTACCAAGTTTGGAGTCAACTGGCCTTTCGGTTCAGGAGAAGAAGCCAAAAATAGATTTTCAAGATGGCTGCCATGGCGGCTATCTTGGATTTCCAATAGGCACGATTTTAGCTATTTTTGATCTATAAGTCACCCCAATGCCTCCTACCAAGTTTGGAGTCAATTGGCTTTTGGGTTTAGGAGTAGAAGCGAAAAATAGATTTTCAAGATGGCGGCCATGGCTGCCATCTTGGATTTCCGATCGGCATGATTTTAGCTATTTTTGATCTACAAGTCATCCTGATGCTTCCTAGCAAGTTTGGAGTCAATTGGCCTTTCGGTTCAGGAGAAGAAGCAAATAATAGATTTTCAAGATGACCGCCATGGCGGCCATCTTGGATTTCCAATTGGCATGATTTTAGCTACTTTTGATCTACAAGTCACCCTGATGCTTCCTAGCAAGTTTGGAGTCAATTGGCCTTTCGGTTCAGGAGAAGAAGCGAAAAATAGATTTTCAAGATGGCGGCCATCTTGGATTTCCGATCGGCACGATTTTAGCTATTTTTGATCTACAAGTCACCCTGATGCTTCCTAGCAAGTTTGGAGTCAACTGGCCTTTCGGTTCAGGAGAAGAAGCGAAAAATAGATTTTCAAGATGGCGGCCATGGCGGCCATCTTGGATTTCCGATCGGAACCATTTTAGCTATTTTTGATCTACAAGTCACCCTGATTGTTCCTAGCAAGTTTGGAGTCAATTGGCCTTTTGGCTCAGGAGAAGAAGCGAAAACTAGATTTTCAAGATGGAGGCCATCTTGGATTTCTGATCAGAACGATTTTAGCTATTTTTGATCTACAAGTCACCCAGATGCTTCCTACCAAGTATCAAGTCAATTGGCCCAGGGGTGTAGGAGGAGTAGGCTTTTAAAGCAATTGTTGACGCCACACGACGCACGACGCACGACGGACGATGGACATTGATTGACCACAATAGCTCACCATGAGCACTTCGTACTCAGGTGAGCTAAAAATACCGTAATCCGGCGTTATTTGACCGACAATCCGGCATTATGATGAGTTATCCGGCTTACGGTTTGGACGTGGTGCCAATGGTTTCTGACAAGAAGATTTTTTTTTTAACTTTTTTTCTTTTGGTTGCCATGGCATCCTGCATGGATTCTAAATCTTTGAACAATTTTCAGTCAGTATCATCTAAGGATCAATCCAGTGAAATTAGGTCAAAATTGGCTCAGTGGTTTAAGGGGTGATGGTGTTTAAAGATTGCAGACAGACAGACGGACCACAACAACAACCATGACGATGGACTGTGAGTGATCAAAATGGCTAACCTTGAGCCTTCAGCTCAGGGGAGCTAACAAGAGGCCAATGGGCCACAGGTCGCTCACCTGAGTGACATAGCCACTGCATATATGCAGATGTTATGCAACATTTTTCCAATCCTGTCATTGCAATTAATGAAAAGATCATCATTTAAGCAGTTCATAATTTTGAAGAAGAATATATATGGCATGACAGTCAATGGAGCATGATCATTTGAACAAACTCTCAATCATATTTCAACAGTAGGATCAATGTGAAATTTGGTGGCAAATGGCTAAGTGGTTTCTGAAGAATCATGATTTTATATATATATAAAATATAATAAACATAAACAAAATCAGCCATCTTAGATTTCCAATCAGAATGATTTTAGCTACTGATGATCTACAAGTCACCTCGATACTTCCAATCAGAACGATTTTAGCCATTTTTGATCTATGTCATCCCAATGCTTCCTACCAAATTTCAAGTCAATTGGCTTTTGGGTTTAGGAGAAGAAGCGAAAAAAAGATTTTCAAGATGGCCACCATGGCGGCAATCTTGGATTTCTGATCAGCAGGATTTTAGCTATTTTTGATCTACAAGTCACCTTGATACTTCCTACCAAGTTTGGAGTCAATTGGCCCTTTCAGCTCAGGAAATAAAGTGAAAAATAGATTTTCAAGATGGCTGTCATGGCAGCCATCATGGATTTCCGATCGGAACGATTTTAGCTATTTTTGATCTACAAGTCAACCCGATGCTTCCAACCAAGTTTCAAGTCAATTGGCATTTGGGTTTAGGATAAGCGAAAAATAGATTTTCAAGATGGCTACCATGACACCCATCTTGGATTTTCAATCGGCAAGATTTTAGCTATTTTTGATCTTTGTTTGTGTTGAGGTCTTACGGCCCAGTCAACCAAATGGGGTCATGTCGAGCGCGGTCAGTTTACTTAACCACACGTTTACTGGGCAGGCTTAGTCCTCTAAGCGGTTAACCGGTATTGTGCACATTCTTTTGCCAGAAACTGACAACTGCCCTTCTTGAATCAGCAGAAGGGAGGGGTATTTTTGATCTACAAGTCATCCCGATGCTTCCTAGCAAGTTTGGAGTCAATTGGCCTTTTGGTTCAGGAGAAGAAGCGAAAAATAGATTTTCAAGTAGGCGGCCATCTTGGATTTCCGATCGGCACAATTTTAGCTATTTTTGATCTATAAGTCACCCAATGCTTCCTACCAAGTTTGGAATCAATTGGCTTTTGGGTTTAGGAGTAGAAGCGAAAAACAGATTTTCAAGATGGCAGCCATGGCGGCCACCTTGGATTTCCGATTGGCATAATTTTAGCTATTTTTGATCTACAAGTCACCCTGATGCTTCCTAGCAAGTTTGGAGTCAATTGGCCTTTCGGTTCAGGAGAAGAAGTGAAAAATAGATTTTCAAGATGGCGGCCATGGCAGCCATCTTGGATTTCCGATCGGAACGATTTTAGCAATTTTTGATCTACAAGTCACCCTGATGCTTCCTACCAAGTATCGAGTCAATTGGCCCAGGAGCATAGGAGGAGTAGGCTTTTAAAGCAATTGTTGACGCCGCACGCTGGACGACGCACAACGGACAACAGATATTGACTGACCACAATAGCTCACCATGAGCACTTCGTGCTCAGGTGAGCTAAAAATTTGAGCAAATTTGGCTCAGTGGCTTCAGAGGAGAAGTCGTCTGAAATTCTAAACAATTTTCCCATACAAATGTTATGGGGCTCATACAAATGCATAGGGAAGCAAACTTGACCTTGCCGTAAAAAGGTCAAATGTCAACCTACGATAATCTGTTTAGCAACTTTGGTAGATCTCCTGTCCCTGATGATTTGTGCACAGATTCAGCCGCAAGGCATCCTCGGTTCTGGAGAAGAATTTTTAAAGGGTTTTACCATATATGGGCATGGCAGCCACCTTGGTTGGTGAACCGCGACCATTTTAGCAATCTTTTGTTTCCCCAACCTAAGAAGGCTCAATATGAAATTTGAGCAAATTTGGCTCAGTGGCTTCTGGGAAGAAGTCCTTTGAAATTCTCAACAATTTTCCTATTCAAATGTATGGGGTTCATTCAAATGCATAGGGAAGCAAACTTGACCTTGCCGTAAAAAGGTCAAATGTTAATGTACGACAATTCTTTTAGCAACTTTGGTAGACCTCTCGTCCCCGATGACTTGTGCAAAGATTCAGCCCAAAGGTATTCTCTGTTCTGGAGAAGAAGATTTTTATAGGTTTTTACCATATATGGGCATGGGGGCCATCTTGGTCAATGGACTGGGACAATTTTAGCAATCTTTTGTTTCCCTACCCTAAGGTGGCTCCATATGAAATTTGAACAAAACTGGCTCAGAGACTTCAGAGGAGAAGTCGTTTGAAATTCTCAACAATTTTCCCATTCAACTGTATGGGGCTCAGACAAATGCATAGGTGAGCTAAAAATGTGACCTCCAGAGTGCTAACAAGATTTTCCCTTTGATTTGACCTAACGACCTAGTTTTTGACCACAAATGACCCAGTTTCGAACTTGACCTAGAATTCAAAGGGGTAAACATTCTGAGCAAGTTTCATTAAGACTGGGTAAAAAATGTGACCTCCAGAGTGTTAACAAACTAACTGTTGATGACAGAGGGTGATCACAATAGCTCACCCTGAGCATTTACTCAAGTGAGCTAAAAATATAAAGCAAAATGAGAGTGTGCAGTCACACTTTCTTGCATGCCTATCATGCAATAAATTTGATTGCTCCAGAAAAGGTGTTTTTTAAACCAAAATGTCTTGATGGTTTTCTTATTTCTCACCAAGATGTTGTTTTTAATGAGTTTTAACTAGACCATGAAGTGAGCATATGCTCACTAATACCCCCGGCCATTGCCATCAGTGATAACATAAATACATATCTAAATAGTCAGAATTACAAAGGGAAATAACTCTTAGAGAACTGGCCCCATGGCATCTATTTTCTTTCTCACAATACAACTATTCGTTCTTGTCATTGGTACCAAAAATCTTTGACACATAATAAATGTTACTAAGAAAAATACATACTTCAATAGCACGAATTACAATGGGAAATAACTCTAAGAAACCTGGCCCTATGGCCCCTACTTTCTTTCCACAGTACATTTAGTCATAATTGTCACCCGCAGTATATAAATGTACATGTGTAAAATAAATTCAAACAATATCTGGAAACAGGTGTAGAAGTTATAAAGAAAAATACATAATTAAATAGCCAGAATAACAAAGGGAAATAACTCTAAGGGACTTGGCCCCATGGCTCCTATTTCCTTTCCCACAATACAACTAGTCATACTTGTCATGTGTACTTAATTTCAAGTTTCTAGGTGTAGTAGTTCTTGAGAAATCTTTGACACAAAATAAATGTTAACTCACACACAAATAGTCAGAACAACAAAGGGAAATAACTCTAAGGGACCTGGTCCCATGGCCCTATTTTCTTTCCCACAATACAACTAGTCATACTTGTCATGTGTATTAAATTTCAAGTTTCTAGGTACAGTAGTTCTTGAGAAATCATTGACACAAAATAAATGTTAACTCACACACAAATAGGCAGAACAACAAAGGGAAATAACTCTAAGGGCCTGGTCCCATGACCCCTATTTTCTTCCCCACAATACAACTAGTCATATTTGTCATGTGTACAAAATTTCAAGATTCTAGGTACAGTAGTTCTTGAGAAATCTTTGACACAAAATAAATGTTTACTCACACACAAATAGCCAGAACAACAAAGGGAAATAACTCTAAGTGACCTTAAAAGGACAGCCCCCTATTTTCTTTCCCACAATACAACTAGTCATACTTGTCATGTGTACTAAAATTCAAGATTCTAGGTACAGTAGTTCTTGTGAAATCTTAGACACAAAATAAATGTTAACTCACACATAAAAAGCCAGAACAACAAAGGGAAATAACTAAGGGCCTGGTCTCATGGCCCCTATTTTCTTTCCCACAATACCACTAGTCATAGTTGTCATGTGTACAAAATTTCAAGATTCTAGGTACAGTAGTTATTGAGAAATCTTTGACACAAAATAAATGTTTACTCACACACAAATAGCCAGAACAACAAAGGGAAATAACTATAAGGGACCTGGCCCCACAGCCCCTGTTTTCTTCCCCACAATACAACTAGTCATATTTGTCATGTGTACAAAATTTCAAGATTCTAGGTATAGTAGTTCTTGAGAAATCTTGGACACAAAATAAATGTTAACTCACAGACACACAGAAAAGACAAAAACTATATACCCCCTTAGCATACTTCGTATGCCGGGGGTACAATAAGCTTAACATGTTTTGTGGAGAAATAAGAAAAATATTAACCTGATACCCTCTCTTATCTAGAGCTATAGAATGATACTAATTTTCATACAGCTAGAGAATAACTCTTACCACTTCTTGCATCTTATCATACATCTGTTGTTTGTACATGATAACTATCTGGTGTTCTTTGATTTTCAGATCATTTTTAAGCTGGGGATGTTTTAGGGACCAAGTACAAAGGTTCAAGGCAAACTCCTCACAGTTCTCTTTCATCATGATTTCAATTCTCAGCTTTAGAATCTCAGGATCTTGTTTCTCTATATATGCCAAACCTAAAAATTAAAATGTATATATTTCTTCAATGTATGTATCTTTGTTGGAACTACAACACTGTGGGTTACAAGCATAATCATGAAGGCCGGCTGAGCAACGTGCACAATTTTCTTCGGACAATATAAGCTCAGGACCTTCCTACCATTCCCATTTTTTAAATGAGGCTCAAGGGCCACTTCTGCAATCTTTACCCTTTAACATTCAGAATACTTAACAAGAGGCCCATGGGCCACGACTCGCTCACCTGAGTGACATAACCACTGCAGATATGCAGATGTTATGCAACATTTTTCCAATCCTATCATCGCAACCAATGAAAAGATCATCATTTGAGCAGTTCTTAGTTTTGAAGAAGAATATATGGGCCTGACAGTCAATGGAGCATAATCATTTGAATAAACTATCAATCACATTTCAACAGTAGGATCAATGCGAAATTTGGTGGAAATTGGCTAAGTGGTTTCTGAAGAATCATGATTTTATACATGTAAAAGCACAGTGGCAGGGAAATATAATAAATATAAACAAGATGACGGCCATCTTAGATTTCCAATCAGAACAATTTTAACTACTGTTGATCTACAAGTCACCTCGATACTTTCAATATAAATGTATATGGCCCATACAAATGCATGGGGAAATGCAAATTTCAACATAGAACCATCATTTTAGCAATTTTGGTAGATCTCCTGTCTCCCATAATTTGTGCAAAGATTTGGGCCTAGGGCTTATTTGGTTCTGGAGAAGAAGATTTTTAAAGGTTTTTACCATACATGGGCATGGCAGCCATTTTGATCAATGGACCATGCCCATTTTAGCAATCTTTCATTCTCCTGCCCAAGGAGGCTCCGCATGAAATTTGAGCAAGACTGGCCCAGAGGCTTCAGAGGAAAAATCATTTTGAAATTATCAACATTTTTTCTGTACAAATGTATGGGGCCCATACAAATGCATAGGGAAGCAAACTTGACCTCGCCGTAAAAAGATCAAATGTCAATGTAAGGCCATTATTTTAGCAACTTTGGTAGACCCCCTGTCTCTGATGATTTAAGCAAAGATTCAGCCCCAAGGCATCTTTGGTTCTGGAGAAGAAGATTTTTAAAGGTTTTTACCATATATGGGCATGGCGGCCATCTTGGTCAACGAACCACAACCATTTTAGCAATCTTCAGGCCTCCTAGTGGCCCACTTTGAAAATATAGGTTTTTATGTAGGTTCTTCTTACTCAAAATATAGGTTATTTACAGGTTTTTCAATAAAAAATATAGGTTAAAAAAAGGTTCTTCCAATGAACAAAACAAGAGGCCCACGGGCCACGGGTCGCTCACCTGAGTGACATAGCCACTGCAGATACGCAGATGTTATGCAACATTTTTCCAATCCTGTCATCGCAACTAATGAAAAGATCATCATTTAAGCAGTTCTTTATTTTGAAGAAGATATATGGCATGCCAGTCAATTGAGCATGATCATTTGAACAAACTCTAAATGGCAGCCAGCTTGGATTTACGATCGGCACAATTTTAGCTATTTTTGATCTACGAGTCACCCCAATGCTTCCTACCAAGTTTCAAGTCAACTGGCCTTTCAGTTCAGGAGAAGAGGCGAAAAATAGATTTTCAAGATGGCTGCCATGGCGGCCATCTTGGATATCCGGTTTGCACAAATTTAGCTTTTTTTTGATCTACAAGTCACCCAAATGTCTCCTACGAAGTTTGGAGTCAATTGGCCTTTCGGTGCAGGAGCAGAAGCCAAATATAGATTTTCAAGATGGCGACCATGGTGGCCATCTGGGATTTCTGATCAGAACGATTTTAGCTATATTTGATCTACCAAGTCACCCTGATGCTTCCTACTAAGTTTCGAGTTAAGTGACTTTTGGGTTTAGGAGAAGAAGCGAAAAATAGATTTTCAAGATAGCTGGCATGGCGGCCATCTTGGATTTACGATCGGCATGATTTTAGCTATTTTTGATCTACAAGTCACCCAAATGCTTCCTACCAAGTTTCGAGTCAACTGGCCTTTCGGTTCAGGAGAAGAAGCGAAAAATAGATTTTCAAGATGGCTGCCATGGCGCCCATCCTGGTTTTACGATCGGCATGATTTTAGCTATTTTTGATCTACAAGTCACCCCGATGCTTCCTACCAAGTTTGGAGTCAACTGGCCTTTCGGTTCAGGAGAAGAAGCGAAAAATAGATTTTCAAGATGGCCGCCATGGCGGCCATCTTGGATTTCCAATAGGCAGGATTTTAGCTATTTTTGATCTATAAGTCACCCCAATGCCTCCTACCAAGTTTGGAGTCAATAGGCTTTTGGGTTTAGGAGAAGAAGCGAAAAATAGATTTTCAAGATGGCCGCCATGGTGGCCATCTTGGATTTCCGATCGGCACGATTTTAGCTATTTTTGATCTACAAGTCATCCTGATGCTTCCTAGCAAGTTTGGAGTCAATTGGCCTTTCTGTTCAGGAGAAGAAGCAAAAAATAGATTTTCAAGATGGCCACCATGGCGACCATCTTGGATTTCCGATCGGCAAGATTTTAGCTACTTTTGATCTACAAGTCACCCTGATGCTTCCTAGCAAGTTTGAAGTCAATTGGCCTTTCGGTTCAGGAGAAGAAGCGAAAAATAGATTTTCAAGATGGCGGCCATGGCGGCCATCTTGGATTTCCGATCGGCACGATTTTAGCTATTTTTGATCTACAGGTCACCCTGATGCTTCCTAGCAAGTTTGGAGTCAAATGGCTTTTCGGTTCAGGAGAAGAAGCGAAAAATAGATTTTCAAGATGGCGGCCATGGCGGCCATCTTGGATTTCCGATCGGCACGATTTTAGCTATTTTCCATCTATAAGTCACCCTGATGGTTCCTAGCAAGTTTGGAGTCAATTGGCCTTTCGGTTCAGGAGAAGAAGCGAAAAATAGATTTTCAAGATGGCGGCCATGGCGGCCATCTTGGATTTCCGATCGGAACGATTTTTGCTATTTTTGATCTACAAGTCACCCTGATGCTTCCTACCAAGTATCAAGTCAATTGGCCCAGGGGTACAGGAGGAGTAGGCTTTTAAAGCAATTGTTGACGCCGCACGACGGACGACGCACGACGGACATTGACTGACCACAATAGCTCACCATGAGCACTTCGTGCTCAGGTGAGCTAATAAAGGTTTTATAGGTTTGACACAAAATTATAGGTTATTATAGGTTTTATAGGTTTCGCTAGGAGGCCTGAATCTTTCATTCCCCCAACCTAAGGAGGCTCCAAGAAATTTGAGCAAAATTGGCCCAGAGGCTCCAGAGGAGGTCGTTTGAAATTCTGAATATTTTTCCCATACAAATGCATAAGGAAGCAAAATTGACCTCACCATAAAAAGGTCAAATGTCAATGTACGACCATCATTTTAGCAACTTTGGTAGACCTCCTGTTTCCGATGATATATGTAAAGATTCAGCCACAAGGCATCCTCGGTTTTGGAGAAGAAGATTTTTAAAGGTTTTTCCCATACAAATGCATAGGGAAGCAAACTTGACCTTGCCGTAAAAAGGTCAAATGTCAATATACAACATTTATTTTAGCAACTTTTGGTAGAACTCCTGTCCCCAATGACTTATGCAAAGATTCAGCCCCAAGGTATCCTCGGTTCTGTAGAAGAAGATTTTTAAAGGTTTTTACCATATATGGGCATGGCGGCCATCTTGGTCAAAGAACCGCGACCATTTTAGCAATCTTTCATTCCCCCAATCTAAGGAGGCTCCAAATGAAATTTGAGCAAAATTGGCCCGGAGGCTCCAGAGGAGAAGTCCTTTGAAATTCTGAACATTTTTCCCATACAAATGCATGAGGAAGCAAAATTGACTTTACCGTAAAAAGGTCAAATGTCAATGTACGACCATTATTTTAGCAACTTTGGTAGACCTCCTGTTTTCGATGATATATGTAAAGGTTCAGCCATAAGAAATCCTCAGTTTTGGAGAAGAAGATTTTTAAACATTTTTCCCTTACAAATGCATAGGGAAGCAAACTTGACCATGCCGTAAAAAGGTCAAATGTTAATATACCATATTAATTTTAGCAATTTTGGTAGACCTCCCGTCCCCGATGACTTATGCAAAGATTCAGCCCCAAGGCATCCTCGGTTCTGGAGAAGAAGATTTTTAAAGGTTTTTACCATATATGGGCATGGCGGCCATCTTGGTCAATGGACCGCGACCATTTTAGCAATTTTTCGTTCCCCCAACCTAAGGAGACTCCATATGAAATTTGAGCAAAATTGGCTCAGGAGCTTCTGAGGAGAAGTCATTTGAAAATGTTAACGGACGGACGCACAGACGGACGGACGGACGACGGACGAAAAGTGCAGGCCTCCTAGTGGCCCACTTTGAAAATATAGGTTTTTATGTAGGTTCTTCTTACTCAAAATATAGGTTATTTACAGGTTTTTCAATAAAAAATATAGGTTAAAAAAAGGTTCTTCCAAACTCACATAGAGATTTAAAACTGAAGAAAAAATGTTTGATGAATTTTTGCACCACAATTATTCAGATAAAGTTGATCTGAATTTTACATAGTCCGAGCGAGCGAAGCGAGCAAGGAAAAAAATACAATTTCTTGACAGTTTTCATCACTTTTTTGGGACTAAAAAGTAAAAATAGTAGGGCATTTTGAAGAAAAGTTAGGGTTGAGTCGCGAGAAGGTTCAAAAAGTGAAAAATATAGGTTTTTTCATGAAAATACAGGCTTTTTATAGGTTTTATGAACAAAATAAAGGTTTTATAGGTTTGACACAAAATTATAGGTTATTATAGGTTTTATAGGTTTCGCTAGGAGGCCTGAAAGTGATCAAAATAGCTCATCCTGAGCATAGCTCAGGTAAGCTAATAAAAACATTCCAATCCTATCATCGCAACTAATGAAAATATCATCATTTGAGCAGTTCTTAGTTTTGAAGAAGAATATATTAGCCTGACAGTCAATGGAGCATGATCATTTGAATAAACTATCAATCACATTTCAACAGAAGGATCAATGTGAAATTTGGTGGAAATTGGCTAAGTGGTTTCTGAAGAATCATGATTTTATACATGTAAACAGCACAGTGGCAGGGAAATATTATAAATACAAGAGGCCCACGGGCCATGGGTCGCTCACCTGAGTGACATAGCCACTGCAGATAAGCAGATGTTCTGCAACATTTTTGTTTGTTTGTGTTGAGGTTTTACGGCCCAGTCAACCCAATGGGGTCATATCGAGCGCGGTCAGTTTACCTAACCACACGTTTACTGGGCAGGCTTAGTCCTCTAAGTGGTTAACCAGTATTGTGCACATTCTTTCACCAGAAACTGACAGCTGCCCTTCTTGAATCAGCGGAAGGGAGAGAATGACCGTAGAAAATATTTCATGATCAATCTCCACGAAAAAATGTTGCCGACCTCGGCGGGGGTTGAACCCGCAACCTCCTGGTCTCCAGTCAGACGGCGCATCCAACTGAGCCACCAAGGCCGGCTGCAACATTTTTCCAATCCTGTCATCGCAACTAATGAAAAGATCATCATTTAAGCAGTTCTTTATTTTGAAGAAGATATATGGCATGCCAGTCAATTGAGCATGATCATTTGAACAAACTCTAAATGGCAGCCAGCTTGGATTTACGATCGGCACAATTTTAGCTATTTTTGATCTACGAGTCACCCCAATGCTTCCTACCAAGTTTCAAGTCAACTGGCCTTTCAGTTCAGGAGAAGAGGCGAAAAATAGATTTTCAAGATGGCTGCCATGGCGGCCATCTTGGATATCCAGTTGGCACAATTTTAGCTTTTTTTTTATCTACAAGTCACCCAAATGTCTCCTACGAAGTTTGGAGTCAACTGGCCTTTCGGTGCAGGAGCAGAAGCCAAATATAGATTTTCAAGATGGCGACCATGGTGGCCATCTGGGATTTCTGATCAGAACGATTTTAGCTATATTTGATCTACCAAGTCACCCTGATGCTTCCTACTAAGTTTCGAGTTAAGTGACTTTTGGGTTTAGGAGAAGAAGCGAAAAATAGATTTTCAAGATAGCTGGCATGGCGGCCATCTTGGATTTACGATCGGCATGATTTTAGCTATTTTTGATCTACAAGTCACCCAAATGCTTCCTACCAAGTTTCTAGTCAACTGGCCTTTCGGTTCAGGAGGAGAATCGAAAAATAGATTTTCATGATGGCTGCCATGGCGCTCATCCTGGTTTTACGATCGGCATGATTTTAGCTATTTTTGATCTACGAGTCACCCCGATGCTTCCTACCAAGTTTGGAGTCAACTGGCCTTTCGGGTCAGGAGAAGAAGCGAAAAATAGATTTTCAAGATGGCTGCCATGGCGGCCATCTTGGATTTCCAATAGGCAGGATTTTAGCTATTTTTGATCTATAAGTCACCCCAATGCCTCCTACCAAGTTTGGAGTCAATAGGCTTTTGGGTTTAGGAGCAGAAGCGAAAAATAGATTTTCAAGATGGCGGCCATCTTGGATTTCCGATCGGTACGATTTTAGCTATTTTTGATCTACAAGTCATCCTGATGCTTCCTAGCAAGTTTGGAGTCAATTGGCTTTTCTGTTCAGGAGAAGAAGCAAATAATAGATTTTCAAGATGGCCGCCATGGCTGCCATCTTGGATTTTCGATCGGCACGATTTTAGCTACTTTTGATCTACAAGTCACCCTGATGCTTCCTAGCAAGTTTGAAGTCAATTGGCCTTTCGGTTCAGGAGAAGAAGCGAAAAATAGATTTTCAAGATGGCGGCCATCTTGGATTTCCGATCAGCACGATTTTAGCTATTTTTGATCTACATGTCACCCTGATGCTTCCTAGCAAGTTTGGTGTCAAATGGCTTTTTGGTTCAGGAGAAGAAGCGAAAAATAGATTTTCAAGATGGCGGCCATGGCGGCCATCTTGGATTTCCGATCGGCACGATTTTAGCTATTTTTGGTCTATAAGTCACCCTGATGGTTCCTAGCAA
The DNA here is from genome assembly GCA_964016985.1 of Anodontia alba. Taxonomy (NCBI): domain Eukaryota; kingdom Metazoa; phylum Mollusca; class Bivalvia; order Lucinida; family Lucinidae; genus Anodontia; species Anodontia alba. Next base: position 42,112,211 of record OZ024828.1, read on the forward strand.
GTTTGGAGTCAATTGGCCTTTCGGTTCAGGAGAAGAAGCGAAAAATAGATTTTCAAGGTGGCGGCCATGGCGGCCATCTTGGATTTCCGATCGGAACGATTTTAGCTATTTTTGATCTACAAGTCACCCTGATGCTTCCTACCAAGTATCAAGTCAATTGGCCCAGGGGTACAGGAGGAGCAGGCTTTTAAAGCAATTGTTGACGCCGCACGACGGACGACACACGACGGACGACAGACGACGGACATTGACTGACCACAATAGCTCACCATGAGCACTTCGTGCTCAGGTGAGCTAATAAACCAGATGATGGCCATCTTAGATTTCCAATTAGAACAATTTTAACTAAGTCACTTCAATACTTTCAATATATAAGTATATGGCCCACACAAATAGGGAAGCAAATTTGACCTTGGAGGCAAAAAGGTCAAATGTCAACACAGAACCATCATTTGAGCAATTTTGGTAGATCTCCTGTCCCCCGTAATTTGTGCGAAGATTAGGACCCAGGGCTTATTTGGTTATGGAGAAGAAGATTTTTAAAGGTTTTTACCATATATGGGCATGGCAGCCATTTTGATCAATGGACCATACCCATTTTAGCAATCTTTCATTCTCCTGCCCACGAAGGCTTCGCATGAAATTTGAGCAACACTGGCCCGGAGGCTTCAGAGGAAAAGCCATTTGAAATTATCAACATTTTTTCCATACAAAAGTATGGGGCCCATACAAATGCATACAGAAGCAAACTTGACCTCGCCGTAAAAAGGTTAAATGTCAATGTATGACAATTATTTTAGCAACTTTGGTAGACCACCCGTTCCAGATGATATAAGCAAAGATTCAGCCACAAGCCATCCTCGGTTTCGGAGAATAAGATTTTTAAATGTTTTTTCCCATGCAAATGCATAAGGAAGCAAACTTGACCTTGCCGTATAAAGGTCAAATGTCAATGTATGACCATTATTTTAGCAACTTTGGTAGACCCCCTGTCCCCGATGATTTATGCAAACATTCAGCCCCAAAGCATCCTCGGTTCTAGAGAAGAAGATTTTTAAAGGTTTTTATCATATATGGGCATGGCGCCCATTTTGGTCAACGAACCGTGACCATTTTAGCAATCTTTTGTTCCCCCTACCTAAGGAGGCTCCATATCAAATTTGAGCAAAATTGGCCCAGAGGTTCCAGAGGAGAAGTTGTTTGAAATTCTGAACATTTTTCCCATACAAATGCATAAGGAAGCAAAATTGACCTTAACGTAAAAAGGTCAAATGTCAATGTACGACGATTATTTTAGCAATTTTGGTAGCCCTCCTGTTCCCGAAGATATATGCAAAGATTCAGCCAAAAGGCATGCTCGGTTTTTATAGAAGATTTTTAAATGTTTTTCCCATAAAAATGCATAGGGAAGCAAACTTGACCTTGCCGTAAAAAGGTCAAACGTCAACGTACGACAATTCTTTTAGCAAAGTTGGTAGACCTCCCATCCCCGATGATTCCTGCAAAGGTTCAGCCCCAAGGCATTCTCGGTTGTGGAGGAGAAGATTTTTAAAGGTTTTTACCATATATGGGCGTGGCGGCCATTTTGGTCAACGGACCGCGACCATTTTAGCAATTTTTCATTCCCCCCACCCTAAGGAGGCTCCATATCAAATTTGAGCAAAATTGGCCCAGAGGCTCCAGAGGAGAAGTTGTTTGAAATTCTGAACATTTTTCCCATACAAATGCATAAGGAAGCAAAATTGACCTTAACGTAAAAAGGTCAAATGTCAATGTACGACCATTATTTTAGCAATTTTGGTAGCTCTCCTGTTCCCGAAGATATATGCAAAGATTCAGCCATAAGGCATACTCGTTTTTGAAGAAGAAGATTTTTAAAGGTTTTTCCCATACAAATGCATAGGGAAGCAAACTTGACCTTGCCGTAAAAAGGTCAAACGTCAACGTACGACAATTCTTTTAGCAATTTTGGTAGACCTCCCGTCCCCGATATTCCTGCAAAGGTTCAGCCCCAAGGCATTCTTGGTTCTGGAGGAGAAAGTTTTTAAAGGTTTTTACCATTATATGGGCGTGGCGGCCATCTTGGTCAACGGACCGCGACCATTTTAGCAATTTTTCGTTCCCCCACCCTAAGGAGGCTCCATATGAAATTTGAGCAAAATTGGCTCAGTGGTTTCAGAGGAGAAGTCGTTTGAAAATGTTAACGGACAGACGGACGGACGGACGAAAAGTGATCACAATAGCTCATCCTGAGCAGAGCTCAGGTGAGCTAAAAATTACAAAGGGGAATAACTACAAGAGGCCCACGGGCCACGGGTCGCTCACCTGAGTGATATAGCCATGGCAGATATGCAGATGTTATGCAACCTTTTTCAAATCCTGTCATCACAACTAATGAAAGGATCATCATTTAAGCAGTACTTTATTTTGAAGAAGAAGATATAATTATGGCATGCCAGTTAATTGAGCGTGATCATTTGAACAAACTCTAAATGGCAGCCAGCTTGGATTTACAATCGGCACGATTTTAGCTATTTTTGATCTACAAGTCATCCTGATGCTTCCTAGCAAGTTTGGAGTCAATTGGCCTTTCAGTTCAGGAGAAGAAGCAAAAAATAGATTTTCAAGATGGCTGCCATGGCCGCCATCTTGGATTTCCGATCGGCACGATTTTAGCTACTTTTGATCTACAAGTCACCGTGATGCTTCCTAGCAAGTTTGGAGTCAATTGGCCTTTCGGTTCAGGAGAAGAAGCAAACAATAGATTTTCAAGATGGCGGCCATGGCGGCCATCTTGGATTTCCGATCGGCACGATTTTAGCTATTTTTGATCTACAAGTCACCCTGATGCTTCCTAGCAAGTTTTGAGTCAACTGGCCTTTCGGTTCAGGAGAAGAAGCGAAAAATAGATTTTCAAGATGGCGGCCATGGTGGCCATCTTGGATTTCCGATCGGAAGGATTTTAGCTATTTTTGATCTACAAGTCACCCCGATGCTTCCTACCAAGTATCAAGTCAATTGGCCCAGGGGTGTAGGAGGAGTAGGCTTTTAAAGCAATTGTTGACGCCGCACGACGGACGACGGACGACGGACATTGACTGACCACAATAGCTCACCATGAGCACTTCGTGCTCAGGTGAGCTAATAACAGTATTGATCCCTTGACCCTTCTTTTTCTGTAGCAGCAGCCTCTCATGAATATGAACATTTATGCAAAATATGTTAGGATTCCTAATAATACTAAGCAAGATATGCAAGAAAAAAAACAGAGTGTAGATACACCTTATTGATATCAATGTGTCACACAAGCTTTTTTCTACAAAAAATTGAGTTTCAAAGTGTCAGTGTGACCTTGAATATGAGGTCCTGGTCACCAAAATCTAATCACTTCTTTCCCTCATCCCAATGGAGTATCTGTGCTAGCTTAAACATTCCATCTAATGAGTCATGAGAAAGGGTGCACACAAGGGTCATTTTTAGAGTCTTTATAATGTAGTGACTTTGAAAATCAGGTCAAGGTCACAAAAATCTAATCATTTCTTTCCCATGTCCTAACCATGAATCTGTCCTAGTTTGTTGAAATTCCAGCCATTGGTTCAAGATATAGTGTGCACACAAGCTTTTTTTTGGTATCAAAATTTGAGTTTCAAAGTGCCGGTGTGACCTTGAAAATGAGAAAAAGGTCACCAAAATCTAATCACTTCTTTCCCAAATTCCAATAATATATCTGTGCTAGTTTGGTCCAATTCCATCTATTGATTGTGATAAGGTGCACACAAGACTGATTTATTGAGTATTGATAATGTAGTGACTGTGAAAATAAGGTCAAGGTCACCAAAATCTAATCACTTCTTTCCCCCATCCTGATGATTATCTGTGCTAGTTTGGTCAAATCCAGTCATTGGTTATAGAAATAGTGTGCACACAAACTTTTCACAAGGCTCATTTTTGGAGTCTTTATAATGTAATGACCTTGAAAATGAGGTCAAAGTCACCAAAATCTAATCACTTCTTTCCCATGTCCTAACAATGTATCGGTGCTAGTCTGTTAAAATTCCAGCCATTGGTTCAAGATACAGTGTGCACACAAGCTTTTTTCTATTAAAATTTGAGTTTCAAAGTGCCAGTGTTTGTTTGTGTTGAGGTTTTACGGCCCAGTCAACCCAATGGGGTCATGTCGAGCGCGGTCAGTTTACCTAACCACACGTTTACTGGGCAGGCTTAGTCCTCTAAGCGGTTAACCAGTATTGTGCACATTCTTTCGCCAGAAACTGACAACTGCCCTTCTTGAATCAGCGGAAGGGAGAGAATGACCGTAGAAACTATTTCATGATCAATCTCCACGAAAGAATGTTAAAGTGCCAGTGTGCCCTTGAAAATGAGATAAAGGTCACCGAAATCTTATCACTTCTTTCCCCAATCTCAATGATATATCTGTGTTTGGTCTAATTCCATCTATTGATTCATGAAATGAAGTTTTTAAAAGTAAAACATATTTTAACAAGCAATACTTAACCTAATGTGCTATATTCTATTCTGTTCATACCTTCCACAGAAAAGACGACCGTACAGTCCTCCAATACAGTCTTAATCCAAAAGTCCCTTAGGCAGTCACCTGTGTGACGCATTCCTCCCGCTCTTTTGATCATGTGTCAGTTTCTTTGATGTAAAGCCCTAAAGGGTAGAGCTAAGCGGGGTTAGGGAGGTGGGATTATCTTATCTATAGGTTAAGTATTGCTTGTTAAAATATGTTTTACTTTTAAAAACTTCATTTTAACTGCACAATACATTAACCTATAGATAATGTGCTAGAATTTGCCAATAAGGTGGGAAGGAGCTCCCAATTCTTAACAAAATTAAGTAGATCCCTCCACTTTTGGATTAATGCTCTTAGAATAAGCTTATTCTTAATACAAGAGGACCATGCTGGTCCTATATCGCTCACCTGAGCACCCCCCTCCCCCACACACACACCCAGCAGCATGTTTTTTTTTCTTTTTAACGCATCATAACGACTTGACTTAATCTTGAAAGAGGGTCACCAAAGGAACATTTCTGCCAAGTTATATTGAAATTGGTCCAGTGGTTTCTGACAAAAAGTGCTTTATATCGCTAAAAAGCCCTACCCCCTAACGGCCATTTTTTTTTTTTTTTGACGAATCATGACAGCTTGAACAAACTTGGTAGAGGGTAACCAAAGGAACATTCCTGCCAAGTTAAATTGAAATAGGTTCAGTGGTTTCTTTTAAAGTTTTCTATTTAGATCTATAAGGAAAATAAGCCCCACCCCCTAGCAGCCATGTTTTTTGACAAATCAGGATTGCTTGAACATTCTTGGTAGAGGGTCACCAAAGCATTATTGAAATCAGTCAGGAGGTATTTGACAAGAAGAATTTTAAAATTTTCTATACAGATATATACGGAAAATAAGCCCCGCCCCCTGGACGGCCATGTTTTTTGACGTATCATGAAGGCTTGAACAATTTTGGTAGAGGGTCACCAAAGCAACATTCTTGCCAAGTTACATTGAACTCGGTCCAACGGTTTCTTACGAGAAGATTTTTAAAGTTTTTTATAGAGATATATAGGGAAAATAAGCCCTACCCCCTAGCGGCCATGTTTTTTGACAAATCATGACAGCTTAACAAACTTGGTAGAGGGTAACCAAAGGAACATTCCTGCCAAGTTATACTGAAATCGGTCCATTGGTTTCTGACATGAAGATTTTTTTAAGTTTTCTATTTAGATCTATAGGGAAAACAAGAGGCCCACGGGCCACGGGTCGCTCACCTGAGTGACATAGCCATGGCAGATATGCAGATGTTATGCAACATTTTTCCAATCCTGTCATCGCAACTAATGAAAAGATCATCATTTAAGCAGTTCTTTATTTTGAAGAAGAAGACATATGGCATGCCAGTCAATTGAGCGTGATCATTTGAACAAACTCTAAATGGCAGCCAGCTTGGATTTACGATCCGCATGATTTTAGCTATTTTTGATCTACGAGTCACCCTAATGCTTCCTACCAAGTTTCGAGTCAACTGGCCTTTCAGTTCAGGAGAAGAGGCGAAAAATAGATTTTCAAGATGGCCCCCATAACGGCCATCTTGGATATCCGATTGGCACGATTTTAGCTATTTCTGATCTACAAGTCACCCCAAAATTTAGAGTCAATTGGCCTTTCCGTGCAGGAGAAGAAGCTAAATATAGATTTTCAAGATGGCGGCCATGGTGGCCATCTGGGATTTCTGATCAGAACGATTTTAGCTATATTTGATCTACAAGTCACCCTGATGCTTCCTACTAAGTTTCGAGTCAAGTGACTTTTGGGTTTAGGAGAAGAAGCGAAAAATAGATTTTCAAGATAGCTGTCATGGCGGCCACCTTGGATTTACGATCGGCATGATTTTAGCTGTTTTTGATGTACAAGTCACCCAAATGCTTCCTACCAAGTTACGAGTCAACTGGCCTTTCGGTTCAGGAGAAGAAGTGAAAAATAGATTTTCAAGATGGCTGCCATGGCGCCCATCCTCGTTTTACGATCAGCATGATTTTAGCTATTTTCTACAAGTCACCCTGATGCTTCCTACCAAGTTTGGAGTCAACTGGCCTTTCGGTTCAGGAGAAGAAGTGAAAAATAGATTTTCAAGATGGCTGCCATGGCCACCATCTTGGATTTCCGATAGGCATGATTTTAGCTATTTTTGATCTATAAGTCACCCCAATGCCTCCTACCAAGTTTGGAGTCAATTGGCTTTTGGGTTTAGGAGTAGAAGCGAAAAATAGATTTTCAAGATGGCAGCCATGGCGGCCATTTTGGATTTCCGATAGGCACGATTTTAGCAATTTTGATCTACAAGAGGCCCACGGGCCACGGGTCGCTCACCTGAGTGACATAGCCACTGCAGATATGCAGATGTTATGCAACATTTTTCCAATCCTGTCATCGCAACTAATGAAAAGATAATCATTTAAGCAGTTCTTTATTTTGAAGAAGAAGATATATGGCATGCCAGTCAATTGAGCGTGATCATTTGAACATACTCTAAATGGCAGCCAGCTTGGATTTACGATCGGCACGATTTTAGCTATTTCTGATCTACAAGTCACCCCAATGCTTCCTACCAAGTTTCGAGTCAACTGGCCTTTCAGTTCAGGAGAAGAGGCGAAAAATAGATTTTCAAGATGGCTGCCATGGCGGCCATCTTGGATATCCGATTGGCACAATTTTAGCTATTTTTGATCTACAAGTCACCCCGATGCTTCCTACCAAGTTTGGAGTCAACTGGCCTTTCGGTTCAGGAGAAGAAGCGAAAAATAGATTTTCAAGATGGCGGCCATGGCGGCCATCTTGGATTTCCGATAGGCACGATTTTAGCTATTTTTGATCTATAAGTCACTCCAATGCCTCCTACCAAGTTTGGGGTCAATTGGCTTTTGGGTTTAGGAGTAAAAGCGAAAAATAGATTTTCAAGATGGCGGCCATGGCGGCCATCTTGGATTTCCGATCGGCACGATTTTAGCTATTTATGATCTACAAGTCATCCTGATGCTTCCTAGCAAGTTTGGAGTCAATTGGCCTTTCGGTTCAGGAGAAGAAGCAAATGGCGGCCATCTTGGATTTCCGATCAGCAAGATTTTAGCTACTTTTGATCTACAAGTCACCTTGATGCTTCCTAGCAAGTTTGGAGTCAATTGGCCTTTCGGTTCAGGAGAAGAAGCTAAAAATAGATTTTCAAGATGGCGGCCATGGCGGCCATCTTGGATTTCCGATCGGCACGATTTTAGCTATTTTTGATCTACAAGTCACCCTGATGCTTCCTAGCAAGTTTGGAGTCAATTGGCCTTTCGGTTCAGGAGAAGAAGCGAAAAATAGATTTTCAAGATGGCAGCCATGGCGGCCATCTTGGATTTCCGATCGGCACGATTTTAGCTATTTATGATCTACAAGTCATCCTGATGCTTCCTAGCAAGTTTGGAGTCAATTGGCCTTTCGGTTCAGGAGAAGAAGCAAAAAATAGATTTTCAAGATGGCCGCCATGGCGGCCATCTTGGATTTCCGATCGGCAAGATTTTAGCTACTTTTGATCTACAAGTCACCCTGATGCTTCCTAGCAAGTTTGGAGTCAATTGGCCTTTTGGTTCAGGAGAAGAAGCGAAAAATAGATTTTCAAGATGGCGGCCATGGCGGCCATCTTGGATTTCCGATCGGCACGATTTTAGCTATTTTTGATCAACAAGTCACCCTGATGCTTCCTAGCAAGTTTGGAGTCAACTGGCCTTTTGGTTCAGGAGAAGAAGCGAAAAATAGATTTTCAAGATGGCGGCCATGGCGGCCATCTTGGATATCCAATCGGCACGATTTTAGCTATTTTTGATCTACAAGTCACGCTGATGGTTCCTAGCAAGTTTGGAGTCAATTGGCCTTTCGGTTCAGGAGAAGAAGCGAAAAATAGATTTTCAAGATGGTGGCCATGGCGGCCATCTTGGATTTCCGATTGGAACGATTTTAGCTATTTTTGATCTACAAGTCACCCCGATGCTTCCTACCAAGTATCAAGTCAATTGGCCCAGGGGTGTAGGAGGAGTAGGCTTTTAAAGCAATTGTTGACGCCGCACGACGGACGACGGACGACGCACGACGGACGACGGACGACGGACATTGACTGACCACAATAGCTCACCATGAGCACTTCGTGCTCAGGTGAGCTAACAAGTCATCCTGATGCTTCCTAGCAAGTTTGGAGTCAACTGGCCTTTCGGTTCAGGAGAAGAAGCAAAAAATAGATTTTCAAGATGGCCGCCATGGTGGCCATCTTGGATTTCCGATCGGCACGATTTTAGCTACTTTTGATCTACAAGTCACCCTGATGCTTCCTAGCAAGTTTGGATTCAATTGGCCTTTCGGTTCAGGAGAAGAAGGGAAAAATAGATTTTCAAGATGGCGGCTATGGCGGCCATCTTGGATTTCCGATCGGCATGATTTTAGCTACTTTTGATCTACAACTCACCCTGATGCTTCCTAGCAAGTTTGGAGTCAACTGGCCTTTCGGTTCAGGAGGAGAAGCGAAAAATAGATTTTCAAGATGGCGGACATGGCGGCCATCTTGGATTTCCAATCGGCACGATTTTAGCTATTTTTTATCTACAAGTCACCCTGATGGTTCCTAGCAAGTTTGGAGTCAATTGGCCTTTCGGTTCAGGAGAAGAAGCGAAAAATAGATTTTCAGGATGGCGGCCATCTTGGATTTCCGATCGGAAAGATTTTAGCTATTTTTGTTCTACAAGTCACCCCGATGCTTCCTACCAAGTATCAAGTCAATTGGCCCAGGGGTGTAGGAGCAGGCTTTTAAAGCAATTGTTGAAGCCGCACAAAGCACGATGGACGACAGACATTGACTGACCACAATAGCTCACCATGAGCACTTCGTGCTCAGGTGAGCTAATAAGCCCCACCCCCTAGCAGCCATGTTTTTTGACAAATCATGATTACTTGAACAATCTTGGTAGAGGGTCACCAAGGAAACATTTTTGCCAAGTTATAATGAAATCGGTCCTGTGGTTTCTGACAAGAAGATTTTTCAAGTTTTCAAAAAAAATATATAGGGAAAATAAGCCCCCCCTCCTGGCGGCCATGTCTTTTGATGAATTATGACGGCTTGAACAACCTTGATAGAGGGTTACATAAGAAACATTTCTGCAATGTTATATTGAAATCAGATTTAGTAGGAAAGATCTATTACTGAGCGTAACTTCTGTTCTCCATTTTGCACTAGTAAAAGCCGGCACTAGTAATACCCCCGAGTAAAAACTGGGAGTTCCCGGATTCCGTACCCTTTCCACTGCCCGTTTCTTAAGTTTTGCGATCCCTTCTCGCAATAAGGGGGGTATTTGAATCAGATTTATCGGAACATCCGATATGAGAGGAAGTGACTTGAATAGGATCTTGAACCCGTTTTGAAAGGTAGAGAAGATCCATTACTGTCAATTCTTGCCGTTGTTCCACAAATTGGGTAAATCTTCTTCCCACTGGAAAGTCTGAACGTAGTACAACTGGCAGTGGGAAGAGATAGACTTCAGAATTTGTTAAGGATGAGGCTTGCTTAGAGGAGGGGAACTGTCCGATTTCCACTTCTCTTAGCATAATTCCTCTACTTGATAAGTATGACTGTGTCTGACTTTAGGCCTGTACAGTTGCGTTTGGTGAGGCCTAGGTTTAATTGGCTACTTCAGTTTCTTAAAGACGGGAGGAGCCAGATAAGTCACTTTTGCTGTTGTATGTTATAATTAGCAACAGAGGAATTTGCCAAGGACCTTTGTTGCTGGACCTAAATTTTTTGCCCTTGGCAATTCCTTAATTTGTTATAAAATAAAGTTTAGAATTAATTTGGAATGTTTTGCAACTCCTGGTTGGAATTGTCGAGTAAAATCTTAAACGTGGCCATCATCGCATCACCTCTAGCTTGTAAAATCTCCGTAGCTAAGATCATAGACCTAGCCATCATGGCTTTATAGATTTAGGTACTGTTTAATTCAGTCTCGGAAGAGCCGGTATGGATATTATCTGCTGTTGCATACATAAATAAGCAGCAGAAGAAGATATACTCATGCGAGTTTATTGCTATAAATTTGTGGCTCTTTTTACCATAATTTAATATGTTATTGGATTGATTGTGTTGGGGTTTAACGACACGTCAACCCTTGTGGGTCATTTTGTGTCGTCTCCCAGAGAAAGGGAGAAGAGTGATAGAAGAGATAGTCGAAGAGATGAAAGAGAGGAACAGGGAAGAAAGAGGAACAGGAACGAAAGTAAAGAAACAGAAGAAATAAAAACATTCCCCCTCTACCCTTACCTGCTATAAGGATAGCAGGCCTTGCCCAACTGTAAGCCAATATCAGTTGGACGCCCCGGTGACATAAGATACACGACACCTTCGCACCACCCGACCACCCCCAATATGTTATTGGAAAGGAGCATTTTTCTGCTACCTAAATCTAGCAGGAAAGCCTCCGATTCTAACAGAATAATATTATCGGTCGGAAAATATTGACTCTGGCTCTTATAAAATTTAGTCCGTGTCAAGGAAGATACTAAATTTTTGGGAGCCTATCATCTCTGCCAATTTTTCCGTGTCAGTTTGCTTTGTAGAAATTTGGCAGTATATAATACAAGAATTCCGCGGAAGGCGTCATCGCACCTGCTGGCGCAAAAGTCACAGGAGCCACAATCAGAATGTGGTTATTAAATAAGTTTATTTCATTCTTAGCAGTGCTTACTTGGAAAACTGGGTTGAAAAAAATGTAGACAAAGTGCCTAGTGGGGCACATATATTCCAGGCCAGTCCCATTCCCTCTAATGGCTATATCTTCAGCACCGACTTTTCGTATCATACAGCCCAATGATAATGGAACGTTGACGTAAAATGTGTAAAAGTCACTGGAGCATGAAATATAGGTCAAGGTCACGGGTCAAGGTACCTGCTAATTCAGTACATCAAGGAGAAGCACAATGCAAGGTATGGTGGTTGTAGGCCTTATAGTTGAGGAGTTATCAAATATCAACGTAAAATGTGTCAAATGTAGGTCAAGGTCACTGGGTCAAGGTACCTGCCAAGCCAGTGCAATGAGTTGAAGCACTATGCAAGGTTTAGTGGTTGTAGGTCTTATATTTGAGGAGATACCGAACATCAATATAAAATGTGTCAAAGTCACTGGAGTGCACAATATAGGTCAAGGTCACCAGGTCAAGGTACCTGTCGAGTCAGTACATTGAGAAGAAGTGCTATATAAGGTTTGGTGGTTGAAGGCCTTACAGTTGAGGACATATGGAAGGGTGACGTAAATGGTGTAAAAGTCAATGGAGCGTGAAATATAGGTCAAGGTCACCCAGTCAAGGTACCTGCAGTCCGTACATTGAGGAGAAGCACTATGCAAGGTTTGATGGTTGTAGGCCTTATAGTTGAGGAGATATTGAACGTTGACGTAAAATGTATAAAAGGCACTGGAGCATGAAATATAGGTCAAGGTCATCGGGTCAAGATACCTGCCAAGTCAGTACATATAGGAGAAGCACTATGCAAGGTTTGGTGGCTAGAGGTCTTACACTTGAGGAGATCTGGAACGTTGACGTAAATTATGTCAAAGTCACTGCAGCCAAAATATAGGTCAAGGTCACCAGGTCAAGGTATCTGCTAAGTCAGTACATTGAGGAGAAGCACTTTGCAAGGTTTGATGATTGTAGGCCTTATAGTTGAGGAGATATCGAACATCGACGCAAAATATGTCAAAGTCACTGGAGTGCAAAATATAGGTCAAGGTCACCGGGCCAAGGCCCCTGCCAAGTCTGTACATCTAGGAGAAGCACTATGCAAGGTTTGGTAGTTGTACACCTTATAGTTGAGAAGATCTGGAACGTCAACGTAAATTGTGTCATAGTCAATGGAGCGCAAAATATAGGTCAAGGTCACTGGGTCAACATATCTGCCAAGTCAGGAGGTCAGGGAGATGTGTCATGCAAGGTATGATGGTTGTTGTAGAATTGTAGTTGATTAGAATACTAACTTAGACGTAAATGTCGAACTTCGACATAACAGAACTGTTAACAGACAGACGGACGGACAAACAGACAGACGAATGGAAAAGCGGGCACCTATGTCGCAAAGTCAGGAGGTCAGGGAGATATTTCATACAAGGTTTGATGGTTGTTTAGTCTTGTAGTTGATTAGAATACTAACTTTGACATAAATGTCGAACTTCGACATAACAGAACTGTTAAGAGATGGACAGACGGACAGACGAACAGACAGACGAATGGAAAAGTTGGCACCTATGTCGCAAAGTCGGGAGGTCAGGGAGATGTTTCATGCAAGGTTTGATGGTTGTTTAGTCTTGTAGTTGATTAAAATACTAACTTTGACATAAATGTCGAACATCGACATAAATGTTGACAGACGGACGGACGAATGGACAGACATACGGAAAAGCGGACGCCTATGTTGCAAAGTCAGGAGGTCAGGGAGATGTTTCATGCAAGGTTTGATGGTTGTTTAGTCTTGTAGTTGATTAGAATACTAAGTTTGACATAAATGTCGAACGTCGACATAAATGTTGACGGACGGACGGACGGACGGACGGACGGACGGACGGACGGACGGACGGACGGACGGAAAATCGGACGCCTATATCGCACCCTGCTACAAGCAGGTGCGATAAAAACTGCAAGCCATGCACCATGCCCCGCCACACAGGGACATATTCCGTATGCACTTCTGTAGTATAAGGGCTGAAAACAATCTAAGTTAAACATGAAGAGAAGCAATAAACAGTTATTTCAGAACTCCAAAAAAAAACACAAAAAAAAACACCAAAAAGTCTAAGTTAAAAATGCAATGAAAAAAGATAAAAAATAATTTCAGGATTCTGAAAAAAACAATATGCATATCTTCAGACCATCCTAAAAGCGTGTGTTAAGTTTCAAAAAGATCGGCCTGAAAATGTAGGAGGAGTTGCGCGTACAAGGTACATACTCCCTATACATTTCTGTAGTATTAGGGCTCGAAAAAAGTCTAAGTTAAAAATGCAAAAAATGTAATAAAAAATCATTTCAGGATTCTGAAAAAACAATAGGCATATCTTCAGACCATTCTAAAAGCGCCTTTTAAGTTTCAAAAGGATTAGCCTAAAACTGTAGGAAGAGTTGCGCGTACAAGGTACATACTCCCTATACATTTCTGTAGTATTAGTGCGCGAAAAAAGTCTAAGTTAAAAATAAAAAATGTGATAAAAAATAATTTCAGGATTCTGAAAAAATAATATGCATATCTTCAGACCATCCTGAAAGCGCCTGTAAAGTTTGAAAAAGATTGGCCTAAAACTGTAGGAGGAGTTGCGGGCGGAAGGTACATACTCCCTATACATTTCTGTAGTATTAGGGCTCGAAAAAGGTCTAAGTTAAAAATGAAGAAAATGTGATAAAAAATAATTTCAGGATTCTGAAAAAACAATATGCATATCTTCAGACCATCCTAAAAGTGCCTGTAAAGTTTGAAAAGGATTGGCCTAAAACTGTAGGAGGAGTTGCGGGCAGAAGGTACATACTCCCTAAACATTTCTGTAGTATTAGGGCTCGAAAAAAGTCTAAGTTAAAAATGAAAAAAATGTGATAAAAAATAATTTCAAGATTCTGAAAAAACAATATGCATATCTTCAGACCATCCTTAAAGCGCCTGTAAAGTTTGAAAAGGATTAGCCTAAAACTGTAGGAGGAGTTGCGGGCAGAAGTACATACTCCCTATACATTTCTGTAGTATTAGGGCTCGAAAAAGGTCTAATTTAAAAATGAAAAAAATGTGATAAAAAATAATTTCAAGATTCTGATATCTTCAGACCATCCTAAAAGTGCCTGTAAAGTTTGAAAAGGATTGGCCTAAAACTATAGGAGGAGTTGCGGGCAGACGAATGGTGGGAGCGTTGATGGACGGACGGACAGACACTCAAAATTTCAGAGGGTATAACATAATACCCCGCCACTTTTTTGGTGGCAGGGCATAAAAACTAGTTCAGATTGTGGCAATACTAGTAATAGAGTCGTATGTGACTCCATTAGGAGTACAATGCCAGCTAAAGGCTTCACTGGAGCATGCTCCTCGGTTGGCCTTTAACTCCAGAGGCAAAGCCTAATATTAGTTGACTGTCTTTTCAAAGGACCAGGTTCCGATTTCAAGTCTAAACCTGAGTCCTTTATGTTCAGATTATATTGTGTGGACGTAAGTTATTTCCGTAGGCTGTAGTATACTCAGATTCTGTGCAGCCAGTGGACTATGTCTACTTCTTTGTATCTGCCATAATCATGGGACTGATTATCAGATAATTAAGAAGAAGAAGAAGATGTATATTTTCTTCTCCTTTCTAGTTAGATTGTCTGGATCTCTAGACTTTCTATTTCTCAGCGAAAGTCTGGAGATGCAGGTTTAAAGGAGGAGGGTGTAGAGAATGATCTATGTCTCCTCCTTTTCTTAGATTTATATTTACTTCTAGACTGATCCCTTCTGGAATACGTCCAGAGAGGGAAGTCTGTAAAGTCTGTAGTCCTATCTCCATTTGTTGTCCTACGTTCGATTACAACATTTGGATCAGACATATTACTAAAGTCCGGTTCCAGGAGTAATTTATTATTATTATTAGTGAGCTCCATGCCCATGGCATGAGACCGGATTCTGATGACCGGTGAATATTGACTTCCCCTGTGTTGATATTTTCTGTCCAATGATTGGTGGCTGGATGGCCGTTGACCGGTGATTGACTGACTTGAAAATTCTTGTGAAATGCCCATTTGACCGGTGGCCGGTGACCCGTGATCGGTCACCGGTGATCGGTCACTGGTCGTTCTGAAATGTCTTCTTGTCCATTGGGCAAATGCCCGATGACTGGTTGACCGGTGTTCGATTGACCAGTGACCAGTAGATTTACACTCCTCTGGGTACAAGTACCCTTGGAGTTGCCACCTTGATGGGTCTTCCCCCGGGCAGCAGGGCCATGTTGGGTAGTGTTCCCATCAATTTTTTCTTCATCTGATGAATCAGTCAGGGCTTGCGATCTCTTCTTCTTCTTAGTCATGAACAACTTCTAGAAGAATAATTTCTTCTTTCTTTGGGAAGTTTCCAGGTTATATCAAATCAGAGGCTACACACACAGCAGGTTGATTCCCTGGAACAAGAAGAGCATTTAATTCATTTGTCATAATTATCCAAACGCGATTTAATATGACCACATTCACCACGAAGAATCGTCAGGAAAGTCGCGAAAACTCATTATGGCGAACAAACGAACAATAATTACAAGAATTTGAAAAACAATTTAAAGCAAAAATTAGTTAGAAAAGTGAAAGGCATGATAAAGGAACAAATAAAGAACAAAGAATTTAATTTCAACCAGAGAAAAAGGAAGAAAATAGAATTTTTCACCCGGAGAAAAAATCCACGTTTACATTCTTTGTCCACAAAAAAGAAACTGACACGTGATCAAAAGAGCGGGAGGAATACGTCACACAGGTGACTGCCCAAGGGACTTTTATATTAAGACTGTATGGGACAACTGTACGGTCGTTTTTTCACATTATCTATAGGTTAATGTATTGTGCAGTTAAAATAGAGTGCACACAAGGCTCACTTTTTGAGTATTTATAGTGTTGTGACCTTGAAAATAAGGTCACGGTCACCAAAATCCAATCAATTCTTTCCCCCATCCTGATGATGTATTTGTTTGTTTGTATTGAGGTTTTACAGCCCAGTCAACCCAATGGGGTCATGTCGGGCATGGTCAGTTTATCTAACCACACATTTACTGGACAGGCTTAGTCCTCAAAGCAGTTAACTAGTATTGTGTACATTCTTTTGCCAGAAACTGACAACTGCCCTTCTTGAATCAGCAGAAGGTGTATGGTGTATCTGTGCTAGTTTGGTAAAATTCAAGCCACTGGTTAACAAGATAATGTGCACACAAACTTTTTACTGCTCACTTTTACTGCTCACAAGGCTCACTTTTTTGAGTATTGATAGTGTAGTGACTTACGATGTATCTGTGCTAGTTCCAGCCATTGGTTAAAGAGATATTGTGCACAACCATTTTACTTCATTAACAAGGTTCCTTTTAGAGTATTTATAATGTAGTGACCTTGAAAATAAGGTCCAGGTCACCAAAATCTAATCACTTCTTTGCCCCTTCCTGATGATGTATATGTGCTAGTTTGGTCAAATTCCAGCTTTTGGTTAAAGAGATAATGTGCACAAAAACTTTTTACTGCATTAACAAGGCTCACTTTTTTTGAGTATTTATAGTGCAGTGACCTTGAAAATAAGGTCAAGGTCACCAAAATCTAATCACTTCTTTGCCCCATCCTGATGATGTATCTGTGCTAGTTCAGTCAAATTCCAGCCATTTGTTAAAGAGATATTGTGCACACAAACTTTTTACTTCATTAACAAGGCTCCTTTTAGAGTATTTATAATGTAGTGACCTTGAAAATAAGGTCAAGGTCACCAAAATCTAACCACTTCTTTGCCCCATCCTTACGACGTATCTGTGCTAGTTCGGTCAAATTCCAGCCATTGGTTAAAGAGATATTGTGCACACAAACTTTTTACTTCATTAACAAGGCTCCTTTTGGAGTATTTATAATGTAGTGACCTTGAAAATAAGGTCAAGGTCACCAAAATCTAATCACTTCTTTGCCCCATCCTGATGATGTATCTGTGCTAGTTTGGTCAAATTCTAGCCATTGGTTAAAGAGATTGTATGCACACAAACTTGTTACTGCATTATGAAAAAAATTTACAAAGGGCACTAACTGCAAGAGAAAACAAAATTTGCGGGGGTTATAAATACCTCCATGAAAATTTCTTGTACTGCAATCTTTAAAGCGTATTAAAATTTGGTGTACTGTAACCTGGCTGCACTTCTCCACATCTTCTTTCTATCCAATAAGATTCTAATAACAGCTTGATCAGATGAAAACTAGGAGTGAGCTAGAAATGAAACCATGCTTGAACAATCTTTAATGAGCTATAACGCTATCAAAATTTTTATGTACTTATAACCTAGAAACAATATGTGCTGCATCACCTCATAGTCGCACTGTCCATCATGTTTCAAACCAATCAGATGAAAAATGGAAGGAGTTATTTGGCAACAAAGTAAAGTCCGAAAATATTTGGTGTACTGTAACCTTGAAAGAGTATGCAAATTAGTGTACTGTATTCTGGCTGCAATTCTCCACATCTTCTTTCTATCCAACAACATACAAATAACAGCTTGATCCGATGACATTGATAGGAGTGAGCTGGAAGTGAAATCATGCTTGAACAAGCTATATCTCAAAAATTTGGTGTATTGTAACCTCGAAACAATATGCGCTGTACCACCTCATGGTCTAACTGTCCACCAAGTTTCAACACAGTCTGATGAAACCTTAGGAGGAGTTGTCCAGAAAGGAAGTGCCAAAAGACAGGCAGACACAGGCGGGTATACCATAATACTTTGTACTATCAAAATTCTGTTTTACAGCATTTAAATTTTGCTCACTTTTCATATTTTCCTACTATTCCATCTACTTGCATGCATTTGAGGTAATTTCCTATCCCAAGTAACTTCAGCATGTTTCTGTAAGCTTTTTTGTGAATAGTTAAATAATTTAGCCAATCTAGCAATTTTGTTTTTTGGTAAAATTCTAAATGTGGCCATAAACCTTTGGTAAATCCCATTTTGGGGTAAGATCTTTGGAAAGGACCTTGAAGTTTGAAAGATCTGATAATTCCTGATAAGCCTGGCTTAGAATCTGTAACCAAACTTTATTTTAAGGGTATTTGAGATCATGGATCTATAGCCTTTGAAGGTACTGTTCTTTCTCAGAAATAGACAAAACCACCGCAAGCATAATACCCCGCCACAGCAATTATTTGTTTATGTATTAAAGTTATCGTTGCAAAAATGTCTGGAAAGAAAATGACGGAGGGACAGATAAAAATCCTAAACAAGATCTTGATAATATCAATGCATATAGCAAATTTGGTTAAAAGGCCTTGTTATTTACTAAAGTTAACGTCCAGAAACGAAAATATGGGCGTGTCTCGGGCAGATAACTCCGTAAAGATTTGACGAAATTTGCCCATTAGCAATTCCAAAACAGATCCCCTTAATGTCAATGCATATAGCAAGTTTGGTTAAAATCCCTTGTTATTTACTCACGTTATTGTCCGGAAACAAAAATATGGGTGTGTCTCGGGCAGATAACTCCATAAAGATTTAACGAAATTTGCCCATTAGCAATCCCAAACCAGACCTCCTTAATGTCAATGCATATAGCAAGTTTGGTTAAAATCCCTTGTTATTTACTTCAGTGATCGTCCGGAAACGAAAATATGGGCATGTTTCGGGCAGATAACTCCGTAAAAATTTGATGAAATTTGCCCATTAGCAATCCCAAACTAGATATCCACAAAATCAATGCACAAACCAAGTTTGGTGAAAATCCATTGATTTTTACTCAAGTTATCATCCTGAAACAAAAAATGGACGGACGGAGTCAAAAAGGGGCCAAGTCTCACATTTTTGAGGGACAAGGAAAACCCTGACAGATTGTTTGATAACTCCCACACTTGAAGGACAAGAGTTGGGATTTTTTAGTTAACTTTTTCAGTTTACTTGTTACTAGGTTACTAATGTGAAAATGACTACTGGAGTACACAAACTGAAATGTACTGGCTGGTCCTATATGAATTCATGTGAGACTGTGAAATGTTTAGAAACTAGACTGTGATCAGTTCAAAAACCTCTTACCATCTTCTATCTCTTCTTCCTCATCTCCAGACATGATCTGTGTGAGGGTTGGGTGAGTCCAATGATTCTCCATTAGGTCGAGAATGAGCTGAAAGCGACAGAAGCCAAGACCAGCAAGGATCTCATGAACACTCTCAACAGTCTTACAGAAGTTCTGTCTCACACTGTTGTCCTCATCTAGCTGTGGCCACTGGATGTTCAACACTGTCCTTGCACACATGCTGAAAAAAATGCATTTCATCTCACTTGCTTTTATCTCTCTCTTTTTTTTTTCCAGCATCATAGAATTTGATTGCTGGAATACTGATAAGTGAAATGAAGTATATTTCTTAGAACTAGCAATTTTGTATAGAATTCATCCCTTAAATTTACTGGAACAATCCATGACTACAGCCGAGCACCTTCAGTGGAACTATATCTCCTGGAAGCAGATTCTTTCCTGCTAGAGTAGAGCCCTTAAGGCTTTTCAGAAGAGACTTGTTGTGCAGAAAAATAACAAAAGTTGACTCCCTTATAAAAATGGTTGAAAATTCACCATGACTATCAAGTCCCATTTACATCACTTGTAGTTATGTTGTGATGATGTCTAGATTGTGACTAAAGGAAGTGATGGGCTTTTATAGTGATGTCTCACTGCAGTATCACAAACCTAACACACTTATGTGACACTACTACCACTCACATTATACTGACATTGGTGTGACCAGTCCTAGTTGTTCTTAATGCTAATTGCCAAGTTAAAGAGTCAGCTGGAGATGAACTGAAGACCTCCAATTCCAAAGGCAGGTCCTCTATTGTATCATCAGGTAACAAACAGGATGGGGATGGAGGGAAGAATTTGAGTTTAAACATCATTTTAATAATGGTTCTTGCTACATACATGGATAATAGACTAGTGTCAATGATGAGTTAACCACTTACTTTCATCAAGTTACAGGCCACTTTCTCACTTCTTCTCACAGTTACAAACTGAATACAAGTACACATGACTTGAGAAGGAGCTAATATTTTCATTTTTTGTAACATTAACCCTGTCCTGCTGGTCCCAGATATGCCCTGCCTTTGCAAAAAGTGTAAATGTAGATCTGCTGGCTTCTTCAGAAGTGAGCTGATCTGGATCTGCACTGTTTGTCATTCAGTATGTAAATTTGTATCAACAACCTTGATCAAGTCATCTCATTGGCTGACAATTAGAAGTGGGCATGGCATCTTAATCTATTCAGCATGACAAGGGTTAGAGCTGCCTCCTTTGGTCTCATTAGATTTATTTCAAAATAATCTAAAAGTATACTAAAGATACACATGGTTGATCAGTTTTTTTTTTACCTGAGAGTGGTCAAATGTAATGTCCATGTAATGACGGCTTGAACAATCTTGGCAGAAGTTCACCAAGGAAACATTCCTGCCAAGTTATATTGATATCAGTCCAGTGGTTTCTGGCAGTTTTTTGACAAATCAGGATGGCTAGAACAATCTTCATAGAGGGTCACCAAAGGATCATTTCTGTCAAATCATATTGAAATTGGCCAAGTGGTTTCTGACATGAAGTTTTGTTGTTGTTGTTTTTTTTCTTTTGGTTGCCATGGCATGCATGGATTCCAAATCTTTGAAAATTTTCAGTCATTTTTTAGTCATTTTTCTCACCCAAGTTCACTGCTTTAAGATTTTTGTATAAGTTTTATGTTTAAGAGTGACATGATGGTCCTATAAAATGGTGTAGCATTGCGGCATATGGAAAGCAGTGCTCATCTTTTGTTTAATTTGATCTTCAAAATTTCTATAAAGATAAATAGCTAAAATAAGAGGGCCATGATGGTCCTATATCACTCACCTCAGCAAGGAGATTTGCATACAAACCTGTTCGCTGCTTTAAGATTTTTGTATACATTTTATGATCAAGAAAAAAAAGATGGTCCAACATTTCTGATACACCGAAATTAGTGCTTTTGTCGTCTAGGAGGTCGTTATTTTAACAAGAGGCCCACGGGCCACGGGTCGCTCACCTGAGTGACATAGCTACTGCAGATATGCAGATGTTATGCAACATTTTTCCAATCCTGTCATCCCAACTAATGAAAAGATCATCATTTAAGCAATTCTTAATTTTGAAGAAGAATATATATGGCATGCCAGTCAATGGAGCTTGATCATTTGAACAAACACTAAATGGCGGCCAGCTTGGATTTACGATCGGCACTATTTTAGCTATTTTTGATCTACGAGTTACCCCAATGCTTCCTACCAAGTTTCGAGTCAACTGGCCTTTCGGTTCAAAAGAAGATGCGAAAAATAGATTTTCAAGATGGCTGCCACGGCGGCCAACTTGGATATCCGACTGGCACGATTTTAGCTATTTTTCATCTACAAGTCACCCCAATGTCTCCTAACAAGTTTGGAGTCAATTGGCCTTTCGGTGCAGGAGAAGAAGCTAAATATAGATTTTCAAGATCGCGGCCATGGTGGCCATCTGGGATTTTGGATCAGAACGATTTTAGCTATTTTTGATCTACAAGTCACCCAAATGCTTCCTACTAAGTTTCGAGTCAATTGACTTTTGGGTTTAGGAGAAGAAGCGAAATATAGATTATCAAGACAGCCGCCATGGTAGCCATCTTTGATTTACGATCGGCATGATTTTAGCTATTTTTGATCTACAAGTCACCCAAATGCTTCCTACCAAGTTTCGAGTCAACTAGCCTTTCGGTTCAGGAGAAGAAGAGAAAAATTGATTTTCAAGATGGCTGCCATGGCGCCCATCCTGGATTTCCGATCTGCACGATTTTAGCTATTTTTGATTTACAAGTCACCCTGATGCTTCCTAGCAAGTTTGGAGTCAATTGGCCCTTCGGTTCAGGAGAAGAAGCGAAAAATAGATTTTCAAGATGGCGGCCATGGCGGCCATCTTGGATTTCCTATCGGCACGATTTTAGCTATTTTTAATCTACAAGTCACCCTGATGCTTCCTAGCAAGTTTGGAATCAATTGGTCTTTCCGTTGCGGAGAAGAAGCGAAAAATAGCTTTTCAAGATGGCTGCCATGGCGGCCATTTTGGATTTCCGATCAGCACGATTTTAGCTATTTTTGATCTACAAGTCACCCTAATGCTACCTAGCAAGTTTGGAGTCAATTGGCCTTTCGGTTCAGGAGAAGATGCAAAAAATAGATTTCAAGATGGCGGCCATGGCGGCCATCTTGGATTTCCGATCGGCACGATTTTAGCTACTTTTGATCTACAAGTCACCCTGATGCTTCCTAGCAAGTTTGGAGTCAATTGGCCTTTTGGTTCAGGAGAAGATGCGAAAAATAGATTTTCAAGATGGCGGCCATGGCGGCTATTTTGGATTTCCGATCGGCACGATTTTAGCTATTTTTGATCTATAGGTCATCCTGATGCTTCCTAGCAAGTTTGGAGTCAATTGGCCTTTCAGTACAGGTGAAGAAGCGAAAAATAGATTT
The DNA here is from genome assembly GCA_964016985.1 of Anodontia alba. Lineage (NCBI taxonomy): Eukaryota > Metazoa > Mollusca > Bivalvia > Lucinida > Lucinidae > Anodontia > Anodontia alba. The sequence continues at coordinate 42,135,002 of OZ024828.1, forward strand.
TCAAGATGGCGGCCATCTTGGATTTCCGATCGGAACGATTTTAGCTATTTTTGATCTACAAGTCACCCTGATGCTTCCTACCAAGTATCAAGTCAATTGGCCCAGGGGTGTAGGAGGAGTAGGCTTTTTAAGCAATTGTTGACGCCGCATGACGGACGATGGATGACGGACATTGACTGACCACAATAGCTTGCCATGAGCACTTCGTGCTCAGGTGAGCTAAAAATCGGAGAATGCTATACTGCGTGGAATTAAATTCTCTACAACCCAGCACCAAAATTTACGTCAAAATCTAGCTACGGTTCCTGGAATTTGTTTCATTCTGGCAACAATCGCTCCGAATTTGGTGCAATTTTGGACGATTTACCCATTAAAATTAATGTTTTCAGCAATATCTGCATCTTGCGTAACGACTTGAATTGGACAGACGCTGTCATTTGGCATACGTATTACAATCACAACACAATGCAAAGCATCAATGCAATCAACAAAAACGGAAAAATGCTAAAATTATAGGACAAAATGAGCAGCGTGTGCAGTTATGAGTGACGAGACTAGGATATGAGTGACGAGAGTTGACAAAATGAAAGCAAAAAATGGGATTCCGAGTCAGTGCTTGTTGGAAATATTTATAAAGGATCTTAGTACAATTCCTTCTTATATTAGATACAAATTTTAAGTTCCAGTAAAAAGGTTCCAAATGAAATCTAATCACATGAACAGGGAAAAAAAAAATAACAAAAAAACAAATATTTTGAGAGTATGTTCATCTCATACATCCTGGAAATTTAGCATACTAATACTACATATAGATATCAAGAAAAAATGCACAATATAAATATCTGCTTTAAATACGGATGCAACTTGTATTTTCTGTCAATTATGCCTCTAAAACCGTATGTAAACCTTTTGTTTATGCTTTAACACGTAGCATGCTGGGTAAAAACAAGAGGCCCATGGGCCACGGCTCGCTCACCTGAGTGACATAGCCACTGCAGATATGCAGATGTTATGCAACATTTTTCCAATCCTATTATTGCAACTAATGAAAAGATCATCATTTGAGCAGTTCTTAGTTATGAAGAAGAATATATGGGCCTGACAGTCAATGGAGCGTGATCATTTGAATAAACTATCAATCACATTTCAACAGTAGGATCAATACGAAATTTGGTGGAAATTGGCTAAGTGGTTTCTGAAGAATCATGATTTTATACATGTAAACAGCACAGTGGCAGGGAAATATAATAAGACTAGAGCTGGTGTTTGTAAAACACTATGCCCCCAACTGCCTGACTCTAACACTATTTGACTCCAACACTGCTTGCCCATGACGGTAACAACAGTACAAATATACTAGATTTCAATGTTATTTTATTAACAGGGAAATAACTCTAAAATGGGAGATAATTCAGATAGGAAAAAAAATATGGGTCACCTATTTTTTCATGAGGAATCCATATATGAAACTTCAAACTAGCAGGCACAGTTCAAAACTTATGCTATGCATCAAAAAATGTGCAATGTAAAAATGCCAAAAATGACAAAGGGCCATAACTCAAGAAGTACTTTTCAGAATTTATTCAAAAGTTAATCAGGTCATCTACTCATCACTACCTATCTATTCCTTAAATTTCAAGGCTCTAGCTTCAACAGTTTTTGAGATATTTTGCTGACAAGATTCCATCCATATTTCTTCAAAGGGCCTTAATTCAGGAAAGGGGCATAATCCTGATGGGGAAAAAAATATGTGTCAGATATTTTTTCATGAGGAATCCATACATGAAATTTCAAAACCCTAGCATGCACAGTTCAAAACCTATTATAAGCTTCAAAAAGTGTGCAACGTAAAAATGCCCAAAATGACAAAGGGCCATAACTCAAGAAGTACTTTTCAGAATTTAATCAAAAGTTAATCAGCTCATCGCTACCAATTTATTCCTTAAATTTCAAGGCTCTAGCTTCAATAGTTTTTGAGATATTTTGCTGACAAGACTTCATCCATATTTTTTTCAAAGGGCCGTAACTCAGGTAAGGGGCATAATCCTAATAAGAAAAAAAAAATATGTGTCAGCTATTTTTTCATGAGAAATCTAAATATGAAATTTCAAAACCCTAGCATGTACAGTTCAAAACTTATACTATGCATCAAAAAGTGTGCAATGTAAAAATGCCAAAAATGACAAGGGGCCATAATTCAAGAAGTACTTTTCAGAATTTATTCAAAAGTTAATCAGGTCATCTACTCATCGCTACCAACCTTTTCCTCAAATTTCAAGGCTCTAGCTTCAATAGTTTTTGAGATAGCTTGCTGACAAGATTCCATCCATATTTTTTTCAAAGGGCCATAACTCAGGAAAGGGGCATAATCCTGATAAGAAAAAAAATGTTTCAGCTATTTTTTCATGAGGAATCCATATCTGAAATTTCAAAACCCTAGCATGCAAGGTTCAAAACTTATGCTATGCATCAAAAAGTGTGCAATGTAAAAATGCCCAAAGTTATAAAGGGCCATAACTCATAAAGTAATTTTCAGAATTTATTCGAAAGTTAATCAGGTCATCTACTTATCAATACCAATCTATTCACCAGGTTTCAAGGCTCTAGCTTCAATAGCTTTTGAGATATTTTGCTGACAAGATTTCATACATATTTTTTCAAAGGGCCATAACTCAGGAAAAGGGCATAATCCTGATGGAAAAAAAAAACGTGTCAGCTATTTTTTCATGAAGAATCCATATATGAAATTTCAAAACCCTAGCAAGCACGGTTCAGAAGTTATGCTATGCATCAAAAAGCGTAACAGACGGACGGGCGCACGGACGGACGCACGGACACACACACGCACGCACAAACGTCCCAGAAGCAATATGCCTCTCCAACTTCTTCGAAGTTGGCGACATAAATATATATGGTTTAGAGGGAGGGATCTCAACAGTTTCTGTAAGGCCTTTTATGAAGTGAAAGGGGTGGGGCATGCCCTCGGGGGAGTCCAGAGGGACCCAACGTCTGAGTCACTGAATGTGTCTCTTCATAAGGAGCAAGAATATATATGGTTAAGGGGTGGGGATCTAAATGGTTTCAGAGATATAAGGCCATTCATGAAGTGAAGGGGATGGGGCATGCCCCCAGGGGTGTTCAGAGGGACCCAAGGTCTGGGTCTCTAAATGCAAGATTTTTGAAGTGTTTTTACCATATATGGGCATGGCGGCCATCTTGATCATGTGACCCAAGGTCTGGGTCACTGAATGTGTCTTATCATAAGGAACAAGAACATATATGGTTTAGGGGTGGGGATCTTAACTGTTTCTGAGCTATTACACATTTTATGAAAAGTGGGTGGGGCGTGCCACCGGGGGACCCCCTGGGGACCACTGATCTGTGCCATTAAATGCCTCTTGTCACAAGGATATATATGGTTTAGGGGTGGTAATTTGAATGGTTTGCAAGATATTAGACATTTTGACTTTTTCCCCATACAAATGCCTATGTTACCAAATTTGACCTTGGCCTAAAATAGGTCAAGGTCATCCCAGAGTCATCATTTGAACATATTATGATGGGCCCGAGTCCCCGATGCTACACACCAAGTTTCGTGGAAATTGGCCTAGTGGTTCCAGAGAAAAAGATTTTTGAAGGGTTTTTACCATATATGGGCATGGCGGCCATCTTGGTCAAGTGACCTGGACCCCGCGAACAAACTTTCGTTCCCCCATCCCATGGAAGCTCCATATGAAATTTGGCTTCAATTGGCCAAGCGGTGTCAGAGAAGAAGACGTTTGAAAATGTTGACAGACAACGGCCTTGCCATATGATAAGCTCACCAATGAGCCTTTGGCTCAGGTGAGCTAAAAATCAACAGACAACATTTTGAATGAGATTTTTTTTTTTTTCAGAAAAATAGCCTTGATAGTTCATGCCTAAGGAGACAATTTACATAAACCTGCAAAGCTTATTTTCTGTAAAATAGAATAAAAATAATATATCGTCATTTTGTCTTTTGTTGAATTTGCTCAGAGATGCTTACTTCTATTACATGTATCTTTCTGTTATCAATCTAAATTTGACAGTATTGTGGTAGAGATTCCGATTTGTGTGTAGTTAGTTTGATTCTTAGCTGAATAATACTAACGACACTAAAATCGAAAACTTGTAAGCCTACTAGCTATTCATTTGCTTGATACTCAACATAGTAGAGCTAATACTGGTCAGTCACCAAGTGTCAGGACAAAGCGACTGAGTAATAGTCCAAACTTCAAGCCAAACATTTGTCACATAACATGAAAGAGAGCATTGGCTGGACTGAAAGATTGCTGAATGCAATGTCAAACTGTGTATTCTTCCAAGCAACAGGTATCAATTGTATTGAAGGATAAGGTAAAAATAAAAACAATAATAGAACATACATCTTGTAAAAAGATTTCAAAACATTTACTCGTGGTGTTTTGTATGGATGTTCCATGTATTTCAGCTACCAACCACAGATCTAGATAAGAGAGGGTATCAGGTACATATTGTAAAGCTTTTACATTAATTCTTAACGCCGAAAGCAGATTTGTAGCGCTCAAACAGTGGATAACGTTAAGTCATAAAAATTGTATGACCACACATTACATACGGTAACACTTTGGTGGGAACAAGTAAAGTCATGACGACGTCCATGAATACTATGCATTTTCTGTTGAACAATTGTCAACTTTAAAGGCAATAATATCCAATCTAAAATGGTTATATGATAAACATAACCTTACACTCATGGTCATCATGTTCCCCCCCTCCGCCACCCCCCACCCCCACTACCGAAGGGAGGGGGGAGGCATATTGGTTTTGGGACGGATCCCATTGGCGTCGGCATCAGCATCGGCGTAAAGGTTATTGTCCGTTCTGTAACGAGACTACCCTTTCAAATATTTTGATGACACTTAGTTGAATTGTAGAACAGGACGAGACGACCTGTCGCGTACAAGAATGACAACTCTGCAGTTATTTTTTGGAGTAATCTCCATTTGTTATATTTGATAGTGATTATGCATTGATTTCGTGTCCACTCTGTAAGTCAAATACCCTTTGGAATATTTTGATGATACTTGGTAGTAGTGATGGGTTGATGATCGAAAGAACTCGAAAATCGATCAATTTCTCCCACATTTCAAGCGCTCGAGCTGAATCCTAAATTTTCGATTAATCGAAATACGAAAAGTGCCGAAAATAGCCGAAGTTACTTTCACTTTTGTTTTCCGAGATGCGATGACGCAATCTGAAACGAGAGTTACGTATCAATTATTTTTTGCATTACCAGCTAAATTTTTTCACAGTGACGATAAGAATAATAAATAAAATGTTTTTTTCAGTTGTCTCAGCAGTGTTTTACTGTTTAAAACATTTATGCGGATGATTAAAATCCTTCGAATTTGTCAGGTAAGCTTTTCTTGTCTTCTTCTTCAAAATGGCGGACAGACAGCTATGGATATCCAGGGCAAAAAACCAGATCAAGAGTTTGGAAGTACTTCGGCTTCTGTAAAATTGGTGAAGGGACCCCCACACCCACAAAAGATAATCTAGATATGTCAAAGGTGATCTGCCGCATTTGCAGAAAGAAATATACATATAAAGGTTGGCAATCGCCATTTTTCATGATAAGATGTAGCTTTTCAAAAAATGGGAAACTGGGAAACTATAAAATCAGCGAAGTCTCTACTTGCTTTAAGTTTAAATGACATAATATAAGCAATCCAAGTTTTTCATGCAAGTGATCAGAGATTTCTATAAAGTATGATAAAATATTTATGTCACATGTAATTTCTTTTTTCTGGATGGAGTGGAAGGTCAAGAATGCACACCACATTCAAATAATACCCAAAAGAGAGGCTATAAATTCTTTTGGTTGACAAGATCTGGTATCTGCCAGATTTGTTTAGTAGTATGTCTTGATCTTTATGATTTAAGAATATTGAGTAGATCTAAAATATCAGAAACTTCACAGAACATCTTATCAATCTATCTGTCTATCTTTCTTTCTATCTATCTATCTATCTATCTATAGCCGAGCTGGCTAGCGCAGTCGGTAACAACTTTTGACACATGTACATGTAACAAGGTAAAGACTTAAGGGTGTAAAGCTGTAAAATGTTATATATACACAATGCTCATCAACCGATTTCAATTCGATTATTAGTCACTTGCTCTCAACTGATCATCGATTATGAAAATCCAGCCGATTCCCATCACTACTTGGTAGAAATGTAGAACAGGACAAGACAATGTGTCATGTACTAGAATGACAACTCTGGTGGGGTTGGGGGTCATTTCTTTTTCTAATAAATGTTTTCTAGTTTCATATGAAATTTATGAAATTCGCCAAAGTCCCATTTCATAAATTTCAAATGAAATGACCACTCATGTAAGATCCTCTTTTTATGAAAGTAGCCCAAGCCTTGTTGCATAAATTTCATATGTTTGTTCTTTTTCAAAGAAAATAAGACTTCTTGCCTTGGGTCTTGTCTTTTCTGTTTTCAGTCATTTAGCATTGCGGTGACCTCGCTTTGGGAAGAGAGAGCTAGTCTAAGAGCTTTTTGTGTGTGTATGTGTGTGTGTGTGTGCGTGTGTGTGTGTGCTATGTGCGTGCGTGCATGCATGCGGATGTGTGTGGTTGTGCTGTAGTTGTGATTAGCGCATTAAGTATGATATGGTAAGAAATATGCATAAATGTGTCAAGAGATTTTTTCTCATGAAAACAGTCCATTCATCTTATTTTTACCCACAGAACATATGTTGAAGGCAATTTTAAAATAGAGAAAAAAATATTAAAGGTTCTGTCTGGAAAAGCTTCTTATAAAGACCAGTGATGAAAATCAAAATGAACCGGTAAGAAGGGCATTGAAAAAATGCTATAAAATGTCATTTGCGAACAGCAAATAGATAGATGGTAAGATCAATCTGTGCATCTGTGTAGTCTTTACCATATTAACACCCAATATTGCGACTCCTTAGCCCATTTATGCCAAGTGGACTCTTCCACTTAACCTCTTTATACAGGCCCATTACCAGCAGAAGGGATATCTGATTAGTTTTCATTACCACGTTTTATAGAAATTCCTATATTTAATGCAGTGTAGACCATGATCAGATGTTAGGTTCTGTGGCATCTGATCTGGATCTACATTGGTTACCATCCATCCATTTTATGGCACACTAGCAAAAGCTCAACCCCTCAGAATGGAAACTTCAGCTCAGCTTTCATTTGGGATGAATAAACAAGAGGCCCATGGGCCACAACTCGCTCACCTGAGTGAAACCGCCACTGCAGATATGCAGATGGCATGCAACATTTTTCCAATACTCTTATGACAAGGCAATGGCTTAAACAGTTTTTGAAATATCTTGCTTACAAGGTTAAAATGCTGAAATTTTCAAAACGTTACAAGTAAAATAAGTCACCCCCAATGCCTCCTACCAACTTTTGAGTCAACTGGCATTTCGGTGCAGTAGAAGAAGCAAAAAATAGATTTTCAAGATGGCTGCCATCTTGAATTTCCAATCGGAATGATTATAGCTATTTTCTGATCTACAAGTCACCCTGGTGCTTCCTACTAAGTTTCAAGTCAATTGACTTTTAGGTTTAAGAGAAGAAGCCAAAAATAGATTTCCAAGATGGCTGTCATGGAGGCCATCTTGGATTTCCAATTGGCACGATTTGAGCTATTTTTTATGTACAAGTCATCCCGATGCTTCCTAGCAAGTTTGGAGTCAATTGGCCTTTCGGTTCAGGAGAAGAAGCGAAAAATAGCTTTTCAAGATGGCTGCCATGGTGGCCATCTTGGATTTCTAATCAGCACAATTTTAGCTATTTTTGATTTATAAGTCACCCAAATGCTTCCTAACCAGTTTGGAGTCAACTGGCTTTTGGGTTTCGGAGTAGAAGCGAAAAATAGATTTTCAAGATGGCTGCCATGGTGGCCATCTTGGAATTTGGACCGACACGATTTTAGCTATATTTGATCTACAAGTCACCCTGATGCTTCCTAGCAAGTTTGGAGTCAATTGGCCTTTCGATTCAGGAGAAGAAGCGAAAAAGATTTTCAAGATGGCGGCCATGGCGGCCATCTTGGATTTCCGATCAGAACGATTTTAGCTATTTTTTTATCTACATTTCACCCTGATGCTTCCTACCAAGTATCGAGTCAATTGGCGCTGGGGTGTAGGAAGAGTAGGCCTTTAAAGCAATTGTTCACGCCGCATGACCCATGATGGACGACGGACATTGACTGACCACAATAGCTCACCATGCGCACTTCATGCTCAGGTGAACTAAAAATCTGAGCAAATTTGGCTCGGTGGCTTCAGAGAAGTCGTCAAATTCTCAACAATTTTCCCATATAAATGTTATGGGGCTCATACAGATGCATAGGGAAGCAAACTTGACCTTGCTGTAAAAAGGTCAAATGTCAACGTACGATAATCTTTTCAGCAATTTTGGTAGATCTCCTGTCCCTGATGATTTGTGCACAGATTTAGCCCCAAGGCATCCTCAGTTCTGAAGAAGAAGATTTTTAAAGGGTCTTACCATATATGGGCATGGTGGCCATCTTGGTCGACCTACCGCTACCATTTTAGCAATCTTTCGTTCCCCTGACTTAAGAAGGCACAATATGAAATTTGAGCAAATTTGGCTCAGTGGCTTCAGAGAAGAAGAAATTTAAAATTCTCAACAATTTTCCTATTCAAATGTATAGAGCTCATACAAATGCATAGGGAAGCGAACTTGACCTTGCCGTAAAAAGGTCAAACATCAACATACGATAATTCTTTTAGCGACTTTGGTTGACCTCTTGTCCCCGATGATTCGTGCAAAGATTCAGCCCCAAGACATCCTCGGTTATGGAGAAGAAGATTTTTAAAGGTTTTTACCATATATGGGCATGGCGGCCATCTTGGTCAACGGACCGCGACAATTTTAGCAATCTTTTGTTTCCCCACCCTAAGGTGGCTCCATATGAAATTTGAACAAAATTAGCTCAGAGGCTTCAGAGGAGAAGTCGTTTGAAACTCTTAACAATTTTCCCATTCAAATGTATAGAGCTCATATAAATGCATAGGGAAGTGAACTTGACCTTGCCGTAAAAAGGTCAAACGTCAACGTACGACAATTCTTTTAGCAACTTTGGTTGACCTCCCGTCCCCAATGATTCATGCAAAGATTCAGCCCCAAGGCATCCTCGGTTATGGAGAAGAAGATTTTTAAAGGTTTTTACCATATATGGGCATGGCGGCCATCTTAGTCGACGGACCGCGACCATTTTAGCAATCTTTCGTTCCCCCACCCTAAGGAGGCTCCATATGAAATTTGAGCAAAATTGGCTCAGCGGCTTCAGAGAAGAAGTCGTTTGAAAATGTTAACAGACGGACGCACGGACGGACGCACAGACGGACGCACGGACGACGGACGAAAAGTGATCACAATAGCTCATCCTGAGCAGAGCTCAGGTGAGCTAAAAATATTAAGCTAGCATGTCCTCTTTGCTTAATTTTTAAGGGTATTTCCCCTAACCCAATTGCACACTAATTTGATTTTAAAACATTCATGGGCGTTATGTTAAACAGAAGAGCCTAACTATAGCTGAGGACATTGCCTGTGGATAGAGTGCAGTGGCTGATTCAAAGCAGGTTCGGAGGGTTTGGTCGAATCTCCCTTTGACTTGAAATTTCATTTACATTGGAAATTTTGGATAAATTTGATAGATTTCGGACACTTTTCCTTCTACTTCTCTTCAAAAAGTCAACAAATTTTACTACCTGTAAATGTTTGTAAAATTGCTGGGTGAGTGGCAAACAGTGTCCTGCAGCATCTTATCTGGGTCTACACTGTTTGCTCAGGCCTGACTGTCCGAATACGTAGAGTATGTACGGTAATATGATTAAATCGCTCCCTCGGAAATTCTCCTGGATCAGCACCTGTAGGGGCATTAAATGCCAAGATAAGTACTTACTTTTTTATAAAGATTAAATATTAATCTGGTTTTAAATTGGCTTGGAACAGCATCTTACCGTAGTTTGTGTACAGCACCCCACCCACTTCTACCTCGGATGACGGAAGTGGGTACTGGACGGTTCATGTGGTCTGATAACAACAGCTTTCCATTTGTTTTTCCATAATTTATCAGTTTAAACATTATTCAAGTGTTAAGCACTTATGTACTCTTTTAGTTCATAAATATTTCCTTTGTTGATAATCCGATAATTTTATCTTGTTGCCGAGATTGCTTTTTTAGTTTACAGGTAACTCTTGTTCACGCGTGAACACGCACCTCCGCCAATGGCATTATTGATATAACAACAGTAATTCCTATTTTTTCTCGTATGAGCCAGAATCTCACTCAGGAGCCAATAAGAAAATCTCGTTACTTTTAGCTTGACGGGTTTTCTATCCCATGCACTCTGTGCTAGTTGTTTTTCTTCCTGTTTGACTCCACAGCAACTTAAGACCAATCAGATTCTCAGATTTTAAATTTCTCAGCCATTGATTTGAATCTGCGCACGATCCTTGGTGTTTTGAATTTTGGCATCATTCTTCGAAAATCTTGCGAGCCGAGCACATCATATCGATAGTTTTCTTTACCCGCCCGCCCTTCCCTGTATATAATAGTTTTGTAGTTATTAGTTTAGTACGAGAACCATATTATCACTAATATTGGTATGACCAAACTTACCATATTAAACAAAGTGTGCAATGTGCCTGTACGCTAGTCATGTAGTGTACATACATGCCATATCTCACACTGTGAGACAAAATCTCACAGAATTTTTGGCCTTCCGGACCCCATTTCCCATAAGATTTTCAAATCTCACAGAATATTCATACCATTTAATAAGCTGTTTTTTGAAGAACTAGAAATAAATCACACATTTGCATTGCTACCCCAAGCTAAATTCACTTAATTAATGGCTTTTAACTTACTTATGTAAGCTTAAAAATGATTTTCATAAAAAATCTCACAGAATTTCATCAAATCTCCCCTAAAAATTTGCAAAATCTCACAGATATCTGTCAACAGCTAATGGCATGTATGAGTGTATGTGCCAAATTTTATGGGTATAATATCATAAATGTTCCTCTATACATGTGCTCATTTCATCTTTCCATGCAAATGGTAAGTGTAGCAGGTGCTCTACTGTGTTACAAGGATTATATGTTTAAAATGTGTTATTATGTGTTAACATGCCATAATCTGCATGGTTTGGCAGACATCACAGAAGCTATTCTATAAATACAGATAAGACGTTTCTTTCAGTGCAATGGAAACCTTTTGTTGAGTGTGCCAAAATGGGTACAATAAACCCTATGATTGATTGTGTTGGGGTTTAACGACACGTCAACCCTTGAGGGTCATTTTGTGTCGTCTCCCAGAGAAAGGGAGAAAAGAGATAGAAGAGATAGTAGAGGAGATGAAAGCGGGGGACAGGGAAGAAAGAGGAACAGGAATGAAAGTGAAGAAACAGAAGAAATAAAAACATTCCCCCTCTACCCTTACCTGCTACAAGGATAGCAGGCCTTGCCCAACTGTAAGCCAATTTCAGCTGGACGCCCCGGTGATGTAAGATACACAGCACCTTCACACCACCCAACCACCCCCATAAACCCTATGAGGACACTAATTATGTGCCTCTGTGACATGATTGACATTCAGTTTTAAGGATGCCACAGGTGTATACCCCTGTGTTATGGACCAAATGATGGGAAATGCTAAAGGACATTATACCTGTATACAATGACAGAGTGACAGTTAATAAGTTGGAGGTATATTTCTGGAAAATATAATTTTGAAGAAAGTTTTGATAGTCTTATCAACTTTCTTGTGTAAATATTACCATGTTTGTGCAATTCAAATTTTCAAAAAATATGGTTCTCATTTCCCAAAGGCAGGCTTATGTTTTCTCTCTACTGACTAGACCTGAAAGTATAGTCACATAGGGTTTCATCTGGCAGATGTGATCATTGCATCTACATGATGAAACCCTTTGTTATACTGGAAAAAAAAAATTTAAAAAATATTTTTGAAATAAGCATTTGTTTTACGAGCTGAAACATACATTTATTTCCAATTTCCCTGCTCTCGTCACTCATAAAACATCTCGTCATTCATAACCACACGAGCTGCTCATTCTGCCCTATAATTTTAGCATTTTCCCGTTTTTGTTGGTTGCGTTGATGGTTTGCTATACATATGCCAAATGACGGCGTCTGTCCAATTTAAGTCGTTACGCAAGATGCAGATATGACTAAAAACATTAATTTTAATGGGTAAATCATCCAAAATGGCACCAAATTCGGAGCGATTGTCACCAGAATGAAAAAATTCCAGGAACCGTAGCTAGATTTTTACGTAAATTTTGATGCTGGGTTGTAGGGCATTTAATTCCATGTAGTTTTGCATTCTCTGACTTTTAAAATAACGCCCTCCTAGACAACAAAGGCCCCAGATTATCGACAACCCACCTAAAATAGCCACCGTTTTAACTCGCGCTACTCATGTCCGGATAGTCACGTCACTTATTTCTTTGCATAACAATTGGCCATGAGTGACGAGATTACTAGCCGTGTTATAATGAAATATGTCCAGTGGTTTCTGACAAGAAGAATTTAAAAGTTTTCTATATATAATGGCAGCCATGTTTTTTTGACAAATCATGACTTCTTTCATAATCTTGATAGAGGGTCACTATGAAAACATTTCTGCCAAATTATATTGAAATCGGTCCAGTGTTTCTGACAAGAATTTTAAAGTTTCCTATATAGATATATAGGGAAAATATACCCTATCCTCTGGCGGCCATGTTTTTTGACCTATCATGCTGGCTTGTACAGGTAGATGATCACCAAAGGAACATTTCTGCCAAATTATACTGACATCCATCAAGTTGTTTCTAACACGAAGATTTTTAACATTTTCTATATCTACTCAGTAAAAATGAAAATTTTACATGGTATTATACCGATTTATACATGTTTGCCTTTATAATAGGAACTCTAGAAGTACATTAAATCATAAGCCAATATATAATACATAAGACAATGGCAATAATCTCGCTCTGGTGAATTGTGCACAAGGAACCCGAGCTTAGGTTTCAGTTTTTCACCTCTCCCCACGCTGTGGTAAATTTCCATTCACTTCATGTACGCATTCTTACAGATAAACACCTAATGTGTAGCAGCAATAAAAAAAAAAAAAAAAATTGTTTCATTCATCGACGTTGTACAGAAATGCCATGTCTTTCTGAAAATCGATGTAACCCAGCTTCAGGCTGGCGCAATGGTAAATGACGTTGCATTTTGGATGCTCTTGTCAGACTATCCATAACCTCAATACCAGGTTTGCAATCAATGGTTCCGTCCGAGATCGTCTGCATCCTGGTCAACGTCGTGTGACGTCACAACAGGACGACCGCTATATTACACTGATGCATTTGCGTAACCGATTTTTACCAGCAACGGCAACTGCTCAACAAATTGGGGTAAACGCCCAAACAATCCAAAACTGTCTTAGGCAAAACAACATTCCTATTCGAGCTTGTAGACCGAACACTGGTCTGATTCTCACTGCCCGCCACAGGGCCGCTAGGCTATTATGGGCTCAACGTTACCTGCACTGGACCCGTCGTCAGTGGCATAACGTGATTTTCAGTGATGAATCGCGGTTCAGCGTAAGCCATGCTGACGGCAGGGTCCATGTGTAGCGACGCAGAAATGAAAGATATGCTCAATGCTGCGCCAGGGAACAGGATAGATTCGGGGGCGGGAATGTTATGGAATGGGGAGGTATCATGGGCAGCGTCAAGTCTGAGCTTGTTGTAAAGGGTAATCTCAATGCTCAACGCTATGTTAACCTCCTGAATAATAACCTCCTTCCATTCATGCAGAATTTTGGACCTGGCTCAACTTTTCAACACGACAACGCCAGACCCCATACTGCCCTCGTTACTGCAAACTTTCTGGCACAAAACAACGTGAACGTTTTACCTTGGCCGGCTTTATCCCCAGATATGAATCCTATCAAGCACATTTGGGATGAGCTTGGTCGAAGAGCTAGGACCAACTAGAAAATGTTTTTTTAGAAAAAAAGAAATGCCCCCAAACCCCCACCCCGCCAATCACGCCAGAGTTGTCATTCTTGTGTGCAACATATCAGCTCGTCCTGTTCTACATTTGTACCAAGCATCATCAAAATATTCCGTAGGGTATTCGCAGAGACAAGAAATCAAATTCAAACACAAGAAGGGGAGATAACTCCAAAAGTAAACGAGCACCGCATGCGGGTGCCAACGCTCGGCTGCAGTTTCTTTTAGAAATATATAGGGCATGTTTGATTATAAGCAAGAGAACTACTTAAATACATTAAATTGGAAGTGCCATAATTATGTAATACCAAACATGATCAGAATTCATCCATCAGTTCTTGAGAAATCGCAGTGAAACCATTTTTCAACAAAAATTCTAAGTCGAAAAAGGGGCCAAAAATGTGCCCAAAATATTTTGAGGGTTACCTCTCCTACTGGTATAAGTTCCCCTTTTCATAATGAACAACTAGTCCGAGTTTCAAGTAAATATCTTCAGTAATCTCAGAGATATTACAAAATGTCCAAGTTTTTGCACCACCACGACGATGCAGACAACGCCAGAGCTATGACAATATCTTGTCGTTTTGAGGGTTACCTCCCCTATTGGTATGAGTTCTCCTTTTCATAATGAACAACTAGTCTGAGTTTCAAGTAAATATCTTCAGTAATGACAGAGATATTACAAAATGTCCAAGTTTTTGCACAACGACGACGACGCAGACGCAGACGACGCCAGAGCTATGACAATACCTCGTCGTTTTCTTCGAAAACAGCCGAGCTAAAAAGCCAAAGTTGTCATTCTTGTATGTGACATGTCATCTGGTCCTGTTCTTCATTACTACCAAGTATCATCAAAATATTCCAAAGAGTGTTCGACTTACATAGCAGACACTAAATCAATGCATAATCAGTGTCAAATATATCAAAAGGGAGCTAATAGCAAAAGTAAGGAAGGCAGAGTTGTCATTCTTGTTAGGAACACATCGTCTTGTTCTATTCTACAGTTCTACTAGGTAACATCAAAATATTCTGAAGGGTATTCCAGTTACAGAGCAGACGAAAAATCTATTTCAAACAAAACAAAGGGAGATAACTCCAAAAGTAAGAAAGCCAGGTTGTCATTCTTGTATGTGACAAGTCGTCTGCTTTGTTTGTTTGTGTTGAGGTTTTACGGCCCAGTCAACCCAATGGGGTCATGCTGAGCGCGGTCAGTTTACCTAACCACACGTTTACTCGGCAGGCTTAGTCCTCTAAGCTGTTAACCAGTAATGTGCACATTCTTTCGCCAGAAACTGACAACTGCCCTTCTTGAATCAGCGGAAGGGAGAGAATGACCGTAGAAAATATTTCATGATCAATCTCCACAAAAGGAACATTTCTGCAAAATTATATGGAAATCAGTCCTGCGGTTTCTGACAAGAAGATTTTTAAAGTTTTCTATATAGATATATAGGGAAAATGAGCTCCGTGACGCTTTGCTAGAAGAGTGGAATAATATACCCCAGGCTCAAATTAATAATCTCATCCACTCAATGCGTCGTCGCTGCCAAGCTGTTAGCAATGCTCGCAGTGGGCATACTCTTTACTAAAGCCAAAAAAAACTGAATCGACACCTACCTCAAATGAAATTGAAAAAATGAAATTGATGATTTTCAGACTGTAAATGAACTTTGATGAATTAATTTTAAATTATTGTGCAATAACAAATACAAATAAAAACTGTTAATATACACATATGTGGAAACAGTCCCACTGAAGTCTCGCGAAAGTTTCTTTTTTGGTTCAGTATATATGAAAAATAAGCCCCATCCGCTAGCAGCCATGTTTTTTGACAAATCACGATTACTTGAACAATCTTGGTAGAGGGTCACCAAGGAAACATTTCTGCCAAGTTATAATGAAATCGGTCCTGTGATTTCTGACAAGAAGATTTTTAAAGTTTTCTATATAGATATATAGGGAAAATAAGCCCCGACCCCTGGTGGCCATGTTTCTTGACAAATCATGACAGCTTGAACAATCTTGAAAGAGAGTTACATAAGAAACATTTCTGCAATGTTATATTGAAATCAGTCCAGTGGCTTCTGACAAGAAGATCATTAAAGTTTTCTATACAGATATTTCGGGAAAATAAGCCCAACCCTCTAGCAGCCATGTTTTTTGACAAATCATGACAGCTTGAACAATCTTCATAAAGGGTCACCAAGGAAACATTTCTGCCAAGTTATATTGAAATCGGTCCAGTGGTTTCTGACAAGAAGATTTTTTCAAACTTTCTATATAGATATATAGGGAAAATAAGCCCCGCCCCCTAGCAGCCATGTTATTTGACAAACCATGACAGCTTGAACAATCATGGTAAAGGGTCACCAAGGAAACATTTCTGCCAAGTTATATTGAAATCGGTCCAGTGGTTTCTGACAAGAAGATTTTTTCAAACTTTCTATATAGATATATAGGGAAAATAAGCCCCGCCCCCTAGCAGCCATGTTTTTTGACAAACCATGACAGCTTGAACAATCATGGTAAAGGGTCACCAAGGAAACATTTCTGCCAAGTTATATTGAAATCGGTCCATTGGTTTCTGACAAGAAGATTTTTTCAAGTTTTCTATATACATATAAAGGGAAAATAACCCCTGGCGGCCATGTTTTTTGAAGAATTACGATTACTTGAACAATCTTGGTAGAGGGTCACCAAGAACATATTTTTGCCAAGTTATAATGAAATCGGTCCAGTGGTTTCTGACAAAAAGATGTTTCAAGTTTTCTATAAAGATATATAGGGAAAATAAGCCCTGCCCCTTGGCAGCCATGTTTTTCGACAAATCAAAATGGCTTGAACAATCTTGGTACAGAATCACCAAAGGAACATTTATGCAAAATTATATGGAAATCGATCCAGTGGTTTCTGACAAGAAGATTTTTTAAGTTTTCTATATATATAGATATATAGGGAAAATAAGCCCCGCCCCCTGGCGGCCATGTTTTTTGACGAATCCAAATGGCTTGAAAAAATCTTGGTAGAGGATCACCAAAGGAACATTTCTGCAAAATTATATGGAAATCGGTCCAATGGTTTCAGACAAGAAGATTTTATAAGTTTTCTATATAGATATATAGGGGAAATAAGCCCCGCCCCCTGGCGGCCATGTTTATTGACAAATCCGAATGGCTTGAACAATCTTGGTAGAGGATCACCAAAGGAACATTTCTGCAAAATTATATGGAAATCGGTCCAGTGGTTTCTGACAAGAAGATTTTTTAAGTTTTCTATATAGATATATAGAGAAAATAAGCCCTGCCCCCTGGCAGCCATGTTTTTTGACGAATCCAAATGGCTTGAACAATCTTGGTAGAGGATCACCAAAAGGAATATTTCTGCAAAATAATATGGAAATAGGTTCAGTGGTTTCTGACAAGAAGATTTTATAAGTTTTCTATATAGATATATAGGGAAAATAAGCCCCGCCCCTGGCGGCCATATTTTTTTGACGAATCCAAATGGCTTGAACAATCTTGGTAGAGGATCACCAAAGAAACATTTCTGCAAATCAATATGGAAATCGGTTCAGTGGTTTCTGACAAGAAGATTTTTTAAGTTTCTATATAGATATATAGGGAAAACAAGAGGCCCACGGGCCACGGGTCGCTCACCTGAGTGACATTGACACTGCAGATATGCAGATGTTATGCAACATTTTTCCAATCCTGTCATCGCAACTAATGAAAAGATAATCATTTCAGCAGTTCTTAATTTTGAAGAAGAATATATATAAGGCATGCCAGTCAATGGAGCATGATCATTTGAACAAATTCTAAATGGCGGCCAGCTTGGATTTACAATCGGCACGATTTTAGCTATTTTTCAGCTACGAGTCACCCCAATGCTTCCTACCAAGTTTCGAGTCAAATGGCCTTTCGGTTCAGGAGAAGAAGCGAAAAATAGATTTTCAAGATGGCTGCCATGGCGGCCATCTTGGATATCCGATTGGCACAATTTTAGCTATTTTTGATCTACAAGTCACCCCAATGTCTCCTAGCAAGTTTGGAGTCAATTGGCCTTTCAGTGCAGGAGAAGAAGCTAAATATAGATTTTCAAGATGGCGGCCATGGTGGCCATCTGGGATTTCGGATCAGAACAATTTTAGCTATATTTGATCTATAAATCACCCTGATGCTTCCTACTAAGTTTTGGGTCAAGTGACTTTTGGTTTAGGAGAAGAAGCGAAAAATAGATTTTCAAGATAGCTGCCATGGCGGCCATCTTGGATTTACGATCGGCATGATTTTAGCTATTTTTGATCTACAAGTCACCCAAATGCTTCCTACCAAGTTTCGAGTCAACTGGCCTTTCGGTTCAGGAGAAGAAGAGAAAAATAGATTTTCAAGATGGCTGCCATTGCGCACATCCTGGTTTTATGATCGGCACAATTTTATCTATTTTTGATCTACAAGTCACCCCGATGCTTCCTAGCAAGTTTGGAGTCAACTGGCCTTTCGGTTCAGGAGAAGAAGCGAAAAATAGATTTTCAAGATGGCGGCCATGGCGGCCATCTTGGATTTCCGATAGGCACTATTTTAGCGATTTTTCATCTATTAAGTCACCCCAATGCTTCCTACCAAGTTTAGCGTCAATTGGCTTTTGGGTTTAGGAGTAGAAGCGAAAAATAGATGGCAGCCATCTTGGATTTCCATCAGCACGATTTTAGCTATTTTTGATCTATAAGTCACCCTGGTGCTTCCTAGCAAGTTTGGAGTCAATTGGCCTTTCCGTTCAGGAGAAGCGAAAAATAGATTTTCAAGATGGTGGCCATCTTCGATTTCCGATCGGCACGATTTTAGTTATTTTTTATCTACAAGACACCCTGATGCTTCCTAGCAAGTTTGGAGTCAATTGGCCTTTTGGTTCAGGAGAAGAAGAGAAAAATAGATTTTCAAGATGGCGGCCATGGTGGCCATCTTGGATTTCCGATCGGCACGATTTTAGCTGTTTTTGATCTACAAGTCACCCCGATGCTTCCTAGCAAGTTTGGAGTCAATTGGCCTTTCGGTTCAGGAGAAGAAGAGAAAAATAGATTTTCAAGATGGTGGCCATGGTGGCCATCTTGGATTTCCGATCGGCACAATTTTAGCTGTTTTTGATCTACAAGTCACCCCCCGATGCTTCCTAGCAAGTTTGGAGTCAATTGGCCTTTCGGTTCAGGAGAAGAAGAGAACAAGAGGCCCACGGGCCACGATTCGCTCACCTGAGTGACATAGCCACTGCAGACATGCAGATGTTATGCAACATTTATCCAATCCTATCATCGCAACTAATGAAAATATCATCATTTGAGCAGTTCTTAGTTTTGAAGAAGAATATATGGGCCTGACAGCCAATGGAGCATGATCATGAATAAACTATCAATCACATTTCAACAGAAGGATCAATGTGAAATTTGGTGGAAATTGGCTACGTGGTTTCTGAAGAATCGTGATTTTATACATGTAAACAGCACAGTGGCAGGGACATATTATAAATATAAACCAGATGATGGCCATCTTAGATTTCCAATCAGAACAATTTTAACTACTGTTGATCTACAAGTCACTTCGATACTTTCAATATAAATGTATATGGCCCACACAAATAGGGAAGCAAATTTGACCTTGGAGGTAAAAAGGTCAAATGTCAACATAAACCATCATTTGAGCAATTTTGGTAGATCTCCTGTCCCCTATAATTTGTGCAAAGATTAGGACCCAGGGCTTATTTGGTTATGGAGAAGAAGATTTTTAAAGGTTTTTACCATATATTGGCATGGCAGCCATTTTGATCAATGGACCAGACCCATTTTAGCAATCTTTCATTCTCCTGCCCACGGAGGCTCCGCATGAAATTTGAGCAACACTGGCCCGGAGGCTTCAGAGGAAAAGCCATTTGAAATTATCAACATTTTTTCCATACAAATGTATGGCGCCCATACAAAAATGCATACAGAAGCAAACTTGACCTCGCCGTAAAAAGGTTAAATGTCAATGTATGACAATTATTTTAGCAACTTTGGTAGACCGCCCGTTCCAGATGATATATGCAAAGATTCAGCCACAAGCCATCCTCGGTTTTGGAGAATAAGATTTTTAAATGTTTTTTCCCATGCAAATGCATAAGGAAGCAACTTGACCTTGCCGTAAAAAGGTCAAATGTCAATGTATGACCATTATTTTAGCAACTTTGGTAGACCCCCTGTCCCTGATGATTTATGCAAATATTCAGCCCCAAAGCATCCTCTGTTCTAGAGAAGAAGATTTATAAAGGTTTTTACCATATATGGGCATGGCGCCCATCTTGGTCAATGAACCGTGACCATTTTAGCAATCTTTTGTTCCCCCTACCTAAGGAGGCTCCATATGAAATTTGAGCAAAATTGGCCCAGAGGCTCCAGAGAAGAAGTTGTTTGAAATTCTGAACATTTTTCCCATACAAATGCATAAGGAAGCAAAATTGACCTTAACGTAAAAAGGTCAAATGTCAATGTACGACCATTATTTTAGCAATTCTGGTAGCCCTCTTGTTCCCGAAGATATATGCAAAGATTCAGCCATAAGGCATGCTCAGTTTTGGAGAAGAAGATTTTTAAAGGTTTTTCCCATACAAATGCACAGGGAAGCAAACTTGACCTTGCCGTAAAAAGGTCAAACGTCAACGTACGACAATTCTTTTAGCAATGTTGGTAGACCTCCCGTCCTCGATGATTCCTGCCAAGATTCAGCCCAAAGGCATTCTCGGTTCTGAAGGAGAAGATTTTTAAAGGTTTTTACCATATATGGGCGTGGCGGCCATCTTGGTCAACGGACCGTGACCATTTTAGCAATTTTTGTTCCCCCAACCTAAGGAGGCTCCATATGAAATTTGAGCAAAATTGGCCCCGAGGCTCCAGAGGAGAAGTTGTTTGAAATTCTGGTCATTTTTCCCATACAAATGCATAAGGAAGCAAAATTGACCTTAACGTAAAAAGGTCAAATGTCAATGTACGACCATTATTTTAGCAATTTTGGTAGCTCTCCTGTTCCCAAAGATATATGCAAAGATTCAGCCTTAAGGCATCCTTGGTTTTGGAGAAGAAGATTTTTAAAGGTTTTTCCCATACAAATGCATAGGGAAGCAAACTTGACCTTGCCGTAAAAAGGTCAAACGTCAACGTACGACAATTATTTTAGCAATTTTGGTAGACCTCCCGTCCCCGATGATTCCTGCAAAGGTTCAGCCCCAAGGCATTCTCGGTTCTGGAGAAGAAGATTTTTAAAGGTTTTTACCATATATGGGTGTGGCGGCCATCTTGGTCAACGGACTGCTACCATTTTAGCAATTTTTCGTTCCCCCACCCTAAGGAGGCTCCATATGAAATTTGAGCAAAATTGGCTCAGCGGTTTCAGAGGAGAAGTCGTTTGAAAATGTTAACGGACGGACGCATGGACGGACGGACGGACCCACAGACGGACGGACGGACGTACGGACGACGGACGAAAAGTGATCACAATAGCTCATCCTGAGCAGAGCTCAGGTGAGCTAAAAATAGATTTTCAAGATGGCGGCCATGGTGGCCATCTTGGATTTCCGATCGGCACGATTTTAGCTATTTTTGATCTACAAGTCACCCTGATGCTTCCTAGCAAGTTTAGAGTCAAATGGCCTTTTAGTTCAGGTGAAGAAGCGAAAAATAGATTTTCAAGATAGCAGCCATGGCGGCCATCTTGGATTTCCGATCGGCACGATTTAGCTATTTTTGATCTACAAGTCACCCTAATGCTTCCTACCAAGTATCGAGTCAACTGGCCCAGGGGTGTAGGAGGAGTAGGCTTTTAAAGCAATTGTTGACGCCGCACGACGCACAACGGACGACGGACATTGACTGACCACAATAGCTCTCCATGAGCACTTCGTGCTCATGGTGAGCTAATAAGCCCCGCCCCCTGGCGGCCATATTTTTTTGACGAATCCAAATGGCTTTTTTTAAGTTTTCTATATAGATATATAGGGAAAATAAGCCGCGCCCCCTGGCGGCCATGTTTTTTGACGAATCCAAACGGCTTGAACAATCTTGGTAGAGGATCACCAAACGAACATTTCTGCAAAATTATATTGAAATCGGTCCAGTGGTTTCTGACAAGTAGATTTTTTAAGTTTTCTATATAGATATATAGGGAAAATAAGCCCCGCCCCCTGCCGGCCATGTTTTTTGACGAATCCAAATGGCTTGAACAATCTTGGTAGAGGATCACCAAACGAACACTTCTGCAAAATTATATTGAAATTGGTCCAGTGGTTTCTGACAAGAAGATTTTTAAAATTTTCTATATAGATATATAGGGAAAATAAGCCCTGCCCCTGGCGGCCATGTTTTTTGACAAATCCAAATAGCTTGAACAATTTTGGTGGAGGATCACCAAAGGAACATTTCTGCAAAATCATATGGAAATCGGTCCAATGGTTTCTGACAAGAAGATTTTTTAAGTTTTCTATTTAGATATGTAGGGAAAATAAGCCCGGCACCCCTGGGGCCATGTTTTTTGACAAAAGGTGATGACTTGAAAAATCTTTGTACAGGTCCCCAAGGGAAAATTTCTGCTTAATCTTGTTGACATCGGTCCAGTGGTTTCTGATAAGAAATTTTTTAATTTTTTTTATAGAGTCTAGAGACATATAGGGAAAATATGCCCCTCCCCCTGGTGGCAATGTTCTTTGTCTAATCATGATGGCTTGAACAATCTTGGTAGAGGATCACCAAAGGAACATTTCTGCCAAATTATATTGACATCCATCAAGTGGTTTCTGACAAGAAGATTTTTTTAAAGTTTTCTATACAGATATACAGTATAGCTGAGGTAAAAGAACCACTTTATTCCGAATATCGGCGTTTCGCGGACTTCCCAAAAACACTCTGAATCAAACTAAGTAAACGTAATATTCGGCGGACACCACTAGCAAGTCCGCCGAAAGTATGTGTTATGTGAAGTTATGCGAAGTTACTCGGAATGTTAATATTGTACCCGGAGGCAATATTTCTCGCGAAGTGATGCGAAATTCCTCGGAGTAATTTGACAAAATACCAGTCCCCCGATTTTTATATATTTATTTATTTAATAAATAAAGTTATTTAGATATTTCTTTAATACA
Source organism: Anodontia alba (assembly GCA_964016985.1). Taxonomy (NCBI): domain Eukaryota; kingdom Metazoa; phylum Mollusca; class Bivalvia; order Lucinida; family Lucinidae; genus Anodontia; species Anodontia alba. Next base: position 42,158,273 of record OZ024828.1, read on the forward strand.
TATATTTTTATTTACTTATATCTTTATTTTTCCATCATATATATAGTACAGTCTGCTTGAAGATTATATCGTCCACGCTCATGCGGATGCACAGGTTGATCTGAGTCTGCACTGATCACAAAGGTCTTATTGTCCCAAAAGTGTTTTCCAAATTTCCGCATTCCGATCCCCCAAAATTAGGTCCATTCCCTTGTTTTCTTGAAAATATCAACCAATGCTGCCTTGTTCCCTGAATATATTTGGGTGCTCCCTAGGTCCAAAGATAACCCCAGTAGCCCCATTCACTGTTCGACCACCAAGCGTGGGCCTCAACAAAGCTCCATATGAAAAAGTACCGGATTCTGGGGGGGGAGGGGGGGGGAGAGGGGGGGGGGGGGAGGGGGTGGGGGATAACTTGGGGGTAATTTTGGTACGGGTGTGCAAGCCAGTATTTCAAAACCTACCCCATTCATATACCTTGCCTTTGAAAAAACGGATCCATTCATATACCTGATCATCTGAAATGTTGACCTATTCATATACTGCCTTTTGATTTTTTTGTACCCATTGATTGCTGGTAGTTAGACAAATATATATCGCAGTCAATTCATTGAACACCAAGAGAACAAACAGCCTCGAAAAATCTCTGAGCGAAAAATATGTGCATATACCAGGATGTCAGAAAAGTGGGGCCTTTCACACAGGCATCCAGAAAAATCGGGTCATTCATATACTTTTAGTTGGAAAAAGCGGCCATACCTGGCAGCGCTGAAAAAGGGGGCTATTCGGCACGCACATCCATACTATGCCATATATAGATATATAGGAAATTACCCTCCACCACCCCTCCCCCCGAGGTCATCCGGCCACATAAGTGGGTCCAGCATGGTCATTTTTACTAAGTGTGCCGTAGAAAACAAAAAAACAAACATACAAAAATCACAAAGAGAATCAAACATCTGCCCCCAATCGAGGAATTACGTATTTATATTTGGTATTCCTGTAACAACCTTTTCCCATGCAACAACTGCACGCGCTCAAAATAAATGACGTACTGCAGTAAAAGACCGGGAAATTCTCACTCACGTGCAGCAACCGCACATGTCAATATGAATTTACTTAAAGGGGCGCTTCTGCTATCAAAGAGGCATTGAATCAACAAGACAGCACATGTGAAAAGGGTGCAGTGATTTTTTTTACCTGCGAATCCCGCTTCATATACTCACAGCCTTGTCTCTGGGACTCACAAAATTTATAAATGTGAGTCCCTAAACTCACAAAATACAATAGAAAACTGCTTGAAAATATGTAAAGGACTCTTGATATTATCCGGTGACTCATAAAATATCAATCATGTGAGTCCCTTGGACAATAGAACCAAAAGGTAAATAAATCACTGAAGGGTGTCTGTCACACAAAAACACATTTTACGCACACAAGGGGCAATAGAGGCTAATGACAATTCAAACGAGTTTTTTACGTCCCACTAACAGCTAGGTCATATTGAGATGTGGACCTTGGTTTAAAGTCCAACATGAAAGACTTGAGAATGGGATCAAACTCATGACCCCTGGGTGACAAGATGAGAAGCTTTACCACTACATCACCGAGGCACTATTTCCTAATATTTCATACTGTTAAATATCTAATACAAGAGGCCCACGGGCCTCACCTGAGCTCACCTGAGTGACATAGCCACTGCAGATATGCAGATGTTATGCAACATTTTTCCAGTCCTGTCGTCGCAGCTAATGAAAAGATCAACCTTCAAGCAGTTGAAAATAGATTTTCAAGATGGCGGCCATCTTGGATTTCCGATCGGCATGATTTTAGCTATTTTTGATCTACAAGTCACCCCGATGCTTCCTAGCAAGTTTGGAGTCAATTGGCCTTTCTGTTCAGGAGAAGAAGCGAAAAATTTTAGCTATTTTTGATCTACAAGTCACCCCGATGCTTCCTAGCAAGTTTGGAGTCAATTGGCCTTTCGGTTCAGGAGGAGAAGCGAAAAATAGATTTTCAAGATGGCGGCCATGGCGGCCATCTCGGATTTCCGATTGGCACGATTTTATCTATTTTTGATCTACAGGTCACCTTGATGCTTCCTACCAAGTACTGAGTCAATTGGCCCAGGGATGTAGGAGGAGTAGGCTTTTAAAGCATTTGTTGACGCCGCACGATGGACAACGGACGACGCAAGATGGACGACGCACGACGGACGACGGACATTGACTGACCACAATAGCTCACCATGAGCACTTCGTGCTCAGGTGAGCTAAAAAGGGCTGCAGACATTTCGCCATGCCCCGCCACTGCACTTGCATCAAACAAGTGTCATGACTCTGTTAATAAACTAATAAAATTTCAAGAAAATAGCTCAAATAGTTTTCAAGTTACAGGGCGGACAAAAAAAAACAACAAGAGGCCCATGGGCCACGGCTCGCTCACCTGAGTGACATAACCACTGCAGATATGCAAGTCACTTTGACACTTTCAATATAAATATATATGGCCCATACAAATGCATGGGGAAGCAAATTTCAACACAGAACCATCATTTTAGCAATTTTGGTAGATCTCCTGTCCCCCATAATTTGTGCAAAGATTAGGGACCTGGGCTTATTTGGTTCTGGAGAAGAAGATTTTTAACGGTTTTTACCATATATGGGCATGGCAGCCATTTTGATCAATGGACCATGCCCATTTTAGCAATCTTTCATTCTCCTGCCCAAGGAGGCTCAGCATGAAATTTGAGCAACACTGGCCCAGAGGCTTCAGAGGAAAAATCATTTGAAATTATCAACATTTTTTCCATACAAATGTACAGGGCCTATACAAATGCATACAAAAGCAAACTTGACCTCGCGGTAAAAAGGTCAAATGTCAATGTATGACAATTATTTTAGCAAATTTGGTAGACCGCCTGTTCCCAATGATATATGCAAAGATTCAGCCATAAGGCATCCTCGATTTTGGAGAATAAGATTTTTAAATGTTTTTTCCCATACAAATGCATAGGGAAGCAAACCTGATCTTGCCGTAAAAAAGTTAAATGTCAATGTACGACCATTATTTTAGCAACTTTGGTAGACCCCCTGTCCCCAATGATTGAAGCAAAGATTCAGCCCCAAGGCGTCCTCAGTTCTGGAGGAGAAGATTTTTAAAGGTTTTTACCATATATGGGCATGGCGGCCATCTTGGTCAATGAACCGCGACCATTTTACCAATCTTTCATTCCCCAACCTAAGGGGGCTCCATATGAAATTTGAGCAAAATTGGCCCAGAGGCTCCAGAGGAGAACTCGTTTGAAATTCTGAATATTTTTCCCATACAAATGCATAAGGAAGAAAAATTGACCTCACCGTAAAGAGGTCAAATGCCAATGTACGACCATTATTTTAGCAACTTTGGTAGACCTCCAGTTTCCGATGATATATGTAAAGATTCAGCCACAAGGCATCCTCGGTTTTGGAGAACAAGATTTTTAAAGGTTTTTCCCATACAAATGCATAGGGAAGCAAACTTGACCTTGCCGTAAAAAGGTCAAATGTCAATATACGACATTTATTTTAGCAATTTTGGTAGACCTCCCGTCCCCGATGACTTATGCAAATATTCAGCCCCAAGGCATCTTCTGTTCTGGAGAAGAAGATTTTTAAAAGTTTTTACCATATATGGGCATGGCGGCCATCTTGGTCAACGAACCGCGACCATTTTACCAATCTTTCATTCCCCAACCTAAGGGGGCTCCATATGAAATTTGAGCAAAATTGGCCCAGAGGCTCCAGAGGAGAACTCGTTTGAAATTCTGAATATTTTTCCCATACAAATGCATAAGGAAGAAAAATTGACCTCACCGTAAAGAGGTCAAATGCCAATGTACGACCATTATTTTAGCAACTTTGGTAGACCTCCAGTTTCCGATGATATATGTAAAGATTCAGCCACAAGGCATCCTCGGTTTTGGAGAACAAGATTTTTAAAGGTTTTTCCCATACAAATGCATAGGATAGCAAACTTGACCTTGCCGTAAAAAGGTCAAATGTCAATATACGACATTTATTTTAGCAATTTTGGTAGACCTCCCGTCCCAGATGACTTATGAAAATATTCAGCCCCAAGGCATCTTCGGTTCTGGAGAAGAAGATTTTTAAATGTTTTTACCATATATGGGCATGGCGGCCATCTTGGTCAACGAACCGCGACCATTTTAGCAAGTTTTCATTCTCCAAACCTAAGGAGGCTCTATATGAAATTGGAGCAAAATTGGCCCAGAAGCTCCAGAGAAGGTCGTTTGAAATTCTGAACATTTTTCCCACACAAATTCATAAGGAAGAAAAATTGACCTTACCATAAAAAGGTCAAATGTCAATGTAGGACCATTATTTTAGCAACTTTGGTAGACCTCCTATTTCCGAAGATATATGCAAAGGTTCAGCCATAAGGCATCCTCAGTTTTGGATAACAAGATGTTTAAAGGGTTTTCCCATACAAATGCATAGGGAAGCAAACTTGACCTTGCCGTAAAAAGGTCAAATGTCAATATACGACCTTTATTTTAGCAATTTTGGTAGACCTTCCGCCCCCGATGATCCTCGGTTCTGGAGAAGAAGATTTTTAAAGGTTTTTACCATATTTGGGCATGGCGGCCATCTTGGTCAATGGACCTCGACCATTTTAGCAATTTTTCATTCCCCCAAGGAGGCTCCATATGAAATTTGAGCAAAATTGGCTCAGGGCCTTCTGAGGAGAAGTCGTTTGAAAATGTTAACGGATGGACGCAAAGACGGACGGACGGATGGATGCACGCACAGATGGACGGACGCACGGACGAAAAGTGATCACAAAAGCTCATCCTGAGCATAGCTCAGGTGAGCTAAAAAAAGAAATACATGTATTACAGAAACCAGTTTTCGAAGGGCCATAACTCCAAAAGTAAGCTCTATCGTCAAAAGTATATGAAAGAAAAGAAGGGCAGTTATCAGTTTATGCTGAAATGATTAATAGCTTATGAATAAGCCCACCCTGGAAAAGTGTGCGTGTTTGACAAGACCGAAATAGTGTAGACTGGGCCGTTTAACTCCAGTTCAAACCAAAATTACGTCGGTACAAAGTTCTCATGTCTGAAGTATGATTTACAATGTACGTTCACTGAACCGGACAAAACGTACAATACTACAATGTACGTGCGACTAGCAAAGACTCAGGTCAGTCTCTGCATTGACCCACTACATAAAGCAAGCTTCTTGGATAACCCGGAGTCCGAAGAAAGTGCATACTGTACGATCAGCGAAGGGTCTGATCGGAATGTGCTGTTGCAGTCGCACTGTTTATCCCGCTTTGAACAGCCCGGCTATCGAAGGTAAATACAATCAGCGAATGCTTTTATCAGAATGTGCAGTTGGCAGATTGACCAGAGTCTTCGCTCGTCGCACAAGACATTTTGTTAAAACCGAGATTGTAGGAGGTACTGGGTAAAATTTTCAACAGACGACATTTTGAAATATTTTTCTCATTCTTCCAAGAAAACAGGATTTGCATTTCATGCAAATTGTCTCCATTGCATGAATGTCAAACCCTGTTTTCTTGGTAATAAAATAAAAAAAAACAAGAGGCCCATGGGCCACAACTCGCTCACCTGAGTGAAACCGCCACTGCAGATATGCAGATGGTATGCATCATTTTTCCAATACTCTTATGACAAGGCAATGGCTTAAACAGTTTTTGAAATATCTTGCTTACAAGGTTAAAATGCTGAAATTTTCAAAACGTTACAAGTAAAATAAGTCACCCCCAATGCCTCCTACCAACTTTTGAGTCAACTGGCATTTCGGTGCAGTAGAAGAAGCAAAAAATAGATTTTCAAGATGGCTGCCATCTTGGATTTCCGATCGGAATGATTATAGCTATTTTCTGATCTACAAGTCACCCTGATGCTTCCTACTAAGTTTCAAGTCAATTGACTTTTAGGTTTCAGAGAAGAAGCGAAAAATAGATTTTCAAGATGGCTGTCATGGAGGCCATCTTGGATTTCCAATTGGCACGATTTGAGCTATTTTTTATGTACAAGTCATCCCGATGCTTCCTAGCAAGTTTGGAGTCAATTGGCCTTTCGGTTCAGGAGAAGAAGCGAAAAATAGCTTCTCAAGATGGCTGCCATGGTGGCCATCTTGGATTTCTAATCAGCACAATTTTAGCTATTTTTGATTTATAAGTCACCCCAATGCTTCCTAACCAGTTTGGAGTCAACTGGCTTTTGGGTTTCGGAGTAGAAGCGAAAAATAGATTTTCAAGATGGCTGCCATGGTGGCCATCTTGGAATTTGGACCGACACAATTTTAGCTATATTTGATCTACAAGTCACCCTGATGCTTCCTAGCAAGTTTGGAGTCAATTGGCCTTTCGGTTCAGGAGAAAAAGAAAAAAGATTTTCAAGATGGCGGCCATCTTGGATTTCCGATCGGAACGATTTAAGCTATTTTTTTATCTACATTTCACCCTGATGCTTCCTACCAAGTATCGAGTCAATTGGCCCTGGGGTGTAGGAAGAGTAGGCCTTTAAAGCAATTGTTCACGCCGCATGACCCATGATGGACGACGGACATTGACTGACCACAATAGCTCACCATGCACACTTCATGCTCAGGTGAGCTAAAAATCTGAGCAAATTTGGCTCAGTGGCTTCAGAGAAGTCGTCAAATTCTCAACAATTTTCCCATATAAATGTTATGGGGCTCATACAAATGCATAGGGAAGCAAACTTGACCTTGCTGTAAAAAGGTCAAATGTCAACGTACGATAATCTTTTCAGCAATTTTGGTAGATCTCCTGTCCCTGATGATTTGTGCACAGATTTAGCCCCAAGGCATCCTCAGTTCTGAAGAAGATTTTTAAAGGGTCTTACCATATATGGGCATGGTGGCCATCTTGGTCGACCTACCGCGACCATTTTAGCAATCTTTCGTTCCCCTGACTTAAGAAGGCACAATATGAAATTTGAGCAAATTTGGCTCAGTGGCTTCAGAGAAGAAGAAATTTAAAATTCTCAACAATTTTCCTATTCAAATGTATGGGGCTCATACAAATGCATAGGGAAGCAAACTTGATCCTGCCGTAAAAAGGTCAAATGTCAACGTACGACAATTCTTTTGGCAACTTTGGTAAACCTCTCCTTTCCGATGATTTGTGCAAAGATTCAGCCCCAAGGCATTCTCGGTTCTGGAGAAAAAGATTTTTAAGGGTTTTTACCATATATGGGCATGGCGGCCATCTTGGTCAACGGACCGCGACAATTTTAGCAATCTTTTGTTTCCCCACACTAAGGTGGCTCCATATGAAATTTGAACAAAATTAGCTCAAAGGCTTCAGAGGATAAGTCCTTTGAAACTCTTAACAATTTTCCCATTCAAATGTATAGAGCTCATACAAATGCATAGGGAAGCGAACTTGACCTTGCCGTAAAAAGGTCAAACGTCAACGTACGACAATTCTTTTAGCACCTTTGGTTGACCTCTCGTCCCCGATGATTCGTGCAAAGATTCAGCCCCAAGGCATCCTCGGTTATGGAGAAGAAGATTTTTAAAGGTTTTTACCATATATGGGCATGGCGGCCATCTTGGTCAACGGACCATGACAGTTTTAGCAATCTTTTGTTTCCCCACCCTAAGGTGGCTCCATATGAAATTTGAACAAAATTAGCTCAGAGGCTTCAGAGGAGAAGTCGTTTGAAACTCTTAACAATTTTCCCATTCAAATGTATAGAGCTCATACAAATGCATAGGGAAGCGAACTTGACCTTGCCGTAAAAAGGTCAAACGTCAACGTACGATAATTCTTTTAGCAACTTTGGTTGACCTCTTGTCCCCGATGATTCGTGCAAAGATTCAGCCCCAAGGCATCCTCGGTTATGGAGAAGAAGATTTTTAAAGGTTTTTACCATATATGGGCATGGCGGCCATCTTGGTCAACGGACCGCGACAATTTTAGCAATCTTTTGTTTCCCCACCCTAAGGTGGCTCCATATGAAATTTGAACAAAATTAGCTCAGAGGCTTCAGAGGAGAAGTCGTTTGAAACTCTTAACAATTTTCCCATTCAAATGTATAGAGCTCATATAAATGCATAGGGAAGCGAACTTGACCTTGCCGTAAAAAGGTCAAACGTCAACGTACGACAATTCTTTTAGCAACTTTGGTTGACCTCCCGTCCCCGATGATTCATGCAAAGATTCAGCCCCAAGGCATCCTCGGTTATGGAGAAGAAGATTTTTAAAGGTTTTTACCATATATGGGCATGGCGGCCATCTTAGTCGAAGAACCGTGACCATTTTAGCAATCTTTCGTTCCCCCACCCTAAGGAGGCTCCATATGAAATTTGAGCAAAATTGGCTCAGCGGCTTCAGAGGAGAAGTCGTTTGAAAATGTTAACGGACGGACGGACGGACGGACGGACGGACGGACGGACGACGGACGAAAAGTGATCACAATAGCTCATCCTGAGCAGAGCTCAGGTGAGCTAAAAACAATACAAGAGGCCCAGGGGCCACGGGTCGCTCACCTGAGTAGCATTGTGAGTGCAGATATGCAGATGTTATGTAACATTTTTCCAATCCTGTCATCGCAACTAATGAAAAGATCATCCTTTAAGCAGTTCTTAATTTTGAAGAAGAATATTATATATGGCATGACAGTCAATGGAGCGTGATCATTTGAACAAACTCTCAATCACATTTCAACAGTAGGATCAATGTGAAATTTGGTTGCAATTGCCTAAGTGGTTTCTGAAGAATCATGATTTTATACATGTAAACAGCACAGTGGCAGGGAAATATAATAAACATAAACAAGACGGTAGCCATCTTGGATTTCCAATCAGAATGATTTTAGCTACTGTTGATCTACAAGTCACCTCGATACTTCCAATGAACTTAAAGTCAATTGCCCTTTTGGTTCAGGGGAAAAAGTTCAAAACAGATTTTCAAGATGGCCACCATAGCCGCAATTTGAGATTTCCTATTGCAACCATTTGAGCTATTTTTTATCTACAAGTCACCCTGATGCTTCCTACCAAGTTTCTAGTCAATTGGCCTTTCAGTTCATTGATTGTGTTGGGGTTTAACGACACGTCAACCCTTGAGGGTCATTTTGTGTCGTCTCCCCGAGAAAGGGAGAAAAGAGATAGAAGAGAGAGTAGAGGAGATGAAAGAGAGGGACAGGGAAGAAAGAGGAACAGGAATGAAAGTGAAGAAACAGAAGAAATAAAAACATTCCCCCTCTACCCTTACCCACTACAAGGATAGCAGGCCTTGCCCAACTGTAAGCCAATATCAGTTGGACGCCCCAGTGATGTAAGATACACAGCACCTTTGCACCACCCGACCACCCCTGCCTTTCAGTTCAGAAGAAATAAAGAACAAGAGGGCCATGATGGCCCTGTAACGCTCACCTGAGCAACATGGCACTTTGAGAGCCTGATCTAGAACTGATCAAGGCAAACATTCTGATCAAAGTTCAAAATGATTATAACAAAGTTTTCTGCTGATTTGGCCCGGTGACCTAGTTTTTGATACCAAGTGACCCAGTTTCGAACTTGACCTAGAACTCATCAAGACAAACATTTTGTGCGAGATTCATGATGATTGCTTGAAAAATGTGACCGCTAGAGTGATAACAAGATTTTACGCTGATTTGGCCAGGTGACCTAGTTTTTGACCCCAGGTGTTCCAGTTTCGAACTTGACCTAGAAATCATCAAGACAAACATTTTGAGCAAGATTCATGATGACTGTTTCAAAAATGTAACCGCTAGAGTGTTAACAAGATTTTACGCTGATTTGGCCCGGTGACCTAGTTTTTGACCCCAAGTGACCCAGTTTCAAACATATCCTAGAACTCATCAAGACAAACATTTTGAGCAAGATTCATGATAATTGCTTCAAAAATGTGACTGCTAGAGTGTTAACAAGGTTTTCTGCTGGTTTGGCCTGGTGACCTAGTTTTTAATACCACGTGACCCAGTTTCGAACCTGACCTAGAAATCATCAAGACAAACATTTTGAGCAAGATTCATGATTATTGCTGCAAAAATGTGACCGCTAGAGTGTTAACAAGGTTTTCTGCTGATTTGGCCCAGTGACCTAGTTTTTGACTCCAAGTGACCCAGTTTCGAACTCGACCTATAAATCATCAAGACAAACATATTGAGCAAGATTCATGATGATTGCTTCAAAAATGTGACTGCTAGAGTGTTAACAAGGGTTTCTGCTGATCTGGCCAGGTGACCTAGTTTTTGACCCTAGGTGACCCAGTTTCGAACCTGACCTAGAATTCATCAAGACAAACATAATGAGCAAGATTCATGATGATTGCTTCAAAAATGTGACCGCTAGAGTGTTAACAAGGTTTTCTGCTGATCTAGCCCGGTGACCTAGTTTTTGACCCCAAGTGACCCAGTTTCGAACTTGACCTAGAAATCATCAAGACAAACATATTGAGCAAGATTCATGATGATTGCTTCAAAAATGTGACCGCTAGAGTGTTAACAAGGTTTTCTGCTGATCTGGCCCGGTGACCTAGTTTTTGACCCCAAGTGACCCAGTTTCGAACTTGACCTAGAAATCATCAAGACAAACATATTGAGCAAGATTTATGATGATTGCTTCAAAAATGTGACTGCTAGAGTGTTAACAAGGTTTTCTGCTGATCTGGCCAGGTGACCTATTGATCCCAGGTGACCCAGTTTCGAACTTGACCTAGAAATCATCAAGACAAATATATTGAGCAAGATTCATGATGATTGCTTCAAAAATGTGACCGCTAGAGTGTTAACAAGGTTTTCTGCTGATATGGCCCGGTGACCTAGTTTTTGACCCCAGGTGACCCAGTTTCGAACTTGACCTAGATTTAATAGAGGCAAACATTTTGAGCAAGTTTCATCAAGATTGGGTCAAAACTATGACCTGCAGAGTGTTAACAAGTTTTTCCTTTGATTTGACCTGATGACCTAGTTTTTGACCCCAAGTAACCCCAGTATCGAACTTGACCTAGATTTCATACAGGCAAACATTCTGACCAAGTTTCATCAAGACTGAATCAAAACTGTGACCTCTAGAGTGTTAACAAACTAATTGTTGATGACGAACGACGGAAGATGGACGACGGACATAGGGTGATGACAATAGCTCATCCTGAGCTTTTGCTCAGGTGAGCTAAAAATAGATTTTCAAGATGGCCACCACCTTGGATTCCCAATCGGAATGATTTTAGCTATTTTTATATCAACAAGTCATCCCAATACTTCCTACCAATTTTCAAATCAACTGGCCCTTTGGTTCAGGAAAATAAGTGAAAAGAAAAGAGTTTCAGGATGGCCGCCATGACAGCCATCTTGGATTTCCGATCGAAACAATTTAAGCTATTTTAGATCTACAAGTCACCCGAATGCTTCCTACCAAATTTCGAGTCAAATGGCCTTTCAGTTCAGGAGCAGAAGCGAAAAATAGATTTTAAAGAGGGCTGTCATAGCGGCCATCTTGGATTTCTGATAGGGATGATTTTATCTATTTTTGATCTACAGGTCACCCTGATGCTTCCTACCTAGTTTAAAGCCAATAAGCCTTTCGGTTCAGGAGAAGAAGTGAAAACTAGATTTTCAAAATGGCCACCATGGCAGCCATCTTGGATTTCCAATCAGAACAATTTTAGTCATTTTTAATCTATAAGTCACCCCGATGCTTCCTACCAAGTTTCAAGTCAATTGGCTTTTGGGTTTAGGAGAAGAAGCGAAAAAAAGATTTTCAAGATAGCCACCAGGACTTCCGATCAGCATGGTTTTAGCTATTTTTGATCTACAAGTCACCCTGATGCTTCCTACCAAGTTTGGAGTCAGTTGGCCTTTCGGCTCAGGAGAAGAAGTGAAAAATAGATTTTCAAGATGGCGGCCATCTTGGATTTCCGATTGGAATGATTTTAGCGACTTTTGATCTATAAGTCACCCCCATACTTCCTACCAAGTTTCGAGTCAATTGGCATTTGGGATTAGGAGAAGAAGCGAAAAATAGATTTTCAAGATGGCTGCCATGGTGACCATCTTGGATTTCCAATCAGCATGATTTTAGCTATTTTTGATCTACAAGTCACCCCCATGCTTCCTAGCAAGCTTGGAGTTAATTGGCCCTTCAGTTCAGGAGAAGAAGTGAAAAATAGATTTTCAAGATGGTGGCCATGGCAGCCATCTTGGATTTCCGATCGGCACGATTTTAGCTATTTTTGATCTACAAGTCACCCTGCTGCTTCCTAGCAAGTTTGGAGTCAATTGGCCTTTCAGTTCAGGAGAAGAAGCGAAAAATAGATTTTCAAGATGGCTGCCATGGCGGCCATCTCGGATTTCCGATTGGCATGATTTTAGCTTTTTTTTATCTACAAGTCACCCCGATGCTTCCTAGCAAGTTTGGAGTCAATTGGCCTTTCAGTTCAGGAGAAGAAGTGAAAAATAGATTTTCAAGATGGCGGCCATGGCGGCCATCTTGGATTTCCGATCGGCACGATTTTAGCAATTTTTTATCTACAAGTCGCCCCGATGCTTCCTAGCAAGTTTGGAGTCAATTGGCCTTTAGGTTCAGGAGAAGAAGCAAAAAATAGATTTTCAAGATGGCTGCCATGGCGGCCATCTTGGATTTTCGATCAGCATGATTTTAGCTATTTTTGATCTACAAGTCACCCTGATGCTTCCTAGCAAGTTTGGAGTCAATTGGCCCTTCGGTTCAGGAGAAGAAGTGAAAAATAGATTTTCAAGATGGCAGCCATCTTGGATTTCCGATCAGCACGATTTTAGCTATTTTTTATCTACAAGTCACCCCGAAGCTTCCTAGCAAGTTTGGAGTCAATTGGCCTTTCGGTTCAGGAGAAGAAGCGAAAAATAGATTTTCAAGATGGCGGCCATGGCGGCCATCTTGGATTTCCGATCGGCATGATTTTACCTATTTTTTATCTACAAGTCACCCCGATGCTTCCTACCAAGTATCGAGTCAATTGGCCCAGGGGTGTAGGAGGAGTAGGCTTTTAAAGCAATTGTTGATGCGGCACGACGGACATTGACTGACCACAATAGCTCACCATGAGCACTTTGTGCTCAGGTGAGCTAAAAAAATAAATAATGATTTTTTTTTTTTTTTTTGTCGTCTGCTGAATTAGCCCAGATAGTGGTAGTTTAAATTCCCGCGAGAACTAAGTGTTGTGTCTTTGAACAAGACACTTTGTCCTCATAACTTAGTATTGGTTTCTAACCAGGAAGACTCTGCCTAGAATGTCCGCGAGGGCATATGATAATATTATGGACAAATGTCATTTTGACGATGCTTTCCGCTGATGTTAGGTTTATACATGCGTCTCTTTTACTCGTTTAATAAATAACGGTCTTGGTTTTGCATATCGCATGTATAGGACACAAAAACAGAACACTTTACATGGAAACGAAAGTTTTGAAGATTGCATGTATATACTGTAAGAGAGTAACATTTGTACCCTGATAAATGCGGGGTAACGTCCTCACACTGCAGGTTTTTACTCTTTTAAGGGAGCTAACTGCAACTGACTCTATCAAAAGGGAGTTAACTGCAATTGCTTTACGAGTATGGCCCATGCGAAATGGGATTGGGAACAGCAATTTTTTTAGCTCACCTGAGCCGAAGGCTCAAGGTGAGCTATTGTGATCACTCACTGTCCGTTGTTGTCCGTCTGTTCACTTGATCGAAGAGCTAGGACCATCTAGAAAAGGTTTCTAAGAAAAAAAGAAATGTCCACCCCCCCCCCCCCACCCCATTGAATCCTGCCAGTGTTGTCATTCTTGTACGCAACATGTCATCACGTACCAAGCATCATCAAAATATTCCATAGGGTATTCGTGTTACAGAGCAGAGACAAGAAATCAAACATTAGAAGGGGAGATAACTCAAAAAGTAAAACAAGAGGACCATGATGGTCCTATATCGCTCACCTGAGCAAACAGATTTGCATACTTAATGTTGAAGTTTCAGCCAAGTTCACTGCTCTAAGATTTATGTATAAATTTTATAACCACAATGAATCATGACAGCTTGAACAAACTTGGTAGAGGGTAACCAAAGGAACATTCATGCCAAGTTAAACTGAAATCAGTTCAGTGGTTTCTGACAAGAAGATTTTTAAAGTTTTCTATTAAGATATAGAGGGAAAATAAGCCCCACCCCCTAGCAGGCATGTTTTTTGACAAATCAGGATTGCTTGAACATTCTTGGTAGAGGGTCACCAAAGCATTATTGAAATTGGTCAGGAGGTATTTGACAAGAAGCATTTTAAAGTTTTCTATACAGATATATACCGAAAATAAGCCCCGCCCCCTGGAGGCCATGTTTTTTGACGTATCATGAAGGCTTGAACCATCCTGGTAGAGGATCACAAAAGCAACATTCTCGCCAAGCTACATTGAGCTCAGTCCAATGGTTTTTTACGAGAACATTTTTTAAAGTTTTTTATATAGACATATAGGGAAAAATAAGCCCCGCCCCCTAGCGGCCATGTTTTTTGATGATCATGACAGCTTGAACAACCTTGGTAGAGGGTCACCAAAGAAACATTCCTGCCTAGTTATATTGAAATCAGTCCATTGGTTTCTGACAAGATTTTTTAGTTTTCTATATAGATATACAGGGAAAATAAGCCCCACCCACTAGCAGCCATGTTTTTTGACAAATCATGATTACTTGAACAATCTTGGTAGAGGGTCACCATGGAAACATTTCTGCCAAGATGAAATGAAATTGGTCCTGTGGTTTCTGAAAAGAAGACTTTTAAAGTTTTTCTATATAGATATATAGGGAAAATAAGCCCCGCCCCCTGGCGGCCCTGTTTTTTGATGAATCATGATGGCTTGCATAACCTTGATAGATGGTTACATAAGAAACATTTCTGCAATGTTAAATTGAAATCAGTCCAGTGGTTTCTGACAAGAAGATCATTAAAGTTTTCTATGTAGATATACAGGGAAAATAAGCCCCATCCCCTACCAGGCATGTTTTTTGACAAATCATGATAGCTTGAACAATCTTGGTAAAGGGTCACCAAGGAAACATATCTGCCAAGTTATATTCAAAATCCAGTGGTTTCTGACAAGAAGATTTTTTCAAGTTTTCTATATAGATATATATAGGGAAAATAAGCCCTGCCCCCTAGCAGCCATGTTTCTTGACAAATCATGACGGCTTGAACAATCTTGGTAAAGGGTCACCAAGGAAACATTTCTGCCATGGTATATTGAAATCGGTCCAGTGGTTTCTGACAAGAAGATTTTTTCAAGTTTTCTATATAGATATGTAGGCAAAATAAGCTCCACCCCCTAGCGGCCATGTTTTTTGACAAATCACGATTACTTGAACAATCTTGATAGAGGGTCACCAAGCAAACAATTTTGCCATATTATAATGAAATCGGTCCAGTGGTTTCTGACAAGAAGATTTTTCAAGTTTTTCTATATATAGGGAAAACAAGAGGACCATGATGGTCCTATATCGCTCACCTCACCAAACAGATTTGCATATTTACTGTTGAAGTTTCAGCCAAGTTCACTGCTCTAGGATTTTTGTATAAACTTTATAGCACTAACCACCCCCACCCCCCTCCACCACACCCCCGGCCATGTTTTTTTACAAATCTTAACAACTTGAACTGAATCTTAAAAGAGGGTCACCAAAGGAAAATTTCTGCCAAGTTATACTGTTATTGGTCCTGTGGTTTAAAAAGTTTTATATAGCTATAAAGCCCTACGCCCTAACTGCCATGTTTTTTGACGAATCATGACAGCTTGAACAAACTTGGTAGAGGGTCACCAAAGGAACATTCCTGCCAAGTTATATTGAAATCTGTTCAGTGGTTTCTGACAAGAAGATTTTTAAAGTTTTCTATTTAGATATATAGGGAAAACAAGAAGATTTTTTTTCAAGTTTTCTATATAGATATATAGGGAAAATAAGCCCCACCCCTTGCAGCCATATTTTTTGACGAATCATGATGGCTTGAACAACCTTGGAAGAGGGTACCAAAGACACATTCCTTCCAAGTTATATTGAAATTGGTCCATTGGTTTCTGCCAAGAAGATTTTTAAAGTTTTCTTTATAGATACATATATAGGGAAAATAAGCCCTGCTCCCTGTCGGCCATGTTTTTTGACAAATCCAAACGGCTTGAACAATCTTGGTAGATGATCACCAAAAGAACATTTCTGCAAAATTATATGGAAATCGGTTCAGTGGTTTGGGACAAGATGATTTTTACATTTTCCTATAATATAGGGAAAATAAGCCCCGCCCCCTGGCGGCCATGTTTTTTGACAAATCCAAATGACTCCAACAATCTTGGTACATGATCACTAAAGGAACATTTCTACAAAATTATATGGAAATCGGACCAGTGGTTCTGACAAGAAGATTTTTAAAGTTTTCTATATAGATATATAGGGAAAATAAGCCCCACCCCCTGGCAGCCATGTTTTTTGACGAATCCAAATGGCTTGAACAATCTTGGTAGAGGATCACCAAAGGAACATTTTATCTAAATTATATTGAAGTCGGTCCAGTGGTTTCGGACAAGAAGATTTTTAAAGTTTTCTATATAGATATATAGGGAAAATAAGCCCTGCCCTCTGGTGGCCATGTTTTTTGATAAATCCAAACGGCTTGAACAATCTTAGTAGAGGATCACCAAAGGAACATTTCTGCAAATTTATATGGAAATCGGTCCAGTGGTTTCGGACAAGAAGATTTTTACATTTTTCAATATAAATATATAGGGAAAATAAGCCCCGCCCCCTGGCAGCCATGTTTTTTGACTAATCGAAATGGCTCGAACAATCTTGGTAGAGGATCACCAAAGAAACATTTCTGCAAAATTATACGGAAATCAGTCCAGTGGTTTCTGATAAGAAGATTTTGAAAGTTTTCTATATAGATATATAGGGAAATTAAGCCCCGCCCCCTGGCGGCCATGTTTTTTGACAAATCCAAATGGCTTGAACAATCTTGGTAGAGGATCACCAAAGGAACATTTCTGCAAACTTACATTGAAATCGGTCCAGTGGTTTCTGACAAGAAGATTTTTAAAGTTTTCTATATAGATATATAGGGAAAATAAGCCCTGCCCCCTAGCGGCCAAGTTTTGTGACAAATCAAAATGGCTTGAACAATATTAGTAGAGGATCACCAAAGGAACATTTCTGCAAAATTATATGGAAATCGGTCCAGTGGTTTCGGACAAGAAGATTTTTACATTTTTCAATATAGATATATAGGGAAAATAAGCCCCACCACCTGGCGGCCATGTTTTTTGACTAATCAAAATGGCTCGAACAATCTTGGTAGAGGATCACCAAAGGAACATTTCTGCGAAATTATATGGAAATCGGTCAAGTGGTTTCTGACAAGAAGATTTTTAAAGTTTTCTATATAGATATACAGGGAAATTAAGCCCCGCCCCCTGGCGGCCATGTTTTTTGACAAATCCAAATGGCTTGAACAATCTTGGTAGAGGATCACTAAAGGAACATTTTTGCAAAATTATATGGAAATCGGTCCAGTGGTTTCGGACAAGAAGATTTTTAAAGTTTTCTATATAGATATATAGGGAAAATAAGCCCCGCCCCCTAGCGGCCATGTTTTTTGACAAATCCAAATGGCTTGAACAATCTTGGTAGAGGATCATCAAAGGAACATTTCTGCAAAATTACAGTGAAATCGGTCCAGTGGTTTCTGACAAGAAGATTTTTTAAGTTTTCTATATAGATATATAGGGAAAATAAGCCCCGCCCCCCGGCGGCCATGTTTTTTTATGAATCCAAATGGCCTGAACAATCTTGGTAGAGGATCACCAAAGGAACATTTCTGCAAAATTATATGGAAATCAGTCCTGCGGTTTCTGACAAGAAGATTTTTAAAGTTTTCTATATAGATATATAGGGAAAATAAGCCCCGCCCCCTAGCGGCCATGTTTTTTGACGAATCCAAATGGCTTGAACAATCTTGGCAGAGGATCATCAAAGGAACATTTCTGCTAAATTACATTGAAATCGGTCCAGTGGTTTCTGACAAGAAGATTTTTTAAGTTTTCTATATAGATATATAGTGAAAATAAGCCCCGCCCCCTGGCGGCCATGTTTTTTGATGAATCCAAATGGCTTGAACAATCTTGGTAGAGGATCACCAAAGGAACATTTTTGCAAAATTATATTGAAGTCGGTCCAGTGGTTTCGGACAAGAAGATTTTTAAAGTTTTCTATAAAGATATATAGGGAAAATAAGCCCTGCCCTCTGGTGGCCATGTTTTTTGACAAATCAAAATGGCTTGAACAATCTTGGTAGAGGATCACCAAAGGAACATTTCTGCAAAATTATATGGAAATCGGTCCAGTGGTTTCGGGCAAGAAGATTTTTAAAGTTTTCTATATAGATATATAGGGAAAATAAGCCTCGTCCCCTAGCTGCCATGTTTTTTGACGAATCCAAATGGCTTGAACAATCTTGGTAGAGAAGCACCAAAGAAACATTTCTGCAAAATTATATTTAAATCAGTCAAGTGGTTTCTGACAAGAAGACTTTTAAAGTTTTCTATACAGATATAGAGGGAAAATAACCCCACCCCCTGGCGGCTATGTTTTTTGACGAATCCAAATGGCTTGAACAATCTTGGTAGAGGATCACCAAAGGAACATTTCTGCAAAATTATATGGAAATCAGTCCAGTGGTTTCTGACAAGAAGATTTTTAAAGTTTTCTATATAGATATATAGGGAAATTAAGCCCCGCCCCCTGGCGGCCATGTTTTTTGACGAATCCAAATGGCCTGAACAATCTTGGTAGAGGATCACCAAAGGAACATTCCTACAAAATTATATGGAAATCAGTCCTGCAGTTTCTGACAAGAAGATTTTTAAAGTTTTCTATATAGATATATAGGGAAAATAAGCCCCACCCCCTAGCGGCCATGTTTTTTGACGAATCCAAATTGCTTGAACAATCTTGGTAGAGGATCACCAAACGAACATTTCTGCAAAATTACATTGAAATTGGTCTAGTGGTTTCTGACAAGATGATTTTTAAAGTTTTCTATATAGATACATAGGAAAAATAAGCCCCGCCCCCTGGCGGCCATGTTTTTTGACGAATCCGAATGGCTTGAACAATCTTGGTAGAGGATCACCAAAGGAACATTTCTGCAAAATTATATTGAAATCGCTCCAGTGGTTTCTGACAAGAAGATTTTTTAAGTTTTTAGTTAAAAAATCTACTTTAAGTTCCTGTGACCTAGATATGCAATGGACCGGAACCATTTAGGATCATTCCTGTGAAATTTGGTCAAAATCCAATCAATGGTTTAGGAGGAGATGTTGTTTAAAGATTGTGGACGGACGACGACCACGATGGACGGTGAGTGATCACAAAAGCTCACCTTGAGCTTTCAGCTCAGGTGAGCTAATAAGCCCCGCCCCTTGGCGGCCATGTTTTTTGACGAATCCAAATGCCTTGAACAATCTTGGTAGAGGATCACCAAAGGAACATATCTGCCACATTATATTGCAATCGTTCCAGTGGTTTCTGACTAGAAGATTTTTTAAGTTTTCTATATAGATATATAGTGAAAATAAGCACCCCTCCCCCCTAACCCCACCGCCGGCTATGTTTTTTGACGAATCCAAATGGCTTGAACAATCTTGGTAGACGATCACCAAAGGAACATTTCTGCAAAATTATATGGAAATCGGTCCAGTGGTTTCTGACAAGAAGATTTTTTAAGTTTTCTATGTAGCTATATAGGGAAAATAAGCTCCGCCCACTGGCGGCCATGTTTTTTGACAAATCCAAATGGCTTGAACAATCTTGGTAGAGGATCACCAAAGGAGCATTTCTGCAAAATTATATAGAAATCGGTCCAATGGTTCCTGACAAGAAGCTTTTTAAAGTTTTCTATACTGATATATAGGGAAAATAAGCCCCGCCCCCTGGCGGCCATGTTTTTTGACGAATCCAAATGGCTTGAACAATCTTGGTAGAGGATCACCAAAGGAACATTTTTGCAAAATAATACTGAATTCGGTCCAGTGGTTTCGGACAAGAAGATTTTATAAATTTTCTATATAGATATATATGGAAAATAGCCCCGCCCCCTGGCGGCCATGTTTTTTGACGAATCCAGATGGCTTGAACAATCTTGGTAGAGGATCACCAAAGGAACATTTTTGCAAAATTATATTGAAATCGGTCCTGTGGTTTTGGACAAGAAGATTTTTTAAGTTTTTAATTAAAAAATCTATTTTTAGCTCCTGTGACCTAGATATGCAATGAACCGGAACCATTTGAACAACTTTGAAAGAGGACCAATCAAGGATCATTCCTGTGAAGTTTGGTCAAATTCCCACCAATGGTTTAGGAGGAGATGTTGTTTAAAGATTGTGGACGGACGGACAGACATCCGGACGACGACGAAGACGACGGACGGTGAGTGATCACAATAGCTCACCATGAGCCTTCGGCTCAGGTGAGCTAAAAAGCCAAAGTTGTCATTCTTGTATGTGACATGTCGTCTGGTCCTGTTCTTCAAGTATCTTCAAAATATTCCAAAGAGTGTTCGACACTAAATCAATGCATAATCAGTGCCAAATATATCAAAGGGAGATAACAGCAAAAGTAAGGAAGGCAGAATCCTCATTCTTGTAAATAACACGTCATCTTGTTCTATTCTACAGTTCTACCAGGTACCATCAAAATATTCTGAAGGGTATTCCAGTTACAGAGCAGATGAGAAATCTATTTCAAACAAGAGGCCCACGGGCCACGGGTCGCTCACCTGAGTGACATAGCCACTGCAGATATGCAGATGTTATGCAACATTTTTCCAATCCTGTCATCGCAACTAATGAAAAGATCATCATTTAAGCAGTTCTTTATTTTGAAGAATAAGATATATGGCATGCCAGTCAATTGAGCGTGATCATTTGAACAAAGTCTAAATGGCAGCCAACTTGGATTTACGATCGGCACGATTTTAGCTATTTTTGATCTACAAGTCACCCCAATGCTTCCTACCAAGTTTCGAGTCAACTGGCCTTTCAGTTCAGGAGAAGAGGCGAAAAACAGATTTTCAAGATGGCTGCCATGGCGGTCATCTTGGATATCCGACTGCACGATTTTAGCTATTTTTGATCTACGAGTCACCCCAATGTCTCCTACGAAGTTTGGAGTCAACTGGCCTTTCGGTGCAGGAGAAATAGCTAAATAGATTTTCAAGATGGCTACAAGTCATCCTGATGCTTCCTACTAAGTTTCGAGTCAAGTGACTTTTGGGTTTAGGAGAAGAAGCGAAAAATAGATTTTCAAGATAGCCGCCATGGCGGCCATCTTGGATTTAAGATCGGCATGATTTTAGCTATTTTGATCTACAAGTCAACCAAATGCTTCCTACCAAGTTTCGAGTCAACTGGCCTTTCGATTCAGGAGAAGAAGCAAAAAATAGATTTTCAAAATGGCTGCCATGGCGCCCATCCTGGTTTTACGATCTGCATGATTATAGCTATTTTTGATCTACAAGTCACCCTGATGCTTCCTACCAAGTTTGGAGTCAACTTGCCTTTCGATTCAGGAGAAGAAGTGAAAAAGCCGCCATGGCGGCCATCTTGGATTTCCGATGACACGATTTTAGCTATTTTTGATCTATAAGTCACCCCAATGCCTCCTACCAAGTTTGGAGTCAATTGGCTTTTCGGTTTAGGAGTAGAAGCAAAAATTAGATTTTCAAGATGGCGGCCATGGCGGCCATCTTGGATTTCCGATCGGCACAATTTTAGCTATTTTTGATCTACAAGTCATCCTGATGCTTCCTAGCAAGTTTGGAGTCAACTGACCTTTCGGTTCAGGAAAAGAAGCAAAAAATAGATTTTCAAGACGCCCACCATGGCGGCCATCTTGGATTTCAGATCGGCACGATTTTAGCTATTTTTATCTACAAGTCACCCCGATGCTTCCTAGCAAGTTTGGAGTCAATTGGCCTTTCGGTTCAGGAGAAGAAGTGAAATTGATTGATTGTGTTGGGGTTTAACGACACGTCAACCCTTGAGGGTCATTTTGTGTCGTCTCCCAGAGAAAGGGAGAAAAGAGATAGAAGAGAGAGTAGAGGAGATGAAAGAGAGGGACAGGGAAGAAAGAGGAACAGGAAAGAAAGTGAAGAAACAGAAGAAATAAAAACATTCCCCCTCTACCCTTACCCACTACAAGGATAGCAGGCCTTGCCCAATTGTAAGCCAATATCAGTTGGACGCCCCGGTGATGTAAGATACACAGCACCTTCGCACCACCCGACCACCCCAAGAAGAAGTGAAAAATAGATTTTCAAGATGGCGGCCATGGCGGCCATCTTGGATTTCCGATCGGCACGATTTTAGCTACTTTTGATCTACAAGTCACTCTGATGCTTCCTAGCTAGTTTGGAGTCAACTGGCCTTTCGGTTCAGGAGAAGAAGAGAAAAATAGATTTTCAAGATGGCGGCCATGGCGGCCATCTTGGATTTCCGATCGGCATGATTTTAGCTATTTTTGATCTACAAGTCACCCTGATAGTTCCTACCAAGTTTGGAGTCAATTGGCTGTTCGGTTCAGGAGAAGAAGCGAAAAATAGATTTTCAAGATGGCGGCCATGGCGGCCATCTTGGATTTCTGATCGGAACGATTTTAGCTATTTTTGATCTACAAGTCACCCCAATGCTTCCTACCAAGTATCAAGTCAATTGGCCCAGGGGTGTAGGAGGAGTAGGCTTTTAAAGCAATTGTTGACGCCGCACGACGGACGACGCACGACGGACGACGGACACTGACTGACCACAATAGCTCACCATGAGCACTTCGTGCTCAGGTGAGCTAACAAAACAAAGGGAGATAGTATTAAAAGTAAGAAAGCCAGAGTTGTCATTCTTGTACACAACATGTCGTCTGGTCCTGTTCTACATTTCTACCAAGTATCATAAAAATATTCCAAAGGGTCTTTGACTTACAGAGCTGACATGGGACATGGTTGGGAGGATTTGTATAGGAGACCACCAACACTGCTACATACTAAATCTGTTAGCTCTGGACCTCATGGTTTCAGAGAAGAAGATTTTTGGTTCTTTAGCTACAGTAGTATACAGCTCTATATAAACATATGACCTCCTTGGGTGTGGCCAGTTTGGACCCCAGGGGCTTGATAGGCAGGATTTATGGGGGGACTACTAAACATAGCTACATACTAAATATATAAGTTGTGGGCCTCATGGTTTCAGAGAAGAAGATTTTTTTCAGTTTTCTCACCATAAGTCTATGGGACCCCCTGGGGCATGGCCAATTCGGACCCTACGGGCATGGTTGGCAGGATTTATGTAGGAGACCACATAACATTGCTACATACTTAATCTGTTAGCTCTGGGCCTCATGGTTTCAGAGGAGAAGGTTTTTGAAGGTTCTCTAGCTATATAGCTCTATATAAACATATGACCCCCTGGGGTGTGGCCAGTTTGGACCCCAAGAGCTTGATAGGCAGGATTTACGTAGGGACCAATAAACATTAACCCTTAAAATGCCATGAAAACCTGCATTTGAAAATGTCGTCTGTTTATGTTGTCTGCTGAATATTCTTGCAAACTTTTCAAACCTATTTTTACATTTTATCGGACCCCGATTAGACTGTTCCTAGAGGAGCAGATCTGGGTCCACAATGTTAGCAAAAATAACTTTTAAAATCACAAGCAGTTGACAAAGCAGACAACAATTATTGTGATTGGCAGTTTAAGGGTTAATACATACTAAATATATAAGCTGTGGGCCTCATGGTTTTAGAGAAGATTTTATATATAAGCTGTGGGCCTCATGGTTTTAGAGAAGATTTTATATATGAGCTGTGGGCCTCATGGTTTTAGAGAAGATTTTTAAGTTTTTCCCATTATAAGTTTATGGGAGCTAATGACCCCCAGGGCATGGCCAGTTTGGACCCCAGGGGCTTGATCAGCAGGATTTATGTAGGGGACCACTAAACATTGCTACATACTTAATCTGTGGGCCTCATGGTTTCAGAGAAAAAGATTTTTTAAGTTTTTATCATTATAAGTTTATGGGAGCTATATGTGGCAGCCATCTTGATTTATGGACCATGACCATCTGTACAAATTTTCAATCCCCCTTTAACACAAGGCTCCAAACGATAGATTGTGTTGGGGTTTAACGACACGTCAACCCTTGTGGGTCATTTTGTGTCATCTCAGAAAAGAGATAGAAGAGATAGTAGAAAAGATGAAACCTTGGTAGATTTACTGCGCTGGGGTTTAACAACACATCAACCCTTGTGGGTCATTTTGTGTCTGCTCCCAGAGAAAGGGAGAAAAGAGATAAAAGAGGTAGAAGAGGAGATGAAAGTGAGGGACAGAGAAGAAAAAGGAACAGGAGTGAAAGTGAAGAAACAGAAGAAAAATAAAACATTTCCCCTCCCTTACCTGCTACAAGGATAACAGGCCTTGCCCAACTAAGCCAATATCAGTGGGATGCCCCGGTGAAATGAGATACATGACACCTTCGCATCACCCGACCACCCCACAAGGCTCCACATAAAGTTTGAAGAAATTTGGCCCAGGGGTTTCTGAGGAGAAGTCATTCAAAGTTGAGAACAGACAGACAGACGGACGGACAACGGACGATGGATGGAGAGTGATCACAATAGCTCATCCCAAGCTTTTGGTTCAGGTGAGCTAAAAATTTAATCACTAATATCTCAGAAAGTATGGAAGTTAGAGCAATCATTTTTGCACACGGTACACTGTCTTGACCTCATACACATAGCTATGAAGTTTCATCCTGACATTCCATACGGTGACTGAGTTATGTTGTGTAAAAGGATAGTCTGAAAAAACTAATCAAAGGGCAGTTACTCTGAAACTAAGATAGGGAGAGCAATCATTTTTATATGTGACACACCATCTTGACCTCTTACACATTATATAAAGTTACCTAGTTACGGTGCGCACAAGAATTGTCCATGCCAGATGGACATGCAGACAACGCCATAACATAATATGTGTTCTTTACAAAGCAGGCGTATAAAAACTATCAAACTTCACTGGCACTCTAAATTAGATTTATCTTACCCAAATATGAAGCGAGACAACTGATCTCTTGCAGATCCTGCTGCCAGGTCCTTGTATAATGTTGCTAGCTGGTTTAGTGCCACCCAAAGCATCATGATTTGATCTTCATATTTGCCAATCAATCGCTCAGCACGCTGCAAAATCTGTCAAAGAAATACTAAGACTTTACAACTGCATAGCCATTAAAACAAGAGGGCCATGGTGGCTCTGTAGCTCTCACCTGAGTATCATAGCACTTAGACAACCTGAACCATAAATGATCAAGGCAAACAAAAGATGATTATATTAACAAGTAAGACAATGTAGCATACCTAAGGGGACCATGAAATATAGATCAAGGACAAATATGAATAACTGCACTCAAGAGGCCATGCTAAGATGTATGCATGTGCTAAGTATAACTGGCTGCAGGACCATTAAAATTACTGAGAAACTGACCTAAATGCAAAATCTTAACAAAATCTGTGGACCGTGGAATATAGGTCAAAGTCAAATGTAGATGACAGCATTCAAGAGGCCATGCTAAGATGCCTGCAAGTGCCAAGAATCACTACTGTAGGACCAACAGTTACTGAGAAACTTACCTAAATGGAACAAGAGCTCCGCCAAGCGGGGCAAGTAATAAGATGTAGCACATAAACTGGCTCCTGTATAATTCAGTGCTCCGGATATAAACTGTAAGTGGAATTACAAAAATTTTTTTTATAAATTTTCATTGGGGCATAGCTCTGCTGATATTTAGTGA
The DNA here is from genome assembly GCA_964016985.1 of Anodontia alba. Lineage (NCBI taxonomy): Eukaryota > Metazoa > Mollusca > Bivalvia > Lucinida > Lucinidae > Anodontia > Anodontia alba. Next base: position 42,184,171 of record OZ024828.1, read on the forward strand.
ACTGTAACCTAAGGGTCCAAGCTGGCCCAGAAATTAAGGGAGAAGTGACTTCTCCCTCCTGGGAAAATAGGGAGAAGTTTGCTGCATCTAAGTAGAAGTGCTTTTGGACAGAGGACACATGACAAAAGCATGGTTACATTATAAGCTCATATGAGCCTTTGGCTGATTTGTTTTTCCTATACTTCAATATCGGACCAATCAAAAACAAAACAAAAATAAACAACCAAAAAAAATGCTGCAAGAAATTTTTTTGTATTGATTTTATTTTTGTTCTTCAAGGGAGCCAACTCAGAAGAGTATTAAAAAAAAATCCAAAAAGAATTAAGTTTATAAGTTTTGATATTAGTCAAGCTTCTTAATTCTGTATCATTTAAATAAATGTATTTATGAAGATTTAATAATGGCAACACTTCCTTGCAAATCTAATAAAAAAAGATGTTAAAAAAAATAAATAAATAACTTGCCCATTTGGCCATAACTTTAGTTATTTGCAAACAAGAGGCCCAGGGGCCACGGTTCGCTCACCTGAGTGACATAGCCACTGCAGACATGCAGATATTATGCAACATTTTTCCAATCCTATCATCGCAACTAATGAAAATATCATCATTTGAGCAGTTCTTAGTTTTGAAGAAGAATATATGGGCCTGACAGTCAATGGAGCATGATCATTTGAATAAACTATCAATCACATTTCAACAGAAGGATCAATGTGAAATTTGGTGGAAATTGGCTAAGTGGTTTCTGAAGAATCATGATTTTATACATGTAAACAGCACAGTGGCAGGGAAATATTATAAATATAAACCAGATGATGGCCATCTTAGATTTCCAATCAGAACAATTTTAACTACTGTTGATCTACAAGTCACTTCGATACTTTCAATATAAATGTATATGGCCCACACAAAAGGGAAGCAAATTTGACCTTGGAGGCAAAAAGGTCAAATGTCAACATAGAACCATCATTTGAGCAATTTTGGTAGATCTCCTGTCCCCGGTAATTTGTGCAAAGATTAGGACACAGGGCTTATTTGGTTATGGAGAAGAAGATTTTTAAAGGTTTTTACCATATATGGGCATGGCAGCCATTTTGATCAATGGGCCATACCCATTTTAGCAATCTTTCATTCTCCTGCCCACGGAGGCTCCACATGAAATTTGAGCAACACTGGCCCGGAGGCTTCAGAGGAAAAGCCATTTGAAATTATCAACATTTTTTTCATACAAATGTATGGGGCCCATACAAATGCATACAGAAGCAAACTTGACCTCGCCGTAAAAAGGTTAAATGTCAATGTATGACAATTATTTTAGCAACTTTGGTAGACCGCCCCTTCCAGATGATATATGCAAAGATTCAGCCACAAGCCATCCTCGGTTTTGGAGAATAAGATTTTTAAATGTTTTTTTCCCATGCAAATGCATAAGGAAGCAAACTTGACCTTGCCGTAAAAAGGTCAAATGTCAATGTATGACCATTATTTTAGCAACTTTGGTAGACCCCCTGTCCCCGATGATTTATGCAAACATTCAGCCCCAAAACATCCTCGGTTCTAGAGAAGAAGATTTATAAAGGTTTTTACCATATATGGGCATGGCGCCCATCTTGGTCAACGAACCGTGACCATTTTAGCAATCTTTTGTTCCCCCTACCTAAGGAGGCTCCATATGAAATTTGAGCAAAATTGGCCCAGAGGCTCCAGAGAAGTTGTTTGAAATTCTGAACATTATACCCATACAAATGCATAAGGAAGCAAAATTGACCTTAACGTAAAAAGGTCAAATGTCAATGTACGACCATTATTTTAGCAATTTTGGTAGCCCTCCTGTTCCCCAATATATATGCAAAGATTCAGCCATAAGGCATGCTCGGTTTTGGAGAAGAAGATTTTTAAAGGTTTTTCCCATACAAATGTATAGGGAAGCAAACTTGACCTTGCCGTAAAAAGGTCAAACATCAACGTACGACAATTCTTTCAGCAAAGTTGGTAGACCTCCAGTCCCCGATGATGCCTGCAAAGGTTCAGCCCCAAGGCATTCTTGGTTCTGGAGGAGAAGATTTTTAAAGGTTTTTACCATGTATGGGCGTGGCAGCAATCTTGGTCAACGGACCGCGACCATTTTAGCAATTTTTCGTTCCCCCACCCTAAGGAGGCTCCATATGAAATTTGAGCAAAACTGGCCCAGAGGCTCCAGAGGAGTTGTTTGAAATTCTGAACATTTTTCCCATACAAATGCATAAGGAAGCAAAATTGACCTTACCGTAAAAAGGTCAAATGTCAATGTACAACCATTATTTTAGCAATTTTGGTAGCTCTCCTGTTCCCAAAGATATATGCAAAGATTCAGTCATAAGGCATGCTCGGTTTTGGAGAAGAAGATTTTTAAAGGTTTTCCCCATACAAATGCATAGGGAAGCAAACTTGACCTTGCCGTAAAAAGGTCAAACGTCAACATACGACAATTCTTTTAGCAATTTTGGTAGACCTCCCATCCCCGATGATTCCTGCAAAGGTTCAGCCCCAAGGCATTCTCGGTTCTGGAGGAGAAGATTTTTAAAGGTTTTTACCATATATGGGCGTGGCGGCCATCTTGGTCAACGGACCGCGAACATTTTAGCAATTTTTCATTCCCCCACCCTAAGGAGGCTCCATGTGAAATTTGAGCAAAATTGGCTCAGCGGTTTCAGAGGAAAAGTCGTTTGAAAATGTTAACGGACGGACGCACGGACGGACGGACGGACGGACACACGGACGGACAGACGACGGACGAAAAATGATCACAATAGCTCATCCTGAGCAGAGCTCAGGTGAGCTAAAAATATACCTATTATAAAATAAAATTTGCACACTATTACCTCTAAACAATATGCTGCAATGTTTACAAAAACATTCAAAAAGGCAGAACTCTGCCAATATTTGGTGCAGTGTAACCTCGAAATAATATGCGCTGCTCCACATCATCGTGTAACTATTTATGAAGTTTCAGCTTGATCGGATGTAAACTGTAGGAGGATTTAGCCAGAAACGAAATATTAATAGAAATTTTCAAAGGCGTTTAACTCTGCTAATATTTGGTGGACTGTGTCCTTGAAACAATAGGCGCTGCTCCACATTATGGTCTAACTACAAATCAAGTTTCAGCTTGATTGGATGTAAACTGTAGGAGTTAGCCGGAAACGAAAAGTTAACAGAAATTTTCAAAGGGGCATAACTCTGCCAATATTTGGTGCACTGTAACCTCAAAACAAGAGGCCCATGGGCCACGGGTCGCTCACCTGAGTGACATAGCCACTGCAGATATGCAGATGTTATGCAACATTTTTCCAATCCTGTCATCGCAACTAATGAAAAGATCATCCTTTAAGCAGTTCTTAATTTTGAAGAAGAATATTATATATGGCATGACAGTCAATGGAGCGTGATCATTTGAACAAACTCTCAATCACATTTCAACAGTAGGATAAATGTGAAATTTGGTTGCAATTGCCTAAGTGGTTTCGGAAGAATCATGATTTTATACATGTAAACAGCACAGTGGCAAGGAAATATAATAAACATAAACAAGACGGTAGCCATTTTGGTTTTCCAATCAGAATGATTTTAGCTACTGTTGATCTACAAGTCACCTCTATACTTCCAATGAACTTTAAGTCAATTGCCCTTTCAGTTCAGGAGAAAAAGTTCAAAACAGATTTTCAAGATGGCCACCATAGCCGCAATTTGAGATTTCCTATCGCAACAATTTGAGCTATTTTTGATCTACAAGTCACCCCGATGCTTCCTACCAAGTTTCAAGTCAATTGGCCTTTCAGTTCAGAAGAAGTAAAGAACAAGAGGCCCACGGGCCACGTGTCGCTCACCTGAGTGACATAGCCACTGCAGATATGCCGATATTATGCAACATTTTTCCAATCCTGTCATCACAACTAATGAAAAGATCATCATTTAAGCAGTTCTTTATTTTGAAGAAGAAGATATATGGCATGCCAGTCAATTGAGGGTGATCATTTGAACAAACTCTAAATGGTAGCCAACCTGGATTTACGATCGGCACGATTTTAGCTATTTTTGATCTACGAGTCACCCCAATGCTTCCTACCAAATTTTGAGTCAACTGGCCTTTCAGTTCAGAAGAGGCAAAAAATAAATTTTCAAGATGGCTGCCATGGTGGCCATCTTGGATATCCAATTGGCACGATTTTAGCTATTTTTGATCTACAAGTCACCCCAATGTCTCCTACGAAGTCTGGAGTCAATTGGCCTTTCGGTGCAGGAGAAGAAGCTAAATATAGATTTTCAAAATGGCGGCCATGGTGGCCATCTGGGATTTCTGATCAGAACGATTTTAGCTATATTTGATCTACAAGTCACCCTGATGCTTCCTACTAAGTTTCGAGTCAAGTGATTTCTGGGTTTAGGAGAAGAAGCGAAAAATAGATTTTCAAGATAGCTGCCATGGCGGCTATCTTGGATTTACGATCGGCACGATTTTAGCTATTTTTGATCTACAAGTCACCCAAATGCTTCCTACCAAATTTCGAGTCAACTGGACCTTCGGTTCAGGAGAAGAAGCGAAAAATAGATTTTCAAGATGGCTGCCATGGCGCCCATCCTGGTTTTATGATTGGCATGATTTTAGCTATTTTTGATCTACAAGTCACCCCGATGCTTCCTACCAAGTTTGGAGTCAACTGGCCTTTCGGTTCAGGAGAAGAAGGGAAAAATAGATTTTCAAGATGGCTGCCATGGCGGCCATCTTGGATTTCCGATAGGCATGATTTTAGCTATTTTTAATCTATAAGTCACCCCAATGCCTCCTACCAAGTTTGGAGTCAATTGGCTTTTGGGGTTTAAGAGTAGAAGCGAAAAATAGATTTTCAAGATGGCAGCCATGGCGGCCATCTTGGATTTCCGATCGGCATGATTTTAGCTACTTTTGATCTACAAGTCACCCTGATGCTTCCTAGCAAGTTTGGAGTCAATTGGCCTTTCTGTTCAGGAGAAGAAGCGAAAAATAGATTTTCAAGATGGCAGCCATGGCAGCCATCTTGGATTTCCAATCGGCACTATTTTAGCTATTTTTGATCTACAAGTCACCCTGATGGTTCCTAGCAAGTTTGGAATCAACTGGCCTTTCTGTTCAGGAGAAGAAGCGAAAAATAGATTTTCAAGATGGCTGCCATGGCGGCCATCTTAGATTTCCGATCGGCACGATTTTAGCTATTTTTGATCTACAAGTCACCCTGATGGTTCCTAGCAAGTTTGGAGTCAACTGGCCTTTCTGTTCAGGAGAAGAAGCGAAAAATAGATTTTCAAGATGGCTGCCATGGCGGCCATCTTGGATTTCCGATCGGCACCATTTTAGCTATTTTTGATCTACAAGTCACCCTGATGGTTCCTAGCAAGTTTGGAGTCAATTGGCCTTTCGGTTCAGGAGAAGAAGCGAAAAATAGATTTTCAAGATGGCAGCCATGGCGGCCATCTTGGATTTCTGATAGGAAAGATTTTAGCTATTTTTGATCTACAAGTCACCCTCATGCTTCCTACCAAGTATCAAGTCAATTGGCCCAGGGGTGTAGGAGGAGTAGGCTTTTAAAGCAATTGTTGACGCCGCACGACGGACAACGGACGACAGACATTGACTGACCACAATAGTTCACCATGAGCACTTCATGCTCAGGTGAGCTAAAAATAGATTTTCAAGATGGCCGCCATCTTGGATTTCCAATCGGAATGATTTTAGCTATTTTTATATCAACAAGTCATCCCTATGCTTCCTACCAATTTTCAAATCAACTGGCCCTTTGGTTCAGGAAAATAAGTGAAAAAAAAAAGAGTTTCAAGATGGCCGCCATGACAGCCATCTTGGATTTCCGATCCAAACAATTTAAGTTATTTTAGATCTTCAAGTCACCCGAATGCTTCCTACCAAGTTTCGAGTCAAATGGCTTTTCAGTTCAGGAGAAGAAGCGAAAAATAGATTTTAAAGATGGCTGTCATAGCGGCCATCTTGGATTTCTGATAGGGATGATTTTATCTATTTTTGATCTACAGGTCACCCTGATGCTTCCTACCTACTTGCCTTTCGGTTCAGGAGAAGAAGTGAAAAATAGATTTTCAAAATGGCCACCATGGCAGCCATCTTGGATTTCCAATCAGAAAGATTTTAGCCATTTTTAATCTATAAGTCACCCCGATGCTTCCTACCAAATTTCAAGTCAATTGGCTTTTGGGTTTAGGAGAAGCGAAAATAAGATTTTCAAGATGGCCACCAGGGCGGCCATCTTGGACTTCCGATCAGCATGGTTTTAGCTATTTTTGATCTACAAGTCACCCTGATGCTTCCTACCAAGTTTGGAGTCAGTTGGCCTTTCGGCTCAGGAGAAAAAGCGAAAAATAGATTTTCAAGATGGCTGCCATGGTGGCCATCTTGGATTTCCGATTGGAATGATTTTAGCGACTTTTGATCTATAAGTCACCCCGATGCTTCCTACCAAGTTTCAAGTCAATTGGCATTTGGGGTTAGGAGAAGAAGCGAAAAACAGATTTTCAAGATGGCCACCACGGTGGCCATCTTGGATTTAGGATCGGTACGATTTTAGCTATTTTTGACCTACAAGTCACCCCAATGCTTCCTACCATGTTTGGAATCAATTTGCTTTTGGGTTTAGGAGAAGAAGCGAAAAATAGATTTTCAAGATGGCTGCCATGGCGGCCATCTTGGATTTCCGATCAGCATGATTTTAGCTATTTTTGATCTACAAGTCACCCCAATGCTTCCTAGCAAGTTTGCAGTCAATTGGCCCTTCGGTTCAGGAGAAGAAGCGAAAAATAGATTTTCTAGATGGCGGCCATCTTGGATTTCCGATCAGCATTTTATCTATTTTTGATCTACAAGTCACCCTGATGCTTCCTAGCAAGTTTGGAGTCAATTGGCCTTTCGGTTCAGGAGAAGTAGCGAAAAATAGATTTTCAATAGAAAAATAGATTTGTTCATTCTGATTGGAAATCCAAGATGGCTACCGTCTTGTTTATGTTTATTATATTTGCCTGCCATTGTGCTGTTTACATTGTATAAAATCATGATTCTTCAGAAACCACTTAGGCAATTGCAACCAAATTTCACATTGATCCTACTGTTGAAATGTGATTGAGAGTTTGTTCAAATGATCACGCTCCATTGACTGTCATGCCATATATAATATTCTTCTTCAAAATTAAGAACTGCTTAAAGGATGATCTTTTCATTAGTTGTGATGACAGGATTGGAAAAATGTTACAAAACATCTGCATATCTGCACTCGCAATGCTACTCAGGTGAGCGACCCGTGGCCCGTGGGCCTCTTGTTGACTCGAAAGGGTGACTTGTACAGTGCAGCTCAGGTAAAAGAACCAAAAAAACTCTTTACTCCGAATCTTGGCATTTAGTGAACCTTCCAAAACCATTCGGAATAATTCCGAGTAACCAATACAAGAGTTGTCGTAGGACAGCGTAGCTCGCCTGCTGGGTACATTTTATATTGTAACATTCTTATCATTAAGAAATTCAAAATGTATAATAATAATAAAACACAAACCCATCATGAGTTCTTGCTCCATTTAAAGTAATTATCCTTGGAGCAGTTAATGTTTTGCAATGTTCTCATTCAGTTTTGATTTTGTTTGTTTTTTCACTTGAGGTTTAACTTCCCTGTCAACACTGTGTAGGTTATTTTGGGAGACGTTGCTTCCAATTTTGTGGGACTTTTACCTGACATTGAGATGACATGACATCTCAAGCCCTGCTGCCCAATTAAACCAATAGGATTTATATGCATGGACGGTCCAACTCGCACCACCTTTCCTGGGCAAGCTTAGAACCTCTAAGCAGCTAACCAGTACTTGTGTGCAGTTGGTTTCAGCTCTGCGTGGAAGCATCATGCAGCCCAATCTATTTCTTAAAGTCCCAATGAGCGGGTGCTGCATTCAGTTTTGAATTAAAAGTGTAATGTTATGAAGTAAAAATAAAATAAGAAGTTATGTGTAAATGTAGGTACATCTGACTAAACATATCAAGAACTGATTTTTGAGGACCCACACATTTTGAGAAATATTGTTGTAAGTTGGTCAAGAGCAGACTTTCTTCCTATTTTGAGAGAGGACATAAATAGGACTTAAATAAGTTTTGAGTCTCTCCCTCTATAAATGTTAAAGGAAATCTCTGTGTTAGATGTACCACTGACATATTTTTAAGTCAACCCTTGGGATCACATGGAAGTAGATTGACAAATGGAATTGCTGATCAAATAATTTCAAGATATAAGGCAAAAATCCCTGAATCATGAAATGTAGGTCACACTGACCTAGATATATTTTGATGTCAATCATAGGATCATATGGAACTAATATTTGATTTATGGTATTGCTCAATGAAATAGTATTCAAGGTAAGGACAAAAATCAGTGAACCATGAAATATAGGTCAAACTGAACTATATTGAGGACAATCTTCGAGTCAGATGGAAATTATAATCCAGGTATGATATTTCTGCATCACACTGTCTTCCTTTATAAGGGAAAATCAGTGAACCATGAAATATAGGTCACAGTGTCCTAGAATGATTAAGTCAAATGGATATGACATATTTCTATGAAATAATTTTCAAGTTATATGGCGAAATCATTCAACCATATAATATAGGTCACACTGACCTAGATGTATTTGTATGTAAATCATTTTGTCACATAAATATAATAATCCAGGTATGACAATTCTCCATGAAATAGTAATAAAAATAAAAGGCAAAATCACTGAAGCATGAAATATAGGTCACAATGACCTAGATATAGTAAGTGGTCATTCATTTGGTCACATGGAACTAATATCCCAGGTGTGACATTTATCCAACAAATAGTATTCAAGATATAAGGCAAAATCACTGAACCATGAAATACAGGTCACACCAACAGAGATTTATTTTGACGTCAATAATCGGGTCACAAGGAACTAATATCCCAGGTGTGACATTTATCCAACAAATAGTATTCAAGATATAAGGCAAAATCACTGAACCATGAAATATAGGTCACATTGACCTAGATATAGTAAGTGGTCATTCATTGGGTCACATGGAAGTAATATCCCAGGTGTGACATTTATCCAACAAATAGTATTCAAGATATAAGGCAAAATCACTGGACCGTGAAATCTAGGTGACCTGGACCGTAAAATGTAGGTCACCATGACCTTCACTCTCTTACACTTAAACCGATGTCACATAGTTAGCTGATGTATAACCAGTTGTGTCTAACCTGTAGGCATATAAGATTTTACAAATGTGTCCTAGATTTTGACCCCTAGCCCCACTCCAAGGCCCACCCTGAGGTATGAACCCAGGGGTATGTTCTTTTGGAATCTCAGAAGACTCCTCCAGGTACCCAAATTCTAAATATGAATGCTCTATGAGGAGTGAAAGTCAAGATATAAGAATTTGAAAAACTTTAACACAGTATTACAAAGGTGTCCTAGATTCTGACCCCTAGCCCCACCCAGGGGCAAGAACCCAGGGGTTTATTCTCTTGGAATCTCAGATGACCCTCCAAGGTACCTAAGTTCCAAATTTGATGCCTCTGTGAGGAGTGACTGTTGAGACATAAGCATTTGAAAAACTTTAACACAGTGTGACGGGAACGGGAACGCAAACGCAAACGAGGACGACCGGGGTGACTACAATAGCTCTCCTTGTACTTCGTACAGGCGAGCTAATACTTGGCGGACAACACTCGCAAGTTCCGCGTTAAATCTATTGATCAAAATGGCTGCCATGCCCATATATGGTAAAAACCTTTAAAAATCTTCTTCTCAAGAACCAAATATGCCCTGGTCCCTAATCTTTGTACAAATTATGAGGGACAGGGGATCTAGCAAAATTGCTAAAATGATGATCCTGTGTTGATGTTTGACTGTTTTATGGCAAGGTCAAATTTGCTTCCCCATGCATTTGTATGGCCCATATACATTTATATGGGAAAAATGTTGAGAATTCATATTTTGGACATCTTCTCTATAATCCAGTTGAAATGAAACTTGATCATGAACATTAGGGCACCTAGTAGACACAAAATTGCTAAATGAGCCAATAGAAAATCCAAGATGGCCGCCACAGCAGCCATCTTGAAAATCAGTTTTCGACATCTCTTCCCAAGCTTTTGGTCGCTTTGAGCCAAAACTTGCTCTGTAGCAACAGGATCGAAACGACCTAAAATTGTTGATCGGAATTCCAAGATGGCCGCAATGGTTCCAGTCCATTGAACAAGATGGCTGCCAGAGCTACAAATAGAAAATCTTCAAAGGACATCTCCTTGACCAATGGCCCAATTTCAAAACATTTGCACAGAAGTGTTCCTCCAATGACCCTCTACCAAAATTGCTAAAATAGTTCTGCTTGGCTGAACAAAATGGCGCCCAGAGCTAAAGATAGATAAACCTTTAAAAGACGACTTCTCCATGGCCAGTGGCCTGATTTCAAAGTAATTTCACAGAAGTGTTTCTCTTAATGCCCTTTACCAAACTTGGTAAAATAGTTCCGCATGGTAGAACATCTCCTCCTTGGCCAGTGGCCTGATTTGAAAATGATTTCACAGAAATGTTCCTCTTGTCACTCTTTTTTTTTTTTTTTTTTTTTGACTTAATATGGCCCTTTGAAAATTTCAGCATTTTAACCTTGTAAGCACAATATCTTAAAAACTGTTGAAGCCATTGCCTTGAAACTTGACAGGCTAATAGGGAATGATGAGTAAATGACCCGATTAACTTACAGCTGTTAACTCAGGTGAGCGTTGTGGCTCATGGGCCTCTTGTTAGCTCACCTGAGCCGAAGGCTCAAGGTGAGCTATTGTGATCACCCACCGTCCGTTGTCGTCGTCGTCGGTCTGTCCGTCGGTCCATTCACAATCTTTAAACAACATCTCCTCCTAAACCACTGATTGGAATTTGACCACAGGAATGATCCTTGGTTGGTCCTCTTTCAAAGTTGTTCAAATGGTTCCGGTCCATTGCATATCTAGGTCACAGGAGCTAAAAATAGATTTTTTAACTAAAAACTTAAAAAAACTTCTTGACAGAAACCACTGGACCGATTTCAATATAATTTTGTAAAAATGTTCCTTTGGTCATCCTGTATCAAGATTGTTCAAGCCATTTGGATTCGTCAAAAAAACATGGCCACCAGGGGGCGGGGCTTATTTTCCCTATATATCTATTTAGAAAACTTTAAAAATCTTCTTGTCAGAAACCACTGGACCGATTTCAATATAATTTTGCAGAAATGTTTCTTTGGTCATCCTGTACCAAGATTGTTCAAGCCATTTGGATTCGTCAAAAAACATGGCCGCCAGGAGGCGGGGCTTATTTTCCCTATATATCTATATAGGAAACTTTAAAAATTTTCTTGTCAGAAACCACTGGACCGATTCCCATATTATTTTGCAGAAATGTTCCTTTGGTGATCCCCTACCAAGATTGTTCAAGCCATTTGGATTCGTCAAAAAACATGGCCACAAGGGGGCAGGGCTTATTTTCCCTATATATCCATATAGAAAACTTTAAAAATCTTCTTGTCAGATACCATTGGACCGATTTCAATATAATTGGGCAGAAATGTTCCTTTGCTGATCCTCTACCAAGATTGTTCAAGCCATTTGGATTCGTCAAAAAAACATGGCCTCCAGGGGGGCGGGGCTTATTTTCCCTATATATCTATATAGAAAGCTTGAAAAAATCTTCTTGTCAGAAACCACTGGACCGATTTCAATATAATTTGGCAGAAATGTTCCTTTGGTGATCCTCTACCGAGATTGTTCAAGCCATTTGGATTTGTCAAAAAACATGGCCGCCAGGGGCGGGGCTTATTTTCACTATATATCTTTATAGAAAACTTGAAAAATCTTCTTGTCAGAAACCACAGGGCCGATTTCATTATAACTTGGTAAAAATGTTTCCTTGGTGACCCTCTATCAAGATTGTTCAAGTAATCGTGATTCGTCAAAAAACATGGCCGCTAGGGGGCGAAGCTTATTTTCCCTATATATCTATATAGAAAACTTTAAAAATCTTCTTGTCAGAAACCACTGGACCAATTCCAATATAACTTGGCAAAATTGTTCAAGCTGTCATGATTTGTCAAAAAACATGGCTGCTAGGGGGCGGGGCTTATTTTCCCTATATATCTATATAGAAAGCTTGAAAAAAATCTTCTTGTCAGACACCACTGGACCCATTTCAATAACTTGGCAGAAATGTTTCCTTGGTGACCCTTTACCAAGATTGTTCAAGCTGTCATGATTTGTCAAAAAACATGGCTGTTAGGGGCGGGACTTATTTTCCCTAAATATCTATATAGAAAACTTTAATGATTAATCTTCTTGTCAGAAACCACTGGACTGATTTCAATATAACATTGCAGAAATGATTCTTATGTAACCCTCTATCAAGGTTGTTCAAGCCGACATAATTCGTCAAAAAACATGGCCGCTAGGGGGCGGGGCTTATTTTCCCTATATATCTTCATAGAAAACTTGAAAAATCTTCTTGTCAGAAACCACAGGACCGATTTCATTATAACTTGGCAAAAATGTTATTTTCCCTATATATCTCTCGTATATAAAAAACTTTAAAAATCCTCTCGTAAGAAAACATTGGACCAAGTTCAATGTAACTTGGCAGGAATGTTGCTTTGGTGACCCTCTACCAAGATTGTTCAAGCCTTCATGATACGTCAAAACATAGCTAAAATCGTGCCGATCGGAAATCCAAGATGGCCGCCATCTTGAAAATCTATTTTTCGCTTCTTCTCCTGAACCGAAAGGCCAATTGACTCTAAACTTGCTAGGAAGCATTGGGGTGACTTGTAGATATAAAATAGCTAAAATCATGCCGATCGGAAATCCAAGATGGCCGCCATGGCCGCAATCTTGAAAATCTATTTTTTGCTTCTTCTCCTGCACCGAAAGGCCAACTGACTCCAAACTTGCTAGTAAGCATCGGGGTGACTTGTAGATCAAAAATAGTTAAAATCATGCTGATCGGAAATCCAAGATGGCCGCCATGGCAGCAATCTTGAAAATCTATTTTTCGCTTCTTTTCCTTACCCCCAAAAGCCATTTGACTCCAAACATGGTAGGAAACATCGGGGTGACCTGTAGATAAAAAATAGCTAAAATCGTGCCGATAGTAAATCCAAGATGGCCGCCATGGGGGCCATCTTGAAAATCTATTTTTCGCTTCTTCTCCTAACCCCAAATGCTAATTGACTCGAAACTAGGTAGGAAGCAACGGGGTGACTTATAGATCAAAAGTCGCTAAAATCATTCCAATCAGAAATCCAAGATGGCCATGGACGCCATCGTGGATTTCCGATCGGCACGGTTTTAGCTATTTTTGGTCTACAAGTCACCCTGATGCTTCCTACCTAGTTTAAAGCCAATAAGCCTTTCAGTTCAGGAGAAGAAATGAAAAATAGATTTTCAAGATGACCACCATGGCAGCCATCTTGGATTTTTGATTGGCACCATTTTAGCTATTTTTTATCTACAAGTCACCCCAATGCTTCCTAGCAAGTTTTGAGTCAATTGACCTTTCGGTTCAGGAGAAGAAGCGAAAAATAGATTTTCAAGATGGCGGCCATCTTGGATTTCCGATCGGCACGATTTTAGCTATTTTTTTTATCTACAAGTCACCCCGATGCTTCCTACCACGTATCGAGTCAATTGGCCCAGGGGTGTAGGAGGGGTAGGCCTTTAAAGCAATTGTTGACGCCGCACGATGGACGACGCATGACGGACGACGGACATTGACTAACCACAATAGCTCACCATGAGCACTTGGTGCTCAGGTGAGCTAATAAGCCCACGGGTGTAGGAGTAGGTTTTTAAAGCAATTGTTGGCGCCGCACATTGACTGACCACAATAGCTCACCTTTGAGCACTTTGTGCTCTGGTGAGCTTATAAACATAACAAACTCCATATCATTAGAAAGAGAATTTTATTGACATTTTAAACATATAACCACAAAATGTGAAAAACAAAAATAATTTGAATAATTGGATTTACACTGGTCAGGTAATTTTCCACTATTCTTAATCCATGACTGGGAGCTGCTGGGGTTGCTAAAGTAAAACCTATTGATTATCGTTTATACAATCGGATATCCCATAACTGGATCCAAATAATATATCATTATAGCATACCGTAAAATCTCTAACAGACGCCCGGGCGTTTATTAGAATCATTATCTTTCATGAAGAGGTGGATGGGCGTTTATTAGAGGCTATAGAAACCTGCAAATCACATATGAAGGTCCAAAACGATCAGTTTCTTTCTAATGGCCGTCATCTTGTTTTCTCAGAAAATGACTGGTGATACAATAGTCGTGCCTTAGAACAGAATAGTAGTAGTACCACATCTCTCTTTATTTTGCGAGTATCATTAACACTTTTCTCGTTTCGCGTAAAATGGCAAAATACATAAAACCTTTATTTTGTTTGACTTGTTTAATTTCCGATCCTTCGAATCCAATGTCACAAAAAAGTTCCTATGAATCAACATCGGAGGCAAGGCTCTCCTGTCTGTCTGTCATTTAGCTTCATTAACAAGTATAGTTTGGCCACTGAGGCTTCATTAGGGAGTATAAGCTAACATGATGAATTTATAATACACGATCTCCCGCATCGGGCCTCTTTGCAGTTCTGCAAATATGCTGCCAGCTGCGATTACGTATTATGAATTTGCGAGGGGCAGTCCAACGTGTGTACTCTCTCATATATTTCTTCCTATGTTCTATACATAACCAAAGACGTGTATTATTTACGTCCTTGACATAACTGACATTAAATCAGCTGAATTTATTGAAGATTTAACCCTTTTTATGACAGTGGAATCTTCCGCCTAATAAGTTTTGAGCACTCCTTTTGCAGTAATAGGTTTGTTTTGTTTATGGTAAAATTAACAGAAACGTGTGAACTTTAAGCAAAAACAGTGTAGACCATGATCAGATGCTGCGGTGGTCGATGCGGCGTCTGATCTGGGTCTATACTGTTTGCCAATGTCCCGCTAGGCATACCGTATATTGGCTGAATACTCTCAATGGTTGACTAATATTTTTTCAACTTACTGTGCAGTGTAGTGTAATCAAATTTAATTTTCTGTGTAGTTGTAGCTCATTGTTTATTGATCAACCTTAATCGACCACGTGTTTATGGATGCTGGCTCTAAAACTTTCCGCGGGAAAATGCTGCGGTGCCGCCTTTGATGTTAGGAAGACACGCGTCAAACACACGATGGCGGTCAGCAAGATCGTGTCGGTCAAATATGTTATTAAAGGTCACCATGTTTACCGGATTACTTATTCTTGTGGGACAAACTTGGATTGTTTCTTTGAGCCTGATAATCAGCATAGTGACAGTGCGATCATTGTAAAGAAAGGCGATAATACTGTCGGACATATTCCGGAAGGTTTATGTCAGTCTTTGACACAGTTGCACAAGGAGGGCAGTATTGTTCATATCACTTCCGAAATTACTCCGCTGCAGAAGGGACTTTTGTTCAAGGCGGAGGACTGGAAATTCCCTGTATTTACGATTTAATTTGGACCACAAGAGAAAAAGATTTTTGCGTTCGGCGATCAAGCAACAAATTTGGAAACTTTCAGCATAAGGTAAGGTCTTTTTTTTCCAGCGGGCGTTTAATAGAGGCTGTAATTATTCGAGAATTGTCCAAAAAAATCGCCATTTTTAACATCCAAATCGGGGGGTGGGCGTTTATTAGAGCCTGGGCGTCTAATAGAGATTTTACGGTATGCGCTTTATTTTTCTATATTACTTAAAATGCAACAGCATAAAATAGCATAACTAGGGTAATTTAAGATATACAGTAGGTTGTTTCAAGACAAAGCAGATTTCGCAACCATAGTTCTAGTCAATGAGTCTTTCATAATACTCTTAATTTGTAGGTCTCATTATGAGACCTTTCGCCCACATTTCTAAAATTAGAGTTTCAAATAATCGATAGTGAAAAAAAATTATCAATAGTTGCTGATAGTGGGCCCATCCGATTAGTTTTTGATTATTTTCGATTAATCGGCACAATACTAATATATATATGCACAGTGGGGGTACTGGGGTAAAAAAGTTGACGATTCATCCACACGTCCTATGCAGCATTTTTTGTGTTATTCTGACTCAAAAGAAAATGTCATACAGACGCTAGTGGTGACATTATTGACTTAAAACCCATTTAAACTTCCCTCGGGACCTGTCTGCTGTTTTTTCTGAAAGCTTGTTACAAAACAGATGTACAGTTTTTTGTATTAACTCACATCTATTTGTCTCAGTCTATTACACTCTCTCTCTCTCTCTCTCTCTCTCTCTCTCTCTCTCTCTCTCTCTCTCTCTCTCTCTCTCTCTCTCTCTCTCTCTCTCTCTCTCTATATATATATATATATATATATACTCTTTTTTATTAAGTAATTATGCAGTTTGCAATAATTTGAATTTTTTCTAGGTTTTAACTGGCACGGTTTATGGTTACCAACTTTCATAAATGCACATTGTCAACTTTGTATTAAACAAATAGTTGATTATTTATATATAAAAAAGAAGAATTGTAAAAAGTGTCTTACAAAGAAAGAGGAGAAAGACTTTTGTAAAGGACACGCAATTTGTAAACAGTGTAGATCCAATAAGCAAAATGAAACTAACAAACAAGAGGCCCACGGGCCACTCACCTGAGTGACATAGCCACTGCAGATATGCAGATGTTATGCAACATTTTTCCAATCCTGTCATCCCAACTAATGAAAAGATCATCATTTAAGCAGTTCTTAATTTTGAAGAAGAATATATATGGCATGCCAGTCAATGGAGCGTGATCATTTGAACAAAACTCTAAATGGCGGCCAGCTTGGATTTAAGATCGGCACGATTTTAGCTATTTTTGATTTACGAGTCACCCCATTGCTTCTTACCAAGTTTCGAGTCAACTGGCCTTTCAGTTCAGAAGAAGAAGGGAAAAATAGATTTTCAAGATGGCTGCCATTTTAGCTATTTTTCATCTACAAGTCAACCCAATGTCTCCTAACAAGTTTGGAGTCAATTGGCCTTTCGGTGCAGGAGAAGAAGCTAAATATAGATTTTCAAGATCGCTGCCATGGTGACCATCTGGGATTTCAGATCAGAATGATTTTAGCTATTTTTGATCTACAAGTCACCCAAATGCTTCCTACTAAGTTTCAAGTCAATTTACTTTTGGGTTTAGGAGAAGAAGTGAAAAATAGATTTTCAAGATAGCTGCCATGGTGGCCATCTTGGATTTACGATCGGCATGATTTTAGCTTTTTTTGATCTACGTCACCCAAATGCCTCCTACCAAGTTTCGAGTCAACTGGCCTTTTGGTTCAGGAGAAGAAGCGAAAAATAGATTTTTCAAGACGGCTGCCATGGCACCCATCATGGATTTCCGATCGGCACGATTTTAGCTATTTTTGATCTACAAGTCACCCTGTTTTTGTTTGTGTTGAGGTTTTACGGCCCAGTCAACCCAATGGGGTCATGTCGAGCGCGGTCAGTTAACCTAACCACACGTTTCCTGGGCAGGCTTTGTCCTCTAAGCGGTTAACCAGTATTGTGCACATTCTTTCGCCAGAAACTGACAACTGCCCTTCTTGAATCAGCGGAAAGGGAGAAAATGACCGTAGAAAATATTTCATGATCAATCTCCATGAAAGAATGTTGCCGACCTCGGCGGGGGTCGAACCCGCGACCTCCTGGTCTCCAGTCGGACGCGCATCCAACTGAGCTGCCGAGGCCGGCTCTACAAGTCACCCTGATGCTTCCTAGCAAGTTTGGAGTCAAATGGCCTTTCGGTTCAGGAGAAGAAGCGAAAAATAGATTTTCAAGATGACTGCCATGGCAGCCATCTTGGATTTCCGATAGGCACAATTTTAGCTATTTTTGATCTATAAGTCACCCCAAAGCTTCCTACCAAGTTTGGCTCCTTGGTTTAGGAGTAGAAGTGAAAAAAAGATTTTCAAGATGGCTGCCATGGCGGCCATCTTGGATTTCTGATCGGCACGATTTTAGCTATTTTATATCTACAAGTCACCCTGATGCTTCCTAGCAAGTTTGGAGTCAATTGGCCTTTCTGTTCAGGAGAAGAAGCGAAATATAGATTTTCAAGATGGCGGCCATGGCGGCCATCTTGGATTTCCTATCGGCACGATTTTAGCTATTTTTGATCTACAAGTCACCCTGATGCTTCCTAGCAAGTTTGGAGTCAATTGGCCTTTCGGTTCAGAAGAAGAAGCGAAAAATAGATATTCAAGATGGCTGCCATGGCGGCCATCTTGGAATTCCGATCGGCACGATTTTAACTATTTTTGATGTACAAGTCACCCTGATGCTTCCTAGCAAGTTTGGAGTCAATTGGCCTTTGGGTTCAGGAGAAGAAGCGAAAAATAGATTTTCAAGATGGCAGCCATGGTGGCCATCTTGGATTTCCGACCGGCACTATTTTAGCTACTTTTGATCTACAAGTCACCCTGATGCTTCCTAGCAAGTTTGGAGTCAATTGGCCTTTTGGTTCAGGAGAAGATGCGAAAAATAGATTTTCAAGATGGCGGCCATCTTGGATTTCCGATCGGCACGATTTTAGCTATTTTTGATCTACAAGTCACCCTCATTGTTAGAAATTAACTTTTTTTATAAGTAGCAAGTAGTTGCTACCTGGTCTGAAAGTAGGTAGCAAAATGCATCTACATGGCAGCAAAAGATGTTGCCCCCGTGTCATGGGTTAAACCTTCACAAGCTAAGCATATTTAGCAGACAGCATTTTCAAAGTATTTTTCTACTTAAGCAAAAATCAGGATTGACATACTTGTGAACTGTCTGCTTAGCAGAAATTCACATGAAACAACAAGCCTAATTTGCACTGAGGACATTCACAACACAAAGTTGATAGTGTTCAGGGCACTATACCAGGTAGCAACTTTTTGCTACCAACAGTTTTACCAGGTAGCAAACTGAATTTTCAGGTAGCAAATTTGCTACTTGCTACTGTTAATTTCGAACCCTGCACCCTGATGCTTCCTAGCAAGTTTGGAGTCAATTGGCCTTTCAGTTCAGGAGAAAAAGCAAAAAATAGATTTTCAAGATGGCGGCCATCTTGGATTTCCGATCGGAACTATTTTAGCTATTTTTGATCTACAAGTCACCCTGATGCTTCCTACCAAGTATCAAGTCAATTGGCCCAGGGGTGTAGGAGAAGTAGGCTTTTAAAGCAATTGTTGACACCGCACGGCAGACGACGCACGACGGACATTGACTGACCACAATAGCTCACCATGAGCACTTTGTGTTTAGGTGAGCTAACAACAGGGGAGACAAAAAATAATAGACGGCAATGAAGAACAACGTGCAGAATTTTGCAGAGAAGCAACAGAGAATGACAACAGCTGTTTAATAACACCCACACAATATGAAAAACTAAACAAGAGGCCCACGGGCCACAGGTCGCTCACCTGAGTGACATAGCCACTGCAGATATGCAGATGTTATGCAACATTTTTCCAACCCTGTCATCGCAACTAATGAAAAGATCATCATTTAAGCAGTTCTTAATTTTGATGAAGAATATATATGGCATGCCAGTCAATGGAGCGTGATCATTTGAACAAACTCTAAAAGGCCACCAGCTTGGATTTACTATTGGCACGATTTTAGCTATTTTTGATCTACGAGTCACCCGAATGCTTCCTATCAAGTTTCAAGTCAACTGGCCTTTTGCTTCAGGAGAAGAAGCGAACAATTTTTCAAGATGGCTACCATGGCGGCCATCTTGGATATCCGATTAGCACGATTTTAGCTATTTTTGATCTACAAGTCACCCCAATGTCTCCTACCAAGTTTGGAGTCAAATGGTCTTTCTGTGCAGGAGAAGAAGCTAAATATAGATTGGCATGATTTTAGCTATTTTTGATCTACAAGTCACCCAAATGCCTCCTACCAAATTTCGAGTCAACTGGCCTTTCGGTTCAGGAGAAGCGAAAAATAGATTTTCAAGATAGCTGTCATGGCACCCATCCTGGATTTTCGATGGGTAAGATTTTAGCTATTTTTGATCTATAAGTCACCCCGATGCTTCCTAGCAAGTTTGGAGTCAACTGGCCTTTTGGTTCAGGAGAAGAAGCGACAAATAGATTTTCAAGATGGCCACCATGGCGGCCATCTTGGATTTCCGATAGGCCATCTTTAGCTATTTTTGATCTATAAGTCACCCCAAAGCTTCCTACCAAGTTTGGAGTCAATTGGCTTTTGGGTTTAGGAGTAGAAGCGAAAAATAGATTTTCAATATGGCTGCCATGGCGGCCATCTTGGATTTCTGATCGGCATGACTTTAGTTATTTTTGATCTACAAGTCACCCTGATGCTTCCTAGCAAGTTTGGAGTTAATTGGCCTTTCGGTTCAGGAGAAGAAGCGAAAAATAGATTTTCAAGATGGCGGCCATCTTGGATTTCCTATCAGCAAGATTTTAGCTACTTTTGATCTACAAGTCACCCTGATGCTTCCTAGCACGTTTGGGGTCAACTGCCCTTTCAGTTCAGGAGAAGAAGCAAAAAATAGATTTTCAAGATGGCTGCCATGGCGGCCATCTTGGATTTCCGATCTGCATGACTTTACCTATTTTTGATCTACAAGTCACCCTGATGCTTCCTAACAAGTTAAGAGTCAATTGGCCTTTCAGTTCAGGAGTAGCGAAAAAAAGATTTTCAAGATGGCGGCCATGGCGACCATCTTGGATTTCCGATCGGCACGATTTTAGCTACTTTTGATCTACAAGTCACCCTGATGCTTCCTAGCAAGTTTGGAGTCAATTGGCCTTTCCATTCAGGAGATGTAGCGAAAAATAGATTTTCAAGATGGCGGCCATGGTGGCCATCTTGGATTTCCGATCGGCACGATTTTAGCTACTTTTGATCTACAAGTCACCTTGATGCTTCCTAGCAAGTTTGGAGTCAATTGGTCTTTCGGTTCAGGAGAAGATGCGAAAAATAGATTTTCAAGATGGCAGTCATTGGGGCCATCTTGGATTTCCGATCGGCAAGATTTTAGCTATTTTTGATCTACAAGTCACCCTGATGCTTCCTAGCAAGTTTGGAGTCAACTGGCCTTTAGGTTCAGGAGAAGAAGCGAAAAATAGATTTTCAAGATGGCGGCCATCTTGGATTTCCGATCGGAACGATTTTATCTTTTTTTGATCTACAAGTCACCCCGATGCTTCCTACCAAGTATCAAGTCAATTGGCCCAGGGGTGTAGGACGAGTAGGCTTTTAAAGCAATTGTTGACGGACATTGACTGACCACAATAGCTCACCATGAGCACTTCGTGCTCAGGTGAGCTAAAAAGAGGGACATAATGGCCCTGAAATTCTCACCTGAGCATCATAGCACTTTAAGAACCTGATCTAGAACTGATCAAGGCAAACATTCTGATCAAAATTCAAAATGATTATATTAACAAGTAAGACAATGTAGCATGTCTAATGGACTGTGAAATAAAGGTCAAGGTCAGATATGGATGACTGCACTCAAGAGGCTATGCTAAGATGTATGCATGTACTAAGTATCACTGGCTGCAGGAGCAATAGTTACTGAGAAACTGACCTAAAACAAACACTTCACAAGTACCAAATATCACTCTATAGGACCAATAATTACTGAGAAACTGATCTAAATGGAAACAAGAGGCCAACTGGCCATGGGTCGCTCACCTGAGTGACATAGCCACTGCAGATATGCAGATGTTATGCAACATTTTTCCAATCCTGTCATCGCAACTAATGAAAAGATCATCATTTAAGCAGTTCTTTATTTTGAAGAAGAAGATATATGGCATGCCAGTCAATTGAGTGTGATCATTTGAACAAACTCTAAATGGCAGCCATCTTGGATATCCGACTGGCACGATTTTAGCTATTTTTGATCTACAAGTCACCCCAATGCTTCCTACCAAGTTTGGTGTCAACTGGCCTTTTGGTTCAGGAGAAGAAGCGAAAAATAGGTTTTCAAGATGGCTGCCATGGCCGCCCTCTTGGATTTCCGATAGGCATGATTTTAGCTATTTTTGATCTATAAGTCACCCCAATGCTTCCTACCAAGTTTGGAGTCAATTGGCTTTTGGGGTTTAGGAGTAGAAGCGAAAAATAGATTTTCAAGATGGCGGCCATGGCGGCCATCTTGGATTTCGGATCGACACGATTTTAGCTATTTTTGATCTACAAGTCATCCTGATGCTTCCTACCAAGTTTGGAGTCAATTGGCCTTTCGGTTCAGGAGAGGAAGCCAAAAATAGATTTTCAAGATGGCAGCCATCATCGATTTCCGATCGGCACGATTTTAGCTACTTTTGATCTACAAGTCACCCTGATGCTTCCCAGCAAGTTTGGAGTCAATTGGCCTTTCGGTTCAGGAGAAGCGAAAAATAGATTTTCAAGATGGCAGCCAAGGCGGCAATCTTGGATTTCCGATCGGCACGATTTTAGCTATTTTTGATCTTCAAGTCACCCTGATGCTTCCTAGCAAGTTTGGAGTCAACTGGCCTTTCGGTTCAGGAGAAGAAGCGAAAAAATAGATTTTCAAGATGGCGGCCATGGCGGCCATGTTGGATTTCCGATCGGCACGATTTTAGCAATTTTTGATCTACAAGTCACCCTGATGGTTCCTAGCAAGTTTGGAGTCAATTGGCCTTTCGGTTCAGGAGAAGAAGCGAAAAATAGATTTTCAAGATGGCGGCCATGGCGGCCATCTTGGATTTCCGATTGGAACTATTTTAGCTATTTTTGATCTACAAGTCACCCCGATGCTTCCTACCAAGTATCAAGTCAATTGGCCCAGGGGTGTAGAAGGAGTAGGCTTTTAAAGCAATTGTTGGCGCCGCACGACGGATGACGCACGATGGACGACGGACATTGACTGACCACAATAGCTCACCATGAGCACTTTGTGCTCAGGTGAGCTAATAAAAGAAGATGTTAAAAAATGAAAAAAATAAAAAAAAAAAATATATTGCCGATATGACCAAAACTTTAGTTATTTGCAAAAAATATACCTATTATATATTAAAATTTGCACACTATTACCTCTAAACAATATGCTGCGAAAAGTTTACAAAAACTTTCAAAGGGGCATAAATCTGCAAATATTTGGTGCACTGTAACCTTGAAACAAGAGGCCCATGGGCCACGGGTCGCTCACCTGAGTGACATAGCCACTGCAGATACGCAGATGTTATGCAACATTTTTCCAATCCTGCCATCGCAACTAATGAAAAGATCATCATTTAAGCAGTTCTTTATTTTGAAGAAGAAGATATATGGCATGCCAGTCAATTGAGTGGGATCATTTGAACAAACTCTAAAAGACAGCCAGCTTGGATTTACGATCGGCACGATTTTAGCTATTTTTGATCTACGAGTCACCCCAATGCTTCCTACCAAGTTTTTCGAGTCAACTGGCCTTTCAGTTCAGGAGAAGAAGCGAAAAATAGATTTTCAAGATGGCTGCCATGGCGTCCGATGGATATCCGATTGGCACGATTTCAGCTATTTTTGATCTACAAGTCACCCCAATGTCTCCTACGAAGTTTGGAGTCAATTGGCCTTTCGGTGCAGGAGAAGAAGCTAAATATAGATTTTCAAGATGGCGGCCATGGTGGCCATCTGGGATTTCTGATCAGAACGATTTTAGCTATATTTGATCCACAAGTCACCCTGATGCTTCCTACTAAGTTTCGAGTCAAGTGACTTTTGGGTTTAGGAGAAGAAGCGAAAAATAGATTTTCAAGATAGCCGCCATGGCGGCCATCTTGGATTTACGATCGGCATTATTTTAGCTATTTTTGATCTACAAGTCACCCAAATGCTTCCTACCCAAGTTTCGAGTCAACTGGCCTTTCGGTTCAGGAGAAAAAGCGAAAAATAGATTTTCAAGATGGCTGCTATGGCGCCCATCCTGGTTTTACGGTCGGCATGATTTTAGCTATTTTTTATCTACAAGTCACCCCGATGCTTCCTACCAAGTTTAGAGTCAACTGGCCTTTCGGTTCAGGAGAAGAAGCGAAAAATAGATTTTCAAGATGGCTGCCATGGCGGCCATCTTGGATTTCCGATAGGCACGATTTTAGCTAATTTTGATCTATAAGTCACCCAATGCCTCCTTCCAAGTTTGGAGTCAATTGGCTTTTGGGTTTAGGAGTAGAAGCGGAAAAAATATTTTCAAGATGGCGGCCATGGTGGCCATCTTGGATTTCCGATCGGCACGATTTTAACTACTTTTTATCTACAAGTCATCCTGATGCTTCCTAGCAAGTTTGGAGTCAATTGGCCTTTCGGTTCAGGAGAAGAAGCAAAAAATAGATTTTCAAGATGGCCGCCATGGCGGCCATCTTGGATTTCTGATCGGCACGATTTTAGCTATTTTATGATCTACAAGTAACCCTGATGCTTCATACCAAGTTTGGAGTCAATTGGCCTTTCGGTTCATGAGAAGAAGCGAAAATAGATTTTCAAGATGGCGGCCATCTTGGATTTCCGATCGGCACGATTTTAGCTATTTTTGATCAACAAGTCACCCTGATGCTTCCTAGCAAGTCTGGAGTCAACTGGCCTTTCGGTTCAGGAGAAGAAGCGAAAAATAGATTTTCAAGATGGCGGCCATCTTGGATTTCAGATCCGCACGATTTTATCTATTTTTGATCTACAAGTCACACTGATGCTTCCTAGCAAGTTTGGAGTCAATTGGCCTTTTCGGTTCAGGAGAAGAAGCGAAAAATAGATTTTCAAGATGGAGGCCATGGCGGCCATTTTTCGATTTCCGATAGGCACGATTTTAGCTATTTTTGATCTATAAGTCACCCCACTGCCTCCTACCAAGTTTGGAGTCAATTGGCTTTTGGGTTTAGGAGTAGAAGTGAAAATAGATTTTCAAGATGGTGGCCATGGCGGCCATCTTGGATTTCCGATCGGCACGATTTTAGCTATTTTTGATCTACAGTCATCCTGATGCTTCCTAGCAAGTTTGGAGTCAATTGGCCTTTCGGTTCAGGAGAAGAAGCGAAAAATAGATTTTCAAGATGGCTGCCATGGCGGCCATCTTGGATTTCTGATTGGCACGATTTTAGCTACTTTTGATCTACAAGTCACCCTGATGCTTCCTAGCAAGTTTGGAGTCAATTGGCCTTTCGGTTCAGGAGAAGAAGCGAAAAAAAGATTTTCAAGATGGCGGCCATGACGGCCATCTTGGATTTCCGATCATCACGATTTTAGCTATTTTAGATCTACAAGTCACCCTGATGCTTCCTACCAAGTATCAAGTCAATTGGGCCAGGGGTGTAGGAGGAGTAGGCGTTTAAAGCAATTGTTGACGCCGCACGACGGACGACGCACGACGGACGACGGACATTGACTTACCACAATAGCTCACCATGAGCACTTTGTGCTCAGGTGAGCTAATAATATGGGCTGCTCCACATCATCGAGTAACTATTTCTAAAGTTTCAGCTTGATCGGATGTAAATTGTATGAGGATTTAGCCGAAAACAAAAAAATTAATAGAAATTTTCAAAGGGGTTTAACTCTGCTAATATTTGGTGGACTGTAACCTTGAAATAATATGCTCTGCTCCACATCATGGTCTAACTACAAATCAAGTTTCAGCTTGATAGGATATATACTGTAGGAAGATTTAGCCGGAAACGAAAAGTTTACTGAAATTTTCAAAGGGGCATAACTCTGCTAATATTTGATGGACTGTAACTTCGAATCAATATGCGCTGCTCCACATCATGGTCTAACTGTACATGAAGTTTCAGCTTGATTGGATGTATACTGTAGGAGGATTTAGCCAGAAACGAAATATTAATAGAAATTTTCAAAGGGGTATAACTGTGCTAATATTTGGTGGACTGTAACCTTGAAATAATATGCTCTGCCCCACATCATGGTCTAACTACAAATCAAGTTTCAGCTTGATCGGATGTAAACTGTAGAAGGAGTTAGTCGGAAACGAAAAGTCTACTGAAATTTTCAAAGGGGCATAACTCTGCTAATATTTGGTGAACTGTAACCTCGAAATAATATGCGCTGCTCCACATCATGGTCTAACTATATATGAAGTTTCAGCTTGATCGGATGTAAAATGTAAGAGTTAACCGGAAATGAAAAGTTTACAGAAATTTTCTAAGGGGCATAACTCTGCAAACATTTGGTGGACTGTAACCTCGAAACAATATGCGCTGCACCACATCATGGTCTAACTATATATCATGTTTCAGCTTGATCGGATGTAAACTGTAGGAGGAGTTAGCCGCAAACGAAAAAGTTTACGGATGAACGGACGCCATACCCAGTAACATAATACGTCCCGTTTTTCAAAGGGGCGTATAAAAATGTGGCCTCTAGAGCATCAACAAGGTTTTCCTTTGATTTGGCCAGGTGACCTAGTTTCTGATATCAAGTGACCCAGTTTTAAACTAGATCTAGAAATCATCAAGACGAACATTTTGAGCAATATTAATGATGATTATTTAAAAAATGTGACCTCTGGAGTGTTAACAGTTTTCTGCTGATTTGGCCTGCTGACCTAGTTTTTGACCCCATGTGACCCAGTTTCGAACTTGACCTAGAAATCATCAAGACAAACATTTTGAGCAAGATTTATGACGATTGCTTCAAAAATGTGACCACTAGAGTGTTAACAAAATTTTTTGCTGATTTGGCCTGGTGACCTAGATTTTGACCCCAAGTGACCCAGTTTAGAACTTGACCTAGAACTCATCAAGACAACCATTTTGAGCAAGATTCATGATGATTGCTTCAAAAATGTGACTGCTAGAGTGTTAACAAGGTTTTCTGCTGATTTGGCCCGGTGACTTAGTTTTTCATCCCAAGTGACCCAGTTTCAAACTTGACCTAGAAATCATCAAGACAAACATGTTGAGCAAGATTCATGATGATTGCTTAAAAAAAGTGACCGCTAGAGTGTTAACAAAGTTTTCCGCTGATTTGGCCTGGTGACCTAGTTTTTGACCCCAAGTTACCCAGTTTCAAACTTGACCTAGAACTCATCAAGACAAAACATTTAAGCAAGATTCATGATGACTGCTTCAAAAATGTGACCGCTAGAGTGTTAACAAGGTCTTAGCTGATTTGGCCAGGTGACCTAGTTTTTGACCCCAAGTGACCTAGTTTCAAACTTGACCTAAAAATCATCAAGACAAACATTTTGAGCAAGAGTCAAGATGATTGCTTGAAAAATGTGACCGCTAGAGTGATAAGGTTTTCTGCTGATTTGGCCAGGTGACCTAGTTTTTGACCCAAGGTGACCCAGTTTCGAACTTGACCTAGAAATCATCAAGACAAACATTTTGAGCAAGATTCATGATGATTGCTTAAACAAGTCACCCTGATGCTTCCTAGCAAGTTTGGAGTCAATTGGCCTTTCGGTTCAGGAGAAGAAGCAAAAAATAGATTTTCAAGATGGATGTCATGGCGGCCATCTTGGATATCCGATTGGAATGATTTTAGCTATTTTTGATCTATAAGTCACGCCAATGCTTCCTACCATGTTTGGTCAATTGGCTTTTGGGTTTAGGAGAAGAAGCAAAAAATAGATTTTCAAGATGGCTGCCATGGCGGCCATCTTGGATTTCCGATCGGCACGATTTTACCTATTTTTGATCTACAAGTCACCCTGATGCTTCCTAGCAAGTTTGGAGTCAATTGGCCTTTCGGTCAGGAGAAGAGGCGAAAAATAAATTTTCAAGATGGTGGCCAGCTTGGATTTCCAATCAGCATGATTTTAGCTATTTTTGATCTACAAGTCACCCTGACGCTTCCTAGCAAGTTTGGACTCAATTGGCCTTTTGGTTCAGGAGAAGCAGCGAAAAATAGATTTTCAAGATGGCGGCCATGGCAGCCATCTTGGATTTCCGATCGAAACGATTTTAGCTATTTTTGATCTAAAAGTCACCCTGATGCTTCCTACCAAGTATGGAGTCAATTGGCCCAGGGGTGTAGGAGGAGTAGGCTTTTGTTGCAATTGTTGACGCCGCACGACACGACGCACGACGGACATTGACTGACCACAATAGCTCACCGTGAGCACTTCGGGCTCAGGTGAGCTAAAAATGTGACCTCTGGAGTGTTAACAGTTTTCTGCTGATTTGGCCTGGTGACCTAGTTTTTGACCAGATGTGACCCAGTTTTGATCCTGACCTAGAAATCATCAAGACAAACATTTTGAGCAAGATTCATGATGATTGCTTCAAAAATGTGACCGCTAGAGTGTGACGACACAG
The DNA here is from genome assembly GCA_964016985.1 of Anodontia alba. NCBI lineage: Eukaryota > Metazoa > Mollusca > Bivalvia > Lucinida > Lucinidae > Anodontia > Anodontia alba. Next base: position 42,212,560 of record OZ024828.1, read on the forward strand.
AAAGGGAACACCAAAGGGAACAGTTTCTTTTTTTTCTTACGTAGGGTACCTTTTCACCTACATAAGGCCATTTTCGCCTTAACCCTACGTAGCTAGTAAAACATCATGCGATGTTACCATAAATAACTTAAGTACACAGGTTGCCCGTGTAACACGCGTATAATCCATGTGGTGACGTAATACCGGCCCTATATAAACTCCACCGTAAATGATTCCCATAAGGGCGAAATTGTACAACAGAAGTGTCAGAGGACACATTCTCAGCTGTATGGGATTCATTTCGCCCTTCATTCACCTTACAGGCCCTTAGAGCCTGAACAACAGATAAAGATGTGTTGTTAGCAGACGCCCACAGAGGCGAGGTTGAAATTAAAGATGTGTTGTTAGCAGACGCCCATAGAGGCGAGGTTGAAATATGGTGAAATTACGGTCGCCAAGGCGCCAGATCACCTAGAAATTTTTTCTATCAACTAAGGATATGAATATGAAATATAATTAATTAAACAGGATCCTTAAGGAAATAACTAGTATGTTATAAAGTGTTAAAAAATATATAAAGGGCCCGTATTAACATATAAAGAATTCGGAAGATAACCCAGCATATTCTCTTCGCATCGGCCCAGGGTTCAGCACACTTGGGTGGAGTCGTATTGATATTGTTAAACAATTTGGCTAACTTACCAAGTTAGTCAAATTGTAAAACATATCAGTCACCACCCGTGTTGAGCTACCGTAGCCGACGCGAAGAGTATACAGTACAGCTTTCACGATGGTTATATCGTTCGCTCTAATGCGCGATCGCGGAAAAGATTAAATCCCACGCTATTCCCGCGCTAAACCCGCGCTTAACCCACGCTAAATCCGCGCTCAGCTCGCGCTGGGATATCATGCAGCGTGAAAACGATCACGCTCGCGCTAGCTTCCACTCTTATCCAGGCTCACCTTATGCAGTTTCAGGTAAAAATGCTCGAGTTATCTGAACGTAAAATTTTGAATATAAAAAAAGTATGTGCACATTTCTCTTAACATACATGTACAACAAAATAGAATAATGATTTATAATTGACTTATTATGTTTAGTCAGAACACAAAGAAACTACAAAGTAATGTGTGATTTTGTAGTGTTTTAGTTGTAATTTTATTCTTCCCAACAGCGAAGCCCCAAAACAATCTGCACAATCTGGTCAGGGTCTTCGTTGTTCGCCTTACGTATTCTACACGCTCCCTAGAAGAATCGTAGCAGAATGTACAGATGCCGACAATCACGTTTTCCCCTAAACCTGACAAATTCTATATTCAGGCTGGCTCATTTTTCCCGTGTCACTTTAGCAGCGGAAATGTCCTTTTTCAAACCATCTTATTGTTTGTTTACCAATTTATCATGCTTCTCTTCCTAAGTCGGAATTCCCGCCTTTCACCCATTATTTTCAAGGTTAGCACGTGCTGCTGCTGCAAAGAAAACTGCTTGAACCTCTGGAGCGCTGCTGAAATATACCCTTGCGGACATTCTAGGCAGAGTCTTCCTGGGTAGAAACCAATGCTAAGTTATGAAGATAAGGTGTCTTGCTCAAGGACACAACACTTTGTGCTCCCGGGTATCGAACACGAAATTTCTGGATTACCACTCAGGGCTAATTCAATAGACGACAAATAAACGGTTATTTTTTTTATTTCCCAGAAAACAGCAGATTTGACATTTCATGCAATAGAAAACCGGATTTGACATTTCATGCAATGGAGACAATTTGCATGAAATGTCAAATTGAAGAATGAGAAAAATATTTCAAAATGCTTGTTGAAAATTTTACTCAGAGTGCTGCGTAAAGGTTTGCCAAAAACACTACGCGCACGAGTGTGTGTATGGCAAAACCAACAATAAAATTTGTATGAAGTCAGGTCAGCATGCACACTCTGAACCTGCACATCAGTAGTCTGATCAGAACCTTCGCTAATCAGATGTACCTCCTGTAATCTCTGGATGTAACAAAACATCTTGTGCGACAACTGCACATTCTGATCAGAGCATTCGCTGATCGTATTAACCTTAGATAGCCGGACTGTCCAAAGCGGGATCAACAGTGCGACTGCAATAGCACATTCTGATCAGACCTTGGGGTGGGGGAGGGGGCGGTAACTTTGGGGTAGTTCTGGTACGGGTGTGCGAGCCAGTATTTCAAAACCTACCCTATTCATATACCCGCCTTTGAAAAAAAAAAAACGGACCCATTCATATACTTGATCATCTAAAATGTTGACCATTTCTTTGATTTTTTTGTACCCACTTTTTTGCTGGTTGTTACACAAATATCACAGTCAATTCATGTAATACCAAGAGGATAAGCAGCCTCGAAAAATCTCTGAGCGAAAAACATGTGCATATACCAGGATGTCAGAAAAATGGGCCCTTTCACATAGGAAACCAGAAAAATCGGGCCATTCATATACTTTTTGCTGAAAAAAGGGGGCCAATCATATACCTGGCAGTGCTGAAAAAGGGGGCTATTCGGCACGCACATCCGTACTATGCCATATATAGGACCCCCGCCCCCGAGGATCAGACCCTTCGATGATCATACAGTATGCACCGTCTGTGCACTCAGGTCTATCCAAGAAGCTTGCTTTATATAGTGGGTCGATGCACAGACTGACCTGAGTCTTTGCTGGTCATACATACATTGTAGTATTGTAGGTTTTGTCCGGCGCGGGCATCGTAAATTATACTTCATTTATAATAACCTTGTACCGACGTAGACGGCCCAGTCAAAACTATTTCGGTCTTGTCGAGTCCGCACACATTTCCGGGGCAGGCAGACATTAGCTGTTAATCATTTCAGCAGAAACTGACAACTGCCCTTCTTTTCTTTCATATACGTTGATGAGTGAGCCTACTTTTGGAGTCATGGCCCTTTGAACATCGAGAATATCATAGTGATTTCTGTAATATATTTGTGTTCGCTCTGTAACTTGAAAACAATTCAAGATATTTTCTTGAAACTTATTAATTTATTAACCGAGTTATGACACTTGCTTGATGTTAGTATAGTGGCGGGGCATGGTGCAATATCTGCGACCCATTTATAAAATATTTAACAGTATGACATATTAGGAAAGGGTGCCTCGGAGTCGGTGGTGTAGTGGTAAAGCTGCTTGCCTTGTAACCCATGCAGGGGTCATGAGTTCGATCCCAGGCTTCTTCAGTCTTTCATATGAGACTTTAAACCAAGGCCCCCATCTCTCCATGACCTAACTGTTAGTTGGACGTAAAACACTCACTCACTCATCTGAATTGTCATCAGCTTGAAGGTGAAAGACACCTTCTGAAGACACCAGTATTGGCTTTAATTAAGAAAAGCATACACTCGGAGAATGATCTTGAAAAGCACAGAGGCCAAAGAAGCTCATACAAACAGCGAAGACTGATTCGCAGGTTGATCTTAGTATTCACTGGTCGCACAGGTCTCATTGTCCTAAAAGTGTTTTCCAAATTGTCATGATTCCTGTTCCCCTAAATTACTTTCATTCCCTTGTTCTCTGCGGCGTCTAATCTGGGTCTGCACTGTTTGCATAGGCCTATCTGTCCCAATACTTAGGTTCTTTATATTTTTAATACGTGCCAGTTTTGTGTTCATTTCTGACGAGAAAAGGCTCTATAAATTAAGTTGTGTTTTTCTCCCGAAGCGGTTTCCCGCCACGATTTCACGTGACGTTACCGCTGCGAGCACGTGGTTTCTTCATGCGGGGCAAGGGAAAGAATGTTGCTTTGTGACTGTTGCATTTTCTGGGTATTTTAATAATCCTAATGTTCTCAATATATAGATGATGTAAAAGAATAACAGTTCCAATATTTATTTTTACCCTGGTAAATGCGGGGTAAGGCCCTCACTCTAGGTTTTACTGTTTAAAGGGAGCTAATTGCATATGCCTTGATAATGAAATTTACGAGTCGAACACAGCATTTCTTTTATGAATCAGGGGCGGATCCAGGACGATTTCTGAAAGGGGTTCGATTTGATCTAATTTCCGTACTTACTCTACGTATTCGGACAGACATGCCTGAGCAAACAGTGTAGACCCAGATCAGACGCCACAGAACGCATTTGAACCTTCACTGAAACGGTGATGTATTTAACAAGAGATTTGTAATCTCTTCTAGAACTGAAGTTTACATGTACATGCCTGTTTGTCACCACAACCGGCAAAATCTGACCGCCCTTGCATCGGAAGATGATCTGAGTCTTCACTGGTCGCACGTCTTATGTCCTAAAAGTGTTTGCAAATTTCCATGTTTCCTGTTCCCCCTCACTAGTTCCATTCCCCTTTTCTCTGCGGCGTCTGATCTGTGTCTACACTTTGCATAGGCCTTTCTGTCCCAATACTTAGGTTCTACTTTTTATACATGCAAGTTTCATATGCAGTTCTGACGAAAAAAATTCTGTATAATTTAACGCACATAAGTGTGTTTTCTCTTAGCTGTATCCGCCTCGATTTCTCGTGACGTTACCGTTACGAGCACGCGGTTTCTTCATGCGGGACAAGGGAATGTGACTGTTGCATCTTCCGGGTATCTCCGCTTGTATTTTTGTAATCTATACTGGAAATGCGAACGTCTCAGAATTGTGTGTCGTCGTCTGGTGGCGTATCATTGCAACTTTGGAAAATATTTTAAGAGAACAAGGGAATGAACCTAATTTTTGGGGACACGGAGTGCGGCGATTGGGAAAACTCATTTGGTACAATGAGACTTTTGCGACTAGTGCAGACTCAGATCAACTTACGCATCCGCATGAGAATGGATGATATAACCTCCACGCTGACTGTACTATATGATGGAAAAACAAATAAATAAAAATCGGCCAGGTATATTTCGTCAAATTACACCAAGGAACTCCGGTTAACGTCGGGCTGTACATGCTGGTCGCATATGCAATAACTCATCTAAACCGCTAACAAAAAAAAAAAAAAAAAAGAAGCATTTTATTGCCAGATTGTGAAATACTTCCCCGACTGGACATAAATTAAGTTGAAGGGGAATCTCAATTTCCCGACGGACAATTTGTATTTGTCGCGTAGGCATTGAGATCACAAATAAGCGAAATGATATAAAACAAGGAAGACTCGGCTCAGGTTGAGCAAGTCCACACATACATGTAGATAATGTGCAATTTTATTTATTGTGCTGTGGTTTTCTGTCAACAGAATGAGAACTTCTGGATCAAAATCTACTGCAAAAGTACCGTGAATCGATCTTTATTCACAGACTCACCTGTGATAGAAATATTTTACTACTGTCGTTAATCCTTTCCACGCTTGTCACGCTCGTGCCAGTAATACGTTTCGCGCTACGATTACGTAACCTCGCGTTCCATTCTTCATGCGTCGCGCAAAACCCACGCTAAACCCGCGCTAAACCCACGCTCATCCCACGCTTGTTTCGCGCTAACGAGCAAAATTTTTTATCGTGGAGCGCGAACGATATAACCTTCGCGAAACTTGTACTGTAGCTGGGGTATGTCAAGACTGTTATTTTTGTGTGTTTGTGTGTAATAGTTAATTAGTGTCATTTCATGTTATTATATGTTGTGTATATATATATATATGTAAGAAAAAAGTTATAAAATCTAACGTTGTTAGAGTTTCTGTGTAGTGGTGCGTATAGGCAAAGCCCAAACCAGAGTCTCATTAAATACGAAATCACCATCCGTACCGTCCTGACCGCTCGAGGGCGTAACATAGAGTGTTAACAAGGTTTTCTGCGATTTGGCCTGGTGACCTAGTTTTTGACCCCAAGTGACCCAGTTTCAAACTTGACCTAGAAATCATCATGACAAACATGTTAAGCAAGATCCATGATGATTGCTTGAAAAACGTGACCACTAGAGTGTTAACAAGCTTTTCTGCTAATTTCGCCAGGTGACCTAGTTTTTGACCCCAGGTGACCCAGTTTCGAACTTGGCCTAGAAATCATCAAGACAAACATTTTGAGCAAGATTCATGATGATTGCTTGAAAAATGTGACCGCTAGAGTGATAACAAAAGGTTTTCCGCTGATTTGGCCAGATGACCTAGTTTTTGACCCCAGGTGATCCAGTTTCGAACTTGACCTAGAAATCATCAAGACAAACATTTTGAGCAAGATTCATGATGATTGCTTGAACAAGTCACCCCGATGCTTCCAAACAAGTTTGGAGTCAATTGGCCTTTCCATTCAGGAGAAGCAAAAAATAGATTTTGAAGATGGCTGCCATGACGGCCATCTTGGATTTCGGATCAGCACGATTTTACGAGGGTGAGTCAATAAGTAACCAGCCTAACTTATTTCCGGTTGAGATCCACCTCTTCTTTTACGATGTAATTGCCCTCTAGTGTGATGCACTTAGACCAACGGTGTTCAAGTGCCATCAGCCCAGAACTGAAAAAGTCAGGGTGGAAGCAAGTTAGTTGCATGTTGCATTTGTTTTAGTTAGCGTAGCAGTGTAAATATGCGGGGACCTCCCAGATCTGTGCTGGCCATTGATTGTTATCTTGTCCATATATTACCATTTGCAAGAAATATGATGTTTTTTAGAACCTTTTCAGAAGTCACAGAATATGATTATATTTTATCAGCGGTGTTTCTGTTGTACTAAAATACAAAAATAACTAGAGAAAAAATAATTACAAGATATTTTTTTGGGACTGCACTGCCCTACTGACCCCAAGTATCTGTGAATATCACTGCTCAGATCATGTTTATCATGACAGATTTTGTTTTCAAGGTTTTCACAACGAATACTGTCGAGTGGCGACCACTGAAAAAGACGGGATTTTGGCGATCTCCAAGTAAAATCGTTGAACATAATTTGGTCGACGTTGTAATATATGCGCGAGGGAATGGTGTGCGTGACACGGTGCAGCTCTACAATGGCAAACCAATATTATATTGAGCGCGAAGGGGTGTAGGTCACTTTCTCGTCGAAAAGAACATACCTTCGTGAACATATCCACATACACTACCGTGGAAACTTGCGGTTCAGTTGTCTTTCCTTTATATTTTTCTGCCACATCGCGCAATTCTGCAACCAAAACAGAAAAATCCATCATTAAATATGGTCTTCTACATTCGCGTGTGCACAGAAACAAACATTTCCACAACAGCGACACCTGCACACGGCAAGCGCAAGGGCATTGGACAAGGGAAACAAATGCTGCAATACGCTTTTGTTTGTTCTTCTTTCTTTCTTTTTTTCTTTCTCCGTATACTGTCTCACGCCCTCGCGGGCATTCTAGGCAGGTGGGCGCTGTCGTGCTGAAAGAAGGAAAATATAGACAAAAGAATAAAGAGGGGCTAGTGAGAGGATAAAAGGTGATAGGGTTAAAATAGTGGGTGAGGTAGAAGGCTTAAAAACAAATTAAAAACATCACTTTTGGGACCTAGGGGCGGGAGTGGTGCAGTTTACCAACTTCTTCCTTCAACGCATCAAGGGTTGGCAAACATGCGACCGATTCAGGGAGGGCATTCCACTGAACTATGGCTAATGGAAAGAACGAATATTTATAGAAGTTTCTGTGGGTGTGACGGAAAGTCATTGAGTGGCAATTTTAGAAGTCCAAGTTTTGGGTTGGATATAGTCTGGGATGGGAACTGCCACGAGCCCATAGACGATCCGGTAAAACAGACATAAACGGGCGTCTGAACTTCTTTGTTCGAGGGTCCGCCATCCTAAGTTTTCTATCATGGATGTGACACTGGACCTATAGTCGTAGTTACTGGTGGTCCATCGTGCGGCTCGGCGCTGAACTTTTTCTATTTGGGAAATCTTATCCTTTGTATGAGGGTCCCATATGGGAGAGGCATATTCTAGTTTGGGACGTGCTAGTCTGTTGTAAGCAGTTTCTCTCACTTTGGGGAGTTTTGTCTTTATGTTTCTATTGAGGAAGCCCAGTGTACTGTTTGCGTTTCCGGTTATTCTGTCTATGTGGGAATTCCAAGACAGGCCAGAAGAGATGTCACCCCAAGTATCTAGCGCTGGTCAAAGCCTCCAGGACCTGTCCATGTAGGTAATACAAGGTATTAATAGGTCTCCTAGAGGCTGTCACCCTCACCACCTGGCACTTTGAGGGGTTGAACTCCATGTCCCATCTGGACTCCCACACAGATAGAGTGTCAAGATCCTTCTGAAGCACTTGTCCATCATTCGAACTCTCAACCGTCAGGTAAACGGCCGTGTCGTCAGCAAACAGACGGACTTTGGAAGTGATACGGTCTGGCAAGTGATTTATGTAGATGAGGAATAGAATCGGCCCCAGCACAGAACCCTGGGGCACTCCTGATGTGACTGGAACCGAGTCTGACTCCTCACCATCTAGGACAACTGACTGCGACCGGTTACCCAGAAAGGCCCTTATCCAGCCAAGTGCTTTTCCTCTGATCCCACACTGGTGGAGCTTCCAAAGGAGTTTGGCGTGATTTACCTTGTCAAAAGCCTTCGAAAAGTCCAACAATATAAGATCAGTTTGTTTACCCACACTTGCACTCCGGGTAAGTTCCCCGACCAACATGGTGAGCTGGGTTTCACATGACCGTTTTTCTCTGAAGCCATGTTGAAGGTCATACAGTAGATCATGTGAATTCATATGCTCAACCACCTGTGATGCCATGATATGCTCGAGGACCTTGCACAGTATGCATGTGAGGGAAATCGGTCTGTAGTTAGCAGCCGATGATTTGTCCCCCTTTTTAAAGATCGGTGTAACAAGAGCGTGACACTAGTCTGCCGGGAGCTTGCCTGTCTGAAGAGATCGCTCAAATAATATTTGTATAATTGGTGCTATCTCTTCTGCAAGCTCCCTTAGAAAAAGGGGTTTTAGCTTATCTGGACCAGCTGCTTTCCCTGGATTAAGTTTCTTTAAGAGTTTTAAGATGACCCCCCACTGAGATATTGAATTCATCCATAGGTGGGGTGGGGTTGAGAGATCCAGCAGGTACAGATTCAGGATTCAGTAATCCCTCATCAACCAAGTCCTGGACTTTCGTGGTGCACAGTCTGGATAGGGTCGGTGTGAAGACCGACTGGAACTGATTCTTCTGAACATTACCCTTTTGAACAGGTTCAGTTATAAGTTTGCTGCCTTGTTTGAGGGGTGGGGAGCCAACCTGGTCTTGCCGGGAGTTTTTCAAAAAAGAGAACAGTTTCTTGCTGTCACAGGCTATAGACGTTTCACTGTCTAACCCAAGGAGACCTTCTAAGTAAGTTGTATAGGCCAATTTAGTTTTGCATTTAATAATTTTCCTCAGACACAAAAATTGGGAGCGTTTTGTCTGGTCTCCAACTGTCTTGAACTTCCTATACAAGTGGTCACGTTTCCTGATCAACCTCTTTATTTCTTGGGTGATCCAAGGAAGAGATTATTTCCCTCGGACCATTTTAGTGGGGGTGCATTCAGATGAAAATCTTTCTAATGCAGAGGCAAATTCTGTCCACAAATCATCAACAGATTTGCCATGGTGATTTGTGATGAACTTGCCCTGGTAGTCTGACAGGAGTGATTTTAAGCGGGGCCAATCAGCTTTTCGAAATAGCTGAGCCTTACGGGGTTTCTGCTTAAGTGGTGTTGGCTTTAGGGCACACTCAGCTATGACCATATCATGATCACTCAGACCAGGAAGGCACGCCACGCTCTTTATTAGTGTGGGATTTGTCGTGAGAAAAAGGTCTAGGATATTATTATATCTGGTTGGTTCCTTGACCATTTGGGTAAAGCTGAAGTCGTCAAGAAAGTCACGAAAAAGGTTATATGTTTGTTTGTGACTGCAGTCCGGGTTCATATTAGGTTGATTTTCAGGCCATGTAAACTTTGGAAAATTGAAATCACCAAGCAGCCAGATGTTACCCTTTGCCTTCTTCCGTACATTTTCAACTGACTTATGCAGTTCTAACAAGCTAGCCTGATCGTCCTCTTTCGGTATGTAATATGCACCGATAAACAGGGGATGTGTGCCAATAACTTCCAGCTTCACCCAAATCAGCTCACAGTCAGTTCGAAACTGTGGTTGTTCCGAGGAGACAATGTCATTCCGTACGAGGATAAAAACTCCTCCGCCATGTGTAGTGGACTGTCTGTCAGCACGACATGGGGTGTAGCCGGGAGGGAAGATTTCACCATTTGAAATCTCTGGAGACAGCCAGGATTCAGTTCCAACCACAACATCGGGCTTCTCGGTTTCAATGACACAGTGAAAATCTGGTACTTTATTGACGATGGACTGAAAAATTTATGTTCATGATTTTCAATTTGTTAAATAGTTTGGAGTAAGATTTCTTTTTGATTGGCGTTGATGTCCGCGGTGAGCGAGACTGCTCCAACACACTGTAGCTGTTGAATGAACTCAATGATGTATATCAATAGGCGCGCATTGGTTTAAACAATATTTATTTCTTCTTTTTTTTATGGAAATACAAACATACATTCATGATCGAACGCTGGTTCTAGAAGAGGTTCTGGACGAAAGCTTTAAAGCTTATATAGAGACCATTTCCTCACACGCATGCTAAATTTACATACAAATTTCAACATGAAAATATATATCAAATATCATCTAAACATTTTGTTATTTCAAGAACATAGCGTGATTTCTCAATCTACATGTAGATTATATTCATGTATACATATATACAAACATATACACACGCATACGCATATATATATATATATATATATATATATATATATATATATATATATATATATATATATATATATATATATATATATATATATATATATATATATATATATATGGGTGAATATTTAACTACGGAACTTTTGACATATATTACTTGCTAAAACTTATGTTTTTCCAACTTTTTTATGTAAAATATGAAAATATGACACTTGAAGTATAATATTCTTAAATAGACACTATTTCTAGTAAAAACTAGCGTTTCCATAGCAACCAGAAGTGCCCCTTCACGGTAAAATGTCCAAACTGTTACGCGGTAGTCCTTGACCTAAACTTTGCCTTTCTTCATTCAAGCTGTATTTATTCTGAATAAGTATAAAATGCTTATGCGGAGAAATTCTAATACTTATTAAATATCGAAAGAAATGTTCCTAACTTCAGGTTTTAGTACATAAAATGCAAGAACTGTATGGACAATTATAAAAATAGTGAAATTTAGACAAAATTTCTCTATGACTATCAAAAGGGGTGTTTTGTAATGTCACACTTGCTGTGGTCAACATACCATTATGTAAATGTTTGTTTAGTCATGAAAGGAAACTTAGAAGAAAATATTTCTGTTTGAAATAATTTTTATTTTCATTTGTAACGGAACTGACAGTCCCTAACGGTACATGACAAGCGTAACGGTAAAAATATAGTAACTTCAAGATGGCATATTGGCCCGTTAAACGGTATCTGTCTCAGACCCTTTTACTCTATTTCAGTGGATAAAGGCTTCAGGACAAATATTACGCTGGCAACAAAATTGTTGGTCCAAAAAACATAATATGAACACAGTTACAAACGAGATGGGTATCCCTGAATTGGCATTAAATGCGAAAAACATTGATAAATCTGTTGGTCAAACATAACTTTGGCATATTATGCAAACTGATTCCCAAGCAATCCACAGGAAACTATAACTTCAGCAAGAATTACAACAAAATGCATATTCAAGGAAAAAAACATGAAAATGTCTGCACCGTTACATTATAGAGTAATGGTGTGGACGTAAAAATAACGGTATAGACAGTAACAGATGGACATTTCAGTATTCGTTATGAAAATTACACCTATGCACAGTGTATAACCGTACAGTCACTAAATCGGAAGCGACAATGGACTGTACACTCTAAAATCATTAGTTCGAAGTAAACAAGTTGATAGGCAACACGGTCAAAAGCACATAAATCTATAATGAAATTTTTCTTTTAGATGCGGTTTTCGACATCGGGGAGAGAATCGGATGTACGTTACCTGTAGCATTGTGAATTTGACATATTTCGACCCAATCTGTGTGTAAAAACCGACTCATCCTGCTCAATCACCAGTTTTGCTTTATTTTCTGCCGATTGACACGGACAATCAGGGCTAAAATAACCAGAATTGTGGCATCATTTCTGTTAAAACCAACATAAAATCATCGCTACATCTTTATCCTGTGATGTCTAATAGCTGAATCCATCGAGGTATTACTTTAAACAAAGATATTGCCTCCTGAATCGCACACGTTCGTCTCATTTGACTGTCCGACTAGTGACAACTGTACCTAATCATTAGCGACATATCAAGAAATGAAAACTGTCCGACTAGTTTTGATTATATTTGCACATTCATGACGATCATTTGCAACAAAAGTTAGTAAAAGGTTATAAAAATATCGTTTTGGATGCTTTCATTGGAATCATCATTTGCTGAGATGGATATCAATCATTTCTTGAAAAAAATGGTGATCAGATGGCTAATTTTTCTCTGTCAACATTTCCATCAAAATTGTGACATAGCCACGTACCGCTTTCGTGGAGTGCTATGTATGGATTTTCAGAAATTCACATTTTTCCGTCTTCCGGTACCGTTCCAGCAATCATTAATGCAATAACAGAATAGAATAGAATAGAATAGAATAGAATAGAATTTATTGAATTGCACAGTTATACCCAGCAAGTGGGTTAAAGGCAAATGACATGCAATATACACAATTACATCGAATATAAATACATGAACATTAACATTCTCACACTTTCATCCATCCACATACACACATTATTGAATTGTAAATGATGATAAAAGTTGAGTTCATAAGTGGTTTGGAGATTCAAGACTCATGATAGAAAAACAAATTCTTTTTGTATTTTATTATATGGAAATCAATGAAATATAGAAGATTATCAATGACATATAACGTATATTTTACATTTTCACTAGTGAAAATATAAAATATAAAATAACAAGTAAAGAAAGCTAAACTCCCACCGCCCCTTACCTTCAAAACTGAATATATGGGGCTGTTGACTCAACGAAGCCTCTGATGAGACACAATCCAGTTAAAAATCCAGTTTTGTGCAATACTATGCCGTGCTCTGATGTCACTTTCTAATAAATACCAGTTTTAGATATGATAGGAAAAGCAAGACACTCGTCCACTGCTTATCTTTTTACAGAGGTTCGGCGTAGGGATATGATGTTTACCGGTGTGATACATGTTGGGTTCAGTTCCACTTGTAACCGAAAGCCATTGATGCAGATAGTTTACTGTATCAATTTATGGAAAAAATTTGTACCGATTTGGTGGTTGGGCTGTAATATGGACCCTAACTCCATACGATCATGTACGCCGTATAAGCATTGTGTAAATTATTACGTCTGAGAACGATCTTTTTGGCATTAATAAAACTTTTTTGAAAGGTTAGGTATTTAATTTTCTGACAAGTTGTTGGTACTAAACTTGTTGTAACATGTGCTGCAAGAATTTTTGAAAAGGGTTGTCGAATAAACTTTTTTCACAGAAAATATTTTTGAATAGGGATTGTGCAGTCACAGGGGAGATAATCGAATAATAGAAGTTTGAAGTTACGCTATTTTTTATTTATTTATTTTTTTTTTTTTTTCAACGCCTGATAGAAGGAACACATTTTACGATATTTGCTGTTGGTTTTTGGCATTTGGGAGAAAATATTTTGATTTTATAAGGTGTACACCAGGGCTCTGTCCTCGGATCTATACCTTTCCTCGTATTTGTAAAGATTTCCTCGTATTTGTAAAGAAACTCAGGTCGTTTCGGTCCTGAGTAGTTTCGGTCTGGTTGAGTGTGTTAGTGTAAAGTAAAATGATAGGCTTAGGAAAGTGCAGGGAGAGGAATGTGCGTAGGGGAGAGTTTGTTTCTTTGTTTGTCTGGATTAGCGGCCCGGTACACAGTTAAGGCCATGACGAGCCGGTCGACAGTTAGCTCTAAGCAGTGAAACCAACACTAATGTGTAAAATTTGACGTCTGATAATCATTTTTCCGAGAGAATGTTTTTCTCTTGAACGGGGGTGGGGGGCGGTGGTGGGGGGGGGGGGGGGAATATTTTCTTGTCAGCATCTTGAGCTAAATTTGTCCTAATAGGACCTGCAAAAACTTTGAAAATCGGTCAACAGATAAAGTTTTAATGGCAAAAATGAATTTTGAATAGGATGCATTAGCAAGGGAGATAATCCATGATCATAAATTTTCAATTAATGCAATGCAGTTTACTTGAATATGCTGACTTGATCTCAAACAAGTTTTTTGCGTCATTTGATGATAATTTCGAGTGATCCTGATAAAAAAATAAGTATTTAAAATTTTTGCGGGAAAATAATTAATTCCCTTCCATGAATTTTTACTACAGGAAATCCCTATTCAAAATTATTTTTGGGCAAAACTTTTTTAATTGTCGACCGATTTTCAAAATTTTTACAGCACATTTTACGACAAACTAAGTGCTAAATTTTGCAAAGAAAATATTTTGTAAACATTTAAAAAATTAGAAAATATCTGCAAAATATCGTTATCAGACACTAGAAATCACACATTAGGTAAGTTCTCCCCCGACAGTAACTGACAACTACCGTTAGTTAAAACCGCACATGTCCACATATATTTCAGTGGTTAAGCTGTTTCCCCCGGAGATAGGGCATTAGAAAGGTAAGATAGGGTAGACGTGAAATAAAAAACAAAACACACACACACACACACACACACACACACACACACACACACACACACACACACACACACACACTAAAAACAACCGCCACATTCCGCACCTGATGCAAGCACACGTCCTCGCCTTACAGGGTAGTTTAAGGTAGGGTGAGTAAAGGGGGTACAGTATGTTAGTTTAGAGTATCAATACCTGACTTTTAAAGTGAAAAAACACATTATATACAGACGGTGGGGTAAGAACACATATTGGCGCATTTGTAGTTTTGTTGTATCAGATAATCTTACATGTAGGTGCCAATATTCTGCCATTTGTAAAAAAATGTTTTCATGTCTTATTTAAGCTGCTAGTCTGACTATTGTATTTAGTTTCGTCTGTTGGAAAACACATTCAAAGTACATTTTCTTTACATAGAAAAACTCAGAAACACTGCCAGTATTTTCAATTTATTCTGAATCTTACGAATAAATCTTTGAACCTGTCATGATAATCTGCGCAAATTTATGGTAGATATAAACAGCATACTGGACCTCTAAAAACAAACTCAACCCAGTAGAATTTCTTACCCTGCTCTGTCGTTTCATTTCGATAAGGAATATCCCAGAAATTAACGTTTATTAACAACTTTCCTGCTCAATAAGACATACAAGAAAATCGTCGCTATTCGATCAACAACAAATTTTGTTTTTGTCACTAGTCGGACAGTCAAATGAGACGAACGTGTGCGATTCAGGAGGCAATATCTTTGTTTAAAGTAATATCTCGATGGATTCAGTTATTACACATCACAGGATGAAGATGTAGCGATGATTTTATGTTGGTTTTAACAGAAATGATGCCATAATTCTGGTTATTTTAGCCCTGATTGTCCGTGTCGATCGGCAGAAAATAAAGCAAAACAGGTGATTGAGCAGAATGAGTCGGCTTTTACACGCAGATTGGGTCGAAATATGTCAAATTCACAATGCTACAGGTAACGTACATCCGATTCCCTCCCCGATGTCGAAAACCGCATCTAAAAGAAAAATTTTGTTATGGACTTACGTGCTTTTGACCGTGTTGCCTATCAACTTGTTTACTTCGAACTAATGATTTTAGGGTGTACAGTCCATTGTCGCTTCCGATTTAGTGACTGTACGGTTATACACTGTGCTATGTCCCAACGGACAGAGTGGTGTCCATAGTAAGAAAAACTCAGTTTATATCATCCCCATTTAGGTCAAAATGGTTTCATATGAAAATAAGTTATGTTCACGCGAAAAATAAAATGAACGGTGCGGACGCATAATAAATGTAACATGCAATGTTTTTCATTCCATGGCCATTTTTCCTGATATTGTTATGTTCTTCGGTTGCGTTTCCACCTGTAAACTGAATAATGCAGTGGTGTTGACGTTCAACCGTGTCCAATGCAAATGTAGGGGTTTCATGAAGTTGTAACGGTATGGACATAACATCTACGGACAGACCTTTAACTTGAATTTTATAAGCAGTCAGAAATCAATTGTTTTTGAAAAGACTCTTACAATAAACAAAAAATAATATCATTTTATTACCTGTTCGAATAAATCTATTTTATGGAAGGAGTTTATGAATAAAAATGAAACGAAGTTTGAAATTTGAAATCCGGACATTTTACCGTTATACTGAATGAATAGGGCACACTTTCTCGACTCCTTGAATTTCAAGTATCTTACTGTACAAAATGACTGAAAATTTTAGTACAATGAGAAAATGAATATATTTATTACACAGCATGGAATTCAGAGGTTTTTAATGAATACAACACGAAAAGTCCCGTAGTTAAATATTCACACACACACACACACACACACACACACACACACACACACACACACACACACACACACACACACACACACATATATATATATATATATATATATATATATATATATATATATATATATATATATATATATATATATATATATATATATATATATATATATATATATATATATGTAATATTTTTCTACAGTGTTGGGTCTTGTTGCGAGGTGCATGCTCTTGCATTTTTTTATGTTGAATAAAAGTTAATTGCCATTTGTTTGCCCAATCACACCCATTGAAATGTCGTCCTGGAGTTTCAACGAGTCCTCATTATAGATTTTTGTGTCGTCAGCAAACAGACGAGTGACACATGAAATTGCTTCAGGAAGATCGTTAATATAAATTAAAAAAAAAAAAAAAAAAAAAGATAGGCCCCAAGACGACAGCCTTGGGGAACTCCGCTATGAACCGGTGCCCATCCAGATTCTTTGTCATTCACCAAGACTCTTTGCCTCCTCTGTTTTAGTAAAATCTTTTATCCAACGGTATATATTTCCACGAATTCCATAACCCCAAATTTTACGTAGGAGCCGTTTGTGTGGCACTTTATCGAAAGCCGCTTTAAAATCCAAGCGTATGACATCAACCTGTTTGCCTTCGTCTATCGCTTGGGTCCAATCTTCAATACATTCAATCAACTGAGCGGCAGGTGGGGAAGGGGGTTGTGGGGGGAGGGGGGGTGAATGCACCACTTTTTTGTCCAGGTTGGGTATACCCCAACCCACCACCCTCGCCGGCCCCGGCTCGTCTGACGGCAATCGAGACCCCCATTTAGATACATCCGTGCATTTGGTATACCTGAGTATACTATATGCGGTCATGACAAAGGGGCACAATATTGCAAATGGCTGACCTTGGGCTCAGCGGAGCTCTGTGGTAAAAGCTGTCTTATGGACTATTGTAAGGTTCATCTCATGCGTCTCCGCAAGGGTTCATTCACACGGCCGTGCACGGTTTGTGCAGTGGAGGTAACTAATAAGGAGCAAATCTGCGGCCTCTGTGGCTATGAGACGGCTAGGCGACGTCATTCTAGACACAGAGCTAGGACATTCCAGATCGAATTCGCACGTCTGACGGCTATCGAGACAGAAAATACAGGAGTGGGAGGAGAGAGTTCACGAGACTGGCGCGACCGTTGACGATGTGGCAGAGCTGGAAAAGATTCTGAAAAGGTCAATCATCCTGCGAGACATTGCTGGGGAGGACATATTCAACAGCGGCAAATACCAGAGAGGCGCCAATGGTGTCAGAAGTATTGTAGAACTCATCTGTCACAACGGCCACGCTTGGTGAAAAGACCTCCACTTCCCCCAAAGCAGGGAAGTCCGATTCTACGAGGGCGACGTCTGGCAGGCGATCCGGGAAGCGACCCGTGACGAGCCATTGGCAGTCTGGCTCCTGGGCGGCGAAGACCGACGTCTCACGGTCGACCAATTCGTGCTCCAAGACGGTCGCACCTTCAGGACCCAAGAGGCACACAGACGGCTTCAAGCAACCTGCACCAAACTCGGCAACACCGAACTCGCTAACATATCCTTCTGCGAGAAACACGCGGCCAGCATTATGGCAAAAGAGAAGAACAGCTGGAAGCCAACCCCAGCCAGTCTCCTCCAAGACATCCAGAAGGCTTGCTCAGAGCACGGGCACGGAGGGCTGTGGAACTCGATGGGCTACGATACGAGGGACATCGTCAGCATCGACATGAAGGCCTGCTATCCGGCATCCTTCCAGGGCATAGGTGAAGCGAAGCCCTATTTCCAGAGATTCGGGCACCCAGCCCACCGCATGACCCGCGTAGCAATCAATGGCCCTCTTCCAAAAGACATTGGCACAGGATTCGCCGAGGTCCAGGAATGGGAGTTTGCATTTCGCAGACGCCACAAGTGGCGGTTGGGCTCCGACACAGCTACTTGCCTGGCTTCCCGAGGACCACAATCAGGCCCGCTCCGTCATCGGCAAGTTCACCCAGGGCAGCAAGGCTGACGGAAAACGACTGCCAAGGAGGCTGGTGACTGACTCCGGGGAGCTCAAATTCCTTGTGCGCGACACACGCCGAAGCGGCACCCTCGTCGGCGCCCCTGAATGCTGCCCTCTTGGTCACATCCTCACATACTACGACGGCTCCCAGCCCAAATACGCTCACCTTCGGGCAAGCGCGCTCGGTTACGCCCATATCAATCTCATCTCGATGCTTTCGAGGTTTACACAAGAGGAGGCCGTCAGGGTCGCGACGGATAGAATCTACATCCAGAAAACGGCGCTCCACAAGCTCGAGGGGGTCCAAGCGTATGTGGCTCACAGAACGAGCAGCTGCGGGGATGGCAACTGCGCCCCCTGCATGCTCGGGGAAGGGAAGAGTACCTTCCTTCGGTCGCCCCAGCCCAATGGCGGGACAAGAGTGAAAAACTCTTTACGTCCATGGAACATGTAGCCTACCTCGCCAAGCCTGGCTCGTTGCGTTCGTCGACGAGAAACTTCGCACCCAGCACTGCGCTGCGCTACGACGTCCCGCTGTCGAGGCACCGCTTGAGTTACTTGAACGGCGGCGGGGGCAGCGGCAAAACCACGCGAGCGATTGAGCTCTTCCACCAGAGGAACCCTCTGGTCTTCACTCCGACCCATCGCTTGGCCAAAGAGATGCGGGCCCGGGGTGTCCAGGTGCAGACCTACCACAGCTTCTTCCACTGGAGTGGCCAGACAGAGTGGTCGACCGAAAGGATGGGGCAGAAATTCATTCCCCGTGTGATCATCTGGGACGAGGTCTGCACAGTGCCCCGCCCCACTCTGGAAACCTTCCTTGACTGGCTCGAGGGTCGAGGCGTCCAGGTCATCAGCTGTGGCGACCAGGGGCAGCCGCCCCCAATTGCCGGAGAAATGCCGCACGACTTGCTCCGCGAGCATACCAACTACTATGGAGAGGTCTACCTCGACCACAGAGCCAAATATCTCCTTCTCAAGGCCCTCAAAAAGCGAATCCGTCTGCAGCGTGATAAGGTCCAGTGCCAAGAGATACGAAAGGCGCTTCCTGGTTGCCTCGGGTGGGAGCTTCGTGGAGGCCTGGAAGCCATGTGATCTCATCTTGACCTCGAGATTGAAGGTCCGCGACCGGGCCCAGAAGCTGCTGTTTGAGCGTCATTGGAAGTATTTCCCGGACACCTCCGTACCTCTACTATACCGCCCCAAAGACACCATCCCTGGCCCCTTGCTAGATGACAGGCCAGACCAGCAGGAGCTCGTCCTAAACGACGTTGTCGAGGTACCCTTGAAATATGCCTGCGAGGTCCTCGACGGCATGTGAGGCTCGGACTGGGCTCTTGGCTATGCCCTCAGTCCACTCGAGCCAAGGTCTCACCATTGCAGACCCCCAAAAAGTCTGGATCATCGATGATTGCCTTCAATGGTCAAATCTCGCCTACCTGGCCGTATCAAGAGTGGAGTATCTCAGCCAGCTCGAGCGGGTGGTATGTCCACCCCGCCCCCCCCCCCCCACCCCCCCGGAGGAGGATTCTGGTGAGGCACAGGGCAGCTCCGCAAAGTCATCCAGAGGAAGCTGGTGGCCTACAAGCGACAGGACCAAGCCAAGGGGCTCATGTTTAACATAAAGGTTGACCATATCCTAGAACTCAAGGAGGCACAGAACAATCACTGTGCCACGTGCAATATCGAGCTCCTATGGACTTACCAGCCAAAGGACACCCAGATGTTCAGTGCTGACCGGTTAGACAACTCCGTGGGCCACGTCCGCGATAACATCAGGCTGACCTGCCTCGAGTGCAACCGAAAAAGGGGAGCCGCTGCGCTCAGCACTTGAGAACCCCATCCGGCGGTTGTTGGGTGTTTGGGAGCACTACGAGGAGCTCCTCACGCACGAAGCCCCGCTGAGGACCATCCTCCAAGTAGTAGACCACAGGCTCACCGGCCTTGGTCACCGAGCGTCCGAGCCGGTGAACCGTTAAAGACCATACAGGGTCAGTCGCGCGGCGCCGACCGCCCTCTAGCTAGCCAGGCTGGTACAGATGGCGAACACCAACACCTGAAGGGAGCTTTTGCTCCTGTTATCCAACAGGTCGGTCAGCAGGTAGGGAGGGCTATTGTGCAACCCCACCCCAACCCAAATCGCATCCCGGGGCTTTTGGCCCGTCAACCGGGTGACCTCACCATTCAGAGCTGCGACAACTGCGGGCAATCGCACTCTGTGCCCTCAGGGAGCCTCATCTCCTGGGCATACTGTCAGCCAGCGTCCGGTTGAAGCGCTCCACGACGCCTTGGTCCTGATGGTTATCAACACGCCCACGTCGAACAGAAACTCATTGTTTCGCCAGCACCTGGCTGACTGCGCCCATGAACTCTCGCCCCGGGTCAACCTGGAGAAGCTTGGGCCACTTCAATGGCCCCCGTCTGTAGATCCGAGACAGGGCATCGGCGATCTCTGCTGCGGTCTTGCTAGTCAGAGGCTCAGCCTCTTTGTAGCGGCTGGCGACGTCAACGACCGTGAGAGCATAGCGAAAGGTCTTCCGCCCCACGCGGCAATGCAGCAGAAAGAGCAGGTCAGCTTTATGGACCTCGTTTGGCTTGCTGACATCAAACTTAGGGCGAGGGATGTGGCGTCCTCTCATCTGTCATGCGGGCGTTCAGGGCCAGTCGCCCGGCTCGGGCATGCATGCCACCAGTGATCTCGATATCACCAATGTCAAGCGGGTCCTCATCTTCCACCCTAGAGAAGACCGTCGCGGCGCCGTCAGCCTTGAACTCGACTTTGGCGTCGACGAGCATCTCAGTCCACTCTTCGGCCGGAAGCCTCACTGGGTGAGGGACCTGGTCATCCAGGTCGGTAAATTGTTGACCCTATGGATCGGGCATGCCTTGCAGATTATCCTCCGTGCCCCCTTTATCGGGTATTTCCGAGAGGATTTCATCGATGTAGGCACCTGAGGGGTCGGGCATGCCTTGCAGGATTTCATCGACGTAGTCATCCAAGTCAGTCATGTTGTCTGACGGGTATACCCAATCCGGACATCACTCTAAATAGGAATCTCGATAGCCGTCAAACGTGCGAATTCGGTCTGGAATGCCCTGGCTCTGTGTCTGGAATGACGCCGCCTAGCCGTCATAGCCACAGGGGCCGCAGAGTTGTTCCTTGTTCGTAACTCCCGCCCCACATTAATTGCACGAACCCTTACGGAGACGCATGAGGTGAACTTTGCAACAGTCCGTGAGACAGCTTTTACCACAGAGTTCCGTTGAGCCCAAGGCCAGCCATTTGCAAGTTTTATGGCCGTTTGTCATGTTCGCGGATAATATCGCTCTGAGAGAAGAGTATACCGGAAGTGGACATGGGGATCTCGATTGCCGTCAGACGAGCCCAGGCCGGCGAGGGTGGTGGGCCGTCCCCTGGGGCTCCTTGCGCGGGCGCTGATGTCTTTCAACCAGACTTCGGTCGGTCTGTTCGCCCTCCTGAGGGAGGCTCGCCGGCGGACACATGGGGCACGAATAGGGACCGGCTGGGGGCCCGAATCCGGGGAAAACGCAAATAGGGACAAAATTGGGCTGGCGGGGGGTAGAATCGGGGAAAAACGCGAATAGGGAAGTGGTCCAATCGCCCTCCCTGCTGCTAATGGCGTCCAGCTATTTTGTGAAATAACAAGAAACCAAAAGCAGATACCTTGCCTTTTTAACGTTAGTGCATGGCAAGGGGCCCATCAGATCTATAACAACACGCTCAAGTGGATAACATACATTATATTGTTTCATGGGTGCTTTGGCTTTCCTGTAGGGTTGCTTTCTAGAAGAACACACATCACAAACTCTACATCAATACTCAATATCTTCCCTACAGCGATGCCAGTAAAACCGTGTTTAATCTTAACCAATGTCTTTTGTTGTCCCAGATGACCAGCCGTCACAGTCTCATGAAGTAAAATGATTGCCTTCCTACAAAGACTAAGTGGTAGAAGAACCTGATTCCTAGCTTCCCCATTTCTTTCACAACATTCCCATTTTCTGTACACAATGTTATCAGTAATTATTATAGACTCCCACTGCGCCCAATATGATTTAAGTTCTGCCCCATAAGGTTCAACCATTGTCCATGGTGGTTTTTGACCTTCCATTTTCCATTGTCTGATAAGACTTAAAACAGAATCTTTCTCCTGTTCAAGTTTAATATTTTCAGGGGTCATACAGTCTATGTCCATTAGATCTATAGGCCTGATAGCTACGTTTTGTGACTCCAGTGGTACAGAGCAGTCGTCCAATCCAGACTCAGTATGACTGATAAAACTTACCATATAGATATCATCAGCACTACTAATGTCCTTTTTACCAATATATGAGGTGGTACAGTGTACAGAATCATTCATGACATCAACATCACCATTGTCCGGCTGCCTGGTACAATGAGTGATAGCAGTTTCAATACTTTGTTTTCTGGTCTGTACTTTAGGCTGATACACGGTCTTAACTGAATTGCCACAGTTTTCCAGATTAGTATGTGACTGAGCAATTTGACTAATATTAACTATTTGTGGAGAAGTATCCATACGAATCCCCCCTCCCCTGTAATATTTCTTTCAGGTATAACATTCACAGAGTTATGTTCATGTAGGTGCACTTGTACAGGGTCATCACTCGTACCATTACCATTTTCCGATGAGACATGCTCATCCATATCTGTTGACCTATCTACCAAACCATCTTTCACTTAACTTTCCCCCATTGAGAAACTCTCCACACCTCCCCTTAAAGCCCTGGTGATAAGTTCAGGGTCCTTATTAGAATACGTTTTCTCAACTCTTTCACAATATTCACACTGATCATCGGTACAGGGACGTCTACTCAAAGAGTCTGCATTGGAGTGTGTCAACCCACTTCGGTGTATAATGTCAAAATCATACGATGCCAGGGTCTCAAGCCACCGGGCAATCTGGCCGTCAATATTTTTAAAGTTCATTAACCAGCGCAATGAGCCATGCTCACTCCTGACAGTAAAATGCCTCCCGTATAAGTAATGGTGGAAGTGTTTAACTGAACTAACTACGGCCAAAAGTTGTGCAGTATTTACGCTCTGTTCTAGAAAAACACTTACTGTATTAAGTTATTACCCTTTCCTGTCCTTCCTGGACCTGAGAGAGGACAGCGCCAAGGGCAACGTTTGACGTATCACAGTCAAGTACAAACTCACCTATTTCAGCGGGAAATGCTAGGATTGGCTGCCTTTAAAGTATTGAAAGCAGTCTCACACTTGTCAGTCCATTCGAACTTGTGACCCTTTTCGGTAAGTACATGAAGAGGTTTGCATATAGTACTAAAATTCGGAATAAACTTTCTGAGGTATGAACAAAATCCAACAAATGAACGCTGTAACGCTGGGAGGAATTGGCCAATCTCATACTGATTGAAATTTCTATGGATCCATACTAATTCCTGTCTCAGAAATTAAATGTCCGAGAAATGTCACTTGGGTTTGAAAAAAATATACATTTCTCAGCATTCAATTTTAAATTTGCCTCCTTCAGACGTTTAAGTACCTCTTCTAAATTGTGTAAGTGGACGTCAAATGTCTTACCATATGCTATAATATCATCCAGGCAGATAAGTAAAGTAACATATGTTAGGCCTGTAAACACTCTTTCCATAAGACGTTCAAACACAGCTGGTGAATTTGTGGCCCCGAATGGCATGACTTTGAACTGCCACAAGCCACCGCCTGGAATGCAAAATGCTGTTTTAGGTCTGTCCTCTTCAGCACGCTTACCTGATGGAAACCGCTTTTGAGATCTTACGTTGAAAACCACTTTGAACCACCCAGTGCATCTAACGAATCATCTATACGAGGTAATGGTTGGTTATTAGGGATCGTTACCTCATTTAAACGTCAGTAATCTATACAGAATCTAATACCATCTGTTTTCTTGGGAAGAATAATAACTCGGGATGACTAAGGGCTGGTAGAAGGTTCAATTAAATCTTTGTCAGCCATAAGTTTTATTTCATTTTCTGCATCCTGACGTTTTCATAGAGGCAAGCGGTAAGGTCGCTGTTTTATAGGATTGGTATCGGGAATAATGTCAATTTTATGTTCTACAAGAGAAGTTTGCCCTAGGTCATGAAAAGATTTTGAGAAAGTTTTTTGGAAGTCAATCAATAGTTGTTTAAAACGAGTCTGTTGATCAGGCGTAAGGTTGTTACAACTATCGGAATAAAGAGTTTTAAGATGGGCTTGTATTTCAACTGAGGCAAAACTGCTCTGACTAGACTCTGTAATCTGGGTGGCATGAACCTTCAAAATCTCAGCAGGGTCGACGGGCTCGTAAACAGCAACAATCGTGTGTTCGTTTATTATGCAGCTGCGGTCGTAAGGGTTAGCTATGCGGACAGGTACCTTACCTGTTGGGGGACATACATGTACTAAAGCTTTTGCCACCAGCAATCCCTTTTTATGTAAAAGTTAGCATTTCTGTCTATTGTGCTAGTGGCAAACCCTTCCACAACGATTTCTGTTGCAGGTGGTATTTCTGTGTATTCAGAAACATCCACCCTAAAGCATCTAGACTGTGCATTCCTACTATTAGCAAAACACCGGATTTTTTCACCTTTTATTTTCAAGCATTGCTGAGTGAGCATAAGGTCACAATGATGAGTTGTCAGAAAATCCATGCCTAGTATGCCATCATTTTCAATATCGGCCAGCAAAACATTTTATTTGACAATATTAGAACCAATTTCTACATTTAACGTGACTTTTCCAAGAAATGGGACTACCTCCCCAGTATCAGTCAGTAGCTTCGTGTGTGTAGGTTGTATTTTGTGACAGACATCCGAGGGTAATTGATCTACCAGGTCTTTCTTCAAGATAGTAACATTTGAGCCAGTATCTATTAAAAACGTTACAGGCAGATTTTCTACTTTTGCACAAACAAAATAACCTTCATCTATACACCAGTTTCTTCTTATAGTTATCATTTCGGGTCCCCCTGATTCAGCCTGAACCCGGACCCCTGATTCGACTGATTGGCGTTTCCCTGTCTATCATTTTGTTTTCTGTTAGGTAGGAAAGAACGATTTTGCTGATTTTGATTTTGTCTTGGATTACGCCCCCCCCCACACACACACACCCCCCTGTATTGTGGATTCTAACCATTTTTGTGTGCCCATGGCCTATTACCATTTTCATGAGTATCCCGCTGATTTGGAGCAGTAGATCGCCCATATTGCCAGTTACCAGTTGAAGTGTTACATTTTGAAGTGACTAGGTCCTGCATTGTCTTCTGTAAAGAGGCGATATTTTTATGAATATCGGAGGATTTCTGGCAGTCCGAGGTCAAAGGAGGTTCTTGTTCAACCTTACCAACAAATCGGGTTCTCTGCTTATCTGCGATTCGATGAGCTTCCATTCGAACGGCAATCTTTTCAGCCTCGGAAAGTGTCTTTGGCCCAACCTCTCGCAGTCTTAGTCTAATTTCAGATTCAGACAAAGCGTCAATAAAATGGTCTAACGCCAAAGCTTCTGCACTGGCATTAGGATAAGATTGACGTGTCAACTTTTTTATAGACTGCGCCAGCTCTGGTATTGTCTCCCCTTTTGTCTTGACTTTAGACTTAAGCTGCGCTCTAAAAACCCCGGCCCTGTTTTCCGAACCATATCTAGCATGTAATATTTGCACAAGAGTAGACTAATCTCGCATTTGTTCGGCAGTAAGTTCATTTAGCATAGATCTAGCAGACCCAGTCAAACTATTTGCAAGGCATAAGGATTTAGTCTTATAGTCCCAACCGTTAATTTCGGCAGTTATCTCAAACTGAGCCAGAAAATCTTCGAAGACATCGGTCCCTGAGTATTTCTGTGGTTTTAATTTAACACCGCTGTCCCCCTTTGCTCTTACAAATGTGTTTGAAAGACCAAGCTGTGTTTCACTGGTATGTGCTATGGACTGACTATTAGATAACAAATCTGATGCATGAGATGGTTGTCCTTCCAGGGACGTGTAATTATTTGCATTGTCATTCAACTGTATCATAGTGCTAGTATTAGGTTGGTTAATAGTGTGTAAATTATTCTGTTCTTTTACAAAAGCCTCAATACTCTGCATTTTTGCATCATATTCCTTAAATTTGCGCTGTACATGATCATTTAAAACCTAAAATGCTGTCTTTGACTTGCGTTGCAACAGAAGACATTTGCTCTTTGACGTCACTCTCAAGTCTAGTGAATGACTGCGTTCTATCTAAGCCGTTCGATTCATTATCACTGTCTTCATGCATGTCTTCCACAGTAGATAATATAGACGTTTCGGCATGATCAGACTCTGCCATAGTGATTTTATAGTGATTTATTTTACGTTGTATTACCAAAATAACTTTTTTTAAAGGTAAGTTTTATAGTGCGCAATCCAGGTATTTTACTCTATACTGTCATACACCAAGTGGACAAGCATTACATTGCTCGAACAGAGCTCTACATTTCAAGTAAAACCAGTCATATATTGTGTATGGCTAGAAGGCATATCTATTCTATTCTATTCTGTAACAAAATGACTTTCAAATAAATGTGGGTTTATTATATAAAGTGATTTACAGACGGCTGGGGTAGCTTCCTAGGCGTACTACTCCTGTAGAATGTATATTTTTAAAAGCGTTGAATAAACAGTTGTGACCATTTAGACCTACCTGATAATTCTGCAATACCGATTTACGCCTAGGGATAGTCATAAGCATAGTGGCATCTCGAAATGGCAGTACTCCCTAAGGTTAACGGGTATAATAAATAATATTCTACAAAAGTACAAGAGAAAGAGAGAAATACACAGCCGCAATTCACCTATACAAACCGTAGAGACAACTACTGCAATGCTGATTCGCCAGGAACAGGAGCAGTGAAACTACGCCTGCAGGAGTGGGTGGAATCCTTGGCATAGGAGAAGTAAACAAAATAAAATAAACAAAAGAATTACGAGATTTTAATAATTCTATCAACCTTGCCAAACAAATGCCTAGTAGCGGACATATCCAGGCGTACGTAGAAGTATACTGTAGGAGTAGCTGATAGAGCAGGAGTAGCAGGAGTAGTAATTCGTAAGAGGTCTTACGACACTCAGCAAAGTGGACTTATCGTCTTTAGAACGATGTCCGAACCAGAAGACACAAACCCACTGCCTTATATACTTTCAATTCACGCGCTAGCTGACGTCACAACATCATCCGGAATATCTCGGAAGTGGACGTTCCGAATACAATACACTTTCTAGGAATCGGTACCGAAACACTCCGAATGGTGACTGTGCTACGCCATATTGGCAAGATGAACAACTAATGCAACAAGATATTAGGAATAAAATAGGAATTTAAACCGTAAGAACTGCGTGACAAGAAAGATGGATGTTGGAAGGATGAAGCGTGTGAGCTATAAAATGGCATCCTAACGGATGTAAGACAAGATAATATAAAATAAAGTAGAAATTGCGGTGCATTTTCTTCACTTCGCATAAACACAGCTTAGCATGATAAACACGGAAGATAAATTGAAATAGATTTCGGGTCTCCAGTCGGCAAACTCTGTATGGGTGGACCAAGGACGCTACAACCAGGAGGTAGCGGTGAAGTTGCGGTTGCGGGCTCGACCCCCGCCGTGTCGGCAACATTCTTAGAGAATGTCAGCCCAGTAAAAGTGTGTTTAGGTAAACTGACCGCGCTCGATATGTCCCCATTGGATTGACTGGGCCGTAAAACCTCAACACAAACAAACGTCTTTTCTAATGAACTACTGTTGTTTACTTTATTGTTACTTACCTCAAGATCAGAGTATCCGTAAAGTATCGCCATAATTTAAGATTTAATTAGCCTTTTCAAATCAACAGTATTGATTTACTCACGGCATGTCAAATTTATATAAGTACAAAAATTGTTGCAAAATACAGCAAAGGGGGGTGCGCTGCGCCAAGACTTCTTACAATCAGAGGCAGTAAAAAGTAAACGTTTTCATTTTTCAAAACGGGGCAGTTGTAAGCCTCTAACGTTCCTTTTGATATTGTGGACGATGCATATAATTGCATCGGTTCTTGATGTTCACTTTTTACTTTGAGAAAAAAAATCGAGTCAAATTCTACGTGGTGCTTGAAGTGACATTTTATTATTTTTAGCAGTATCACGATAATGTGCCGTTTGAAGTAAAAATACGTGGGAACTTGTTATTATCAAATTGCATGGTAAGTTGGCTAATTCTTAGTGCATGTGCACTTTAAATCTGTTCTAAAGATTAATTTTACAGCTAGACCACGCGGAGAGATTTGACCACATTATTTAATTCCAAACAGTAAATAACCTACCATGTTATATGTACAGACCACAAGTTACTTATTGAATGACCATCATATTTATAGGAGACCGTTGTTGTTTGGCATTTTGGTAAATTACACAGGGTATTTTGGTACATTGAACTCCAATTCACTAACTTTTCTGTCTTTTATATTTGTATTTAAAATACTCAATATGGTCCATCTTTCATGGAACATTCTATTAGAAACATGTAATAATTATCAATTTTGCACTTGCAAAATTAGACATTTTCCATCTAAAATGTTTATAAAATGCTTTTAACCGCAAGAACTTGCAGCTTATCATTCATGTAATAATTTTATGAAAGTTGTAAGTTGAAGTTCTAAGATTGCGACCTTGACCTTGACGTCATGGGCGTGCCGCCCCTAAACTGTCGGGGGTAGAGAAATGGCTTTTCATGGACTTTGTCCAGGCGAACTAAAAAATGAGCTGTTAAAACTCTAAAGTAAAATTTTAATATAAACTAAGTCTACGACCTTGACTTTGAGGTCATGGACATACAATGTAGGTGTAGGTATTATTGAATAAAACTCTGACCCTATATCTATCAAACATAAACCACTTTATCATATTGTCTATAAAATATGAGCTGTAAAAATTCAACGTAAAACTTTAACATGAAAGTTCTAAGTCCCTGCCTTTGCACATGAGGTCATAGACGTGGGTGAAGGTATTGCTGAATAAAACTTTGGACCTATATCTATCATCAAGCCAAATGTGAACAATATGGTCTGAAAAAATACTATTAAAACTTTTACGCAAAACTTAAACATAAAAATTCTAAGGATTTGACCTTGACCTTGAGATCATGGGCGTGGGTGTGTGTACTGCTGAATAAAACATTGGACCTTTATCCAACTATACATCTATACATATCAAATATGAACCAAATTATTAAATGTGACTTGGAAAATATGACCGTTTTAAAAAAAATAAAGCCAAACTTTAATGAAAGTTTTAAGGTCCATGACCGTGAGACCATAGGCGTGTTATGGAGATATTGCTAAAACTGTATGACCTATATCTATCATCATATCACATTTGAATCAAAACCATCTTGTGGTCTGGAAAATATGAGCTATTAAAAACTTTAACACACAACTTTAACATAAATGTTTAAATTCGTGACCTTCACCTCGAAGTCATATGCTCGGGTGGGGGCATTGCTGAAGATTTTCAGCTGAGCATGGATTTAATGTAAATAAAAAGTGAAACCTGGTTCAAATTCCGATTTTTGTTTTTCAGAGTAATCACTTTTTTATTAAATGAATGAACTGCTATTTCTTTTTTAAAAAAAAAATAGACTTCTAAACCCTTGCATATCGTTGCTGAATATTTAGCAGCAGGTTGCGAAAGGTAACAATACAACCTCCCCCAATCGAACTGTCTATGCACGTAATTATTCTTTCTATTATTATTATTATTTTATTTAATTTAATTATATTTTTTTTATTTGTTGTTAATATATGTGTTCTTTCTGTTGTTTGGTCATTCGGGCACTTTTGCTCATTCGATCCACTCGGTTAATCATTCAGAACACCTGTTGCTATGCTCATTTAGGTGTTAACAACATACTTCTCACACCTGGTAATCTCATAAGGGGTAGCCGATAGTTATGCACTCAAAATCTTTACGCGAACTTCCCGCCATGACTTACGAGGCATCCAAATGTCAACAAACGGGTAAATTCTCCTGCTTCATTGATTTTTAGTCAATTTCAGAGACAAATTTTGAAAAATCGGAAAATGCTATTCCCAACAACTTTCATTTGTTGCGTCGGAAAAGATAGATGTGGGTTTGAAAAAACAAGCTGCTAATCTTTAATTTAATTTCATCCGAAGACTCCGGGGACTGATATATTTGTGTCGAATATGACTTACGAGGCCGATTACCCCTTACGGGGGCATTACCCCTTACGGGGACAAGAAAGCCTATACATCACAAAGCGATTTTTACCACAGTAAAATGAAACTTCTATATGAATTCGCTCAATTGAGAGCTTCAAATATCTGCAAACGAGCCATATCAGAACCCTGTTGACAC
Organism: Anodontia alba; assembly: GCA_964016985.1. Lineage (NCBI taxonomy): Eukaryota > Metazoa > Mollusca > Bivalvia > Lucinida > Lucinidae > Anodontia > Anodontia alba. The sequence goes on from OZ024828.1 coordinate 42,243,454, forward strand.
ATGCTGTTAAACCTTTCATGGAATTTGATTGTTTATATGTGAATCATAAAATGGAACATTTTGAAACTGGTTTGGTCTAAAATATGTATGTTTTTAAATGCGGGGTATTCTCTGAATATGGCTAATGTTCCCATAAGGGATAATAGAGCCAACTGACAAGAAAGCCAACTGACAGGTGTCTGATTACAAGGGATAATAAATTCTTATAATCAGACACCTGCCAGTTGGCTTTCTTGTTCCCGTAAGGGTTAATACCACCGTAAGGGGTAGCCAGTCTCGTAAGTCATATTCAGCACAAATATTTCAGTCCCCGGAACAAATGCTTGGGAAATTTAGCATCTTATCTATTTCAACATAGACGTAGGTTGAAGTACGTTTTATTTGATATGTTAAATAAGTATTTCCTAGCCCAGATAGCTGAAAATACCTTCAATTTGCACTGGAAAAAAAAAAGTCAAAACAGGAATATCGGACTACCCTTCTCCGGGTGAAATCAAATTAACAATTAGCCGTATGTTTTTTTCAAGCCCACACTTATTTTTCCCGGCGCAGAAATGTTGGGAATAGCATTGTCCGATTTTTCAAAATATGTCGCTGAAATTGACTAAAAATCAATAAATCAGGAGAACTTATTCGTTTGTTGACATTTGGATGTCTCGTAAGTCATGGCCGGAAGTTCGCGTAAAGATTTTGAGTGCATAACTATCGGATACCCCTTACGAGATTACCAGGTGTGACTTCTGCTTCATTAAACGCAATGTGGTAAAACGTTTCTTTCAATATATTGTAAAAATATCTGTCTTACATTTTGTTTAAAACGAGTTGAAAACATTTGCTTTACCTTTACCACTCTCTGGGCCAATTCAGCAGACGACAAAATTCTGATATTTTTTTTAATTCTCCACCCCCCCCCCTTTTCTCCCTCCCCCTCCCCTCCTCCTCCTCCCCCCTCCCCCACCCCCACACACAGAAAACAGGTTTTGATATTTCATGCAATTATCTCCGGAAAAGACAATTTGCATGAAATGTCAAAACCTGTTTTCAGGGGAAAATATTTCAAAGTCTCATCTACTGCTGCTGAAAAATTTACCGAGAATGCTATGCGTTGAGAATACCTAAAATTTGTTGTGCTGTAGAATGTAATAATCAGGATGAACCCTCTTACAGGAACTTTTCACGTGATTCCATTGGCAAATTAATAATGATTTGATCGCTGTGTGCATGTTTGCAAGCGTGATTAAAGACGCCGGGTTTAGACTCATCTGGGTCTATACTGTTTAGATCTGAAGGAAAACTTGAATCATTACGATGCGCCTATAGTTGTCTCAAGAAGAGTTTGCATAACAGAAAAAAAAATAGCTATAATTTTCCTAAAATACGAAAAATGCATACTCCTTGGGAAATACAACTACAAAACACGCATGGACATCGGAACAGGGGTGGCGAGCGCCCCAATATTTTTCCCGATTATAAGAATTGGTATACGTAGAAAAATGAACATTTTTCAACGAAACTAAAGAAATAAACGATAGATAAATTCGTTTTCTCATGCCATGGTGTGCCAAATTCACACGTGTAATCATCGCTTCTTGTGCTAATTGCTTGAGACTAATGAAAATGAGTACAAGCATGCAGTGACCTATAGGATGTATCCTATAGGTCACTGTATTTATTCATTTTAATTAGTCTATAGGTAAAAGTCAAGATATCTAATCCTTGGCACCATAGATCATTTTGTCAGTGCTGTTTGATTAAAAAATAGTGATAAAAATAATTGACATAAATTAACAAATCAATAAATATTATAACAAATAAATAAATATTATGTCTAAGAAAATATGTGGTTCAATTTGCTTTGAAATCTAATATTAATATAAACTCTTAGTAGAATGGAAAATCTTTGCAAGTAGTTCTGAAATAATGTTACGTAAAACCTCTACCGTTCTCTGGGCTATTTCAGCAGACGAGAGGTTGATATTTTTCTTATTTTTCTAAGAAAACAAAATTTGACATTTCATGCTAACTGTCTCCACTGGAGACAATTTGCATGAACTGTCAAATTCTATTTTCTGGGAAAAATAAGAAAAAATATTTCAATATGTCGTCTGCTGAATTTTTTACCCAATATACTGTCACGTCCCTGTTTTATCTTGAATATATTTTTATATGTACATAGTATAAAAAGAAGTTTGTATCGATTTTTATTAACCAGGTTAGATTATTGCATTTGTAACTGGAGCGCTGATTATGATGACAGTTTTACTTTTTAAGCAAGTAGGTACACTTCAGCTTTCAAGTTACGGTATTACGGTAATCACGAGATAGTTATGCTGAGGGTGTATTTGATTATTTACGTCTATATGCTTGAGCGGTTACCAGAACACTATATATTCCGAGTGAACCTAGTTTCGGTGATCAATATTGTTACGAGCCAGGCGTAACGAGAAAGAAATGAAAGTGAAACCAGCAACAAGCTTTAAATTATTAACAATATTTATTTACAAAAAAATCAGACAAGATTCAAAACAAAAGAATGTAAGTAGACAGTACCTTTCAAGTTTATGTCACAAAGTCCCTCTGAAATAATCCATGAGAATTTATAAAACAAATCCTTTGAATATCAGTTTCTGATCCCACAATTTAATGTTCCTGAATTCAGAATATAAGTCCAGAATGAATAAAATAGTAAAGTAATCCAGTATAGAATAATTTCCAGTGAAAGTATACAAAGATGCCCAGATGAAATTCTTCTCTCCTTATATAATATCAGAGAACGTTCTAGAAAAAGAATTTACTACAAGCATCTCTTATTTTCTAGGTTCCTTCAGGAAACTTCTAAATCTTCCATGACATGCCAAAAATAACTCCGTCCAGAATCAAGGCTGTAAACATCATGTTATTGTAAACATGTTGTTCTAGAAAGTTATTTTTGGAAACATAGTAAATAAAGCTATTTATGGAAACATAGTAAACATGTTGTTTAAAACAATTGAACACCCTGTTATATAACACTTCCCCTCTTCAGGGAAAAGAAAGATTTATGTAATAAAGCTTTCTTTTGCCATAAAATTATCATAAAATAAAATACTGATAAAGGCAATTATTATCTTATATACAGCAAGTTACAGGAAACCACAGATCAAGACATCATGCTCTGGACAAGGCATCAGGAATAATATTATCTTTTCCTCTGATATGCCTGATGTCAAGATTGTATTCCTGTAACAACAAACTCCATCTGAGCAACCTCTGATTCTTGTTTTTCATCTTATGGATGAAAGTCAGTGGATTGTGATCACTGAAAACAACAATAGGTGAGGACGAAGAAGTCAGATAAACTTCAAAATGTTGAAAAGCAAGAATGAGAGACAAACATTCTTTCTCTACTGTAGAATAATTCTTTTGATGCTTGTTAAACTTTTTGGAAAAGTAACAAACTGGATGATCCACACCATTGTCATCCTCTTGCAGCAATACACCACCTGCACCAACATCACTCGCATCCACTGCTAGCTTGAATTCTTTATTAAAATATGGTGCCAAGAGAACCGGCTCACTTCTCAGTATGGCTTTCAGTTTATCAAAGGCATTCTGACAATCACTGGTCCACTTAAACCTCATTCTTTTACTAAGTAAATTAGTCAGTGGCTCAGCAATGACAGAAAAATTATTACAGAATTTTCTGTAATAACCGGCCATACCAAGAAACCTCATCAGTTGTCTTTTGCATGTGGGCACCGGAAAATTTGAAATAGCTTCAACTTTAGCCTCTATAGGTTTAACCTGACCATGACCCACAACATGTCCTAGAAATGTTAAAGTTGCATGACAGAATTCACTTTTAGCAAGGTTTATTGTCAAGTTTGCTTCACTTAGTTTATCAAAGAATACTTTGATAGTTCCAAGATGGTGATTCCATTCATCATTGTATATGATGGCGTCATCGATGTAAGCATCGCAATGCTCAATTCCAGCTATTATGGTGTTGATTAAGCGTTGAAATGTTGCCGGAGAGTTTTTCATTCCGAAAGGCATTACTTTATAGTGATATAATCCATCAGGAGTAACAAATGCTGAGATCTCTTTAGCTCTTTCTGTGAGAGGAATTTGCCAAAATTCTTTCAGAAGATCAAATTTTGTTATATATTTTGAATTTCCAATTTTGTCAATACAGTCATCCATTCTTGGTATGGGAAAAGTGTCTGTTTTGCTCAAGTTATTGACCTTCCTGTAATCGGTGCACATCCGATATGATCCATCCGGTTCTGGCACAAGAATGCAAGGTGAACTCCATTCACTTTGACTTGGTTCAATAAAATCATTGTCCAGCAAATACTGAATTTCCTCCTTAAGATATTTTTGTTTTGTTGGGTTCATTCTATATGGATGTTGTTTGACAGGTTGTGAGTCCTCAACATTCACATCATGATAAATTTTGTCAGTCCTTGTAGGAATGTCCGGAAATAAGTGTTCATATTGATAAATTAACTGTTTCAGTTCTTTTCTTTGGACTGGATCTAGGTGTGAAAGTTTCTGGTCGAGATCCTTTAGAATGTCAGAATTCTGGAGTTTTGATGAAGCAGGATCAGATTTGATGAAGTTCATGTCTTCAGAGTTCATTTCACTTTGTTCCTGAGGGACTAAACTAACAACACTAATTGGTGTAACAGAAGAGCTATCCCTATTTATGTATTGTTTAAGCATGTTAACATGACATAACTAGTTTTGTTTGCGTCTCCCAGGAGTGTTAACAATGTAATTTACATCACTAATCTGTTTATCTACAGTGTATGGGCCGTAATATCTGGCTTGCAAAGGTTTGCCAGGAATAGGCAAAAGAGCAAGTACGCTATCTCCAGGCATGATTTTTTTTTTCTTTTGCATTTTCATCATACCAGCGTTTCATTTTCCTTTGTGCTGACTTAAGATTGGTCCGAGCAGCTTCACAAGCTTTAGACAGTCTGTCTTTAAAATCTGATACATACTGAAGTAAGTTCAGAGAACTGTCATCATTTGAGAGAAATTTCTCTTTCAAAAGTTTCAAAGGTCCACGCACAGTGTGGCCAAATACCAGCTCAAGTGGGCTGAAACCAAGAGATTCCTGAACAGATTCTCTAACGGCAAACAACAACAAATGAATGCCTTCTTCCCAATCTTTTTCAGTGTCAAAGCAGTATGATCTGATCATATTTTTCAGTGTCTGATGAAATCTTTCAAGGGCACCTTGACTTTCAGGATGGTAAGGTGATGATTTAAATTGAGTAATTCCCAACTCATGCATGACCTGCTGAAAAATTCCTGACATGAAATTTGAGCCCTGATCCGACTGAACAGACTTTGGAAGGCCTACAAATGTGAAAATCTTTACCAAAGCCTTAACAATATTCTTTGTTTTAATATTCCGAAGTGGAATGGCTTCTGGGAAACGTGTAGAAGCACACATTATAGTGAGAAGATATTCATTACCTGACTTTGTTTTGGGCAAGGGACCAACACAGTCAATAATTATTCTGCTAAAAGGTTCATCAAAAGCAGGTATGGGCTGTAAATGAGCTTTTGGTATTGTCTGGTTGGGTTTTCCTACCATCTGACAAGTATGGAAAGATTTACAAAATTGAGAAACGTCAGATTTTAACCCTGGCCAGTAAAAATGGTTAAGAATTTTGTGATAGGTCTTATTTATACCTAAATGACCTGACATGGGAGTGTCATGGGCCAAGTTCAAAATTTCAGGGCGATAAACCCTTGGAACCACTATTTGGTGGTTAACAGTCCACTCGTCTTCTGCTGAGACATCAGGAGGACGCCATTTTCTCATTAAAATGCCATTTTTGACATAAAAACAGACTGGGACTTGATCTATTTCTTTCTCATCTAAAGCCCTTTCAAGCAAAGGCAAAATTTCAGGATCATTATGCTGTTCCTTACAAAGTTGTGACCTTGACACCAAGTCATGACCTTGACCTTGGTCATTTAATACTGAAGAGTAATGACTGGACTCTGACTTGTCACTTAAGTCTGTCTGCTTGCCAGACAGGCTGGGTGAAAGAGAATTTATAATCTCGTCTGTAAAAGACTGACCCAAAAAGGTATCAGTTAAATCAATTTCCCCATCATTCTGTTTTGCTTTCTTTGCCATGGCCCTTGTAACAGCACAAGATGGGTACAGATCAGGGATTTCCTGTTCAATGGGATCAGGTGGCTGATCAAGACAAGGTATAGTAGTCAAAAGTGGATTTACCACAACCTTATCTCCTGCTAAGTCATTGCCTAACAGTAAGTGAACACCTTTAAAAGGTAAAGAAAGTCGAATACCAACAGCCACTAAACCAGTTACCAAGTCTGAGGATAAATAAATGTTATGAAGAGGAACATTAACAAATCCACACTCTACACCCTGAATAAGGACACTTGTCCCAGAAGAAGTCTTCTCAGAAAAAGGCAGAGTATCTGCTAAAATAAGGGATTGAGAAGCTCCAGTATCTCGTAAGATTTTAATTGGGGTAGACTGGGCATAGTCACTATTTAGTGACAAAAAACCATCTGATAAGAATGGTTCATAAATCTCCATAACAGAATCAGTCTCAGGCCTTTCGGTCTGGATAGGATCTTCCTCCTTAACACATGACTGTGGTTTTGACCGTAAAGAGGTAAGGCCAGTAGGTTTAAGCCCCTCTTGTTTTTTCTTTCTTTCTTTTCAAATGTAAACATTCAGATATAATATGACCTGTCCTTTTGCAATAATTGCAAATTGGTTGAGATAAGGGATTTTGATCTTTATTTTCACCAGAAGGTTTGGGTTTGGGAGTAATTGTTTGGCTATGGCTACCAGGTGGATTACTAGGACTATGTTTGGATCCTGAATGTGGAAAAAATGGTCTTCTAGAGGGATTTGACTTATTTATAAAGGAAACTTTATGTGTTAAAGCATAATCATCTGCAAGTCGAGCTGCAGCTTCCAAAGTTTCAACCTGTTTCTCATCTAAAAAGGACTTAATGTCTGAATTAATGCACCTTTTGAACTCCTCTACAAGCATGAGCTGCCTAAGTTTTTCATGATCGGAGCCAATTTTCTTTGAAGAGCACCACCTATCAAATAGCTGTTCTTTAGTTCTAGCAAATTCTACATGGGTCTGCTCATTTTCTTTCTTACAGTTCCTAAATTTTTGCCTGTAAGCCTCAGGGACCAACTCATAAGCCTTAAGAATTAATTCCTTTACAGTATCATAACTGGAGCTCTGCTCGACAGTCAGCTGAGTATAAATTTCTCGAGCCTTCCCAATTATAACACTTTGCAAAAGCAAGGTCCAGTGCTCCTTTGGCCATTTTAAATTTTCTGCTACTTTTTCAAAATGAAGAAAATATTTGCCAACCTTTTTTTCCTGAAATGGAGGAACTAATCTGATGTGTTTGGTAACATCAAAATGAGTGCCAGAGTCTAAAGGTTGCCGTTTTACTGTCATGTTTTGCATTTCTAATTCTTTCATTTTTAATTCTGTATCAAATTTTATTTTTTCCCTTTCTATCTGAATTTGTCTTTCTTTTTCTTTCTCTCTCTCTTCCATTTCCATTCTTTCTTTCTGCACTCTTTCTTCCATTTCCATTCTTTCTTTCTGCATTTGTCTTTCTTTTTCTTTCTCTCTCTCTTCCATTTCCATTCTTTCTTTCTGAACTCTTTCTTCCATTTCCATTCTTTCCTTCTGCATTTGTCTTTCTTGTTCTAATCTTAATTTTTCTAACTCAATTTGCTTCTGAATTTCAAGCTCCTGCATTTGCAAACCTGTCTGAGTTACGAGAACAAAAGACAAAGCAGAAGAATCAAGAATTTCCTTATCAACCAAAAATTGAACCAAAATATTTTTTATTTCCTGTTTTAACATAGACTTATTTACAGAAGGCACTTCATAGTGAGCAGCAATGTCCAACAAATCTGACTTTTTGGCCAAATTTAACAGCTCCTGCGAAGGCGCAGCTATGAAAGCTTGAAGGTCAAATAACATGATTGCTTTTTGCTGGTTTTATCAAGTAGATTTATCAATCAGAGTTTATTTATTGATATTTTTCAAAAGTCAATACTTGCTTTTTATTATTATTATTATTATTATTATTATAATATTTTTTGAAAGTCAATACTTGTTTTTTATGAAACAAATATTTTTATATTTACTGAGATTTTTTAAAAGTCAGTACTTGTTTTATAGCAAACATATTTTTTTTCCTTAAAAATCAATATTTGTTTTCTTTAAAAAACTCAAACTTGTTGTAGCTCAAGAAAATGTTCGATCGCGGACGAGCCCCCAATTTCTGTTACGAGCCAGGCGTAACGAGAAAGAAATGAAAGTGAAACCAGCAACAAGCTTTAAATTATTAACAATATTTATTTACAAAAAAATCAGACAAGATTCAAAACAAAAGAATGTAAGTAGACAGTACCTTTCAAGTTTATGTCACAAAGTCCCTCTGAAATAATCCATGAGAATTTATAAAACAAATCCTTTGAATATCAGTTTCTGATCCCACAATTTAATTTTCCTGAATTCAGAATATAAGTCCAGAATGAATAAAATAGTAAAGTAATCCAGTATAGAATAATTTCCAGTGAAAGTATACAAAGATGCCCAGATGAAATTCTTCTCTCCTTATATAATATCAGAGAACGTTCTTGAAAAAGAATTTACTACAAGCATCTCTTATTTTCTAGGTTCCTTCAGGAAACTTCTAAATCTTCCATAACATGCCAAAAATAACTCCGTCCAGAATCAAGGCTGTAAACATCATGTTATTGTAAACATGTTGTTCTAGAAAGTCATTTTTGGAAACATAGTAAATAAAGCTATTTATGGAAACATAGTAAACATGTTGTTTAAAACAATTGAACACCCTGTTATATAACAATATCTTCACTGTTCTGGGATTGATTTTTGGCTTAAGGCTATCTTTTGGAGACAATTTTCTGTCGTAATTTTGCAGTTTTGTAGCGTTCTGAGAGAAAAATGTTTTTTCCTCCATAGTTTTAGCAGTTGCTGTGTGAAACTTTGCACCGTTCGGACAATCGAACAGGTTATTTTAAATCTTGACTATCACGGTATTCTTGTGAATATTATTTTTAGATCTTGAATTTCACGGATTTCTCGTGGACACAATGTTTCAAAACGTGCCACATTACTATAAAAGTTCCCTGGTTGAATAGAACGATACACACTACAAAATTTATTTCATCGAAGACTTATCCTTGTCTTCCTTTTTCTAATCTTCATGTTGCGCTGTATCTGGGGAATCTGACCATGGTAAGTCAATAATTTATTTAATTTTATTCTTGCAATATTCTTGCTCGTCTTTACCGCAGCTAAAATTCGAGTAGGTAAATTTATTGCTTTACTACGTTGCGATTGTATGTATCATTCGTACTTACAAACCCGGCATGATAAGTAGATAGACCCTGATCAGATGTGTACACTTCGGTTATATGTGATCAGACGAATAAGCCGTGTCGGGTAAGTAAACTATAAACCGAATAGGGAGGTTAAGTTTGATCGATTCTATGGATCCTGGTCAGTCTGGTGAGTCTGATAGGTTCTGTAGACCCTGATCAGAATGCAATCATTAATATTCTTATTTGAATAAGATAAATGGATCGGCGCAATGATAGCACTACCGTACTTTAATATTACATATTCTCATCTGACATGTACATACCAGACATATACGCTTAAATGTATGACACAGTTAGGCGTTATGTCGTTATGTTAACCGCACACACCGTACATATACGCGTAAAAGTACGCTACCGTTAGGCGTTATGTTAACTGCATACACATTCATTAGTTAGCGCGATTTACACAAATGACACATACTATATTCACCTTGAACACATATACTTTTTATTTTAATTACAAGTCTGTTCACTAGAATATTTTTACGGTGAAATGGCTCAAGCAGTACGGAGTCGTGTTTGAGGAGTCGTGTTTGAGGATATGACGATGGCATGTTGATATTGTACCCAATGATTACGTGGGGACGATGTGTGATCGTGTAATCATTGTGGTATAATGGCAGTTATAATTTATTTTAGCCTTTAGCATTCTAAAGGGATTCTTACAGTGGAAGGCGCATGGGTTCTTCCTGTAAGAATGTGTAATCGTCGAGATGCCATTCCTCCGATTAGTTAATATAGTTGTAAGATATATTCTGACTGTGTGTCTGCCTGTGTTGGATTTTTGTACAATATTATATGTCATTAACAACTTCCATGTGGTTTTAGTATCTGATTTTGCTATATAATTATCAATTGCAACGGACTTGTCGCATGTATAACATTTGGCGTACACACTCTGTATATCTAGTGGAAATTAATAAGGCAATATCTTGTCATGTTTGATATCGGAGTTCTAGGACATAATACTTATTTTCAGGTCCCGTATCCGTATATGTATCTGTTTCGCCACTGTTATCGTCACTATGATTGCCCATCAAATGTTTTCCGGCAAGTTTTGTTCAAAGTTCTATAGAAACAAGTGTTAGTGATAACCGGAAATATCATGAAGGATACATCCGTGGACAAGATACGTATTTACTTCAAATTTACAGTATATTTAATTATGGAAATTCAGTATATTTAATTATGGAAATTAACAGTATTTTCAGATTATGAAGTTTAACAGTACCTGTGGATTATGGAGGCTTCGGAACATGGAAATTTGAACTAATTATAGTTTGTTTTTTTCAACTTTCTAAAATACGTGCTTGATTTTATTTTACAGAGTGTTGTGTTTATCCTCTGATTGCTTGCGATTGCGTCTAGTCCATCGTCACCGGCCCAACGCTCGTCCGTTCACGTGACAATGGTGTCAGAAGTGGGATACGGTGACTTTGGACACGTTATTCTAGCAAACAGAGGATCAGATGTATTGTGTTTTTTTTTTTTTTTTTTTTTTTTTTTTTTTTTTAGATAAACACATTTTGTTGTTTATGTTTTATATGTAGTTCTATGTAGTTATGTGGAATTAGTCACTATCAAATCATGTATATTCCAGAAGGTAATGACAAGCGGGACCGTGGTCAATCATGTTGTGTAGTGTGTCCCATGGTGAGATAAACGGATACAGCACAGCAGGCGTGAAGAAAGGATAAGGTCAGAAAAGCTTTTTGTTTATTTTCCAGTGGTCACTTTTTATCTGTTGACCGTGAATGCCCTTTATATTTTATTGTGGATAAGCTAACGCGCAGGGTTGTGCATGTTCCATTGATAACTCGGAGAGGTGTGATATTAACATAGTTAATGAGTAATTTTGTATGGATATATTATGATATAGGCAACGAGGAGTGATATATGGGTTTATTTGGTATTATGGATGCCGTTGGCCTATGATCATTTTGAGCATTGTTATTGTCCTCTTCTAGAGTTAGTGGATATTGTATTCATATTAGTGGAATGCTTTATTTCGTGTTAGACTTCAGTGTAAACTAAGAGTTAATTTTAGTTTTAGGGCATTTAATTAATAGTGATTTTCTGAGACTTATCCTATGAAACGTGTGCTTAATTGAAACAAACTTCTTACTATTAATTGTTTCACTGAGTCTTAGAGAAATGGAGACCATAGAAAATTTAAAAACTCAAGGGGGAGGCTTTAGGGTACGAAGGCGATGCACTTCGAGCTTTTATTAAGGATCAACAAGATAGGTTACGCGAAGAAAGAAAGGCACAGCGTGAGGCGCAAGCACGCGAACGTGAACTCGCGGAGGCTAAGGAAGCACGCGAACGTGAACTCGCGGAGGCTAAGGAAGCACGCGAGCGTGAATTAGCAGAAGCGGCGGCAGCGCGTGAATTAAAAGAGCGCGAACTCGTGGCAGCGCGTGAATTAAAAAAAAACGCGAACTCGCGGAGGCTAAGGCATTAAAAGAGCGCGAGCTAGCGAAGGCTAAAGCAGCACATGAACGCGAGATACAAAGAATGCAATTACAACAAGACATTGAGCAAAAGAAACATATATTTGAAATGGAAAGGTTAGCCGCAGAGCAAAATATAAAGCCGGCAGTGCAGCATAAGGAAGATAAAGCTTATGTCACTGCTAAGACCCAAAAATACCAGCATTTGATGAAGGTAAAGATGAAATGGATTCTTATTTGCTTAGGTTTGAAAGGTATGCTACAGCTCAGAAATGGAAGAGAGAGGATTGGGCTACTAATTTGAGCACACTTCTCAAAGGTAAGACACTTGATGTATATGCATTAATGCCTGTAGAAGAGGCATTAAATTATGATATGTTGAAGGCAGCTTTACTCAAAAGATGAGTTAACTGAAGAAGGATTTAAGAAGGTATAAGAAGTGTAGGCCAGATTCAGGTGAAACTTTTCAGCAATTCACCAGCCGTATGAAAAGTTATTTTACAAGGTGGGTAGATATGTCTTATGGTATTAATAAGACTTATGATGGATTAACAGATTTAATACTTAGAGATCAGCTTGCATTTATTTGTAATAGAGACCTTGAACTTTTCCTTAAAGAAAGGGAACCCAAGTCACTTGAACAGGCTAGTAAATTAGCTGATCAGTACAAAGAAGCCAGATATACTGATATTCTTAATCTGACATTTAAGATCAATGAAAGGCCAAGATCTAGGTCAAGGTCGAGATCACCTTCACCTTCTGTTCGAAGGTATAATCATCAAGGCCCACAACATTTTAGAGGATCATGTTTTATTTGTGGTGATAAAAAACACATAGCTAGATTTTGTCCTGATAGAGCAAAAGGTAATATGAAGGTAGCTGCAACACGAACATATGGTAGAGGTAGAAGTAGATCTCCGTCGAAACATGTGCGTTTTCAGGATCAGAGACAAGGACGGGAATTGAGCAATGACGGAAAATCGAATGACAACCAGGTATGTGGAGCGTGTTTTATTCATACTGATACAGTTAGTTATGTTAAAGCAAGCAATGATGGCACTAAGGTCTGTCCAGGGATGGAAGATACATTGAAGGTGAGTACTACAGCTCAACCTTCACCCATTTGTAATGATATGAAGACCGTACAGGGTATAATGGGGAAAGAAATGGTTAGTGTCTTGCGCGACACTGGGTGTACTGGGGTGATTGTTAAACAATCATTAGTTTCCTCAGAGAATTTGACTGGCAAGATGCATTCATGCATGATGGTAGATAGGACTACATTACAGCTTCCTGAAGCTAAAGTATCATTAGACACTCCTTATTTTAAGGGAGACACACTTGCCCTTTGTATGGAGAACCATTTGGTTGATGTTATTATAGGTAATATTCCAGGGGCGAGGGATGCTCATGACCCGAATATGAATTGGGTGTCAGGTTTAGCAGTACAAACCCGGTCCCAAGCCAAATTACCTAAACAAATCAAAACATCACTCAAAACCCCCAATATTATCGATAGGGATATTTCACCTCAACAAATTAAGGAAGCTCAAGTTAATGATCCTACTCTGGCAAGAATTCGAAAAGCTTGCGATGAATCAGAATTTAAAGGTGATGCTAAATTTTTTTGCAAGACTGACTTGATATACAGACAGTTCAGTTCACCTAATGTGGAATTTGGTAAGATTTTTATTCAACTTGTAGTTCCACAGCAATATCGCAAGATGGTAATGAAATTAGCCCATGAGTCAATCCTGTCTGGACATCTTGCAGTAAAGCGGACTATTCAAAAGGTATTATCAGAATTCTTTTGGCCAGGGATAGCAAGTGATATTAAGAGGTTTTGTCAGTCTTGTGACATATGTCAGCGTACTATAGCCAAAGGTAGGAATACAAGAGCGCCCTTAGGCAGTATGCCAGTTATAGATACCCCATTTCAAAGAGTAGCAATTGACTTGGTTGGTCCACTTGAACCCCGTACTGAGAATAGGAATAAGTATATTTTGACGTTAGTTGATTATGCAACTAGGTATCCAGAAGCAGTAGCTCTGTCTTCAATTGAGACCGAAGCAGTTGCAGAAGCTTTAGTTAGTATATTCAGTAGAGTCGGAGTACCGAAAGAAATATTAACTGACATGGGAAGTCAATTCACGTCAGCATTGATGAAAGAGGTAAGTAGACTTTTGTCATTCAAACAGTTAGTTACGTCCCCTTATTATCCCATCTGTATTGGCTTAGTAGAGCGCTTTAACGGTACATTAAAGAAAATGTTGACTAGAATGTGCGCAGAACGTCCGAAAGACTGGGACAAGTATATAGATCCATTATTATTTGCATACAGAGAAGTTCCACAGGAAAGTCTGGGGTTTTCTCCATTTGAATTAATATATGGATGGCCTGTGCGTGGACCTATGCAAGTATTGAGAAAATTGTGGACGAAGGATATCGAGGATCCTCGGGTACGTACTACTTACCAGTATGTTTTAAATTTGAGGGAAAGATTAGAGTCAACGGTAAGTTTAGCACAGCAAAACTTGCAGAATATGTCAAAGAAGTATAACAAATACTACAATCGGAAGTCGAGGCGCCGACACTTAAAAGTAGGTAGCAAAGTTCTCGTACTTCTCTCGACTAAGACAAATAAGTTGTTGATGAGTTGGAAAGGCCCGTACGAAGTAGTGGAGAAATTAAGTGTCTTAGATTATAGAATTAAAATGGGAAAGAAAGTAAAAACTTTTCATATCAATATGCTTAGGCAATACATTAGAGAGAGAGGATGATCAACAGACTACAGATGTTCAGGTATGTTCTATTGCAGTATTAGACTGTACTTCGGAAAATACCGAAGATAATATAGAAGGATTAGTGGAATCACCATCAATTTGTGACAATGAGTCAGTTGAACTGTTAAACATTAATCCAGACTTGACAAAAGAGGAACAAAGTCAGGTAAGGCAACTTGTAACAAATTTTGCCAGTACATTTACAGGAATACCCGGCTGTACCACTTTGTTGGAACATGACATTAAGTTGACAACAGATACGCCGGTAAGAGTTAAGCAATATCCACTTCCTTTCAATATGATGGAAGCAGCAAAGGATGAGGTAAGAGATATGATCAATTTAGACATTGTAGAACCATCAGAAAGTCCTTACTGTTCCCCTGTTCTTATAGTCAAAAAGAAAGAAAATACGAACAGATTTTGCATAGATTTTCGTACACTTAATAAGATTACGGTTTTCGATGCAAAACCGATGCCAAATATGATGGAAATATTTACGAAAATAGCAGGTCATAAGTACATATCCAAGCTTGACCTTACCAAAGGTTATTGGCAGATAGCTTTAACTAAGAATGCTAAGCAATACACAGCTTTTCAAACACCATTAGGACTGTTACAATTTTAAAGTTCTACCTTTCGGTTTTGTAACAGCTCAAGCTTCCTGTAGTAAACTGATGAGGAAACTGCTGAAAGGTATGTCTAATATAGACATTTTTGTTGATGATATCATCATATTCACATCTACTTGGGAACATCATATGCTAGTATTCGCAGAATTATTGAAGCGACTAAGAGACGCCAATTTGACTGTGAAATCAAGTAAATGTTTCATTGGTTTTCAAAATTTAGAATGTCTTGGTCATTTGGTTGGTGGTACACTTATTAGGCCTTGCCCTGATAAGATTTTAGCAATTGAAAAAGCAGAAAGACCTATTACCAAGAAACAAGTACGTTCATTCTTGGGACTTGTAGGATTTTATAGATCTTTTATTCCTAATTTTTCTCACATTGCCGCACCTTTGACGGAACGTACAAAAAAAGGTGAGTCCAATAAAGTACATTGGGATGAACCACAACAGAGAGCATTTGATTCATTGAAGAAGGCGTTGACAGTTCAGCCTATTCTTAAAATGGCCGATCTGTCAAAACCATTTACTTTACAAGTAGATGCCTCTAATGAGGGATTAGGAGCTGTCCTTTTGCAAGACGAAGAAGGTAAGAAAAATCCTATTGCATATGCAAGTAGGAAACTGAAACCAAGTGAAAAATCATATGCAGTAATAGAGAAAGAATGTCTTGCGCTAGTATGGGCAGTGCAAAAGTTCCATAGATATTTGTATGGCACAGCATTTACGGTAGAAACCGATCATCAGCCATTAAGCTATTTAAATAAAGCAAAGCTTACCAATTCTAGACTGATGCGATGGGCTTTGGCATTACAGCCATATAGATTTCATATAGTGGCAATACGTGGTGCAGAAAATGTGGGCGCAGATTATTTAAGCCGTGTATAACGTAATATATTCGGCGATATAAAGTGACGTTATACTTTAGTGCTACGCACTTCTGTAAGAGGGGAGATATGTCACGTCTCTGTTTTATCTTGAATATATTTTATATGTACATAGTATAAAAAGAAGTTTGTATCGATTTTTATTAACCAGGTTAGATTATTGCATTTGTAACTGGAGCGCTGATTATGATGACAGTTTTACTTTTTTTGCAAGTAGATACACTTCAGCTTTCAAGTTACGGTATTACGGTAATCACGAGATAGTTATGCTGAGGGTGTATTTGATTATTTATGTCTATATGCTTGAGCGGTTACCAGAACACTATATATTCCGAGTGAACCTAGGTTCGGTGATCAATATCTTCACTGTTCTTGGATTGATTTTTGGATTTTTGGCTCAAGGCTATCTTTTGAAAGGGGAGACAATTTTCTGTCGTAATTTTGCAGTTTTGTAGCGTTCTGAGAGAAAAAATGTTTTTCCTTCATAGTTTTAGCAGTTGCTGTGTGAAACTTTGCACCGTTCGGACAATCGAACAGGTTATTTTAAATCTTGACTATCACGGTATTCTTGTGAATATTATTTTTAGATCTTGAATTTCACGGATTTCTTGTGGACACAATGTTTCAAAACGTGCCACATTACTATAAAAGTTCCCTGGTTGAATAGAACGATACACACTACAAAATTTATTTCATCGAAGACTGATCCTTGTCTTCCTTTTTCTAATCTTCATGTTGTGCTGTATCTGGGGAATCTGACCATGGTAAGTCAATAATTTATTTAATTTTATTCTTGCAATATTCTTGCTCGTCTTTACCGCAGCTAAAATTCGAGTAGGTAAATTTATTGCTTTACTACGTTGCGATTGTATGTATCATTCGTACTTACAAACCCGGCATGATAAGTAGATAGACCCTGATCAGACGAATAAGCCGTGTCGGGTAAGTAAACTATAAACCGAATAGGGAGGTTAAGTTTGATCGATTCTATGGATCCTGGTCAGTCTGGTGAGTCTGATAGGTTCTGTAGACCCTGATCAGAATGCAATCATTAATATTCTTATTTGAATAAGATAAATGGATCGGCGCAATGATAGCACTACCGTACTTTAATATTACATATTCTCATCTGACATGTACATACCAGACATATACGCTTAAATGTATGACACAGTTAGGCGTTATTATGTCGTTATGTTAACCGCACACACCGTACATATACGCGTAAAAGTACGCTACCGTTAGGCGTTATGTTAACTGCATACACATTCATTAGTTAGCGCGATTTACACAAATGACACATACTATATTCACCTTGAACACATATACAGAGGTCCTTTTTATTTTAATTACAAGTCTGTTCACTAGAATATTTTACGGTGAAATGGCTCAAGCAGCAAGGAGTCGTGTTTGAGGCTATGACGATGGCATGTTGATATTGTACCCAATGATTACGTGGGGACGATGTGTGATCGTGTAATCATTGTGGTATAATGGCAGTTATAATTTATTTTAGCCTTTAGCGTTCTAAAGGGATTCTTACAGTGGAAGGCGCATGGGTTCTTCCTGTAAGAATGTGTAATCGTCGAGATGCCATTCCCCCGATTAGTTAATATAGTTGTAAGATATATTCTGACTGTGTGTCTGCCTGTGTTGGATTTTTGTACAATATTATATGTCATTAACAGCGTCCATGTGGTTTTAGGATCTGATTTTGCTATATAATAATCAATTGCAACGGACTTGTCGCATCTATAACATTTGGCGTACACTGTATATCTAGTGGAAATTAATAAGGCAATATCTTGTCATGTTTGATATCGAGAGTTCTAGGACATGATACTTATTTTCAGGTCCCGTATCCATATATGTATCTGTTTCGCCACTGTTATCGTCACTATGATTGCCCATCAAATGTTTTCCGGCAAGTTTTGTTCAAAGTTCTATAGAAACAAGTGTTAGTGATAACCGGAAATATCATGAAGGATACATCCGTGGACAAGATACGTATTTACTTCAAATTTACAGTATATTTAATTATGGAATTTCAGTATATTTAATTATGGAAATTAACAGTATTTTCAGATTATGAAGTTTAACAGTACCTGTGGATTATGGAAGCTTCGGAACATGGAAATTTGAACTTTAATTATAGTTGTTTTTTTTAACTTTCTAAAATACATGCTTGTTTTTATTTTACAAAGTGTTGTGTTTATCCTCTGATTGCTTGCGATTGCGTCTAGTCCATCGTCACCGGCCCAACGCTCGTCCGTTCACGTTCGGAGTAGACCGAAAAATCTTTGCAAGAAATTCTGAAACTGATAACTCTTCAAAATAATGTACAATAAAGTTTCCTTTCAAAGGGAAAGGCTTACCAAGTTTTATCAGTGACCCCTCTCTGTGCATATTTATAGGAATGCAAATGCTATAAACCATGATCCTACTGTCCTTTCAACATCATTTGGAAAGACTTGGCGTTTTATTTTAAATGAAAATATTTTGTTCTGATTGACAATGTCTTATCAGACAGACACCATTTGTCTTCTCCATTTCTGTGTTTTGTTCTCAAATACCTAAAATTAAATTAATGACAAAAAATTGGTCTGGCCTATGCAAGTGATTTTTTGGAAAGTTTAACAACAAAAATATTTTTTTACTTTTCTTTGCTGAATTTGACTTATTGATGTTTCACAACAATATTGTGAAAATTTTAGAAACATTGAACAAGAGAAAATCTTTGAAATGTTGCCTCCGTACCTACCCTACAGATTTCTGCATAATTTGCTTTCATTTTTACTATGGAAAAAAGTGAAAATATTTGATTTCTTATTAACCGACGACTAGATAAAACTTTTTATGCATAGGTAGTTACGAAAAACGGTTTTGCATTAAATCAAGACAAAAGTTTGTAAATTTACTTCTTCTGTGTAAAGCATCAAGCAAAAAACTACTTTCTGAAATATGTCGAAAGCCCAGTAGTTTGTTCACACAGTTCCCTATTCCAAATAGAGGCGACACTTATCCCACATACCAATTAAGTATCAACCAAGTATCAACCATCTATCTCAAAGTGTACCGCATTCTCTAGCATACATAATTTCATTACTAATAAACATTCAAAGGTAAAGTAACTCGAAAACTAAGGCAATGTGAATTATCATTCTTGAACACGACACTTGATTTGTCCTACATACATTTCAAATATCAAACTATCTCAAAGTATATAACCAAATATTACTAGGGGATGTCATAAGTTTTGTTAAGATTCAACGCAAAGAAGTTGGTGGAAATGGTCCAATCTTTCCATTCCACTAATATACGGTTTCCCTTTTGCATGATTGACCGCAACCCGTATTTCTGAGATTTTACAGCCTGTGGCATCCCTTTCCTGCTTCTACGTACAGTGCAAAGACAGTGTAAATCCGATCATCACGAGAGCTTTCAAACAAAGCAGGACTCGAAAAGAAAAAAATATAATAAATAAACAAATAAAAAGGAAAATCTTACATGTGTATATGGATATATATTATATATCCATATACACATGTAAGATTTTCCTTTTTATTTGTTTGTCAGATCTTGTACCACTCGAGCACCCGTTCTGGTCCCCCGTGTTTGCCGGTATAAATCTGAATTTCATGCACACAGCCATTTTGCGCAATGGCTCCTTCCCACGCGTTTAGTCCAACTTTTGCCGGAAATACTACTTGAACGTAAGTCTGCCCTTAAATGCTATCGTTCTTATGTACGTTGACTGTGCCATAGTGTGTAAACTTGACCTTAGAAACTGTATCCAGTAATGTCCATTATGCAACAAAGCTTGTCGTTACCAGGCTGTTCTACGAGGAGAATTTCACTTGTGTCATTCTTGGGCATCCATTTTTTAAAAGCATGTCCTTGTTATCATTTGGGGTATACTGGGAATAGCAAAAAAATGGTTAATGAATGTCACTTGTATTGTTAAAGGACGGAAATTCATCCAAACAGTATGTCCAAGTCGAGATATTTTATACCGATGAATGAATCTGTTTGACTGTCCGATACACCGCACAACGAACGTCACATCAAAACCAGCCAATATACCAGCTCTTGGATATAACAATTATCGAAACTTTGTCTTTTCATGTGCATTCGACGTAGCTTTACAATGTTTTAGCTCGTCGACACCTTGAAAATATTACACAAAGGTTCTACGGGAAAGGTTTTCGAAAGGTGGCCGATACTCCCCGGCCCTACTCCCCCTTTTCCGACAGCATGCTTTCTAGTCGATCCGTTCTCAGAATGAGTAATGGGTTTTACTACTTTAAACATGATAAAAACAGACACACTATGTAACGAAAATAATTATGAAACAGAAAAACAACGAGAACAAGAAGAAGTATATCACGAAACATCATGTTATACCAAGGCGTTGCTGATAGTATATTCATTTTTTAAACACTTGAAGTATTTGGTAACATCTACAGGGAAAAATCTATTTATTATTAAGGGCAAAAAAATTAAGAACTAATATGACCAGAGTAGTGGCCCTTGGCCTTAGTATTTATTACAACGTAAAATTTACCCATTGTAGTCTGGGTAACCCTAAAAAGGTGATTGGCAAACAGTGCATACCCAGATCAGACGCCGCAGAACGCGCCCTGGTCAGGTTCTCCACTGTTTGTAAATAGTTCAGCCACTTTTCTCTAGGAATATCTAAATCTCAGAGCCAGACGTACTTAAGACTGAAATTGGTCTCTTCCAGTATATATATATATATATTGAAAGGAAAAATAACATCGCATGGTATGTCTAAATAATTATAATATTCCCAACCGGTTTCGTTGGCAACTCATCAGGAGAATAAACAATAGCAATATGGCGTTAAAAATGGCGACGTTACTTAGTAACAATAAATACGTGTACATAGTACACAACGTTAAAACGTCATGGCGTCCAAACGGCGTCGTAAGTCTTTGTTAAGTTTGGGGTTAAATATTTTTATGAAGTACTTTTCTTTAGATTACCTCGCTGCAACATCATTGTTGTGAAATTTGTAAAAAGGGAAAATGGAAAATTTAGGATTTATAAGAGAACACTGCTCTAAATGAGAACTGAGAGGTAATTGTCTTGTTGATGGGTCCCTGATTTGTTGGTCATGAACTGTCCGTCTGTTTCGAAGTTTGTCTCCCGTCTGTCCGATATAATATTCACGACAACCATTGCAAATTAAAACATACAAAACATTTTTTACGTTACAATTCATTTTTCTTTTACATGGAAAACCTTATTGTTGAGTTTTAATGAAGACCCTTCTATGATTACTTACAAAGTCCGCATCGTGGTTCGTTGCATTTACTAACTGAGGGTAAACTATTGATTTCTTTGAATTCAGATTTTACCAGAAGTCTCTTTAAATTTGGAAGATGTCTTTTGCTTTTTATCACCTTAGTATTGTTCAAAATCGTTCTCATTGTTTCGTCGTTCTTTAAAATTTCCATATTATTTTTTGAGATGCCAAAAGCTTCCTTATTCTTTGGATTGTATGTTGATATAAAATGTGTTGTGTTTTCTTCTTTCTTTTCCTGGACCCTTAATAAATCTTCTCTAGGTATTTCCAAGGCTCTTGACTTTATTATTTGCAGTTAAGGTTGTGAGATTTCCATTAAGGTTGTGGTTAGTTCTTTTAAACGAGTATCGAGCGTGGATTTTTTTTAAATAATTGTACAAAGTCTACGTGCTAAAGAAAAGGGTATGTTATTTTTGTGTGTTTCGACGGCATAAGCTGAAATTTAAAATTTGTTTAGAATATGTGGCTTTATAATATATGTCTGTTGAAATTGATGTTCCTTCTTTCATAAGCAATATATCTAGAAAAGGTAACTGTACACAACTGGTTTGAATTTTAAATTTTAGTTCTTTATGTGGTGAATTTAGCATATTTTCAAATAAATCTAAATCTCCATGTGAATTTTGCCAAAACATAAAACAGTCATCTAAATATCTCTTCCACTGATCCTCTATATATTTTGCAAACTCTTTGCCTTTTTCTGTTCTAATTTTTTTCGTATTAATTTCTTCCAGAAAGCCTAAAACTAGTGTTGCATATGTTGATGCAACTTTTGTGCCCATAGCGGGTCTTTTGACTGATTATAGAATACATTATTAAAAGTAAAATTGTCTTAGTGCAGATTATATTTCATTTCCTCTGGGATCATTGAGCCCATTATGGTATCTTTGAAAATGGAGTTCTGCTCATTTATACGCTAGAGGGCGTAGGCAGTGTTGCAAACGTCATTACTGCTTATAAAGAGTCTCAATAATACCGAGACTCCCATTTTCTATTCTGTAGTGTGTTCTTTGTTTCCAAAGGCAATCTTTTTGACGTTTATTTTACTACACTGCAGCTGGTGTTAGTGCCGTGTGGAGGCGGCAGAACGTCTCCCCGTACTTCATCATAGTGCAGATTATATTTCATTTCCTTTGGGATCATTGAGTCATTGTGGTATCCTTGAAAATGGAGTTCTGCTCATGTATACGCTAGAGGGCGTAGGCAGTGTTGCAAAACATCATTAATGCTTATGAAGAGTCTCAATAAAACTGAGACTCCCATTTTGTAATCTGTAGTGTGTTCTTTGTTTCCAAAAGCAATCTTTTTGACGTTTATTTCCAAAATAAGCTTTATACCTTTCAAAATGAAATCTTTAGAGAATCTTGCAGGAATTAATTCTGGATGTGCATCGAGCCAAAATGAGATAGCTTCTTGACCTAGGTCGTGAGGTATATTTGAATACAAGCTTACAATATCAAATGAAATTAAAAGTGTGTTTTCTGGCACCGTCTTAGGTAAATAATTAAGAAAATCTATATCATCCCGTAAATAACTTTTTACATGTTTTAGAAATGGTTTTAGTAGAACATCTGAAAGACAGCTTAAACGGCTGGTTTCACATAGTGGACCTGCTACAATTGGTCGAAATTCTAAATCTTCTGGATCTATTACCTCAATATATTCAGAATGTTTTATTTTGCATGCCTTCTGTATAATTTGGCTTTTATGTGTATTTGGTAATCCGTAGAAAGTGCTTGTTTTACAATCAAAATTTAATAAAAAGTCTGCTTCATGGTCTGTTATGTTTTTATTTTGGTTAATTAGTTCTTTTAGTTTGGCAAATATTTCTTTTTGATTGCTATTTGGAAGACGAATAGTATAATTCACTATTCAACATTTCTAGAATTTTATTCTTGTAAAACTCAACATTCATCAAAACAATACCGCCACCTTTATCAGCCACTTTTATAATAATTGATTTATCTTCTGAGAGAGATTTTAATGCCTTCCTTTGATCTAAGGTGATATTATGCTTTACTCTGTTATATTCTTAAGGAATATTAGCCCATATTGTTTTGGTTGTTGATATATAAGTTTCAATATTTAAATTTCGTCCAGGTGGAGGGTTAAAATTTGATTTATTTCTAACTAATGAAATGTCCGTTTGCTCTTGACCATAAAAATACTCTTTGTAATCTAATTTTTCGAAAGAATTCATTTTTATCATCATCAAGTTCAGAAATATTACTTTTTTCAGGAATTGGTGTAAATTTTAGACCCATCAACAAGACATTTTTTCTATATCATTTAGTTTACGGTTAGATAGGTTATAGATTTTTGTAAATGTTTTATTGGCTGTTACATCTACTTTTATTTATACCCGACTGTGCCAGTTGTGATCCTCCTGTAGAAAAGAATCTACAGATTCCGACATGTCCTTCCCCTTCCTTTATGGAATTGTTTGATCTGTCGCCCCATTGTCGCTTATATATATATATATATATATATTGTATAGTGCTAGAATTAGGGGAGCACCTCCCTCCTTATATGCAAATATTAGCACATTATTTGTAGGTAAATGCATTGTGCAGTTTAAATGAAGTTTTTATAGGTAAAACATATTTTAACTAGCAATACTTAACCTATAGATAACAGAATCCCTCCTCCCTTCCCAGCGTAGCTCAGTTATATTGTTTTATCCTACAAAGAAACTGACACGTGATCGAAAGAACGGGAAGAGGGACGTCACATAGGTGTTAAGTATTGCTAGTTAAAATATGTTTTAATTATAAAAACTTCATTTAAGAGTACTATGATTGAATAGCTAAACTCAATGTTTTAGAACAAACAAGCTAGCCATAAGTGTGATAAAATAAAACATAAAGGCAGTCCTTTTTTTTGACAGTTATCTGAAAGGTTGTCTTTGGAAACAAAGAACACACAAGCGAACGAAAATCGGAGACTCGGTTTTATTAAGTCTCTTCATATGCAACACTTTAAGGCTGCATACACTCCGTAGCACCGTCTTGTGTGGTATTCGATTTTTTAAAAAAATCAGACTTGGCCCAATGATCCCAAAAGAAATAAAAATATACATTTTACGGCCGCCACACGGCAGTTAACACCAACTGCAGTGAAGTAAAATAAAAATCTAAAATGTTGCCTTTGGAAAAAAACACATATTTACGAGGGTTGTCCCAGTAAAACGTGGACTTTGCTTATATTTTTTTCATTTAACGTCCGATCATCATAATATTCTACAAATACCTTTCCCCATTTAATTTCAGTAAAACAGATGCATGGATGGTATATTTAAATGTACAACTTGTGAACTGATCGTGATCGATTAGGTCAATGTATGCGTACCCGGCGCAACCCAAATAAACGCATTGAAATCATTATCTGCGTGCTCATTAAAATAATTCTTTTTCAACCATGTTAGCATTTAGCGCAAAAACATATCGTCTGCTTATAGCAACGTTATTTTGACGTCATCGCAGAAGATTTCGAACGTCAAATATTATTTATTTGAAAATGGCGCACCTTTGAATATTGACCGTTGAAATAACAACCTAGTTAAAATGGTGACGTTAGAGGAAGAGAAAGCGCGCCGAACGGCGAACCAGTTCTGTGTGCAAACCGGCATTACCCCAACAGACACTCACAAGAAACTGAAATGATACAGTGGTGTTTCGAGGAGCCTTGTTTTTAAATGGCATAGTCGATTTAGTGATGGTTGGACTGATAGTGCACATTGTGGACGGAAACCATACATGAATGTCGGTAACGTTAAGGCAACGAAGGACGTCATTGACGCCGACAATGAGAGAGAAGTGCCGAAGTAAGTCTAGTGTTCAGCGGATACTAACTTCTCAGTTGAAAATGTCGCATGTAAGCCCTCGGTGGGTTCCTAGGTTATTAACGGAAGAAGAAAAACAGTTTCAGCCTCCATGACATTTCTTCGTAAGGTTGAAAGTGACAGCACATTTCTGTCCCATATCATCACCACTGATGAGACCTGGGTCCATTACTACGAACCCGACAAACGGATGTCGATGGTGTGGAAAAATCATAACAATCCCCCACCAAAGAAGGCGAAGGCCATGAAGTCCATGGGAAAAGTGATGTGTATCGTCTTCCTGGACATCAGAGGGGTTGTCCTGGTACACATGGTGAAGCCCGGGCAGACGGTGAATGCAGACTACTATTCAAAGGTAAATTATTTCTCATAATTATTTCATTTTTACCATAATAAAACACATACAGGTACAGTTGATAACTAAGAATGTAATCAAGTAGAGCCATTAGCTCTTGTAAAATATAAAAATATATATATATATAAAATAAAAATAACAAGGTGTTGTTTAACTTCAGACAATACGCCGGAATCTCATGCACGCATTGCGCAAGAAGCGCCCAACTCTGTACAACAACATGAGAATGTTATTCTTCACCAGGACAATGCTCCCAGTCATACCGCTGCCAGGACACAGTTGAAGATCGATGTGCTGGGTCTACCCGCCATACTCACCGGACCTCGCCCCACTGGACTTTGCTTACTTTCCGCAGTTGAAGTCACATCTACGGGGTAAACGTTTTAAGGGCAGAGAAGAGTTGATGTATGTGATACAACAATTCAACCGGCCATTAGATAGTGGATGGTTCGGTGACATGTTTCAAAAGTGGGTGAAACGACATCGCAAGTGTATCGCACACAACGGAGAATACTTTGAAAAAGAGTAAACGTTACGTGCATGACGTTGAAAGGTAAAAGTAGACGACGTCATCAGCGTGCGCCGGGTTCGCATACCTAATAGTCGTTTTTATTGTGTACAGAGATGCTATAGTTAGATATATTTTGCATGAACACCCAGAATATGTGTATATAACATACTTGAAAATTAAATTGGAAGCTTGTGCAATAGTTACTTTTTACACAGTAAGCCCAGTCCACGATTTACTGGGACAACCCCTCTTCAAATCAAATGGTAAATTATTATGCCACGTTAAATGGGTCTAAACAAGATTTGAAATGCTTGATTATGGCCGAAACTAGCTAGCCTGGCCCAGAAAATTCGTCACTTCAACTGTTTTCATTTTCGAGCGTGTATTTAATTCTCTTTGTAATCATTCTTTTTGAGAATTCATTTGATAGAAGGATATATTCATGTAACAGTGGGATCTCTGTGATGTACAAAATGCAAATTGGGGCTGGCTATGGTTACTAAAGGGCAACAGATATACACTTTGATCTGCTCTATAGATTTCTATTATAATCCTCAAAACTTCAATTTGTCATTTGTCTTAAAAAAAAAAAAAAAAAAAAAAAAAAAAAAAAAAGGGGGTGGTCGGGTGGTGCAAAGGTGTCGTGTAACTTACATCACCAGGGCGTCCAACTGATATTGGCTTACAGTTGGGCAAGACCTGCTACCCTTGTAACAGGTAAGGGTAGAGGGGGAATGTTTTTATTTCTTCTGTTTCTTCACTTTCATTCCTGTTCCCCTTTCTTCCCTGTCCTTCTCTTCCTTCTCCTCTACTATCTTTTCTATCTCTTTTCTCCCTTTTTCTGGGAGACGACACAAAATGACCCACAAGGGTTGACGTGTCGTTAAACCCCAACTCAATCAAAATCAAGTCTCATAAAAAACTGTCTCAGAAAGAGACGGCAGAACTGCTTGTTGGTTGCTTAATGCACAGTTCAGTTGTCTAATATACTAATAAATTCTATTTCATGTATACAGGTTTCTATTTTTCTCAAGTTCTTATCACAAGTGACTTAATTTTAAGTTCTTCTGCTCAGACTAATCAACTGTATCTGAGTCACTGTTGAAGAAAGTAAAGTACCCTAGCAAAATACAACAAACTCAACATTTGCTGTAGGTGGACTATAATTGTCATTTGAGCACGGATCAAAGTACATACGCCAGGTACATTCCGAGGTTAGCGTTTCTATTTGTGTCTGGTTTATTCCGTCATTGTGAGGTTAAATTTGCTTTGTATTATTGTTTAAGCCAAAGAAAACCCCAAGATAACGCCGATTCACTTTTTTTGTTTCTAAATTTAACAATAGGCAAGCTTCTAACCGACCCAGAAACTCAAAATGACGAAGCCCATGACCACACAGAAAATAAGGTGGCGACGCCGAAAAAAAAAAGTTTCTTTAAAAATATCGGCGTTATCTTGGGGTTTTCTTTGGTTTAAACAATATTTTATTTCAATGTTTCAAACATTTACATTTAAGTACATAGACAGAATACAATAGCACAATCATACAGGATTTGAAAACAAGCATATTACGCTTCTTTGAATCATCTCCTGCAATAAAGTTACACATTGAATGGAGTGTGTCTAACTTATGCTACATATGTAAACATTTATCATGCATAATTCGTTGTTCAATTCAATAATAATGAAAGCAAGACAGGAAGAAAGAGAAAGAAAAGAAGAAGAAAGAAGAAAATAAAGATGAGAGGAAAGAAAGAAAAAGAAAGAAAAAGAAGTCTGCGCATCGATAATTAATGATAATGGTAACAATCGGGATCAGTGACGTAGAACATCAGTAGGTACACTTGTTGATTACTGTAATATACCATTTCCATGTTAAAATCCAAAAATCCTAATCATTTGATTTGATCGTTTGGTTTGTTGTATATATGAACTGCCCTAAAATGACTTCATTACTTTCATCTGCTAATGTATCATCCCCGAACAAAAGAACAGCTTCCGAAGGTTCAACATAATTGCTAACTATGTGCAATAATTCTCTACGAATGGCTTTAAGCTTTGGGCATATAGAAAGGAAGTGAGAAGTATTTTCCACAGCTCCGCGGGTACAATATGGTTCGGGGATGAAGTTTCTGTGAAATATTAATGTACTACATTCAGTTCTTAGTATTGTATAAAGTATCCGATTAAGTCTTCGGGATAAAGTTTCAAGTGAAATTTTAATGTATTACATTCAGTTCTTAGTTTTGTATGAAGTATCTGATTAAGTCTGTCGCCAAAGGAGTAATTTTTAGGAATTTTCGGGGTATCTCTCTCAAATTTATATTTAAAAGACGTCAGAGTCTGTGCTGATTTTACATCAGCGGGAAGATTGTTCCATTCTCAAATCGTAGAAGGAAGAAATGAGTCAAAATACAGTCTGAAAGTTGCATGAACCTGTTGATAATTATCAGCATTACGAAGGCTGAAGGGGGTCTCATTCCCTACTCGAGGCGGAACAAGATCTACCAAATAATCTGGAACCAAACCGTTCTGCATTTTGTAAAACAAGAATAATTTGTGAAGTTTCCTTCTTTCAAAGAGTTTTAGCCACCCTAATTCTCTATAAAGTTTATCAACTGCAACCAGTTTTGTGGTTCCTGAAACGAGCCTTCCCGCTTCAATCTGTATTTTTTTCTCATTCATTAATTTGTTGTTGGGTGCAGTTGTCCCATACAACGTCTGCGTATTCTAAAAGTGGCCTTATAAATGAAAAGTAAATAGTTTGTAAAGATTTCCTGTCCATTATAAATTTCATCGATCTTAGCAGGTGAAAGCGAGACCAAGCTTTTTCTTGAATGTAGTTCAAATATACCTGCCAGTCACATTTATCTGAAAAGTAAATTCCCAAGGTATTGTGAGACTGGACTTCTGGAATTGGGACATGATTGAAAAATAAAGTACGATGATTGACTCTAACTAGTCTTCGTGATATCAGCAATGCTTCGGTTTTCTTAGCATTAAAACCTACTAGCAATTTGGCAGCCCAGTGTGCAATACGCTCAAGATCTATGTTTAGAATTTGCGCAGCTAAATCAGGATTTTTCAAGTCAACAATGATATAAATCATAGTATCATCTGCAAATAATCTTATGTTAGAACGAATTTCATGGACAATGTCATTGATGTACAACAAGAACAGAAACGGCCCAAGAATGGAACCTTGGGGAACAACCACAAGGAATAGTTACCCTCTGGAATCTGTTAGAAAGATAACTATCGAACCACTTATGTAAATTTTCAGTAATTCCATAGTGATACAGTTTTGCTAAAAGACCCCGATGCCATACCCTATCGAAGGCTTTACTAATGTCGCAAAATATGACACGGACTTCCTTGCCTTCGTCCAGGGCATGACAAAATGTATTGTACAAGTCAACTAACTGGTTTACTGTTGAATCTCCGCATGCAAAACCTGACTGAAATGGTGTTATTATATTATTCTCTAGGACAAAGTTATGAACGTGCTTGTGTACTAATTTTTCTAATGCTTTACCAACAGAGCTTATTAACGAAATAGGTCTATAATTTACAACATCTGTTTTATCGTCTTTCTTATGAATAGGACTTACATTTGCTCTTTTCCATATATCAGGTACTTGAGCAAGTAATAATGATGTATTGAAAAGTTCAGTAAGAGCTGTTGAAATAGAGACAGCAATTTCTTTCAATATTCTATTGTTAATGAAATCTGGGCCTACTTGAAGTGACTTAAGTATGTTTCGAACTTCTTCAACTTCCAAATGAATAGAATCAATAGTATTATTCGGTACTGACAGAGCAGGAACGTCCTTATAACGATCATCTAGTAGAGTTTGTGAGTGAAAATACCTGTTGAATAAGCCTGCCTTCTCTTTAGGTTTATTAATTGTTTGGCCATAATTATTTTTCAGCGGAGGTATATTCTCACGTGAATCCTTACCTACAATTGCTTTAAAAAAATTCCACCAGTCTTTTGAAGACATATTTCCAGAAGTTAGTTTGTTAGCAAAATCGTGCTTTGCTGTTCTTTACAATTTTACAGATTCATTTCTTAAAACTCTATATTTCCTCCAAGCCTCTTCATTATTTAAACGTTTAGCAATTTTGTGCGCACGCTTCCGTTTACGAATCGCACTCCTAACACGACTATTTAACCATGGAGGTGCAGATGGACGGATTGTTACCATTTTATTTGGTATTGCTAAACTACAAAACTCGATAAGTTTTTCAGTGAAGTTTTCTGCATATGTATTTATATCTTCACTTTTACATGTAGACCAGTCAAAATCAATAATTAGCTGGTTCAAACGTACAAGATTAGCTTCATCATACTTCCATATCCGCCTCCTAAACATGTTGCTTGCATTTATCAAAACTAAACATCGCGAAAACAGGGCAGTGATATTGTAAAATTCTGATCCAAAAATGCTTCACCAACTCTACTAAAATTACAAAAGGTTCATTCTTAGTAAATATCAAATCAATAAGAGACGAGGAATTTTCAGTGAAATGGGTAGGTTCACGAATCAATTGAGCAAGATTATACTGGTTAAACACAGACGAAATTTTACGTTTGCTACCTGAGTCAAGGCAATTCAAGTTAAAATCACCAGTAACTATGATATTTCCAATATTAGTATCAAATGCAAGATTAACATTATTTTCAATATCTACTAAGGTTTGAGCTGGGGAATTAGGTGGTCTATAAAATACACTAAACAGGACTGTCTTATTTCTGAAAGTCGGCCATAACCATAATGCATTCAACCTTGTCTATTTCAGGATCAAGTCAACGCTTGCAAGGAATGTTGTCTTTTACATAGACTATGACTCTGCCATAAGAATTTGTGATCCGGTCTTTCCTGAAGGGTACTTGGTAATTTTGAAACATGATTTAATCAGTAGACACATTCTCAGATAACCAAGTTACTATCAGAGCCATCACATCAAAATGTGATAATTTAATTTGTAGCTGATCAACTTTTCCCATGAAACTTTGAATATTGTATTGAACAATAGAAAAATTTTGTTCAAATATTGATATATCATATGTACTAGAATTTGATATGTTATCGTCGGATGAAGGATCGAAACTATCAGGTCCTGGATTGCTTTCGATGTCTCCTGCTAACAATATCAGGAAAAACACCCATAATAATATACAGGTAAATGACAGCAAAAAAAGTCTGATTACACAGCGTTATCAGATACACGCAGGTGCGTGACATCAGAATTCTTCAATATGGAACTTTAACTTTATGCTATTTCTTTGGAGCGTAATATTTAGGCTTA
Organism: Anodontia alba; assembly: GCA_964016985.1. NCBI lineage: Eukaryota > Metazoa > Mollusca > Bivalvia > Lucinida > Lucinidae > Anodontia > Anodontia alba. The sequence goes on from OZ024828.1 coordinate 42,274,985, forward strand.
AAATTGAGCATACATAACAACCAGATATTAAACACAGATTCATGAATATGACTGGGAATAGTAGTTTAATTAATACTGATAAATTGAGAATCTTTCTAGGCTGAAACTGGTATAAAACAGAAGAATCTTGGTAGCCGCCCAAGCATAATGTTTCGTAGAATTTCGTTTTCACCATGACAACAATGACAGTAAATAAACAATATATGCTTGGTCGGCCACAAAGGATCCAAATGTGCATAAGTTGTCAAGAGTTTATATCCAAATGAACATTCCACGACACTAACACCGCAGTAGAGAGAGAAGCTAAGAAATAAGACCATTTCATTAAGTCGAAAACAACAATTGAGGGACAGAAAACAATAGAAAACTTGATGAACAGGAAATTAAAACCCATTCATTCCAACTTTCTTTAAGATGCTTTCGATCTAACTTTCCAACCTCGCAATTTCGTAAACCAAACCGAAAGCGGTACGTAAAGTCTTAATATATTCTTGAAATAGACGTTTCGATTTTTCCTAGGTTATTCGAGTCTCCCCCCTCCTTTTATTGATAAAATCTGGTTTAAATTGATTAAAAAAGGCAGTGGCGCTGTCCACTGAATACGGCGGGTGTACAGTCCTCCTGAATCCAATCAAGTCAATTTCAAACAGCGTCTGACAAGCTGTATGGCTAGGGGCAATATCCTAGTGGAATATTATGTTTTCAACACTGGCGTAGAATTCCGGGTGCCTTTTCCGCAAGTCATTCATCAAATCACGACGAACGTCATGAAAATACAGAAATGAAAACATGCTTACAAAAAGATGAAAAACATATGTATGCTGTTTTTCGACTGATATGAAATAAACGAGAATGAGATAAAATAAAATAAACAAATTAATAAACGTACCTTTGAATAGAATGCCTCGTTGACTGTCTGTCCCGAGGGTACCGCAGGTGTCAAAAGCATTCGTGCCTGTCCATAAACATAATGTTCATGATCTTTCCCATGGACGACCACTTTCACGTTCTTTAGAGGTGGGGTAACCGGAGATTTCCATATGCTAGAGTCACTTTTTCCTTCAGGCTCCAAATAATGAAACCAGGTTTCGTCGGCGGATATAATTCGGTACAGGAAATGTCTGTCTCTTCTAGTAAATAAGTGACCTCAGGAACTGATATAATCAGATCCATATCAAACCCCCAACACCAAAGGGAGACAAAGGGAGACAGACAAATACAATTAAGTAGCATCAAGATGAACAGATTTGGCAAGCAGAGTTGGCAGCTCTTTCCCAAAAAGTTGGCAAGTCTGTTACCCAAACCTAACTGATATATGTTAAACATAATTGTTAAAAGAAAAACAGTAGAAAGTGAAAACTATATAATAATTAAAAGCCTGCTTCAAGAACTCACGCGATGCCTCAAATCGTTTCACCTTTTCATCAGCCGTGAGCAGTGTTGGAATTCAACACATGTGCTTACCCGAGACATCGGCAACCTGGCGAACAGATTGGCGTCTGTCTTCATTGATAACCCTCTGAACGTTCTTGATGGTGCTTTCGTCTTTCCATTTCAGTCTTCCTCGTTTTTTTTTTCTCTGTCAAACCATCCAAATGCCGGCGATCATTTACATGCGAAACATATTCTCTTGAGTTTCGACTGAGATATTACAGCCATAAAAGATGCCTGTGATCATTCCCATTTCTGTTACCAATAGAACTTAAGTAACGTATACAGCAACAGATGCCTCAGATCGTCTTATTCTTGTTACGAATTTGAGAACTGAGTAAAGTATACAACAGTAGATACCTAGGAGGATCCCCAATCCTCCACACAGCAAATCGTGCGTACTTCTTGCAACAACAACAGACACACGTGATCAGCTCTATTCCTGTTTCCAATAGAACTTGAGTGACGTGTATAGCAACATTGGATACCTCGGATGATCCCTATTCCTCCACATAGCAGAACTAGCATATTTTGTATAACAACATCAGATGCCTCAGATCGTCTTATTCTTGTTACGAATTTGAGAACTGAGTAAAGTATACAGAATCATTGGATACCTCGGATGATCCCTATTCCTCCACACAGCAAAACGTGCGTTCTTCTTGCAACAACAATAGATGCTCGTGATCAACTCCATTCTTGTTTCCAATATAACTTGAGTGACATGTACAGAAACATTGTACACTTAGAAGGATCCCTATTCCTCAACACAACAGAATGCGGGTACTTCTTGCAACAACAATTGTCAAGTGCAGGATTCTCAATAAAGTAATCTGACCATAGGTTATGTAAAAAACTACAAGGTTCCCTTTCTCTTTCTAAAATCTTTTACTAACTAGTTCTGAAATACACATGCACTTCATCTACTGTATACCCTGATCCAATGCTTGAGTAATATAACAATCACTATATCAAATATTTTACCACACAGAACAATGAATGAGAAAACACATCAGTTTTCAATAGTTACTAAATATAGCTAAGTTTTCTAACCCGAAACTATGATTCCGTAAACCCCAAACAAGTAGAAAAATAAATTCTTGTCAATATTAGGATATAATCAGTAGCAATCAGTTTTAGCTTGAATGGGAAGAACACCTATGTAAATCTCTCATTCGCTTCTATATGGAAAAATTATCTAAGAAGATACCAGTCTTTCTACAACGATCTGTAATATACTATCAATAAACCCTATAAACCACAAAGGTTGCCACTCAGATTACCACTAAGTTTATATATTCAATTATTTTAACCACTCAGGCAGCCACATAGGCTAATACATATTCAATATGGCAATCTTCTGGCATTACTTTTTACGAACAGTATACATACCAACATCTCCTTGAAAAAAAATTGTATTCAGTCATAAGAATTTTTTTCTAATAGAAGGTTTTTATTCCACACTCAGTATGTAGTAATATCATCTTTCTTTATTTTTCTCTCTTTCTCAAAGAGTCTCAACCAAATACCTCTGCCTTCTGAAAACTATTGCCTCTTCAAATCATGACAGAAAATACCAATAATGACAATAAATACTACATAAAACTGTCTCCATCATAATGGCATCTACAATATTTTATTTCATCATTTATACAGTTGCTTTGTAAGGTGACATTTGATCTGGGTCTACACTGTTAGCTCAGGGCTGTCTGTCTGTCCAAAACTTAGACTATAAATGGTATTCTACAGTATCCAGTTATTAGATGTAAGTTGGTGTCTGATCTGGGTCTACACTGTTAACTCAGAACTGTCTGTACAAAACTTAGATTATAAATGGTGTTCTACAGCATCCAGTTGTTAGATGTAAGTTGGTGTCTGATCTGGGTCTTCACTATTAGCTCAGGGCTGTCTGTCCAAAACTAAGACTATAAATGGTATTCTACAGTATCCAGTTATTAGATGTAAGGTGGTGTCTGATCTGGGTCTACACTGTTAGCTCAGGACTGACTGGTATATGCAGTATTCTACAGTGTCCACCTAAAGGTGACATCTGATCTGGGTCTACACTGTTAGCTCAGGGCTGTCTGTCCAGAACTTAGAGTATAAATGGTATCCAGTTATTAAATGTAAGTTGGTGTCTGATCTGGGTCTACATTGTTAGCTGAGGACTGTCTGGTATATGCAGTATTCTACAGTATCCATTTATTAGATGTAAGGTGACATCTGATCTGGGTCTACACTGTTAGCTCAGGGCTGTCTGTCCAAAACTTAGAGTGTAAATGGTATTCTACAGTATTCAGTTATTAGTCTTAGATGTAAGGTGGTGTTTGATCTGGTCTACATTCATAGCTCAGGACTGTTTGGTATATGCAGTATTCTACAGTATCCATTTATTAGATGTAAGGTGCCATCTGATCTGGGTCTACTCTGTTAGCGCAGGACTGTCTGTCCAATGCTCCTAGTAAAAGCGATATTATACAGTAACCATTTATCTATGTAAGATGCCAATTGATCTGGATCTACACGGTATGCTCAGGAGTGTTATTCTACATATCCATTTATTAGATGTAAGGTGGCATGAAAGCCCTGATCAGACTGCATGGTTTTCAGCTACGGGTAGGAGAGCAGAAGATCCTGTACTTTTAAACATGTGCAGTGAATACTTTTTTGGTTCTTAAAATTCAAATAATAATACATTACTTCGTTCGTCCCCAAGGATATCATCAGCTCAGTATCAGTTCCTCAGTGCTGAGGTTGATACTGCGGTGTTAACGTCAGTACTTAAATACTGAATTAAGTAACTATTTTATACCTTAATCCTTGTTTTAGTACAAATTCAAAAATTTTCTAAAACTAAGACTGACTTGTCAAAATGACATGTATCTTAGCGGGTTCGGAATCCACTGTTTAGGCTTATTTTGCTTTCTGTATGTCTTGCTCCTTGCCAAGACATGCGCATCATACGTTTCATTTCATATCTTTTGGGGTTTAGCCACACTGATGAAGTTTAAATAACAGAAAGGCCTCTGTGGCACTAAATTAGGTATAGTTAAGCTCATATTGCAAACCACTGGGTCGATGTCTCTGCTGGTGGATGATTCGTTCGTCCCCGAGGATATCATCAGCTCAGTGTCAGTTCCTCAGTGCTGAGGTTGATACTGCGGTGTTAACGTCAGTACTTAAGTACTGATTGAGTAACTATTTTATACCTTAATCCTTGTTATAGTACAAATTCAAAAATTTTCTAAAACTAAGACTGACTTGTCAAAATGACATGTATCTTAGCGGGTTCGGAATCCACTTTTTAAGCTTATTTTGCTTTTTGTATGTCTTGCTCCTTGCCAAGACATGTGCATCATACGTTTCATTTCCAATCTTTTGGGGTTTAGCCACACTGATGAAGTTTAAATAACAGAAAGGCCTCTGTGGCACTAAATTAGGTATAGTTAAGCTCATATTTCAATACCTCTTTCATTATAAAATATCTCAAAAATCACTCCCCGCCCCCGTAAGAAAATTCTTTTATGGTAAAATAAGTCTTACTATTTCACGTGAAGCAGACAATTTACATGAAATGTCAATTTATTTTCTATGAAAAATAAAAAAAATAATAGAATGTCATCTGCTACAAAGTCGGGGCTTTAAAGTTAAACAATATCTGATAAAGTGTTTGTCTATGGTCAGAAGATTGATAAAGAAGCATCAAGTTATAAATATATCAGTGGGGTAAATTAATAGCATGATGTGCCAGTAGTTTGAGAAACTTGAACTCTGCTTAGAATTTATGATCCTTTTCAAACACCAACCAGCTAGCAGGTTGGGTAAGCATGTAAATCACCAGTCTCTAGTGACCAGCCTTTTATAGTCCTGATATCATCTTGGAATATGAAACAGGATTATAAAAAATAAATATTTACATGTAGTTACTGGATACTGGAGCCAGTCTATGAGCCTCCTATCATTGCGATATGGCTTTATGTTGAAATGATCGTAAAACACCAACTCATCATCTGTTTATCACTTGCCATTATAATAAGGTGAACATTTTATATTTATATCTTCCATAGCTCCAAGTAAGCGGGGGTGTCTTCTTCAATACTTCTCTTATTTCTCCACAAAGATATTTGTTGTGGGTACATATTAGAAGCGTTTCACTGAGACATATGTTTTTGTGTAGAAATAAGAAAAATATATAAATACTTTTAGGAGGAAAATATTGCCTTATCTGCAGCTATGAACTTGACGTTATAGATGTATTGAAGATGGATATCACATCCTAGGGTACGGAGATTACCCGGACAATTACAGACAAATACCCACCTAGACATTTACCCACATGGACCCGGATTATTACCAACATTTTCCAATATTTGCTTTTTATTTTTGGATGATGATGGAATAAATTTTTGATAAATTGTCAAATCTTAAATTCTTTTCCATTCCTTTTGTTTTATACTTTGAATATAGTAGTAATATTATAGAAGTATTTTGTATATTACAAATTAATAGTTTTGGTATGGATGAACTTAAAAAGTCTTCAGAAGTCTTTGGCTGAAAACTCCAGCTCATTATCGGGTCCCTGGATGTTCGAGGTTTTCAAAGTTTGACAGTAATGTATTGCTGATTTCCTATTGACTGAATTCGGATGACGCAAAGATATAAACATTCGAATATACCCATTTCGCAATGAAGATGACATGTGTTGTCTGCTGTTTGTGATATGTTTTGAAAATATTGAAATAAAAGGACAACTTCACCTTTTGTTGGAATATTGTCTGCTAAATTACTGTCAGAAATTAACAGATTTGCTCAAATGGTTATTTCTTCCATTTGCTAACAATGTTATTAAAATATGCCTGCTACCATGAGTCAAATGTAATGTATGATGGACATCTTTTCATTGTGATTTATGAAAAACTATATATCCAAGAAAACTTACCATAAAACTGCAAAGTCATTTTTTAATCTCTCATACAAAGTCATTTTCAGCTAAGACTGTTAAATTGATGCAAAATCATTTTTATCAGTAAAACAGGATTAAATGATTGAAAAATATTATAACACAATTTACAGATCACTTATAAAACATTTAAGGATAGTTTTATCAAAAATATTTTCGGGTTGGAAATTGTCAGCATTTAGGTTAAGAGTGGTGGGTAGATTACTGTCCAGAAAGTAATTGTCCGGGTCGGTAATTGTCCAACACTCAACATCCGACAGCCAAGATACAGCCAAGTAACCATATAATTTCTTTTTACGAGTGTAAAGTTAGCATCTGGTTCACGGTTCAATATTCACGGTTCAGGATTCAGCGTCTGGTTCAGTACTCAGGGTATTATTCAAAATACGACCAGCGTGTTATTCAGCACCTGGTTCAAGATTCAGCGTATTATTAAAAAAATGTCCAGGGTATTATTCAGCGTCTGGTTCAGGATTCAGCGTATTATTAAAAAATGTCCGGGGTATTATTCAGCGTATGGTTCAGTATTCAACGTATTATTAAAAATGTCCAGTGTATTATTCAGTGTATAGTTCAGTATTCAGCGCATTATTAAAAATGTCCAAGGTAATATTAGCATATGGTTCAGGATTCAGCGTATTATTAAAAAATGTCCAGGGTATTATTCAGCGTCTGGTTCAGTATTCAGCGTATTATTAAAAAATGTCCAGGGTATTATTCAGCGTCTTGTTCAGGATTCAGCGTATTATTAAAAAATGTCCAGGGTATTATTCAGAGTATGGTTCAGTATTCAGCGTATTATTAAAAAATATTCAGGATATTATTCAACGTCTGGTTTAGGATTCAACGTATTATTAAAAAATGCACAGGGTATTATTCAGAGTATGGTTCAGGATTCAACATATTATTAAAAAAAAGTCCAGGGTATTATTCAGCGTATGGTTCAGGATTCAACGTATTATTTAAAAAATGGTAAGGGTATTATTCAGCGTATTGTGTTATTCAGCGTATTATTAAAAAATGGTCTGGTTTTGGATTCAGCGTATTATTAAAAAATGTCCTTGGGTATTATTCAGCGTATGGTTCAGGATTCAAAATATTATTAAAAATGTCCAGGGTCTTATTCAGCCTATTTTGCAGGATTCAACATATTATTAAAAATGTTCACGGTATTATTCAGCGTCTGGTTCAGGATTCAGCGTATTATTAAAAAAATGTCCAGGGTATTATTCAGCGTAGGGTTCAGTATTCAGCGAATTATTAAAAAAAATGTCCAGGGTATTATTCAGTGTATGGTTCAGATTTCAGCGTATTATTAAAAAATGTCCAGGGTATTATTCAGCGTATGGTTCAGTATTCAGTGTATTATTAAAAATGTCCTGAGTATTATTCAGAGTGTAGTTCAGGATTCAACGTATTATTAAAAATGTCAAGGGTATTATTTAGCGTATGGTTCAGTAATCAGCATATTATTAAAACATGTCCATGGTATTATTCAGCGTCTGGTTCATGATTCAGCGTAGTATTCAAAGATATCCAGGGTATTATTCAGCGTATGGTTCAGGATTCAACATATTGTTAAAAAATCGCCAGGGTGTTATTCAGCGTATGGTTCAGGATTCAACGTATTATTCAAAAACGTTCAGGGTATTATTCAGTGTAAGGTTCAGCGTATTATTCTAAAATGCCCAGGGTATTATTCAGCGGCTGGTTCAGGATTCAGCGTATTATTAAAAAATGTCCAGGTATTATTCAGAGTAATGTTGGATTCAACCTATTATTCAAAAATGTCCAGGGTATTATTCAGCATCTGATTCAGTATTGAGCGTATTATTAAAAATGTCCAGGGTATTATTCAGCGTATGGATCAGGATTAAACGTATTATTTAACAATGTTCAGGGTACTATTCAGTGTAAGATTCAGTATTCAGCATATTATCAAAAAATGTCCAGGGTATTATTCAGCACCTGGTTTAAGATTCAGCCTATTATTAAAAAATGTCCAGGGTATTATTCAGCGTATTTGTCAGGATTCAACATATTACAAAAAAATGTTCAGGTTATTATTCAGAGTATAGTTCAGTATTTAGCGTATTATTAAAAGATATGCAGGTATTATTCAGCGTCTTGTTCAGGATTGAGCGTATTATTAAAAAATGTCCAGGATATTATTCGGCGTCTGGTTCAGGATTCAGCATATTATTAAAACATGTCTAGGGTATTATTCAGCGTCTGGTTCAGGATTCAGCGTATTATTAAAAAATGTCCAGGGTATTATTCAGCGTCTGGTTCAGTATTCAGCGTATTACAGGTATTATTTAGCGTAGGGTTCAGTATCCAGCGTATTATTGAAAAAATGTCCAGGGTATTATTCACCGTCTGATTCAGGATACAGCGTACTATTAAAAATATCCAGGTTATTTTTCAGCGTCTGGTTCAGTATTCAGCGTATTATTAAAAAATATCCATGGTATTATTCAGCGTATGGATCAGGATTCAACGTATTATTAAAAAATGATCAGGAATTATTCAGCGTATAGTTTAGTATTCAGTTTATTATTAAAAAATGTCCAGGGTATTATTAAGCAGATGGTTCAGAATTCAGCGTATTATTAAAAAATGTCCAGGGTATTATTCAGCGTCTGGTTCAGTATTCAGCGTATTATCAAAAATGTCCAGGGTATAATTCAGTGTCTGGTTCAGTATTCAGTGTATTATTAAAAATGTCCAGGATATTATTCAGCGTATGGTTCAGAATTCAGCATATTGTTAAAAATGGCTAGGGTATTATTCAGCGTATGGATCAGTATACAGTGTATTATTCAAAAATGCCCAGGGTATTTTATTCAGCGTATTATTAAAAAACGTTCAGGGTATTATTCACCCTCTGATTTAGGATTCAGCGTATTATTAAAAAATGTCCTGGGTATTATTCACAGTATTGTTCAGGATTCAACGTACTATTAAAAAATGTCCAAGATATTTTTCAGCGTCTGGTTCAGAATTCAGCGTATCATTCATAAATGTCCAGGGTATTATTCAGAGTATGGTTCATGATTCAACGTATTATTAAAAAATGTTCAGTGTATTATTCAGCGTATGGTTCAGCATTTAGCGTATTATCAAAATATCTAGGGTATTGTTCAGCGCCTGGTTCAGGATTAAAGACACATTTTTTTCCTTCTTTTGGTAGACCCCCCTCTCATGATCAGCCCCAATATACAGTCTTGATAACACACATCAAAGGCTTATCAGATCTAAGTGGTAATGAAGTGATTATAAGGATGTTAAGTCTCCCTTGGTGGGGACCTGTAAGGGGTAATTCATGTAATTAAGAAGTATTCAATATGTTACTTTAGAACAAAATAAATTCATTTGCAAATTTTGCATTTGATTTGTTGATTTGTATTGTATCACTTTATTTATTTATTTTGTTATTTATTTATTTATTTATTTTTGTTTGTTTTTCAAAATACAGTGGTGTTGTTTTTCTTGCCCTGTGAAAAATACAATTAAACGGAAATAAAAATATAAAATTGAAAGTTTATTTATTTATTTAATAATATTCTAAAGTAAATAAGCACACTTTACAATTGTTCCATATCTGCCTCAAAACTAAATATTTCATCTTCAGTAAAACAACAAATTATGGAACATGTCAGAAAGTTCTTAGACAATTTAGAATGTGAATTTTTTGTCAAAAAGCTTTTCTTTTTTAATAAATAAATAAATAAATATATAAATAAATTAAAAAAACACTATATATCTTCCCAATTTTCTGTATTTGATCCAAAGAAGCTGATAAAGAGGGCATTTGATGATAAATTAACATAACGTATATAAGTATCTGTATTTCTCCATAGAACATGTTGTGATTATTCATTAGAACTGCCTTGGAGCCGCAATTCTAAAGAATAACAACCAGATATATTTTATTAAATAAAGAGTAAAAATATTAAATTATCACTAAAATTACCCACATTATCTGTTTCCCTGTCTTCATCATAAACTTTGCTGATACCTTATCTAATTACCCCTTATCAGGCCTTTACCTGTAAGGGTGGCAAAAGTCACCAAGATTTTTTTATCTTTATCTGCTAAGAGTCATTAGGGTGTTATGCAATCCAAACCATGTCTTGAAGCGTATTATTAAACAATGTCCAGGGTATTATTCAGCGTATGGTTCAGGATTCAACATATTATTAAAAAATATTCAGGGTATTATTCAGCGTATGGTTCAGTATTCAGTGTATTATCAAAAAAATATCCAGGGTATAATTCAGCGTCTGGGTCAGGATTCAGGGTATAAATAAAAATGTCCAGGGTTTTATTCAGTGTCTGGTTCAGGATTCAGCGTATTATTAAAAAAATGTCCAGGGTATTATTCAGCGTTCGGTTCAGGATTCAGCATATTAATAAAAAATGTCCAGGGTATTATTCAGCTTATGTTTCAGTATTCAGCGTATTATTAAAAAATGTCAAGGGTATTATTCAGCTAATGGTTCAGTATTCAGCGTATTATTAAAAAATATACAAGGTATTATTCACCGTCTGATTCAGGATTCAGCATATTGTTAAAAATGTCTAGGGTATTTTTCAGCATCTGGTTCAGTATTCAGGGTATTATGAAAAAAATGTCCAGGGTATTATTCAGCGTATGGATCAGGATTCAACGTATTATTAAAAAATGTTCAGGGTATTATTCAGCATATTGTTCAATACTCAGCGTACTATTAAAAAAAAGTCCAGGGTATTATTCAGCGTATGGTTCAGGATTCAGCATAAATTATAAAATGTCCGGGGTATTATTCAGCGTCTGCTTCAGTATTCAGTGTATTATTAAAACATGTCCAGGGTATTATTCAGCTTATGGTTCAGTATTTTCACCGTATTATTAAAAAATGTCCAGGGTATTCTTCAGCATATGGTTCAGTATTCAGCATATTATTAAAAATGTCCAGGGTATTATTCACCAGCTGATTCAGGATTCAGCGTATTAATAAAGAATTTCCAGGGTATTTTTCAGCGTCTGGACCAGTATTCAGCGTATTATTCAAAGCTGTCCAGGGTATTATTCAGCGTATGGATCAGGATTCAACGTATTATTTAAAATGTTCAGGACATTATTCAGCGTATGGTTGAGTATTCAGCGTATTATTAAAAAATGTCCAGAGTAGTATTCAGCGTATGTTTTAGGATTCAGCGTATTATTAAAAAAAAGTCCAGGGTATTATTCAGCATCTGGATCAGGATTCAGAATATTAATAAAAAATGTTCAGGATATTATTCAGCGCCTGGTTCAGTATTCAGCGTATTATTAAAAATGTCCAGAGTATTATTCAGATTATGGCTCAGGATTCAATGTATTATTAAAAATGTTCAGGGTATTATTCAGCATATTGTTCAATATTCAGCGTATTATTAAAAAATATCAAAGGTATTATTCTGCGCCTGGTTTAGGATTCAGCATATTATTGTAAAATGTCCAGGGTATTATTCAGCGTCTGCTTCAGTATTCAGGGTATTATTAAAAATGTCCAAGGTATTATTCAGCGTATGGATCAGGATTCGACGTATTATTTAAAATGTTCAGGGTATTATTCAGCGTATGGTTGAGTATTCAGCGTATTATTAACAAATGTCCACGGTATTATTCAGCGTATGTTTTAGGATTCAGCGTATTATTAATAAAAGTCCAGGGTATTATTCAGCGTCTGGATCAGGATTCAGAATTTAAATAAAAAAAATGTCCAGGATATTATTCAGCGCCTGGTTCAGTATTCAGCGTATTATTAAAAATGTCCAGGGTATTACTCAGCTTATGTTTTAGCATTCAGCTTATTATTAAAAAATGTCCAGGGTATTATTCAGATTATGGTTCAGTATTCAGCGTATTATTAAAAAAAAATACAAGGTATTATTCACCGTCTGATTCAGGATTCAGCGTATTGTTAAAAAATGACCAGGGTATTTTTCAGCGTCTGGTTCAGTATTCAGGGTATTATTAAAAAAATGTCCAGGGTATTTTTCAGCGTATGGATCAGGATTCAACGTATTATTAAAAAATGTTCAGGGTATTATTCAATATTCAGATTATTGTTCAATATTCAGAGTATTATTAAAAAATATCCAAGGTATTATTCAGCGTTTGGTTCAGGATTCAGCATATTATTATAAAATGTCCAGGGTATTATTCAGCATCTGCTTCAGTATTCAGCGTATTATTAAAAAAAATCAAGGGTATTATTCAGGTTATGGTTCAGTATTCAACGTATTATTAAAAATGTCCAGGGTATTATTCAGCATACGGATCAGGATTTAATGTATTATATAAAATGTTCAGGGTATTATTCAACATATGGTTGAGTATTCAGCGTATTATTAAAAAATATCCAGGGTATTATTCAGCGTATATTTTAGGATTCAGTGTATTATTAAAAAAAGTCCAGGGTATTATTCGGCGTCTGGATCAGGATTCAGAATATTAATAAAAAATGTCCAGGATATTATTCAGCGCCTAGTTCAGTATTCAGCGTATTATTAAAAATGTCCAGGGTATTACTCAGCTTATGTTTTAGTATTCAGCGTATTATTAAAAAAATGTCAAGGGTATTATTTAGCTTATGGTTCAGTATTCAGCGTATTATTAAAAAAAATACAAGGTATTATTGACCGTCTGATTCAGGATTCAGTGTATTGTTAAAAAATGTCCAGGGTATTTTTCAGCCTCTGGTTCAGTTTTATTATTAAAAAAATGTCCAAGGTATTTTTCAGCGTATGGAGCAGGATTCAACGTATTATTAAAAAATGTTCAGGGTATTATTCAGCGTATTGTTCAATATTCAGCGTATTATTAAAAATATCCAAGGTATTATTAAGCGTATGGTTCAGGATTCAGCATATTATTATAAAATGTCCAGGGTATTATTCAGCGTCTGTTTCAGTATTCAGCGTATTATTAAAAATGTCCAGGGTATTATTCAGCTTATGGTTCAGTATTCAACGTATTATTAAAAATGTCCAAGGTATTATTCAGCGTATGGTTCAGGATTAAGCGTATTAATAAAAAATCTTCAGGGTATTATTTAGCGTAAGGTTCTGTACTCAGAGTATTAAACAAAAATGTCCAGGGTATTATTCAGGGTTTGGTTCAGGAATAAGCGTATTATTAAGAAAATGTCAAGGGTATTTTTCAGAGTATGGTTCAGAATTGAACGGATTATTAAAAATGTCCAGGGTATTATTCAGCGTATGGTTCAGGAATCAGCGTGTTATTCAATAATGTCCAGGATATTATTCAGCGCATTGTTCAGGATACAGCGTATTATTAAAAAATGTCCAGGGTATTATTCAGCGTAAAATTCAGTATTCAACGTATTATTAAAAAATGTCCAGTGTATTATTCAGCGTATAGTTCATGTATTCAGCGTATTATTAAAAAATGTCCAGGGTATTATTCAGCGTCTGGTTCAGGATTCTGCATATTATTTAAAAATGTCCATGGTATTATTCAGAGTATGGTTCAGGATTCAACGTATTATTCAAAAATGCACAGAGTATTATTCAGCGTATGGTTGAGGATTCAACATATAATAAAAGAAATGTCCAGGGTATTATTCAGCGTATGGTATTATTAAAAAAAATTCAGGGTATTATTCAGCGAAAGGTTCACTATTCAGCGTATTATTAAAAAGTGTCCAGGGTATTATTCAGAGTATGCTTCAGGATTCAGCGTATTATTTAAAAATGTCCAGAGTATTATTCAATGTATAGTTCAGAATTCAGCGTTTTAATAAAAAATGTCCAGGTATTGTTCTCAGTATGGTTCAGGACTCAACGTATTATTAAAAAATGTCCCGTGTATTATTGAGCGTATGGTTCAGGATTCAGCGTATTATTAAAAAAATGTCCAGGGTATTATTCAGCGTATTATCAGTATTAAGCGTATTATTAAAAAATGTCCATGGTCTTATTTATGGTATGGTTCAGTATTCAGCGTATTATTAAAAAATGTCCAGGGTATTATTCAGCGTATCGTTCAGGATTCAACGTATTATTCAAAAATGTTCAGGGTATTATTCTGTGTAAGGTTCTGTATTCAGCGTATTATATAAAAAAATGTCCAGGGTATTATTCAGCGTCTGGTTTTAGATTAAGCATATTATTCGAAAATGGCCAGGATGTCATTCCGCGTATGGTTCAGGATTCAACATCTTATTTAAAATTGTCCAGGGTATTATTAAGCGTATGGTTAGGGATTTAATGTATTATTAAATATGTTCAGGGTATTATTCAGCGTCTGGTTCAGGATTCAGCGTATTATTAAAAAATGTCAAGGGTATTATTCAGAGTATGGTTCAGCATTTAACGTATTACTAAAATGCCCATGGTATTATTCAGAGTATGGTTCAGTATGCAGCGTATTATTAAAAAAATGTCCAGGGTATTATTCAGCGTCTTGTTCAGGACTTAGCGTTTTATTAAAATTGTCCAGGGTATTATTCAGTGTCTGGTTCAGTATTCAGCGAATTATTAAAAAATGTGCAGGGTATTATTCAGCGTATGGTTCAGGATTCAGCATATTATTAAAAAATGTCAAGGGTATTATTCAGGATATGGATAAGTGTTCAGTGTATTATTCAAAAATGTCCATGGTATTATTCAGCGTATTGTTCAATATTCGGCTAATTATTAAAAAATGTCCAGGGTATTATTCACCCTCTGATTCAGGATTCAGCGTATTATTAAAAAATATCCAGGGTATTATTTAAAGTATTGTTCAGGATTCAGTGTTTTGTTAAAAAATGTCCAGGATGTTTTTCAGCGTCTGGTTCAGTATTCAGCGTATTATTCCAAAAAAGTCCAGGGTATTATTCAACGTAAGGTTCAGGATGCAATGTATTATTCGAAAATGTTCAGTGTATTATTCTGCGTCTGGTTCATTATTAAAAAAATGGACAGGGTATTTTGAGCGTATGGATCAGCATTCAACGTATTATTAAAAAAAGTTCAGGGTATTAATCAGAGTATTGTTCAGTATTCAGCGTATTATTAAAAAATGTCCAGGGTATTATTCAGCGTATGGTTCAGGATTCAGCATATATAATGTCCAGGGTATTATTCAGCCTCTGGTTCAGTATTCAGCGTATTATTAAAACATATCCAGGGTATTATTCAGCGTCTGGTTCGGCATTCAGCGTATAATTAAAGAATGTTCAGGTATTATTCAGCATATGGTTTGGTATTCAGCATATTATTAAAAATGTCCAGGGTATTATTTACTGTCTGGTTCAGGATTCAGTGTATCCTTAAAAAATGTCCAGATTATTTTTCAGCGTCTTGTGCAGTATTCACCGTATTATTCAAAACTGTCCAGGGTATTATTCAGCGTATGGATTAGGATTCAACGTATTATTAAAAATGTTCAGGGTATTATTCAGCGTATGGTTGAGTATTCAGCGTATTGAAAAAAATGTCAAGAATATTATTCAGCGTAAGTTTCAGGATTCAGCGTATTATTATAAAATGTCCAGGGTGTTATTCAGCGTCTTGTTCAAGATTCAGCGTATTATTCAAAACTGTCCTTGATATCATTTAACGTCTTGTTCAGTATTCAGCGTATTATTAAAAAATGTGCTGGTATTATTCAGTGTATGGTTCAGGATTCAGCGTATTATTGAAATTTGTCAAGGCTATTATTCAGAGTATGGTTCAATATTCAGCGGATTTTTAAAAAATGTCCAAGGTATGTTTCACCGTCTGATTCAGGATTCAGCGTATTATTTAAAAGTATCCAGGGTATTATTCAGCGTCTTGTTCAGGATTCAGCGTACTATTAAAAAATGTCTAGGGTATTATTCAGCGTATGAATGAGGATTCAACATATTATTAAAAATGTCCAGGTATTATTCAGCGTATGGTTCAGGATTAAGCGTATTATTAAAAATGTTCAGGGTATTATTCAGTGTAAGCTTCAGTATTCAGCGTATTATTCATACTGTCCAGGGTATTATTCTGGGTCTTGTTCAGGATTCAGCGTATTATTAAAAAATGTCGTGTATTTTTCAGAGTCTGGTTCAGGATTGAACGTATTATTAAAAATGTCCAGGGTATTATTCAGCGTATGGTTAATGATTCAGCGTATTATTAAAAAATGACCAGGGTATTATTCAGATATGGTTCAAGATACAGCATATTATTAAAAATGTCCAGGGTATTATTCAGCGTAAGGTTCAGAATTCAGCGTATCCTTAAAAAATGTCCGTGGTATTATTTAGCAGATGGTTCAGAATTCAGCGTATTATTAAATAATGTCCAGGGTATTTTTTCGGCGTCTGGTTCAGTATTCAGCGTATTATTAAGTCATGTCTAGGGTATTATTCAGCATATTGTTCAGGATTCAGCGTAATATTAAAAATGTCCAGGGTATTATTCAGAGTATGGTTCAGTATTCAGCGTATTATTAAAAATGCCCGGAGTATTATTCAGTGTATGGTTCAGGATTCAGCCTATTATTATAAAATCTCCAGGGTATTCTTCAGCGTATGGTTCAGTATTCAGCGTATTATTAAAAAGTGTCCAGAGTATTATTCAGCGTATGGTTTAGGAGTCAACGTATTATTCAAAAATGTTCAGTGTATTATTCAGCGTAAGGTTCAGTATTCAGCGTATTATAAAATAATGTCCAGGGTATTATTCAACGTCTGGTTTAGGATTTGGCGTATTAATAAAAGAAGTCCAGGGTATTATTCAGCGTATGGTTCATATTATTAAAAAATGTCCAGGGTATTTTTCAGCATATTGTTCGGGATTCAACGTATTATTAAAAAGTGTTCAGGGTATTATTCAGCGTAAGTTTCAGTATTCAGCGTATTGTTTAACAATTAATTATTCAGCGTCTGGTTCAGGATTCAGCGTATTATTAAAAATGCCAAGGGTATTATTCAAGTTATGGTTCAGGATTCAACGTATTATTAAAAAATGTCCGGGGTATTATTCAGCGTATGGTTCAGTATTCAGCGTATTATTAAAAAAATGTCCAGGGTATTTTTCAGCGTCTTGTTCAGAATTCAGCGTGTTATTAAAGAATGTACAGGGTATCATTCAGAGTATGGTTCAGGTTTCAACGTATTATTAAAGAAAATTCAGGGTATTATTCAGCGTATGTTTCAGGATTCAGCATATTATTAAAAAATGTCCAGGGTATTATTCAGCATATGGTTCAGGATTCAGCTTAATATTAAAAAAATGTCCAGGGTATAATTCAGCATATGGTTCAGTATTCAGCGTATATATTAAAAAAATATCCAGGGTATTATTCAGCGTCTGGTTCAGGCTTCAGCATATTATAAAAAATGTGTAGGGAATTAATCAGCGTCCAGTTCAGTACTTAGCGTATTATTCAGAGTATTATTCACTATATGACCAGGGTACTCTTCAGCGTCCGGATCAGGATTCAGGGTATTATTCACAATATGTGCAGGGTGTTATTCAGCGGCCGGTTCAGTATTCAGCGTATTATTCAGTGTATTAATCAAAATTTGATCAACTTATAATTCAGCGTCTGGCTCAGGATTCAGGATATTATTCAAAGTACAAATAGCGTATTATTCAGCGTCTGGTTCAGGATTCAGGATATAATTGAAAATATGTCCAGGGTATTATTCAACGTCCGTTTCAGTATTCAGCGTTTTATTCAGGTTATTATTCAAAATATGATCAGCGTATTATTCAGTATGTGGTTCAGGATTCAGGGTATTATTCAAAATATGTCCAGGGTTTTATTCAGCGTCCGGTTCAGTATTCGGCGTATTATTCTGGGTATTATAAAAATATGACCAGCGTATTATTCAGCGTCTGGTTCAGTATTCAGTGTATTATTTAAAAATGTCTAGGGTATCATTCCGCGTCCGTTTCAGTATTCAGCGTATTATTTAGAGTATTATTCAAACTGACCAGCGTATTATTTAGCGTCTGGTTCAGGATTCAGGGTATTATTCAAAATATGTTCATGGTATTATTCAGCGCCCGGTTCAGTTTTCAGCGTATTATTCAGGGTATTATTCAAAATATGACCAGCGTATTATTCAGCATCTGGTTCAGGATTCAGCGTATTATTCAAAATACTACCAGCTAATTATTCAGCGTTTGGTTCAGTACTCAGCGTATTATTAAAAAATGTCCAGGGTATTATTCAGCGTCCGGTTCAGTATTCAGCGTATTATTCAGATATTAATAAAAATATGACCAGCGTATTATTCAGCGTCTGCTTTAGGATTCAGCATACGATTAAAAACTGTCCAGCCTATTATACAGTGATCATGATTTAGAGTACCATTAAAAGAAATGACCCGCGTATTATTCAGCGTCTGGTTCAGTATTCAGCGTATTTTTGAAAAAAATTACCAGATTATTGTTCAGGCTCTGGTTCAAGATTCAGCATACGATTCAAAATGACCAGCGTTTTATTCAGCGTCTGGTCCAGGATTCAGCGCTTGAATAGAAAATGACCGGTGTATTATTCATTGTCTGATTCAAAATTCAGCGTTCGAATCAAAAACACCAGCATATTATTCAGCGTCTGGTTCATAATTCAACGTACTATTAAAAAATGGCCGGCATATTATTCAGGGTCTGGCTCAGGATTCAGCGTACGATTTCAAAATGGCAAGCATATTATTCAGCGTCTGGTGCAGGATTCAGTGTACAATTAAAAAATGTTCAGCATATTATTCAGAGTCTTGTTCAGTATTCAGCGTACGATTGAAAATATGACCAGCATATTATTCAGCATCTGGTTCATGATTCAGCGTACGATTAAAGAATGTCCAGCATCGTATACAGCGTCTGGTTCAGGATTCAGCGTACTATTAAAAAATGACCAGATTAATATAAAGCGTCTGTTTTAGGATTCAGAATACGATTCAAAATAACCAGCGTAGCATACGATTCAAAATGACCAGCGTTTATGCAGCGTCTGTTTCAGGATTTAGCGTACAATTCCTAAATGACCAGCGTATTATTCAGCGTCTGGTTCAGGAGTCAATGTACAATTAAAAATGTTCAGCATATTTTTCAGAGTCTTGTTCAGTATTCAGCGTACGATTGAAAATATGACCAGCGTATTATTCATCGTCTGGTTCAGGATTCAGCAAACTATTCAAAAATGATGCGCGTATTATTCAGCGTCTGGTTCAGGATTCAGCGTATGATAAAAATGACCAGCGTACAATTCAGCATTTGGTTCAGAATTTAGCGTAAATTTCAAAATTGACAAGCCTACTATTTAGTGTCTGGTTCAGATTCACCCTAACGGTTCAGGATTCACAGTTCGAAATTCACGCCTCTGTTCACGATTCAGGATACGATTCGAAATTGGTCAGAACACGATTTTGATCACGGTTCACGATTCAGGATACGATTCAAAATTGGCCAGAACACTCTTCAAGACACGGTTCACGATTCATGACACGATTCGATATTCACCAGGACACGACTGAGGTCACGGTTTATGATTCAGGACACGATTCAGGATTCAGTCCAGGATTAAAAAATGTTCAGTCCAGGGTGCATGATTCAAAATTTCTCTGTTCCAAGGTTCAGGATTCAGTCCAGGATTCAAAATTTCTCAGTCAACGATTCAGTCCACAGTTCAGAATTCATTGTAGGATTCAAAATGTTTCAGTCCACGGTTCAGGATACAGTTTAGGATGTAAAATAATTTTAGTTCACAAGTCAGTCCGTGGTTCAGGATTCAGTCCAGGAGTCAAAACATTTCAGTCCACGATTCAGTCTATGGTTCAGGATTAAGTCCAGGATTCAAAACAATTCAGTCCACGATTTAGTCCACGGTTCAGGATTCAGTCGAGGATTCGTTATTTCTCAGTCCAGAATTCAGTCCATGGTTCAGGATTCAGTCAAGGATTAAGAATTTTTCAGTCCACGGTTCAGGATTCAGTCCAAGATTTTCCGGAAAATTCTCGTTTTGGCCCCATGTCTTGTGAAGTCGGGCAAGTAAATATTTTTTTAATTCGACGATCTAATCAACGCATCTGTACTTTCATACTGCATATAAATTTCAGTTTAGCAATTGAATCATCAATTTTGACCATTATCATTTCGAACATGTATGGTTACTAGGCAACAACACAAAACGCATTATCGTCAGAGTGTTTATCTGTAATTAAAAGAGCAGAATGAACTTAATTACGCTATTCTTCAATCAAGCAATTATATTTTTTTAAAAAAAAGCTATGCTTTAGTCTTCTTCAAAACCATCCCAGGTAGAGGAATTAGATCACAATTTAATAAAAGTCTCTCTGACTCAATGCCCTATGGGATTCCCTTTCAAGAGAAATAGAGCAATTAATCATTCTACATTGTCTTTGTTATACCTTTCCACAATTCCCTTCCACAATTATTGTCCTTTCTTAATTTTGCGCATTTCCAGAAGTTCCAGCATATCATCACGTTCCCACGAGCAGGTACTTGCGTGGCTTACCATCAGCATTTTAGATACTTAAGTGGCAAAACTGTCATCAGAGGCTAGCCACATTAGAGAGAGCTATGGACAGGTAATCCATACTTAATCTGGCTAAATAAAGTTATTTTAATTTGTAGACACATAATGATGGTCAGAAATCCATCCATTCCTAGGGACGTCCAAGTACCCTCGTACCATTTTTTTATGCGCCTGCGCAGTAATACATCTTTTGAAAGCCACTTAAAATCAGTAGCCCCTTATGAACAGTTAATCTATACCTAACGTGGCTAAATGGCTAGCCACATAAGAGAATGGTAGCTACTGACAGGTAATCCATACCTAATGTGGTTAAATGGCTACCCACACAAGAGAATAATAGCTATGGACAGGTAATCCAAAGCCACTTAAAATCAGTAGCCCCTTATGAGTTAATCTATACCTAACGTGGCTAAATGGCTAGCCACATAAGAGAATGATAGCTACTGACAGGTAATCCATGCCTAATGTGGTTAAATGGCTACCCACACAAGAGAATAATAGCTATGGACAGGTAATCCATACCTAATGTGGCTAAATGTTATTTGTAGACACATAATGATGGACAGTAATAGGCACTTAAAATCAGTAGCCACTTAATGATTTTTGCCACAAAGTGCATAGCCACGTATGTACCCATTCGTGAGTCCGTTCGCATTCATGATAGACATATATGATTTGTGTTATGTATATTTTGGTTGTCAATGCAGCATTGTTAAGAAATCGCAACTGCAAGGGTCGAAATGAGTGGTTATGCATTAGATCTGTAAGTTTTCTTTTTAATTATTTACATCTAATGCGTAACCACCCCCCGACCCTCCCCGTAGCGATTTCTCCACAATGCTACATTGACAACCAAAATATCCATAACACAAATAATCATATGTGTCTATCATGTGTGCGTGATGATATGCTGAACTTCTAGCAAAGCGCAAAATTAAATGAAGGACAATAAACGAATTTTCACGTGTTTTCTATGGCTTTCAGCTTTCACCTTCAGCACGCGAAAAATACTTCAGCCAATATGCGTGAAGTAGGCTGTCTGATATTTATTCCGCAGACGCCGATTTCAATGGGCTATTGAATGTAATTCTCCGTTGTTGTTTTTTTTTTTTTTTCAAATAATTTCCTCGAAACATTTATATTGCTCATGAAACACACATGAAAAAGTTTGTTTAACGTTTTTTGAGTCTTTGAATGCCTTACCGATGTCACTCTTATTGTTTCACGTTCTTAACCGATCGTTACACATTACTTCGTTTGGAAGGCGTGTTTAATTGGTTTGCGCCTGTGTAACAATTTATACTGTTACCGTGCAGAGTGAAGGTGATATTGTAAGTGATACATGTATGTGTAAAAGAGTAGTTGCAAGGTAAAAACAGTACTTCAGTCTGGAAAGGAGTATGGCTCTACATTTTCTGTTGGTGTTTATTTGCTAGAATATAGATATGGTTATGTCTGAAAGCACAATCTTATTAGGGGGCGTGATACGAAATGAGCTGGTTTGGATACCTATATTCGAATATTGGAGAAGATCGTTTAAACCTTACAAGAAACAAAATAAAACATGTTAGCCCTCTGGGGGTGTTTGCGTGTATAAACCATGTTACCAACGTTAACCTAAAAACAAAAAAGAATAATTTGGTTTAAATACTAAAGTGTCAATATTCTTGCTTATTAGCTTGCTTTATGCTACCAATGCATGCGGTTTTATCGAGACAGGTATCTCAATATGTTTAGCTGTCAATGAATTGTTTTATAAATGTTACATACGTTACTAAAACTTCTCTGTTTCATATATATGTTTTCTGATACAACGTTTTGGACGATTATGACCATGCAGTGACTAGAAATTTAATCTAATGCTGTTTTACAAAAAGTAAATACTATTTGTCCTAGTTTGTACATCAAGAAATGAAAACAAACTAGCTTGACTAAGCAAATAACATAAGAAACGATAGTTACTTTATAACAGCCTAAACTTCTTTTCTGAAAAGTATCGTTATTTCAAACTTCTTAACATCTTATTTGCTGTGAATGCAATTAGTACAGTGCATTTAACCATTATGGTTGGTTTAATGCATTATATGTTTTGAATAAATGCTTTATACACATCTTAATGGTATATACGTTACATTTTGAGTGATGCGTTATCTGCATCGTATAAATGGCTGTTGATACTTTGTATATAAAGGTGAAGGGAAATCAGCTCTATAACTCTTTTAATAACAAACATAGTAAATTAGTTCTCAGACACCTTTATAGTTTGAAGAGTTAAGTGAAAGAAAACCCTCGTCAATCGTCTGCTGGTGTATCCAACTGATAATTTTATCTTTAAAATAGTAATATGTGCTCTCTAACAAATACAGAAATCTCCCCCTTTCATAATACTTACATGATATGATCTCTTCATTGCTTATGATCTATGCACAATGCTGATTTTATAAAACTTAAAGCCATCTAGACTTCCAGAAATATTGCACATCTAATACTGTTACACACATTATATGTAAATGTAAGTGCTATGATATCAGAACACTGTTTCCTATAGACAGACAGTTTTTGCAGGAGAAAGCTCTTCAGTAGAGCTCCATCAATGAAAATACTGTATACTTTCCTATACCAACCCAAAAGCATGAATAAAGTGAAAACAAACATTCTGATGGCACAAATTATTCAAGGAGAACTATTTCATTATTTGAGTTTTCTAAAACAAATGCAGTGGTAATCACGCTGATAATAACATCACGCATATATCAACAGTGCACTGCAATTAGATGCAGCCAAATACACAGCGTGCTTACCCTGGTTCTTGTTTATTACAACAGTGTATGGAATAAAACATTTAATGCTGGCTAGAAAACAGTTGGCTTCAATAAAATCTGCTCATTATGAAATACCATGTAGCAGCGGGGAGGGCGAATGGACTTTTTTTTGGCCCTAGAAGGGCTCGTACACAAACAATGGCAATTCTGTATGTACGTCGAGACGACTTCGCTGTACACAAACAATAGGCAACTCTGTATGTACGTCGAGACGACTTCCTCGCAGAGCTCGGGCGTGCGGCCGCGCTTCCTGAGGCCCGAGCGCCGCGGCCCCCAAGTGAGCATAGTGAGAGCCAGTGCCCCTGGGGACGGCCCCCGCCCTCGCCGGCCCAGGGGCAGGTATACCCCGCCGCGAGATCAGCTTATTACGAAACGAACTCCTATTTAGACATTAAGGTGCAATAGGTATACCCCGCCGCGAGATCAGCTTATTGCGAAACGAACTCCTATTTAGACATTAAGGTGCAATAGGTATACCCACGAAGATGAAAGGTCATAATCAATGCGCGTGGTTAAAAGTGGGTGAGCTGGATATCTGCGGGAAAAGCTGTTGCCGAATGTTTTGCAAGGTTCACTTGGCCAAACTTTGAAAAGGCCGCCCAGTTCCCGTTCCCTGTAAGTCTTGCGGGAAGGGGGTTCAGAGCGAGATACATCGCTGCCGGAAGTGCAGGAGAGAAAAGGTTCGCCAGCACCATATAGGGTTGGAGAAGAAAATCAGAATACAGTTCGGTTTGGTGCTAGATCAGCTTATTGCGGAACGAACTCCTATTTAGACATTAAGTTGCAATAGGTATACCCACGCCGCGAGATCAGCTTATTGCGGAACGAACTCCTATTTAGACATTAAGTTGCAATAGGTATACCCACGCCGTGAGATCAGCTTATTGCGAAACGAACTCCTATTTAGACACTAAGTTGCAATAGGCATACCCACACCGCGATAGCATGGATGACGCAGTGAAGCAGTTTGCTAGACTGCCCCGGCCCCGCGCCGTCACCCAACGGCTGAGATGGACGCCTACATCGAGGAGATCCTTTCAGAAATGCCGGGCGAGCGGCCCATCCCGGCCCCACGCCGGCGAAGGCCCATCCCGGCCCCGCGCCGCCACCCGACGGCTGAGATGGACGCCTACATCGAGGAGATCCTTTCAGAAATGCCGGGCGAGCGGCCCATCCCGGTCCCACGCCGGCGAAGGCCCATCTCGGCCCCGCGCGACGTGCCGTCCCCCGACACGGCTGGGATGGACGCCTACATCGAGGAGATCCTTTCAGAAATGCCGGGCGAGCGGCCCATCCCGGCCCCACGCCGGCGAAGGCCCATTCCAGAAGCTGAGGAAAGACTCCTCCCCCGGCCACTTCGACCACAGTGGCCATTTACCGACCTGGATGATCGTGTCCCTCATCCAGTAAGACTCCCGGCTTACGAGCCGTGGGTCGAGCCAAGACGAATTCGAGGTAGATGGCGCCGCCGCGGTCTTCTCCACATGGAGGGCTAAAGGAGAAGACCCGCTGGACATCGGTGATGTCGAGATCGCCGACGGCATGCATGCCAGAGCCGGCAGGGCACTGGACGCTCGGATGGCCGACGTCAGGGCTACCCAAATTCTGGCGGCTCTCCCAGGGGGCAAGGAGTTTATTCTGAAACTCAAGTTTCTCCGGGAGAAAGCTGAAGATGACTGGGTCTTTGAAGACAAGTTTGATCCAGTCCGGGCTGAGCGAAAGAAGGGCCGGGGGGTCGTCGAGGTCGCTCGCAACACAAGCCTTTGGATATTGACTGGAATCGACAGTGTGTTCTATCAGAACGCCTACCCCGTCACCGCAGTTGTCTACGGCCTCTACCCCATCAGGGATCCAGATCCTGCCAACCTAGCTCCGTTAAGAGATGGTGACCTCAACTGTGTGGCCCAGAGAGTTGTGGAGCACTTTGAGGGCGCTTTGAGAGGCCAGGGGCTAACGCCCGCACGGTGACGGAAGCTACAAGATTGGGAGCGGAGGGTCCGTGAGACTGGAGCCTCGGCTGACGCCGTGGCTGAACTGGAAAAGATCCTCAAAAGAGCAATCATCCTGAGGGACATTGCTGGTGAGGACATCTTCAACAGTGGCAAATAGGGTAGAGGTGGGACTGGCGGCCATCGACCCATAGAACTCATCTACCACAACGGCCGCGCCTGGTCCAAAGACCTCCACTTCCCTCAGGCCCGAGAGGTTCACATCTACGAGGGCAACGTCTGGCGCGCCATCTGGGAAATCACCGAGGATGAGCCAATAGCGGTCTGGCTCCTGGGCGGTCGAGACCGACAGCTCTCTGTCGACCAGTTCGTGCTCCAGGACGGCCGCACCTTCAGGACACAAGAGGCCCACGAAAGACTCAAAGCGATCTGCGCCGAATTAGGCAACCCTGAGCTCGCCGACAGAGCCTTCGGCGAAAACCACGCGGCCAGCATTATGGCAAAAGGAAAGAACGGCTGGAAGCCAACCCCAGCCAGCCTCCTCCCGGACATCAAGAAGGCTTGTGTGGAGCACGGCCATGGCGGACTCTGGAACTCGATGGTATATGACACGAGAGAAGTCACTTCTATCGACATGAAGGCCTCCTTCCAGGGCATGGACGAAGCGAAACCCTACTTCGAGCGGTTCGGACATCCGTTTCACCGCATGACCCGTGTAGCAATCAATGTCCCTCTTCCAAAAGACATTGACACAGGCTTCGCCGAGATTCAAGAATGGGAGTTTGATGCAACCTGTCATCCTGTCATCCCTGCCTGGTTCGGGAAGCATTTCGCCTCCGAAAGCGGCGGTTGGGCCCCGACACAGCTCCTTGCCTTCCTGACAGAGTCTGGCCTGCTGAGGTCTCTCAAAGTCAGTGAGGCGATCATCTCCTTCGAGAATCAGACTGAGGTCTAGTTGCCCGAGAGCAGGGACCTGACCTGCTCCGTCATCGGCAAATTCACCCAGGGCAGCAAGGCAGATGGGAAAAGGCTAACGAGGAGGCTGGTGACCGACCGAGGCGAGCTCGACTACCTTGTCCGGGACACCCGCCTCTCGGGCACTTTGGTCGGAGCGCCAATGAAGTGCGAGCTTGGTCACATCCTCACCTACTACGATGGCTCTCAACCACAGTTCGCCCCTTTGAGGGCCTCGATGCTGGCCTACGCCCACATCAACCTCCTCTCTATGCTTTCAAGGTTTGAACCCGACGAGGCCGTCCGAGTGGCGACCGATTCCATCTATGTAAAGAAAACGGCGCTCTGCAAGCTCGAGGGGGTCGGGGCCTACAAGCCTCATGAGGTGCACCCAAAAGGGTATTGCCGCATCTGTCTCACCTGCCACGACAAGGCAACCCCGAGGCCACCACGAGATGGGATTGCCCCAGCCCAATGGCGTGACAAGGGCAAGAGCCTCTACATGCCGATGGAACACGCAGCCTACCTCGCCAAGCCTGACTACATCTGTTCTGAAAAGGACCTCACTCCCAGCACCGCGCCGCGCCACGACGATCCCCTGACCCGACATCAGCTGAGCTACCTAAACGGCGGCGGGAGCAGCGGCAAAACCACGCGAGCGATCGAGCTCTTCCGTACCAGAAACCCCCTCGTCTTCGCCCCGACCAACCGTCTGGCCAAAGGGATGCGGGCCAGGGGCGTCCAGGGCCAGACCTATCACAGCTTCTTCCGCTGGAGTGGCCAGACAGACTGGAAGCCCGAAAGGATGGGACAGAAATTCGTTCCCCGTGTGATCATCTGGGACGAGGTCTGCACAGTGCCCCGCCCCGTTCTGGGAACCTTCCTCGGCTGGCTCCTGGATCGGGGCGTCCAGGGCATTTGCTGCGGCGACCAGGGGCAGTCGCCCCCAATCGCCGGAGAAATGCCACACGACTCGCTCCGCGAGCATGCCAACTATTACGAAGAGGTCGAGGTAGACCACAGAGCCAAAGACCCCCTCAAGGCCCTCAAAAAGGCCATCCGCCTGCAGCCGGATAAGACCCAGTGCCGAGAGGTACGAAAGGCGCTTCCTGGTTGCCTCGGGTGGCAACGCTTCGTGGAGGCCTGGAAGCCAAGTGATCTCATCTTGGCTTCGAGGCAGGAGGTTCGCGACCCAGCCCAGAGGCTGCTGTTCGAGCGCCATGAGAAGTATTTCCGGGACGCCTCAGTGCCTCTGCTGTACCGCCCCAAAGACACTCGGCGGCAGAAGATCATGGTCACAATCCCTGGGCCCTTACTGCCGGTTGGCAGGCCAGACCAGGAGGAGCTCGTCCTAAACGACGCCAGGTGGGCTTGAAATATGCCCGCGAGGTCCTAGACGGTGGGTGGGGCCAGGACTGGGCTCTTGGCTACGCCCTCACCGTTCACTCGAGCCAGGGTCTCACAGTCGCAGACCCCCAAAAAGTCTGGATAATCGATCACTATCTTCAGTGGTCCAATTTTGCCTACCTGGCCGTATCAAGAGTGGAGTATCTCAGCTAGCTCGAGCGGGTAGTCTGTCCACCAGAGGAGAGCTCTGAGGGTGGGCCACTCACAGAGCCTGATAAGCCATTGCTCCGCAAGACCATCATAAAAAAGCTGGAGGGCTACAAGCGACAGGACCAAGCCAAGGGGCTTAGGTTTGGTCTGAGGGTTGATCACATCCTAGCACTGAAGGAGGCGCAGAACAATCACTGTGCTGCGTGCGGCATCGAGCTACTATGGGCGTACCGGCCGAAGGACACCCAGCAGTTCAGCGCTGACCGATTGGATAACACAGTGGGCCACATCCGCGATAATGTCCGGCTGACCTGTCTCGAGTGCAACCGGAAAAGAGGAGCCGCTGCGCTGGAGGCGTACATTGATCACTGTGCCGCGTGCGGCATCGAGCTCCGGGCGTACCGGCCGAAGGACACCCAGCAGTTCAGCGTTGACCGATTGTACAACACCGTGGGCCACATCCTCGATAACGTCCGGCTGACCTGTTTCGAGTGCAACCGAAAAAGAGAAGCCGCTGCGATGGATGCGTACATCGATGAACTACTCAGCGCTTGAGAACCCCATCCGGCGGAAGCTGAGTGTCTGGGGGCATCACCAGAAGGTCCTCCCTGACGAAGCCCCGCTGAGGCTCATCCTGCAGGTAATACAACACAGGCTCACCAGGCTTGGTCACCGAGCGCCCCAGCCGGTACACCCCGGTTCACGCTCGTCGACCCAAGCGCACGAGGGTAGAGAGGTGGGAGCCTATATCAGTGTACAGGAGCCTCCTCAAGTGCGTTTTACACTTGTGGGGATCGGGTATCAGGCGGATTATCGCTTACTCGATATAAGCAAGATCCATGTCGGCCCAGCTGTCGAGCTCAAAAGGCTGCGATTTACGCCCCTTGATCTCTCGTCAGATCAAAGCTCCGTGGCGTTAGATCATTTGAACCTGTCCGACGGCGGTGATAGTTAAGCACGATTGGACTGTACCCACCACTTGAGACGACTGGAGACAATCACCGACCAGCACGTGGCCGAGGTCAGATCCCGCCTCGAAAAGGAACGGGACCAGAGCCTCGCTCTACAAAAAATACCGGCGGGGGGTCAATGTCGTGGACGGACTCGACACCGCGCTTTCAGTGGCCAGCGTGGGCCTGGCCGCTTCTGGTGTTGGACTCTTGTCAACAATCAATGCGGTGCCTGTTGCCGTTGGCTTACAGGCTGGAGCGATTGTGTGTGGGTTGCTGGGAGCCGGCGGAAAATTCATTGGTCGGAGGCTTGGAGTCAAAGCTAGGAAACATGACCAGATCCGTGTCTTAGCTGAGTCGAAGCTAAACACAATCGCAGACCGCATTTCGACCGCGCTGACCGACGATAAGATCTCCGAGGAGGAGTTTCGCCTGATTCTCTCTGAGGTCGACAAGTACGACCAGATGAAGGCTGAGATTCGTCGTGGGCGTCAGAATCAGGGCGGGGGTCTGGCCGAGAACGAAAAAAAAAGCAGCTCATGAACCTCATGAGAGACGAGGCGATGCTAACGGCCCGTACCAAGCTCTTGGAAGAGCTCCGAGCTGCTGGAAACAGTGGCACCTCTCGATAAATATATCTTGTTCGCGGGCTTAAAAAAGAGCGCAGGCTGGTTAGGACCCAATGAGCTGGTTCATTCCCAAACCCGCCTTTGATCACATCCTCACTTACTACGATGGTTCCCCCTCCCCCTGTTCACCCAGTTTTACACACACTGACATCAGCCTTCTTGTCTGGTAAACGGTAATATTATCAAAGGTAGACAACCACGTCTGTTTTTGAAACTAAATATCTGTTTTACAACTTCCTCGATGTGTTTTACATATGTCATTGAAATAATAATCGTCTGCTTATGTTCATTCGATTTCTGGTCAGTAGCGATAAAGTTTGTCAGGTTCGATATTTCTTGTCAGTGTTTAATCACACTGACGGTTTAATCGCACTGCTAAGAAAAAAAACGTCCCCAAAACTGATCCGTTTGCCTCGCTATAAATCCAAAATTCGCAAGAAGAAAGAACTTCAAGACATTTCTTTCCCTGAGCAGCTTACTAGCAGACGAAATTCGCCAAGGATGTGAAAGTTAAAGCGGTTTGTCAAAGCCTAACCAACCTTTTGCGCGGCACGACGTATGGCTTACGGGTAAGTGCCTCCTTCTTGCGCTCAGCCCCCGGGCCGGCGGGGGCCGTCCCCAGGGGGCTCGGGCGCCATAGCGGAGCGGGCTGGAGGCTAGCCAGGGGCCTGAATAACGGGCTCGGCCAGGAGGTCTGTGCGATGGAGACGGTCGGATACATAAATGATTACTAGTGTTCATTCAGCGCACCTAATCCTCCTATTTAATTTCCTCAAGTGGATGTGCACCAGATAAATCGGTTGGTTTTCGTGTACAGGTAAGTGGTTTATCATTCCTTTTTTTGCGTTAGGAGAGCAAAACATGTCGGCAACGCGATGCCCCTGGGCCGGCGAGGGCGGGGCCGTCCCCAGGGGCACTGGCTCTAACTATGCTCACTTGGGGGCCTCAGGAAGAGCCGAAGCGCGCCCGAGCTCTGCGAGGAAGTCGTCTCGACGTACATACAGAGTTGCCTATTGTTTGTGTACAGCGAAGTCGTCTCGACGTACATACAGAATTGCCAATTGTTTGTGTACGAGCCCTTCTGGGCCCCCAAAAAAAGTCCATTCGCCCTCCCTGCTGCTCATGTAAAAACAACACATATAGGCCACTCATGCATAAAATAATTAGGCGACAAACACATTAAATAAATGATTACTATTCTTATCATCTATATAGTATAAGAAAAACATTATAGATATAAGGTTATACAAAAGTCTTGTTATGAATTTTATTAGTGATATAAGTAATAAGAATAACACGCAAACAACATTAAGCTTAACGATTTCCATTCACTTTGTTACTTTATAATGGGCCTCCAAAATGTGTACTTGATTGTCAGACTGGTGACAGTTTAAAATAAATTATAGGATTGGTTGTTCTCTTGTTGTATGGCTTACGGCAGAGTCTAAATTTGATTAAGCTGCCAAAAAAACTATTATGAGATTTAAAATAAGAGGGTCATGATGGCCCTAAAACGCTCACCTGAATATCATAGCACTTAGAGAACCTTAACTATAAATGATCAAGGCAAACATTCTGCCCAAGATTCATGATGAATATATAAACAAGTAGTATGCCTAATGGACCATAAAATATAGATCAAGGTCAAATATGAATGACTGCATTCAAGACGCCATACTAAGATGTGCTAAATATCACTGGCTGTAGGACCAATAATTACTGAGAAACTTACCTAAATGCAAAAACTTAATAAAGTCAGTGGACCGTGGTCAAGGTCAAATATAGATGACTGCATTCAAGAGGCCAGGCCAAGATGTCTGCAAGTGCCAAGTATCACTGCTGTAGGACCAACAGTTACTGAGAAACTGACCTAAAAGGAAAAACTAAAGAAAGTCACTGGACCGTGAAATAAGTGACCCAGGTTCAAACTTGACCTAGAAATCATCAAGGCAAACATTTTTAGCAAGATTCATGATGATCGCACCTGCTTAGGACCCTTTGATTTCAGAGAAGTTTTTATTTTAAGTTTTAGCTATATAGCTCTATATTGATAAATTACCCCAGGGCATTGCCAGTTTGGACTTCAGGGACATGGTTGGTAGGATTCATGTAGGAGACCACTAAACATTGCTACATACTAAATATGTTAGCTCTGGGCCTCATGGCTTCAGACAAGAAAATATTTTAGGGTTCTTTAGCTATATAGTTCTATATATATAAATAACCCCTGGGGCAGGGCCAGTTTGAGCCCTAGAGGCTTGATTGACAGGATTTATGTAGGAGACCACCAAACATAGCTACATACTTAATACGTTAGCTCTCGGCCTCATGGTTTCAGAAGAAGATTTTTGAAGATTCTTTAGCTATACAGCTCTGTATAGCTATACAGCTCTGTATAATATATAAGCTGAGGGCCTCATGGTTTCAGAGAAGACGATTTATAAAAAAAAAAAATTCCCTTTGTAAGTCTATAGAAGCTGATGACCCCCGGGGCGTGGCCAGTTTATACCCCTGGGGCTTGATTGGAAGGATTTATGTAGGGGACCACTAAACATTGCTGCACACTAAATATATAAGCGGTGGGCCTCATGGTTTCAGAGAAGAAGATTTTTGTTTTTCCCATTATAAATCTATGGAAACTAATGACCCCCGGGCCGTGGCCAGTTTAGAACCCTGGGGCTTGATTGGCAGGATTTATGTAGGAGACCAGCTACATACTTAATCTGTTAGCTCTCGGCCTCATGGTTTCAGAGAAGAAGATTTTTGAAGGTTCTTTAGCTATATAGTTCTCTATAAACATATGACCCCCTTGGGCGTGGCCAGTTTGGAGCCAAGGGGCTTGTTTGGCAGGATTTATGTAGGGGACCACTAAACATTAGTACATACTAAATATATAAGCTCTGTGCCTCATGGTTTCAGAGAAGAAGATTTTCTTTTAAGTTTTTTTCATTATAAATCTATGGGAGCTAATGACCCCATATAATTTGTGGGCCTCATGTTTCTGAGAAGAAGATTTTTAAAGTGTTCCCCATTATAAGTCTATAGGAGCTATATATGGGCATGGCGGCCATCTTGACTTATGGACCATAACCATTTGTACATACATTAGAACCTCGATAATTCAAACTCCAATAATTCAAAATTCTCTATAAAATCATTTTGAAGTCCAGACTTAAATATATGTATGAATTTTAACCCTCAATTATTCAAAGTCTCAATAATTCAAACAAAACTGTTTGGTCTCTTGGACTTTGAACTATCGAGGTTCCACTGTATTTTCAATCCCGCTTTAGCACAAGCTCCACATGAAGTTTCTGAAGAAATTTGGCCCAGGGGTTTTCAGAGAAGTCGTTCAAAGGTGTGAACGGAAGACGGACGACGGACGGGAAGTGATCACAATAGCTCATCCTGAGCCTCGGCTCAGGTGAGCAAAAAACAACGTCTTCGGTCCCTACCATTTAGTACTAGATTATTTTGACGCCAAGATACGATAAGGTATTCTATTATCCCCTTTTATTTCCATGGCAATTTCAGAAATGACAATGACAGTACATGATGATGGTAAATGATAATGTTAAGCTGAATAGTTTGCTACCAATATAAATAAATGCCATTAACAGATATTATTATTTACCTAACATGTCTGGTAACGTATGTAACACAACTGTAACTGCTATTCTCAATCAGACTCCTTGCATATTTTTACTTAGGCTTTAACAGCTTTTATTGTGCTTCTAAAGACAGACCCTACCAAAATACGACAAATTAAATGATTTTTCTTTACTATTATTTTATTTCCATGTTCTTTAAGGCCATTTTCCCTCTGCCCAGACACTGACCAGTCTTCAAATTTACACATTTTAGACAGACTCTGGTGCATAGAATACAACTTCTGCTGCTCAGAAGGCATATTCTGACACTAAGAATAGCATTTCTATTCCTTTAATAGAGTTAATTTCAAAGTCATATGTAAATATGTCATGCTGACTATAGCTAATTATATCCAACAATATTGATCTGATTTTTATTTATGCGCTTTAGCTAGGTACCGGTAGTTTATGTTAAAGTAGATAAAATGTACAAATATATGCATGGAACAGATAAAAATCAAGTTACATACCATTTCTGTTTTCAAAACAAGAGTGGAGCAATGTCTAAAGGTGTTAAAGTCAGTGAATTGCTTTGATATATACTTAATTCCATTGCGTTATATACATGTATGTTTCTAAATTTGCTTAATGTTACACACTCTTCTTTAAGGATTATTGTATTCTATATATTTAAGAGATAAAGAAACACTGTTTGTTTCTGGGGAAATCATATCACCGTAAGGCAATGTGTTTATGATTAACTTTATGTTACATTAATGTATTTAAGCCGCAGTATGACAAAACTAACTATTGACGTGCACCAGGCAAAGACTCAGATCTGTCTGGTTGTCCGCTCAGTCTGATCAGTTTTTGCGGTCTGCATGAAGAAAGCTGAAGTCCTGTGCTATTCATTGAGCAGAATGGAAGACATTGACCAGTCATCGCTATATTTACAGGCCCTATATGTCCTGCGACAACTTATGATAGTGATAAAGATTTTGTTTTAATCAGGATTACATGTAAATGCTACTCTGGTATATTATAAATACATGCACTTTTCGGCATGAGACTATGCTTGTACCAACACTGTTTAATCAGAAAGTATGTTTTATGTTACATAGATTAAATGTGTAACAAAAAGACTTTATGGTCAGCTGAATAATGTGGCATGTTTTTAAATAGTTTTGAAGGTCATGATTAAAAATCATAAACAAAAAATAGTGTAGCAAGTTATAATTTCGATCTTCTTAATATACTAAGAACATTCCTGAATTCATATGCATTAGTTAGCTAGACTGCGGATCAATGAATTATCAACGTAACAAACCTGATTATGTAACAGAATAAATAAGGGGAAGTGTTATTTTTGTCCTTTTATTCTGGAAAATCTTATTTTAAAACCGAGTATTACTTCAAGAGATAAAAGTATACGTAAAGACAAAAATCCTTTAAAATTAAGACATTACAGTTTTACTTATGTAACCACTGATAAATTATTAAGCAAAGTCATGTGAGGGTCTGTCACATAACTCATCTGAAGATAATATATTTAGACAAAAAATATAAGCTTTTGCCATAAATTGAAAATTTCATGACAGTATTCAGTATTTCATGCAAAAGCCGCTTGATACAGATAGCAACTTTACTGTTAACAGTATGAAATATATATAATTGACAAAGAATATCAGCATTAAATTTTCAGTTTTGGAAATGCTTACAAAATATTCTAAATAATACAAAACAGAGAATACTGATACAGATTACCATTTAGAAAACCACCAAAGCCCAGAGTATGTAGATATTTTAGATGATACCTACGTTACCATGGGCAGAATAATATGGCAGAGACATGTTTAAATGTACCTATGTAACCCATATTACTAATGCTAAAATAAGAATTCACCTTATTGGTACAATTCTAGGCTGCATTTGATGTGATATTATGTGAAAATGATTTTTTTAATGTTACATTTCACAGTGGGGTGACTTTAGTTAACAGCCAATAACTGACAAAGCATAAAAGCTAGAGAGATAATGTGTGCAGCTTTGGTTAGGGTATTGAAATACTTTATCATAAATTACAATTTTAAGGTCACAGAGGCAAAGTACAATCTATGAAAATGAACTATATGAGTTTAAATACTAAATTCCAAAGGGTATATTAGAAAATGTAACATGTGTAACGCCATGTAAAGCCAAAACATTGTTTCAAACATCACATTTTGTAGCTTGTGGACTGTTCTTTAACTTGATATATTTAGTTGAAACATATTACTTTTGCTCCAATGTCATGGGTTTGATAATTTCCATTGGTATTATACGTTTTGTAGGGTTAATGGATGTAACAGGCTGTTACTCAGTAACGCCTCAATCGCCAGATGGCTAACATGTTGCAAAATACTAGCAAGATGACAGACTTTAAAAAAAGAGATGGTCTATAAAATCCCCACCCCCTGGCTGAGGGAAGTAAACCATAGCTGGCCAGCGGCCTAAATGCATTAGGTAGGAGTTTATCTAGGTATTTGAACTAAAGCAATATACTATACAAAATAGAACCAAGATTTGGAAATCATTTACAAATGACGGAAAAACAAGGATGCATCATAATTATGAAAGTTTAGGATACCATTGAAGCCAAAGCGTTTTGGGAAAAGTAAAAAAAAAAAAACAAACAACAAACAAACGAAGGCAGCATTTAGAAAGTATTGTCACTGATTTTTTTTTTTTTTTTTTTTTTTTTTTTTTTGATGCTGATGATGCTGGGAACGCGGATTGTTCACATTGGACACTCACTTGTTGAAACGAAAGTCTTCCGATGTGTTTGTTCTGTCTGGATGGAATGATGGTTTACAGCTCTGTTGCAAATGTTTTTTATGGATAATGTCTTTCCACAATTCTTCACATACTCCAAGGATGATTAAACTGCTTGCTTCAGTTTTTAGTAATGTATTGTGCAAAACTGAAGCCTGTAGAAATATTCGAAAAAAATTAAATCCCCTGTCTAACCGGGGACAAATCATGCAGGAGAACGCGGTACAAAATATACCAAGCCCGATGTACAAATTATGAGATGGTGCTTGTGTCAAGTGATGAGTTGAACAATATCCATTGCAACATACAGGCGTGCCAGGTCCAGAAAACTGAAGCATCATCAAACGAAAAAGAATGAATACAGGAGATTGCTAATGTTTAAACACAAGGTAGTTGTCAAAGGAAACGAAGCAACAATGACTATTGTAACAAAACATTTCTTTAAAAAACAAAATTCTAGTCAAAATGTATAATTCTATTTAAATGCCTTGTAGAGTCAAAAGGTTTGTTTCAGATTTTATGGCGATAGTATAGAGCTATGGTTAGCGATTCGCTAATGCCCACTTAATGCTAATTCATGCCCATTAAGACTTTTTTTTGTGTGGATATAAGTGATTCACTGATCTTGTGTATATTTAGCCAGAAAAGAGACGTAAAACCGTTTGCCTCGTAACAACGTTACATGTAAATAATATTGCATAAATTTGCACAGAAATCCATTCATGAAAACCCCCAGGTTGCTTCGTTTCCTTTGATAACCCTCTTCTGTTAAAAGCTTCGGCAGTCAACTTTAGCCTTTCTTTTTCGTTTGATGGTGCTTCAATTCTCTAGCATTATCATTTTAGACCTCGCACACATGTATGTCGCAATCACTATGTTCAATTGTATGACGTGACACGAACTTAACCATATTCTTTGTACCTCGAATAATGTGTATTTTGTACCATGTTTTCATCCATGATTTATGTCCCCTTCCTGTTAGACAACAGAGGACTGATGTTTTCCGAATGTCTCTACAGGCATCACTTTTGCATATACATTACCAAAATCTTATGCTTTATAAGGACGTTAATCACAGCAATCAGTTTTGAATATTCTTTAATCGTGCTCTGAATCCTGAACCAGACGCTGAATAATACGCTGGACATTTTTAATTGAACACTGAATCCTGAAGCAGACGCCAAATAATACGATAGTAATTTTTTTGAATCATACACTGAATACTGAACCAGAGGGTGAATAATACCCAGGACATTTTTTAATCATCCTCTGAATCCTGAACCAGACGCTGAATAATCTCCTGGATATTTTTAATCGTACACTGAATACTGAACTAGAAGCTGAATAATACGCTGGTCATTTTTGAATATTACGCTGAATACTGAACCAGACGCTGAATAATGCGCTGGTCATTTATTGAAGAATACGCTGAATACTGAACTAGACGCTGAATAATATGCTGGTCATTTTTTAACAATACCTGAATAATACGCTGAATACCGAACCGGACGTTTTTGAACTAGAGGCCCAAGTGGGCCAGAAATAGCTCACCTGGATTAGGCTGATCATGATATGTTACATTGTACCATGGTGGCCATCTTGGCTATCAGATCAGATTGCCTTTAGCAATTCAGAATCTGATGTTGTTTGAAGAGTTTCAAGATTGCCACCATGGCCGTCATCTTGGATACTTGAACTGAATAATTCAGCAATTCTGAATCTCCATTTCACCCCGATGCCTCCCATCAAGTTTCGGCCCAACCTGACTTGCTGTTTGGGAGGAGATGTGATTTGATTTGAAGAATTTGAAGATGGCGGCCCTCTTGGACATTGGAACAGAAGGAATTTAGCATACCACCCCCAATGGCACCCATCATGTTTAAGCTCAATCAGACTTACCCTTCGGTAGCAGATGTGATTTCAAGATTTTCAAGATGGCTGCCATGGTGGCCATCATGGATATCAGAACGGATTCTAAGAAGGTCTACGAGAATATTGACCCCAAGTCTTCAGAAGTCTACCGCCTTGCTAACCAGTTTAGAAGAGAGAACGCTGATGTTGTTGGTGACAAACCAGTGAAGAATGATGCAGGAGAGATGTCAATGAGCGAAAAAGCAGAAGGCCTGGTTAGAGCACTACCAAAGGCTTCTCAAAGTTGAGTTTGACTGGGACCCAGACCACCTGTCTTATCAACCACCAGTGGAAGGCTCGCCCATCCCAATCACCATTGATACGGTTAAGAAGGCTATCTCACAGATAAAGGCGGGCAAAGCACCGGGCTCATCAGGCATAGTGGTGGAGATGATATGAGCAGCCGGTGACATGGGCGCCTCTATGACCCGTGACCTCGCAGCTGCAATCATTCGGGAGCAGAGTTTCATTGCCTGCCTGTACAAGGGAAAGGGGGGCGCATTGGAAAGGGACAACTACCGCGGTCTCAAGCTGACAGAGCAGGTCATGAAAGTCCTGAAGAGGATTGTGGATGGCCTCATCAGACAGTTGGTGTCAATCGACGATTCCCAGTTTGGCTTCGTCCCAGGCAGAGGCATATTAGACGCAATCTTTGTTGTCAGGCAGCTGCAAGAGAAGCATCTAGCTGCCAACAAGAGACTCCACATGGCTTTCGTAGACCTGGAGAAGGCGTTTGATCGAGTACCTCGGAAGATCATCTGGTGGGCCTGAGAAAACTTGGTGTGGAGGAGTGGATTGTGCGACTGGTGCAGGGGATGTATGCAAATGCGCGGAGCCGTGTCTGTATTGGTGAGGGGTACAGTGATGAGTTTGAAGTGAAGGTTGGTGTTCACCAGGGCTCAGTACTCAGCCCGCTGCTCTTCATCATTGTGCTTGAAGCCTTATCACGAAAGCCGCTCTGGGAGGACCTCTATGCCGATGACCTTGTTATCATCACTGAATCGCTCGAGGAATGTGTCAGGAGGTTCTTGACTTGGAAAGAAGCAATGGAAAAGAAAGGACTGAGAGTATATGCAGGAAAGACGAAGATCATGATCTGCGGTACGGACCTGGACCTCCTGCAGAGTTCAGGCGTTTCCATGTGCCGTCTGTCGCACTGGAGTGGGCAGCAACAGCATCTTCTGCAACGGCTGCAAGCACTGGGTGCACAAGAAATGCAGTGGGCTCAAGCGCTTGACAAAGGACCCTGACTACAGATGTACACGGTGTCAGGGAACTGCACGCCTCTTGGACGGCAGGCCACAGAGGAAAGTCCAAGTCAGACCTGACAAACTGGAGATGGTAGCTTCCTTTTGCTACCTAGGAGACATACTCTCAGCAGCAGGTGGCTGTGAACTTTCAACCACAACACGTGTGAAAACCGCCTGGAAGAAGTTTAAGGAGCTGCTACCAGTTCTCTCTTCACGCCACCTCTTTCAAGCTCTTGTGTGCGGAGCGCAATGCTCCATGCCAGTTAGACTTGGCCATTGACAAAACCAAACCTCCAACGTCTGCAGCGGAATGACAGGGCAATGATCAGACAGATTTGCAATGTCAGGCCGCAAGACGTTGTCACCACCGGGTCCAATGAGCTACTTACGCGGCTTGGCATTGAGGATCTGGACCTCATTCTGAAGGCGAGAAGGCTCCGCTGGTATGGACACGTGGAACGCTCCAATGGTGCAGTCAAGACAGCCTTTCGCATACAGGCTGAGGGAAAGCTTGGGCCTGGGAGGCCCAAGATGACATGGAAGCAGAGAGGGATTGCAGAGAGTGGAAGCTTTCGGCTATCAACCCTCATGATAGAAATACATGATCTGGTGTGAGATCTGCCATGCGTGCAGCAAGCCAGCTATCTGGAAGGGGGCCCACTGATGTGGATGTTGCCCCTGTACCTGCACATTAATCAAAAATCCGATTATGATTGTGATATGAATCATTTCAGCAATTATAAATCTCCATGCTGCTCCGATGCCTTCCATTAAATTTCCCCTCCATCCAACTTACTGTTCGAGAGCAGATAACAATTGAAGACTTACAAGATAGCCGGAGGAGATTTTGTTCGAAGATTTTCAAGAAGGCTGACAATTTTATCAATTCTGAATCTCTGTGTCGCTTCGATGCCTCCAAACAAGTTTTGACTCAATCAGACCTATGGTTTGGGAGGATATGCCGTTTGAAGAATTTCAAGATGGCCGCCATGGGGATATCTGAACGGAAGGATTTTAGCAATTCTGAATCTCTGTGTCACTGTGATGTTTCCCATCAACTTTTAGTTCAATCCAACTTACGGTTTCGGAGGAGATGTCAGTTGAAGAATTTCAAGATGGCGTCCATGGCAGCCATCTTGGATATCGGTACAACTTTAGCAATTTTGAATCTTTATGTTGCTCCAATGCCTCCTATCAAGTTTTGGCTCAATCCCTCCTACGGTTTGGGAGGAGATGTCGTTTGAAGTATTTCAAGATGGCCGCCATGACAGCCATCTTGGATATGGGAAGAGAATGATTTTAGCAATTCTGAGTCTCTATAACTCTCCAAAGCCTCCCATCAAGTTTCAGCTCAATCTGACATTGTTTGGGTTTAGATGTCGTTTGAAGAATTTCAAGATGCCGCCATGGCGGCCATTCTTAGATACCTGAACGGAACGATTTTAGCAATTCTGTTTCTCTGTGTTACTGTGATCCTTCCCATCAAGTTTTGGCTCAATCCAACTTTCGGTTTGGGAGGAGATGTCGTTTGAAGAATTTCAAGGTGGCCGCCATCTTGGATATCGGAACGGAACAATCTTAGCAATTCTGAATCTCTATGTCGCTCCGATGCCTCCCATAAAGTGTCCGCTCAATTTGACTAATGGTTTTGGAGGAGAAATCGTTTGTAGAATTTCAAGATGGCCGCCACGGCGGCCATCTTGGATATCGGAACGGAACAATTTTAGCAATTCTGAATCTCTGACAACTGTCACTGTGATGCCTCCCATCAAATTTTGACTCAATCTGACTTACGGCGGAATGGGGGCGACGATTGTGACCAGGTAGAATCGATTTAAGCACCCCCCTCCCCCCACCAGTGAGATACTTTTCACTGACCGTTCTAAGGCGGTTCTTCTGTCAGGGTTTATTTTTGTTACAGTTCGTCTTTGAATGTGTGTGTCGCTTACTTTTTTTGTTTTGGGTGGCCGTTTGGCCACTTTGTGGGAAGGTAGCTGTCCGTTTGGCTTTCTGCTAGTGATGTTTCCATTAGGGTCTAGTTATTTCGTGTTTGTGTTTCTTTCCCTTTGGTGTCTCTGATGGGAGGTGTGGAGTAATTGTATCGATTCCTGATCATTGCCTCCCTTCTACTTTACGGTTTGGGAGATGTCGTTTGAAGAATTTCAAGATGGCCGCCATGGCCATCTTGGATATTAGAATGGAAGGATTTTAGCAATTCTGAATCTCTGTGTCACTGTGATGCCTCCCATCAAGTTTCAGCTCAATCGGACTTAGGGTTTGGGAGATGTCGTTTGAAGAATTTCAAGATGGCCGTCAGGGCGGCCATCTTTGATATCGGAACGGAACGATTTTAGCAATTGTGAATCTCTGTGTCACTGTGATGCCTCCCATCAAGTTTAAGCTCAATCGGACTTAGGGTTTGGGAGATGTCGTTTGAAGAATTTCAAGATGGCCGTCAGGGCGGCCATCTTTGATATCGGAACGGAACGATTTTAGCAATTGTGAATCTCTGTGTCACTGTGATGCCTTCCATCAAGTTTAAGCTCAATCGGACTTAGAGTTAAGGAGAAGATGGCGTTTGAAGAATTTCAAGATGGCGGCCATCTTGGATATCGGAACGGAACGATTTTAGTAATTCTGAATCTCCATGTTGCTACAATGCCTCCTACTAAGTTTCAGCTCAATCCAACATGGTTCTGGAGGAGAGCTCGAAAGTGAGAAAAGCTAACGACGGACGGACGGACGACGGACAACAGGCCATTGCATAAGCTGACCTGGAGCAAAACTCCAGGTGAGCTAACAATACACTGAATACTGAACCAGACGCTGAATAATATGCTAGTCTTATTATGAGTAATACACTGAATCCTGAACCAGACGCTGAATAATACGCTGGTCACATTTCGAATAATACCCTGAATAATACGCTGAATACTTAACCGGACGTTGAATTATACCCTGGAAATTTTTTAAATAATACCCTGAATACTGAACATGACGCTGAATAATACCCTGGGCAGTCTCTAATAATACGCTGAATCCTGAACCGGCCGCTGAATAATACGCTGGTCATATTTTGAATAATACCCTGCATAATACGCTGAATACTGAACCGGACGCTGAATAATACCCTGGACATATTTTGAAAACTACCCTGAATCCTGAACCAGACACTGAATAATAGGCTGGTTGTATTTTGAATAATACCCTGAATCCTGAACCAGACGCTGAATAATACGCTGGTCATTTTTTTTTAATAATACCCTGAATAATACGCTGAATACTGAACCGGACGCTGAATAATACCCTGGACATTTTTGAATAATACACTGAATACTGAACCAGAAGCTGAATAATACGCTGGTCGTATTTTGAATAATACCCTGAATCCTAACCGGACGCTGAATAAAATACTCCAGACAGTTTTTAATAATACGCTGAATCCTGAATCAGACACTGAATAATACGCTGGTCATATTTTGAATAATACCCTGCATAATACGCTGAATACTGAATCGGACGCTGAATAATACCCTGGACATATTTTGAATAATACCCTGAATCCTGAACCAGACACTGAATAATACGCTGGTTGTATTTTGAATAATACCCTGAATCCTGAACCAGACGCTAAATAATACGCTGGTCATTTTTTGAATAATACCCTGATGTTGTTCGTCTGTCATTACTGACAATGACCAATCCTAATCAACTGTGTGTTGTTTTATTATTTGTGTGTTCTAAGATGGCTGATGAGACCAGGTCTTAGCTCTAAATTGCCTGTTGCAGATAGAACAAGAGAGGTCTGAGGAAGAAAGCTCTGGCTTTCCGCTGTGCACGTTTCTGCTCGGCTTCGCTGATTCTTTTTGCTTCGTATTCACCGTCTCCTCTTTTTATGAGGCCTCGCCACTTTGTACGATCTTGTGCAATATAATACCCTGAATAATACGCTGAATACTGAACCGGACGCTGAATAATACCCTGGACATTTTTTAATAATACACTGAATACTGAACCAGACGCTGAATAATACGCTGGTCGTATTTTGAATAATACCCTGAATCCTGAACCAGATGCTGGACATTTTGAATAATATGCAGAATCCTGAACCGGACGCTGAATGATACTCTGGACATTTTTTAATAATACGCTGAATCCTGAATCAGACATTGAATAATACCTGGTCATATTTTGAATAATACCCTGCATAATACGCTGAATACTGAACCGGACGCTGAATCCCTGGACATATTTTGAAAATACCCGGAATCCTGAAACAAACGCTGAATAATACTCTGGTTGTATTTTGAATAATACCCTAAGTCCTGAACCAGACGCTGAATAATACGCTAGTCATTTTTTGAATATTACCATGAATAATACGCTGAATACCGAACCGGACGCTGAATAATACCCTGGACATATTTTGAATAATACCCTGAATAATACGTTGAATACTGAACCGGACGCTGAAATATAACCTGGACATTTTTTAATAATACGCTGAATACTGAACCAGACACTGAATAATACGCTGATCATCTTTTGA
The DNA here is from genome assembly GCA_964016985.1 of Anodontia alba. NCBI lineage: Eukaryota > Metazoa > Mollusca > Bivalvia > Lucinida > Lucinidae > Anodontia > Anodontia alba. The sequence continues at coordinate 42,318,869 of OZ024828.1, forward strand.
ATAATACCTTGAATAATAGGCTGAATACTAAACCGGACGCTAAATAATATCTTGGACATATTTTGAATAATACCCTGAATGCTGAACCAGAAGCTGAATAATAGGCTTGTCGTATTTTGAATAATACCCTGAATCCTGAACCAGACGCTGAATGATAGGCTGGTAATAATTTGAATAATACCCTGAATAATACGCTGAATACTGAACCGGACGCTGAATAATACTTTGGACATATTTTGAATAATACCTTGAATCCTGAACCAGACGGTGAAGAATACCCTGGACATTTTTTAATAATAAGCTGAATCCTGAACCAGATGCTGAATAATACCCCGGACATTTTTTAATAATACGCTGAATACTGAACCTTACGCTGAATAATACCTTCAACATTTTTGAATAATATGATGAATCCTGAACCATACACTGAATAATACCCTGGACATTTTTTAACAATACACTGAATACTGAACCATACACTGAATAATACCCTGGACATTTTTTAACAGTACGCTGAATCCTGAACCATACACTGATAATACCCTGGACATTTTTTTAAATAATACTCTGAATACTGAACCTTACGCTGAATAATACCCTAGGCATTTTTTAATAATATGTTGAATCCTGAATCATAGGCTGAATAATACCCTGGACATTTTTTAATAATACGCTGAATCCTGAACCAGACACTGAATAATACCCTGGATATTTTTTAATAATACGCTGAATACTCAACCTTATGCTGAATAATACCCTTAACATTTTTTAATAATACGTTGAATCCTGAACCATACGCTAAATAATACCCTGGACATTTTTAATAATACGTTGAATACTGAACCATACACTGTATAACACCCTGGACATTTTTTAATAATACGCTGAATCCTAAACCGTACGCTGAATAATACTCTGGACATTTTTTTAATAATATGTTGAATCCTGAACCATATTCTGAATAATACCTGGACATTTTTGAATAATACGCTGAATCCTGAACCAGACGCTGATTAATACCTTGGACTTTTTTTAATAATACGCTGAATATTGAACCATACGCTGAATAATACCTTGGACATTTTTGAATAATACGCAGGATCCTGAACTATACGCTGAATAATACCCTGGACATTTTTTAATAATACGCTGAATCCTGAACCAGACGCTGAATAATACGCTGGTCGTATTTTGAATAATACCCTGAATACTGAACCAGACGCAGAATCCTGAACCGTGAATCTCGTAATGAACCGTGAACCAGATGTTAACTTTACGCTCGTTAATTTCTTGCACATATTGATTTACCAAATTCATTGGTTCACTTATTCTACAATAAAACTGTTAAGGGCATAAAGCAAAAGTGGTGTGCATATATCTGGATTTATTTAATCCAGCTCATCCAGCCCCATTCCCTTTTAGGCCTTTGCTGTCCATTGATATATTCTATACAGTAATAGTGATTTATGAGTGGTCAGTAAAGATCCTGATCAGTCTACACAGATACATCCAAAGATACATTTTTTTGTGATGAGCATGTACAGGCTGTCTGCATGTATATAACTTAAACTATAATATAGGCTTCTGTTGTAATTGTCAGGCTGTGCAAGAATCAATGGGTCTGCTAAATTTAAATATGCGAGTGAAGGAAAAGGGTTACCAGTAAACTGTTAGCATCCAGTAATCTGCAGTTGGTGAATTATTGTATAAATCACATCCATAGGTTGTTCTGATTACTGTTGTACTTCCTGTGCAGACTGATATATGTTGCACACTGAGAGAAGTGCCCTAAATATACCAGATAGCAAAGACCCAATCACGGATTCTGCAGAAGAATATGTTTGATGAGACTGCGTATAGTTTGTGTTTCGTGCAAGCTTTCTTCATAAAAACAAAAGTACAAAATGGGCCTACGTTCTAAAACGAAGTCCTAACTTTCAACTAGCATCCCTACTTTTTCTGTTTTCAAGTGATTATTCTAATTATTCTACTAAATTCTGACAAATGCTTTGGCATCTGGGGGTTACAGTCCCACCCACACTTCCTGCCCAATTGTCAACTATTTGATAAAGAAAAAAAAAAGAACTGTTCCCTGTGATTTTTGCTCATTCCTCAGACCTAATAAAAACATGTGTATACTGGGTCCAAGCTCTTTCTTGGGAAAGTTTAGAGTGGCTAAGATAGAGTGATCTTTAAAGGAAAAACTCTTTTGAAATGGGAGAAAGTCAGATGATTAAAATATGCCCATTTTTATTACATATTTTGTAAAAATCTTTAAATATTAGCTCAAAACTTTTGTAAAATAATCTAATAGACTTAATTCTAGCTCTAGATCATTTTTTGTCAGATAGTGCATGTATAAAGGATCTGTTTATATGTTGCATGTCACATATACCCTAACTCTTTATCTACACAACAAAAAAAAAAAAAAAAAAAAAATGGCATAAATATGATAAAATGTGTATTCAGATCTGTTTTTATTTATAATATATTTCTTGATCAAACGTGTCAAAAGAAGGCTTCTCATTAGGTGTTTTAGTTTGATCTCCCAGCAGGTCCTCTAGGGGATCCTTTAAAAACCATTAAAAAATGAATTTTCTTCAAATCCTGTAAAACCTTTAATTTGGCTGAAAAACTTATAAAACTTATTAGAAAGCCTTAATTTTTGGCAAATACGGATGGAAGCACCGACATATGAGCGAATGGACGGACAGAATAACAAAGACTATATACCCCCACAAAATACTCTGTATGCCTGGGGTATAAAGGTTTTACTATGACAAAGGAGTCAATGTCTTAGGGTAACTAAGATATTGAGACAAAGTATGTGACTCAGTTGTGAATTCACATGGAGACTGTCCATCAAAGTGGTTATTTTATGGCACAGAAAAATGTAATCTTTTTTTCTGCTCTTTGTTTAAATTTGCCTGAAAACTGGCCGCGACCGGCCTGGTGGCCTACAGACTCGCCAAGTAATGAGGCGCGTTTTAATTTACAGCCTGTTTTCTGCGACCTTATATCATGAGTCTTCCCGAAGAGCTTTACTGCGCAAGGTCGGCCACTGCGCCCGCCGCCACAAAATCCCCGGCCCTCCTGCCCACACTTGAGCTCTGGCGGCTAGATGAGAAGACCGCAATGTGTTTCGCCGCGGGGATGCTGGCTGGCCCGACCAACCTTCGGGCGACAACTGGACTGCTTCCTGAGCCTGTGGCGTCCGCATGTTGGAGGGTCATCGGGCTGCTGGAATACCATGGCCGATAGTAAGCCCTCTGCCCTATACTACAGCACCCGGGGCTACTGGAAGGGGCTCGCAGACATCGAGAAGCTGGCGTCTGCAGCAAAGGTGACATAGCAGCAGGCCAAGGACTGGCTCAAAAGGCAGGCCATCTGCAGATCTATCTGCCTGCCCCACGGCGCGTACCGCGGGCGAAGTTTGACGTGGCGGTGCCCAACGAGGTCACCAGGCGGATCTGCTCTTTCTGCCACACGACCGCGTTGGGCGGAAAACCTTCCGCTACGCTCTCACGGTCGTTGATGTAGCCTCACGCTACAAAGAGGCTGAGCCTCTGACTAGCAAGACCGCGGCAGAGGTCGCCGATGCTCTGTCTCGGATCTACAGACGGGGGCCATTGAAGTGGCCGAAGCTCCTTCAGGTTGACCCTGGGCGCGAGTTCATGGGTGCGGTGACCCAGCTGCTTGCAAAGCACTCTGTTCAGGATCGGCGCGGTCGGGTCGATATTCACAGGGACCAAGGCGTCGTGGAGCGCTGGAACAGGACCCTCGCAGAGCGGTTGTTTGGGCACCAATACGCCCAAGAGATGCGCCTCCCTTCGGGTCAGAAGGTCAACAGAGTGGGTGGCTCGGCTGCCTAGCGTTGTAGCCGCTCTGAACGGCGAAGTGACTAGGTTGACTGGCAAAAAGCCCTCTGATGCCATCAAGGCCAAGACCGTGGCGCAAAAGCCCTCCTCTGTAGTTCCCGACCGCCCTGTTGGTCTCAAGGAGCAGAGGCTCCCTTCAGGTGTTGGTGTTCGCTATCTGTACCAGCCCGGCGAGCTGGAGGGCGGTTGGCGCCGCGCGACTGACCCTGTATGGTCTCTTGAGGTATGCCGGCTGGGACGCTCGGTGACCAAGCCCGACGAGCCCGTGTTGTATTACTTGCAGGACGGCCCGCCGCGTGGTTTTGTCAGGGAGGAACTCCTCGTAGTGCCGCCCGACACTCAGCTTCCCGCGCTGAGCAGTTCATCAATGTACGCACCCATCTAAGCAGCGCCAGCCTAAAGGGCGTCTTTGTGCCCATAGGCCAGCGTGTCCCCCCTTTTTTCTGCGATCCAGCGCTTGGATTCGAAGGGTGAGAGCGAGACCTTATTCAGGCGCTGCCCGTAGATGCGATGGCGCTCTGACCGCAGGACGTCCATGCTATGGCGGAAGGTTCGCTTTCGGAAGAGAGCCTCTTTGTACTGCTCATGTCTGGTGTGCTTTCTCACGACATTCTTTTTCACACCCTTTACCTTCTTGATGTTTCCCCCGCCGGCCTCAAGGATTGAGTATATCTTAGGGCGCAGACCGATAAATTCGGCGATGGGGCGCCCTGCACACTCGTCCTTCATCTTCCCCAACACCTTTTTGTTGGCGATGCTGTGTAGTGGGTGCTCCGGTGGGTAATCAGAGGTGTCGTAGAGCTCTTCGTGGGAGGCCATGTCCCTGAAGACATCCTCGGTCTAGACCTCGAGTAGGAGGCTGTCGGTGTCGGTGTAGAGGAGCTGACAACGATCCCCGTACTGCCCCCGGAGCTGGTTGTAATAGAAGTCGTACATCAGGTGCTTGGAGAGATCCAGAATGCTCATCCCCACGAACACCGGGCGATTGAGCACTAGGCGGCTCTTACGGACCTGGATAGCTCTCAAGTCGTCATCGAAGATATTAGCCCGAGCAAATGCTGGGCTGGCGATGAGGCGCCTGAGTTTGTCCTCCTCGTTCGATCGCACCAGCTTCACATCAACTCGCCTCCGCAGGTTCTCCATGGTCTTCCCGAAGACCGAGTTGTTCATCAACTTGTAGAGGTCCTTCTCAAAGCCGCTGGCGGCCTTCTTCCGGAGCTCAGTATTCATCCGGATGTATGGCTCCATCCAAGGGCTCTGGTCGAACCGGAGGGCACGATGGACCTTAGTCTGACGCATGCCCAGAGACATGTATAGCTGCAGATTCCGACAGTGAAGCACATAGCAGTCCTTGTTACGGAGGTTTGGGACCAGCTTCTCAACCTCTGTTGGCGCCACCCAAACGCCGAGGAGGTTGTGCTGATACTCCGACATCCACTCCTTCTGAACCACCATGCGCTCCGGTGCCAGCGGATATGAATTGTGCGCGTCGTGTAGGTCCTCTGGGTACTTCAGGTCCACCTCAAGTATGTAGCCCTCGGGGCTGTCAGCTGGTTGCTCTGCGATAGTTTTTGCCAGCTGCTGGCAGTCATCAACCCACCGAAAGCCGCCGGTGGGGAGATATTGACTCATAGCCCAACCGTGGAGATTGTTCGCATCGAGGTATAAGATGTGGCTACTTGGCTGCCCTGGGTCGTACCCCTCGACCAGGGGATTGTTTGCTCTGGCGTGGCGCTTTGAGGCCATTGAGATGCCTCCACGCAAGCCCTTCTCGATGAACAGATGCTGGTCGTAGTCTGTAAGCAGCTCTAGCTCAACGCCTGTCTTCTTGAGTAAGGCGTCCCACGAAAGGCCCGGGCTGGTGTAATACTGAGCAGGGTCCTGACCGTACTGCTTTTGGCAGGTCCGCCGAAAGGTCTCGAACACGTTAGCGAGCAGCAGGACGTCGGTGCGGCAGTACAGGTCGCTGTAGTCACCAAGGGTCTTGCACCCAAAGGTCTCCCAGACCTTTTGCGCATGGGCGTAGTCCTCGTCACTGATATGCGCATCAGAGAGCTTGCTGTAGAAGACCTCCTTCGGGGGGGGGGGGGAGTTTGGGCTCGGTGAAGCGATCCCAGGTGTCCATGTACTCGTAAGAGTACACACCCTTCCTCATTAGGAGCTCTCGTCTTTCTCTGTTGGGCTCGTGTTGGGCTGTTATCCGGAAAGCCTCTGGCGGGTTCGCCGCAACCAGCTTGTCGAGAGAGGCTAGCAGGAATTGGGCGCTGTCAATGACGCGCAGTTGCCCGAGGGAGAAGGAGATATACTTCTCCGTGTTGTTGGGGATACAGCTTATCCCGCCCTCCACCTTCGAGATGGCCTGCATCAGCAGGTGGGAGTCATAGCCCCGTAGATTGTGGAAGACGACCGAGATCTGGATGGTTTTTGGGATTTAGCCGTAGCTTGAGGTTGCAGGCGTTATGGACTGCCCCTCGATATTTTCCTGTAATGTGGTCACGCACAGTCACCCTCGAGGGGTTTGTCACATACCTGTGCACGTCTCAGTGGTGCGGAAGGCATGCCAGTCCTCTCGCGTCATCCTCATGGCCTTAGGATCAGCTAGCACGCCCTTGATTTTGCGCTCTTCTTCCTGCAGTGATTCTAAGAAGTGCTCTGCTGCATTGGGACCGCGATATTCGACTGGTGGCTCTGTCTGGCCGTCACACCGAACGACGATGTAGCTATAACTACAAGCCTCATGGTGCTGCGTCCTCTGAGTGTTGCTCTTTGTGGGGTCGAGCTCAGGTCCCTCGACTTTGGTGGTGAGAGCCTCGAAGTCGGCGTAGATGATGTAAGGGGCTGGCAGCTGCTTGTGGTGGTTTTGAAAAGCCAGCTTGTTTTTACCTTCTTCCGGCATCTCCACCCATACTTCTGTCTTGCCGATCCCACGACACTCTGGCTTGTGGGCTTCTAGCAGATCCTCCCTTGTGTAGCCATGAAGACAACGCTCGCAGTAGTGCTTGCGGTTACTGCACTTGCTCTGGTCCTGGAGCAGGCGATTGAGGTCCTTGATCCAGGTGTAGAGGAATTTGCCAGCCTTTTCAATCAGCAGCAGGTTGATCCTTGGCATGTCTTCGGGCTGTTTGCTGATGTGGTGAACAATCACCTCCTTATCCCGCCCAAAGACGTTGATGGTCAGGTTGTTTTGCCGCTCAATTCTTTTAATCTGAGAGATTGGTGTGGGAGCATCGATCCCTTCGAAGCTCAGACCATCATCAGTAGGGTACTTTGACGGTCTGTCAACATGGTCACGGGCTGGGAATAGGGCTGATCTGAGTGCCCACCGCAGGCAGTGGTCATCCTTGTTTTTTACATTGACAACTGCCTTCTTAAGTCGCACCGCCGCCGGTAGTGGAATGTAGGAGCCGCCTCTTAGTGGCTGATATCTGGCGATGTCCAGCCAAAGGACTTCCACTCGATCTACAACCCAGCCTGACCCTCTCTGCGTCCACTTCTCCAGAGGTTCTTGGATCGTGGGGAAAGCTTGATTGAGGGCCCCCTCGATTTCACTGTTTTGCAAAATAGCATCCTGTTTGTGGCGCAGCACAGGGTCTGTGTACTCCTCACTGCCGTCTGCGTTGTCCTTCCGAAGCTGTACCTTGAGAGCAAGCTGAAATTTAATTCCATTCAGATCCTTGATCTCTTCCTCGAGCTTGGCCCGAATCTGTGGTCGCAACCCCTCTAAGAAAGCCCTGGGGTCTGTACCATGGGGGTGCCCTTGAGGCACATCCATCTGCCATCCTCGCAGGAATGAGCCGATGACCCAGCGAGTCCGGCGGAACACCAGCTGGCGCGGGGGCGGGATAGGCCTTCGCCGGCGTGGGGCCGGGATGGGCCGCTCGTCGGGCATTTGTGAAAGGATCTCCTCGATGTAGGCGTCCATCTCAGCCGTTGGGTGACCGCGCGGGGCCGGGATGGGCCTTCGCCGATGTGGGGCCGGGATGGGCCGTCGCCGGCGTGGGGTCGGGGTGGGTGGGCCCTGGATCTCGTCTGGGAGAGCACCCAGGCCTTCCGCATAGGTTTGTGGCGTAATAGCCCCCGATCGAAGCAGTCTAGCGAGATGCTTCACTGCGTCATCCATGCTATCGTGGTGTGAGTATGCCAATTACAACTTAATGTCTAAATAGGAGTTTGTTCCGCAATAAGCTGATATCGCGGCGTGGGTATACCTTTTGCACCTTAATGTCTAAATAGGAGGTCGTTCCGCAATAAGCTGATCTAGCACCAAATCGAACTGTATTCTGGTTTTCTTCTCCAACCTTATATGGTGCTGGCGAACCTTTTCTCTCCCGCACTTCCGGCAGCGATGTATCTCGCTCTGAACCCCCCTCCCGCAAGACTTACAGGGAAAGGGAACTGGGCGGCCTTTGCGAAGTTTGGCCAAGTGAACCTTGCAAAACATTCGACAACAGCTTTTCCCGCAGATATCCAGCTCACCCACTTTTAACCAGGGCATTGATTATGCCCTTTCATCTTCGTAGGTATGCCTATTGCACCTTAATGTCTAAATAGGAGTTTGTTCCGCAATAAGCTGATCTCGCGGCGGGGTATACCTATTGCGCCTTAATGTCTAAATAGGAGTTCGTTTCGCAATTAGCTGATCTCGCGGAGGGGTATACCTGCCCCTGGGCCGGCGGGGGTGGGGGCCGTCCCCAGGGGCTCTGGCTCTTCATGATACCCCCAAGTGAGCATAGTGAGAGCCGAAGCGCGGCCGAGCTCTGCGAGGAAGTCGTCTCGACGTACATACAGAATTGTTTGTCTACGTGGGAGCGTCTCGACGTAGCTGCCAATTTTTTATCTCCGTGGGAGCCTCTTTGGGGCCCGATCTAGGGGGTGGTCCAGAACCCTTACTATATATACTACTCCAGTTTATGACACGTTATTTAAAACAATGCAGACACAGATCAAATGTCGCAAAACTCTGCGTATGACCAGGATGTACACTATTTTCCAATTTAGAAGACTGTATAAATTCTGAAAGGCGGGAAATACCTATTAAGAATACTATTGAATACGTCAAACTTTTCAAATAGAATAATCCACTGCAGAACGCGAACCATAAACTGATTAAACATAACCAATGATGGGTGCATGTTCCCAATGGGGCATTTACATAACTCCATTGATAACACTATTCGGCTGTAGTTCTTTAATTTTTCAACGGTATATATTTGGTGGGACTGAGAACCATGAGATTTGTCAGAATGCCTCCCTTGAACAGAAAATTATCCCAGCCGAATAGTGTTATCAATGGAGTCCTGCCAACAAAGTTCACGGCTTCCAATCAATCAAAATGCAGACTGTTGCATTAATGAAGCACAAGACCTTATTACTGTAATCAAGAAAGGTTTTCTGACAAATCTCACGACTCTCAGTCCTACCAAAATGAATATCGATGCTTAAGGAAAGAACTACAGCCGATTGTTCCACGGAGGCCTGCTGACAAATCTCATGGCTTCGAATCAATCTATGTGTGAGTTTTGTCCAGATATATTTTTCAGCAAGGATGGCATTTCTTATAGGGATGTTTAATACTGATTCAGAACGTTATGTAAATGCCCCATTGGGAACATGCACCCATCATTGGTTATGTTTAATCAGTTTATGGTTCGCGTTCTGCAGTGGATTATTCTATTTAAAAAGTTTGACGTATTCAATAGTATTCTTAATAGGTACTTCCCGCCTTTCAGAATTTATACAGTCTTCTAAATTGGAAAATAGTGTACATCCTGGTCATACGCAGAGTTTTGCGACGTTTGATCTGTGTCTGCATTGTTTTAAATAACATGTCATAAACTGGAGTAGTATATATAGTAAGGGTTCTGGACCACCCCCTAGATCGGGCCCCAAAGGGGCTCCCACGGAGATAAAAAAATTGGCAGCTACGTCGAGACGCTCCCACGTAGACAAACAATTCTGTATGTACGTCGAGACGACTTCCTCGCAGAGCTCGGCCGCGCTTCGGCTCTCACTATGCCGCGCTTCGGCCCCACCCCCGCCGGCCCAGGGGCAGGTATACCCCTCCGCGAGATCAGCTAATTGCGAAACGAACTCCTATTTAGACATTAAGGCGCAATAGGTATACCCCGCCGCGAGATCAGCTTATTGCGGAACAAACTCCTATTTAGACATTAAGGTGCAATAGGCATACCTACGAAGATGAAAGGGCATAATCAATGCGCTGGTTAAAAGTGGGTGAGCTGGATATCTGCGGGAAAAGCTGTTGTCGAATGTTTTGCAAGGTTCACTTGGCCAAACTTCGCAAAGGCCGCCCAGTTCCCTTTCCCTGTAAGTCTTGCGGGAGGGGGGGTTCAGAGCGAGATACATCGCTGCCGGAAGTGCGGGAGAGAAAAGGTTCGCCAGCACCTATAAGGTTGGAGAAGAAAACCAGAATACAGTTCGATTTGGTGCTAGATCAGCTTATTGCGGAACGACCTCCTATTTAGACATTAAGGTGCAAAAGGTATACCCACGCCGCGATATCAGCTTATTGCGGAACAAACTCCTATTTAGACATTAAGTTGTAATTGGCATACTCACACCACGATAGCATGGATGACGCAGTGAAGCATCTCGCTAGACTGCTTCGATCGGGGGCTATTACGCCACAAACCTATGCGGAAGGCCTGGGTGCTCTCCCAGACGAGATCCAGGGCCCACCCACCCCGACCCCACGCCGGCGACGGCCCATCCCGGCCCCACGCCGGCGAAGGCCCATCCCGGCCCCGCGCGGTCACCCAACGGCTGAGATGGACGCCTACATCGAGGAGATCCTTTCACAAATGCCCGACGAGCGGCCCATCCCGGCCCCACGCCGGCGAAGGCCTATCCCGCCCCCGCGCCAGCTGGTTCCGCCGGACTCGCTGGGTCATCGGCTCATTCCTGCGAGGATGGCAGATGGATGTGCCTCAAGGGCACCCCCATGGTACAGACCCCAGGGCTTTCTTAGAGGGGTTGCGACCACAGATTCGGGCCAAGCTCGAGGAAGAGATCAAGGATCTGAATGGAATTAAATTTCAGCTTGCTCTCAAGGTACAGCTTCGGAAGGACAACGCAGACGGCAGTGAGGAGTACACAGACCCTGTGCTGCGCCACAAACAGGATGCTATTTTGCAAAACAGTGAAATCGAGGGGGCCCTCAATCAAGCTTTCCCCACGATCCAAGAACCTCTGGAGAAGTGGACGCAGAGAGGGTCAGGCTGGGTTGTAGATCGAGTGGAAGTCCTTTGGCTGGACATCGCCAGATATCAGCCACTAAGAGGCGGCTCCTACATTCCACTACCGGCGGCGGTGCGACTTAAGAAGGCAGTTGTCAATGTAAAAAACAAGGATGACCACTGCCTGCGGTGGGCACTCAGATCAGCCCTATTCCCAGCCCGTGACCATGTTGACAGACCGTCAAAGTACCCTACTGATGATGGTCTGAGCTTCGAAGGGATCGATGCTCCCACACCAATCTCTCAGATTAAAAGAATTGAGCGGCAAAACAACCTGACCATCAACGTCTTTGGGCGGGATAAGGAGGTGATTGTTCACCACATCAGCAAACAGCCCGAAGACATGCCAAGGATCAACCTGCTGCTGATTGAAAAGGCTGGCAAATTCCTCTACACCTGGATCAAGGACCTCAATCGCCTGCTCCAGGACCAGAGCAAGTGCAGTAACCGCAAGCACTACTGCGAGCGTTGTCTTCATGGCTACACAAGGGAGGATCTGCTAGAAGCCCACAAGCCAGAGTGTCGTGGGATCAGCCAGACAGCAGTATGGGTGGAGATGCCGGAAGAAGGTAAAAACAAGCTGGCTTTTCAAAACCACCACAAGCAGCTGCCAGCCCCTTACATCATCTACGCCGACTTCGAGGCTCTCACCACCAAAGTCGAGGGACCTGAGCTCGACCCCACAAAGAGCAACACTCAGAGGACGCAGCACCATGAGGCTTGTAGTTATAGCTACATCGTCGTTCGGTGTGACGGCCAGACAGAGCCACCAGTCGAATATCGCGGTCCCAATGCAGCAGAGCACTTCTTAGAATCACTGCAGGAAGAAGAGCGCAAAATCAAGGGCGTGCTAGCTGATCCTAAGGCCATGAGGATGACGCGAGAGGACTGGCATGCCTTCCGCACCACTGAGACGTGCACAGGTATGTGACAAACCCCTCGAGGGTGACTGTGCGTGACCACATTACAGGAAAATATCGAGGGCAGCCCATAACGCCTGCAACCTCAAGCTACGGCTAAATCCCAAAACCATCCAGATCTCGGTCGTCTTCCACAATCTACGGGGCTATGACTCCCACCTGCTGATGCAGGCCATCTCGAAGGTGGAGGGCGGGATAAGCTGTATCCCCAACAACACGGAGAAGTATATCTCCTTCTCCCTCGGGCAACTGCGCGTCATTGACAGCGCCCAATTCCTGCTAGCCTCTCTCGACAAGCTGGTTGCGGCGAACCCGCCAGAGGCTTTCCGGATAACAGCCCAACACGAGCCCAACAGAGAAAGACGAGAGCTCCTAATGAGGAAGGGTGTGTACCCTTACGAGTACATGGACACCTGGGATCGCTTCACCGAGCCCAAACTCCCCCCCCCCCCCCCGAAGGAGGTCTTCTACAGCAAGCTCTCTGATGCGCATATCAGTGACGAGGACTACGCCCATGCGCAAAAGGTCTGGGAGACCTTTGGGTGCAAGACCCTGGGTGACTACAGCGACCTGTACTGCCGCACCGACGTCCTGCTGCTCGCTAACGTGTTCGAGACCTTTCGGCGGACCTGCCAAAAGCAGAACGGTCAGGACCCTGCTCAGTATTACACCAGCCCGGGCCTTTCGTGGGACGCCTTACTCAAGAAGACAGGCGTTGAGCTAGAGCTGCTTACAGACTACGACCAGCATCTGTTCATCGAGAATGGCTTGCGTGGAGGCATCTCAATGGCCTCAAAGCGCCACGCCAGAGCAAACAATCCCCTGGTCGAGGGGTACGACCCAGGGCAGCCAAGTAGCCACATCTTATACCTCGATGCGAACAATCTCCACGGTTGGGCTATGAGTCAATATCTCCCCACCGGCGGCTTTCGGTGGGTTGATGACTGCCAGCAGCTGGCAAAAACTATCGCAGAGCAACCAGCTGACAGCCCCGAGGGCTACATACTTGAGGTGGACCTGAAGTACCCAGAGGACCTACAAGACGCGCACAATTCATATCCGCTGGCACCGGAGCGCATGGTGGTTCAGAAGGAGTGGATGTCGGAGTATCAGCACAACCTCCTCGGCGTTTGGGTGGCGCCAACAGAGGTTGAGAAGCTGGTCCCAAACCTCCGTAACAAGGACCGCTATGTGCTTCACTGTCGGAATCTGCAGCTATACATGTCTCTGGGCATGCGTCAGACTAAGGTCCATCGTGCCCTCCGGTTCGACCAGAGCCCTTGGATGGAGCCATACATCCGGATGAATACTGAGCTCCGGAAGAAGGCCGCCAGCGGCTTTGAGAAGGACCTCTACAAGTTGATGAACAACTCGGTCTTCGGGAAGACCATGGAGAACCTGCGGAGGCGAGTTGATGTGAAGCTGGTGCGATCGAACGAGGAGGACAAACTCAGGCGCCTCATCGCCAGCCCAGCATTTGCTCGGGCTAATATCTTCGATGACGACTTGAGAGCTATCCAGGTCCGTAAGAGCCGCCTAGTGCTCAATCGCCCGGTGTTCGTGGGGATGAGCATTCTGGATCTCTCCAAGCACCTGATGTACGACTTCTATTACAACCAGCTCCGGGGGCAGTACGGGGATCGTTGTCAGCTCCTCTACACCGACACCGACAGCCTCCTCCTCGAGGTCTAGACCGAGGATGTCTTCAGGGACATGGCCTCCCACGAAGAGCTCTACGACACCTCTGATTACCCACCGGAGCACCCACTACACAGCATCGCCAACAAAAAGGTGTTGGGGAAGATGAAGGACGAGTGTGCAGGGCGCCCCATCGCCGAATTTATCGGATTGCGCCCTAAGATATACTCAATCCTTGAGGCCGGCGGGGGAAACATCAAGAAGGTAAAGGGTGTATAAAAGAATGTCGTGAGAAAGCACATCAGACATGAGCAGTACAAAGAGGCTCTCTTCCGAAAGCGAACCTTCCGCCATAGCATGGACGTCCTGCGGTCAGAGCGCCATCGCATCTACGGGCAGCGCCTGAATAAGGTCTCGCTCTCACCCTTCGAATCCAAGCGCTGGATCGCAGAAAATAGGGTGGACACGCTGGCCTATGGGCACAAAGACGCCCTTTAGGCTGGCGCTGCTTAGATGGATGCGTACATTGATGAACTGCTCAGCGCGGGAAGCTGAGTGTCGGGCGGCACTACGAGGAGTTCCTCCCTGACAAAACCACGCGGCGGGCCGTCCTGCAAGTAATACAACACGGGCTCGTCGGGCTTGGTCACCGAGCGTCCCAGCCGGCATACCTCAAGAGACCATACAGGGTCAGTCGCGCGGCGCCAACCGCCCTCCAGCTCGCCGGGCTGGTACAGATAGCGAACACCAACACCTGAAGGGAGCCTCTGCTCCTTGAGACCAACAGGGCGGTCGGGAACTACAGAGGAGGGCTTTTGCGCCACGGTCTTGGCCTTGATGGCATCAGAGGGCTTTTTGCCAGTCAACCTAGTCACTTCGCCGTTCAGAGCGGCTACAACGCTAGGCAGCCGAGCCACCCACTCTGTTGACCTTCTGACCCGAAGGGAGGCGCATCTCTTGGGCGCATTGGTGCCCAAACAACCGCTCTGCGAGGGTCCTGTTCCAGCGCTCCACGACGCCTTGGTCCCTGTGAATATCGACCCGACCGCGCCGAAGCAGCTGGGTCACCGCACCCATGAACTCGCGCCCAGGGTCAACCTGAAGGAGCTTCGGCCACTTCAATGGCCCCCGTCTGTAGATCCGAGACAGAGCATCGGCGACCTCTGCCGCGGTCTTGCTAGTCAGAGGCTCAGCCTCTTTGTAGCGTGAGGCTACATCAACGACCGTGAGAGCGTAGCGGAAGGTTTTCCGCCCAACGCGGTCGTGTGGCAGAAAGAGCAGATCCGCCTGGTGACCTCGTTGGGCACCGCCACGTCAAACTTCGCCCGCGGTACGCGCTGTGGGGCAGGCAGATAGATCTGCAGATGGCCTGCCTTTTGAGCCAGTCCTTGGCCTGCTGCTCTGTCACCTTTGCTGCAGACGCCAGCTTCTCGATGTCTGCGAGCCCCTTCCAGTAGCCCCGGGTGCTGTAGTATAGGGCAGAGGGCTTACTATCGGCCATGGTATTCCAGCAGCCCGATGACCCTCCAACATGCGGACGCCACAGGCTCAGGAAGCTGTCCAGTTGTCGCCCGAAGGTTGGTCGGGCCAGCCAGCATCCCCGCGGCGAAACACATTGCGGTCTTCTCATCTAGCCGCCAGAGCTCATGTGTGGGCAGGAGGGCCGGGGATTTTGTGGCGGCGGGCGCAGTGGCCGACCTTGCGCAGTAAAGCTCTTCGGGAAGACCCATGATATAAGGTCGCAGAAAACAGGCTGTAAATTAAAACGCGCCTCATTACTTGGCGAGTCTGTAGGCCACCAGGCCGGTCGCGGCCATCCCCAGGATGACAAAGGCGATCTTGCGGTCTCTTTGGCCGCCACTTGGGTGATAAAAGTCGGAGAGCTGGGGCTCGGGCCCCAGGGAGTCGAGGTTGTGCCCGGTGATCTAGGCATATTCCTGCATTGCCGCGTCGACGTCTCTGAAGGTTTCTACGGCATGGCCTCGCCGACGAAGTTCCTCGTTGATAAAGTCCAGGCGCTCGATCCGCTTCCGGGACCATGACGCCTGTGCAGCCTACAGTTGTTCGAATGCCTTATCGTGCCGCTTGCGCTCTTCGTCGACTCCGGGGCTTCTTAAAATAGTGAATAAGTAGCCAGGGTACCCCCAAAGAGCAATGCAACGCTTGCCATTACTTCATGATATCAGCAGGTATGACCCCTTTTTTAATTAGCACGTCCTTCGTTCATTGCGAGAGCGACGTCTAATATCACCATGCCGACGTCACGGGGCGCGAAGTCCAGCTTCGGAGGGCACCCCCCATCGCCATCTTCCCGAGTCGGGCGTATCCCATGGCCAAGCCAGACACGACCGCGCTGTGGTAGAGCGCGTTCACGATCATCTTCCCGTCAGTTGCTGGAGTTGTCATAGCGGCGGCACTATTCCATATAGAAGGGGTCTGGGCTAGCCTTTAATTGCCGATCTGGCCGAGGGGGCTTATCCACAGGCTGCTTGTGCGAGGAGTCAACGGGGCCTGCCGCCACCGACGCGGGACCTCGATTGTCGTAGAAACAGGAGCGCCCCGCCCGTAAGACAAGCCCCAACGATCCATGGGGTCCAGTCAGTTAGTCCATCCCGGAGTTCCGGCCGGGAAACCGCTTGGTCCGCCTCCGAAAGAGGAATATTGGCAGGCGCGGCGGGCGGGGGGGGGGCGAAATGATTCCTTGGCTGCTTGAAGCTGCTCGAGAAGTCGTTCTTCTTGCTTTGCCTTTCGGGCGGCAGCGCCGGCACGCCCGGCTGCCACTTTTTTTTGGATCCTTAACTTTCTCCGTAACTCTTTCCATTGGAGGACTCTGTGCTGGCTCCTCCGCCGTCTCTTTGTTCTCCTGCTTCGTCTCCTCCATCGTGTACTCTAACAGGGCAGCAGTGTCCAAATTGGAAGTGCTTCAAGGTGGTCAGCGCAGCGGTTAACGGTGCTAAGAACATGCCATAACGGTGATATAGCAGGTGGCGCTGCTAAGCGCGTGTCCGACAAAGGGATCTCCCTCGAGGTCGGCGATGAGCCTTGGCTGGTTTTCGATCGGGAGAAACATGGCCGCGATCCCCGCATAAAGCTGGAGCGCCGCAGACCCCAGCGTCTTCGTCATCGCCGCCCCAAGCCTTGCTTCGTAGCGAGCGTAAAGCTTCTCGATTTCGCTATTGTCCAGGTCGTCGATTGATCGGCGGTGAATGCTTTTCCACGGACCACCAGTCCGTACTGCCCGGCTTGGCCTCCCGCCGCGATGGCAGCGAGCCGTTCGCGGTCTTTTCATCCTCCTGCGGCGCGTCTGGCGTCGCCCTTGGGGCGGCTGGCGGTGGAGCCCCCTCGGCTAGACCAGCACCCTGCCGCTGACCCTGCGGGTCAGCAACTGACATCAGCTCATCAATCAGTTCGTCACAGTCTATTTCGCCTTACAAGCCGGCGGGCTCGTCTAATATGGAGTGCGACTCGGCGCAGACACTGTGCGATTTGCCAAGCAACAAAAACCAGCAGTACCAAATGCGTGCCAAGCACGGCGACCAGCAGTCCTTCAGTAACAGGAAGCATTACTACACAACTATATAAGCAGCAGGCTGATCTGTTTTCAACAGAAGCTTGGCGTGTTTTCTCTCGGCTAGCTGCTGCCGCACCAGCGCCCGCTGTTCTCGAGTCGATATCACGTCATTTTCCCGCAGGCAGTCTTCAAAGGAGTCGCGATCCTTGCAGTGGAAGAGTGCGACCCAGCGCGTCTGCTCGCGCAAGTCCTTCAGGACTGAGTTGTATTTCTGGGTGAGGACCCAGACGCTTATGTTGGCGTGGCGGCCCGAGAACGCTAACTCTGGCAGCATGTCTTTCTTCTTCATCAGAGCCTTGGTGGGCGAGCAGTCGTCAATTATAAAAATTGTTGGCTCGCCCTAAAACACTAGGTAGAAGGCCCGTAGGTAATCGTGAAGGCGCTCACCGGGGTCTAGAACGTAGACCTCAGAGTCCGTCCAGAGCCAGGGGCACTGCTTGTAGGTCTAGTTGTGCTCTATGGTGGGGCACAGGACCACGATGTGTCGAAAGAACCCCCGGTAGGGGCCTTCTTCGAGCAGATACAGGATGAAAACGGTTTTTCCGCATCCTGTCTGCCCGCAGACAATTGCCGAATGGGCGTCCTTGGGCAGAAGATGATTGATAAACAGCTGAGACGAACCGGCCATCTTCGAGGTTGAGCTGGGCATCCATGATGATGAAGAGATAGATGTTCAAAGCCCCGGCCGCCTCTGCTTTCTTTGTCAACTGGATCGTCACACCTTCGCTGGCATTCTCTAAGCGGCGGTCATCTGTTGTCCTGAGGTCAAGCCACAAAGCATACTTGTTTGTCAGGAATTCTCCCAGAGAGACGTCTGCCAGGGCCAGGTATTTCGCCACCACTGCTACCTCGGGGTGGCGTTTCCTGCCGGGTGCAAATAACTTCAGTGCCTCGTCCCACATCTGATAGGCACGCATCCCCTGACTGAAGAGCTGGTTGGGGATCCCCTCGATGGTGACCTCACATTTGGTTATTTTCGGGTTATAGAAGGCCTCGGTGTTGCGAGCGAAGGGTTGTTGCGCGGCAACACCCTCAAAGAGCATCAAGACCCCCTTCATGCTGCGGGCGGGCACGTTGAGGTTGATATTCCAGAGGGTGTCGCTCTTATCTTTGCTAATCTTTCGGTGCCTCAGAATCCGGTCGTACAGGATCGCGAAGCGGCCGTTGTACTGATTGGCGATCATGCGAGCCAGCTCCGGCTGAGTGGCCATGTCATACTCCAGACTTAGGTTATCGACGCGGAAGGAGGCGTCGGCATCGCCTGTGGCCCGTATCACGCGGCTGTAGTCGTTGAAGGTCACTTCGTGCTCCAGCCGGTCTCCCAGCGCGCTCTGATAGAACGGCACGTGGCTCTCGAGCAGCTCGAAATCAAGCGGGATGTAGAAGCGGTTGCCGAAGGCATCGGCGATGGCCTTGTCGGCTGCCACTGTCTCATCTTTGTTTCCGGCATCGATGCGAATTCGCGTTGTGTTTCGGTTACCAGACGTGTCGATGCCTTGGTACTGGTCATTTTTCCTCTCCGAGGCCGACTTCCAGATTTCGCCGTAACAGTTGCAGACGTCACTATCGTCGACGGACATCAACTCGTTGCCAGAGATTTTGATCACAATCTTCTTCACGATGGCGCGGCCCAGGTTCTGAACCATGGTCCGGTTCGCATCTTCACTAACCAGCGTGATTCTGAAGGCCAGGCGGGCAGTCCCTGGAACGATCACGTCGTGCGCGCCGAGGGTCGGGAATCAAACCAGCAGCTGTTGATTCTGATCAATCGTGCTCGGGTTGTTTGTAATCACGACGGACTGCCGCACTTCTTTGACCCCCAGGGGCTCGCGGAGGCACCGGTAAGGATTAAGCTTGCGTCCGAATTTGCTCGAAGCCATGGTGCATTTGAACCCACGCAACAACCTTCAAATGAGGAATCCACTACGCCACGATGGATGACGTCACTTTCGAGAACCCCACGTTCGACCCTGACGGGCCTGGAGAAGACGATAGTTTCGACCTCCCCGACCCCGCTATGGAGCCACCGCTTGACGTCCAGCAGCAGCTAAACGCGTCCGGGGACAATTTGCAGGACTTGCAGGATGAGTTAAGACAGGTATGCCCAGAAGAAGCGTCTGGTTGATACTTTCTACAACGAGGTAAGCCACACCCATGGGCTGCGCCCCGAAGGCAGGATCGACTATAGCCAGTTCGGGATCGACCCCGACGGTAATATACTTTACTGGACACCTGAAGACAAGAAGATCTCCGTTGCTGCGACGAAGGGAGGATTCCGGTTTCTGGCTCTAGACACGCTGGCCAAAAGATACGGGGCTGGTGGTATATATGCGCTGCGGAGATCACTGGGGCTCACTGATTTTAAATCGGGGGTATCGCGGGGGCTCGGCAGAGAGGCCGTGGAGACACTCCAGAACGCAGAGGAAACCCTCCCGAAAAACATTGAATCCATCGAGCTGAAGGACCTCTCCGGCGTGGCTGATACCACAAGTCAAAGCGTAGAAGACGTCGAAACCGCATTGAAGACCATTAATGATCCGCAAATTGACGTCGCGTGGGTCACACAGGCCACGAGAGATCTCGCCGAAGTTAGGGAGGCCATGACGAGAATGAGAGATGAGCTCGCTAACAACCTTGCGAAGCTGTCAGATGTCGACGACCAGAAAACCCAAGTCGAGAAGCACTTGGCCAGGGAGCGTCGAAAACTGACAGAAACGGACGACATCGAAATTCAAGAAGAGATTCGAGACCGAATGAAAAAGCTGCAGGGCGAGCTCTCCGACATCGAGCTCGAGCGACAGGCGAAGCTCGAAGCCCTCTCCACGAACAAAGAAGCCCTCTGGTCCCAGATCAACAGAATTTGTGAGACCATCAGGCGGCTCCTCCATTAAGACAAGACGCTAGCAGAGCGAATTCGAACTCTCTTCCGCGAACAGGGGATAACGATCGTGAGCATTCTCACAGCAATCGGCATGGCGATCTCGACACTCGTGCTTGCGCTCACCGGTGGGGGAAGTGCGCCAGTGCCGTCGCCGACTCCCAGGCCACCCGACAAGGGCGGGGTCAAGGAGTGGGTAAAAAAGCACCTACAGGCCCTTGAGCGTGCCCTGGCCAATTTGGCCGGCAAGGCCGCTGCGGCCCTGCCCGGCATCATCGGGTCAATAGTCTCTTGGCTTCTAGGCGCGCTTGGAAAAACCGCGACTTGGCTCGCTGTCAATTTGTGGGCCTTGGTCATCAGCGTGGGGGCGCTTCTTCTCGTGGCCGCAAGGGACTGGCAAAGCGCCACTAGGCCAACCCCGATCCCTGCGGCTATGAGAGCCGTTTTTCTTCTTCGTGGCTTGTCGCGGCCGCGCGGCCAGACGCGTGTTGTTCTTGACCCTGATCAGCATGACCCGCAGGGTCAGCTGCGGGTTTGCCACTCGGTGGCCCCTTGTGATCAGTCCCGGCTAGTGCTGCGGTCTTGCCGATCTGTTCAGATTCGCTAATCCCCGGGTTGTGATCGATGGCTGCTTCAGATCCAGCGATCACGATTTCGTTGTTGTAGCCCTGGACATTGCCCGGGTGGAGGGCCATGTCACTCGGGGCGAGGTAGAGCCCAATCCCAAAGACGAAGTCCAGTGGGGTTGATGCATACTGGAGCGTCTTCTGATAGCGAGCGATGCTGCTGGGGATGTCGACGGGCGAGGCGATGGCGTCTTCGACGTTGGCCAGGAACTGCTTTTGAGCGTCGAACCCCGTCCCGGCCTTGAGAATGTTCGAGCGCGTCTGGGCTTGCGCTCCCAGGATAGCCCACACATACGTCCGTATACTGTCATTGAGGCGCTCCACACCTGCTTGCGTGAAGCCTTCTGATTTATCGAGAATGAACATCGTCCACGCCCCTGATATATCCCGGTTATGGCGGATGGCGTCCATCGGATGGAAGAAGGGGCCATCGGAGTAGTGCGCATGCCGGTAGGCGCTCCGAGGCCTTGGCACCCGTTGTCTAGCTTTTGTCTCCAGTCGGTGGTAGGTGCCGCTTGTAGGCTCTGGCATCGTAGGCGTTCTCATACCAAGAATAGGACGTCCCCAGGGAGGGCGACTTTTAGCTCCACAAACAGACGCCTCGTCGTATAATAGACATGGAAGCGATACAGACCTGAGAGAAGGGGGTCTTTAGCTTGGAGATGGTCATCAGCAGAGACCCCGCAGCCAGCAGTCGCGCACCACAGGGTGACATTGAGCTGGCATTGCCACCAATCGAAAGGAGTGGTTTTCCAGGAATTCCAAGCCTTATTCGATGTCGTAACGGGGCTCCCGATGAGTGGGGGATTCTGGTACTGGGCGAAGATGTCTGGGAAAGAGGCCTGAAAGTCACCCCCTCGTCATCAACCATAATCTTCTGGCTGGCCAGAGAGAGCGCCTGCTTCTCTTTGAAATGGCACCCGCCCGATATGTTGCAGAACTTCTGAACGAGTAGGCCCTCTTGTCCATGCTTTGGGTCACTATGTACGTCACACTCACCGACATTCAAAATGGGGAACCGGTCTATCTTACATCTGTTCCCGGCACTGCGTGTGGGGGCTGGAGGTCGCTCTGTGTGAGCTCACGTATTACCACCGCTGGCTCAATATCAGCGCCGAGTTAGGGAATGGCATCTTTGATGGGCACACCGTGGGCATACCCAAAGGGTACTATAACGTCTGTGAGCTGGACAAAGAGGTGTTCCGGCCTTTGGGTGCTGAACTCAGTTTGCATGCCCCAACCGGCCGCCTGCAGATTTCCTAAAAAAAAACACAAAAAAACAAAAAAAAAAAAAAAAAAAAAAAAACGCCTGGTGCTGAATCGCGGGCTGGCCGACCTCCTAGGGTTCTCTCGAGAGATGTTTGAGCCCGGCCAGAGCCACATTGCAGACGAGCCTCATCGTCTGATCATCCACCGGGAGATCTGCGTGCATCTTGCCGAGGTCAGTACGTCGGAGAACCTCCACAACGGTCGCCCCTCCACACTGCTGAAATCCATCCCCGTCGAGAACGAAAGGTGCGGGGGTGGTCGGACAGAGACATACCCCGTCTTGCAGTACAAACGGCTTGCATCGGGGTCTCTTTCCCAGCTGACGCTCACGATATTAGACACGGGCGGCAGAAATTTAGGTTTCGACTGTTTGAGTGCAGTCCTACACATAAGAAGCAATGAGTGACACGGGTGGCCCAGGGAGCGCAGGAAATGCCTCGGGGTGGCTTTAGCCGATTTCGGGGACACGGAGGGCTTTGACAAGGGTGGGGAAGAGGGCCAGCTGTACGTTTTCGAGCTGTCCGACAGGGTGTACAAACGAAAAAGGTCACCACCCGAGAGGGAGGGTTGAGCGACGTCGATGTTTCCAGACGGCTCCACCAGCTGGCGTTTACCGGGAGCAAGTTGGTGGCATTTTCAGACCCCACACAGCAGACGGGGTGGTTGATCGACATTCGAATCTCCTCTCCCTACGTCGCAACGGGGCGAGAACACAAGGTTCGGAAGGTGACAAATGCCGGCACCCGGCTGTGTTCCTACGTTCCTGAGACCAAAAACGTGGTCATTTCTGAGCAGAACACGCTGAAAACAAGTAATAGCCGGGAGGGGATTCTAAAAATGGTATCCGAGTTCTCTCCAACGGGAATCATCGGCGCGGGAAAAGAGCCCACATCAACAATCCTCCTCGAGGTCATCCTCGGAGACCCGCCCGACGACTTCGTCGATGTTTTGCCCGGCTTCATGCGCAAAAAGAACGGGGCCTTCATCAGGGTTCGGGAGCGACCTCTGGTGCGCTTTACCTTGGGGGTGGGGGGGTGGGGTGGGTGGGTCCGGAACCAAGCTGAGCACCGCTTTCTGGACATCAGCAAGATCCATGTTGGTCCGGTCGAGCTCAAAAGGCTGAGGTTCACGCCCATAGACCTCACCTCAGACCAAAGCTTGGTGGTCCTCGGCCATTTGAACTTGTCCGACAGCGGTGATAGTTAAGCACGATGGGACTTTACCCACCACTTCAGACGACTGGAGACAATCACCGACTTCAGCACGTGGCCGAGGTCAGATCCCGCCTCGAAAAGGAACGGGACTTCAGAGCCTCGCTGTACAAGAAATACCGGCGCGGGGCCAACGTCGCAGACGGACTTTACACCGCGCTCACAGCGGCTAGCGTAGGGTTGGCTGCTTCTGGCATTGGACTCTTGTCAACGATCATCGCGGTGCCTGTTGCCGTTGGCTTACAGGCTGGAGCGATTGTGTGTGGGTTGCTGGGAGCCGGCGGAAAATTCATTGGTCGCAGGCTTGAAGTCAAAGCTAGGAAACATGACCAGATCCGTGTCTTAGCTGAGTCGAAGCTAAACATAATCGCAGACCGCATTTCGACCGCGCTGACCGACGATAAGATCTCCGAGGAGGAGTTTCGCCTGATTCTCTCTGAGGTCGACAAGTACGACCAGATGAAGGCTGAGATTCGTCGTGGGCGTCAGAAAGGGCGGGGGTCTGGCCGAGAACGAAAAAAAAGAAGCTCATGAACCTCATGAGAGACGAGGCGATGCTAACGGCCCGCACCAAGCTCTTGGAAGAGCTCCGAGCTGCTGGAAACAGTGGCACCTCTCGATAAATATATCTTGTTCGCGGCCTTAAAAAGAAAGAGCGCAGGCTGGTTAGGACCCTTTGAGCAGCAGACGAGTTTATAAAGTGGAAGCATTAAAAAAAAAAAAGTCCGACGCCGGGATTCGATCTCACGCACAAAAATTCAGCAAAAGCCCCCCGAGGTCCTGGTCATTTTTTTCGTTTTTAATGGCTTACTAGAAGTGCCGGCAATGGTTATGGGGATGGGAATGGGTCATAGCGCTACGTTTAAACCTAGCAGGGCGATAAATATCTGTAAATTTAACATATAAAAGCTTGGAGTTGTTGTTTGTGCAATAACCGAAGCGGAAAACCAGCGGTATTCAATAGAAATCTATGCCGAAGCAGGAAACCAGCGGTATTCAATAGAGAATCGATACAGGTAAACCTTTACACACATTTTATAAGAACCCTTACCATGCTTATGGGCAGAATCAGCAGATGCCGATCCACGGTACTTTAAACCCCGGGAGCCGGGTAGACTTCTTTACACCCACATCCCAGTCCTGTGGGGTGAACCACCTGTCTGTGTCAAATCCTGTTTTTCTGAGAGAAATATATCAATATGTCGTCTGCTGAAATTTTTACTCAGAGCGTTGAAATACACAATCAGGTAAATTACTACTGTGCACTCCAGCGCATATAATCCTATGACGTCGTAATATCGTGGGCACCAGATAAATTGGATATCGGTGAATCAGGTAAGTGCCTCCTTTTTTTGCGTTAAGAGCCCCTGGGTCGGCGGGGGTGGGGGCCGTCCTCAGGGGCTCTGGCTCTTCATGAGACCCCCAAGTGAGCACAGTGAGAGCCGAAGCGCGGCCGAGCTCTGCGAGGAAGTCGTCTCGACGTACACACAGAATTATTTGTCTACGTGGGAGCGTCTCGACGTAGCTGCCAATTTTTTTTTATCTCCGTGAGAGCCCCTTTGGGGCCCGATCTAGGGGTGGTCCAGAACCCTTACTATATATACTACTACTGGTTAATTGCATATGAATGGTATGGTGACTGGTATGTGTCATCACTAAAAACGAGACATGAAAAAAAAAAAAAAAAAAAAAGGAAATTACAAAGCATGAAATACAGTAAAATTTCGCTATTGACCACATTTGGAACTGCCTAAAAGTGGCCTTATTAGAGGGACAGTCTTTATATTGAATGTATAGAACAGGGACAAAGCGCCTTTTTCAACCAAAATGTACTCATATTCTCCTCGCCGAGGCGCTTTTAATGAGTATCCACAATATATTTTTAGCGGAGAAATAAGAAAAATATTATGCGATGCCCTCTTTCCCCCACCCCGTATCTGGAGCTATATAGAATACCAAGAAAACCCCACTTGGGACTGGCAAAAGCTGGTCTTAATTGCGGATTGGTCATTTTTTCGACTGGTCTTAATAGCGGAATTTTACTGAAGAATAGAATAGGATTGAATGACTTTATTCAACCAATCATGGGCCATTTCTGGCTTACATAACAACAACACTCAATAAACATAATATAACGCATCAGCGATGAGCTAACTAAACGTGATAAAAGGGTCATGAAATGAAATTAAGAATAACTACATTAAATCTAAGTACCACTCAGAGAATAATACTGTTATATGCGTACCATTTGGTGATATGTTGGCAAGCAGTGTTTTAAATCCTAAACACATGCTTATATTACATGCATCAATTCTTGAACAATGAAACCAGCTCAAAACATGAAATAGTCCTATGCATTTCTAAGTTTGAAACAGTCATATGTAAACTTTGACAACAGAAGTATTATTTCTTCACACTCATTATTCATTAATGCTGTAAAATGTTTGCATAGATTTGCAATCTTAGCAAAGAATTGTCTCCTCAGTGAACTATTTTTGTTGCAACTAAAAATTAAATGTTTTTCATCTTCTACTTCATTTAATGAGCATGCCTTACACAATCTGTTCAAGGACTACTTCAATTTCCAACTTATTCGGAAAGCCATAAAACATTTACGAATGTCAGCATTATTTATTACTGAAAGATATTTCTCCTTTTTGAAAATGGTTTTGAAAAAAAAAAAAAAAAAAAAAAAAAAAAACATATGTTCGTAGCTTTCCTTCTTGTGTTTCATTGCATTTGGCTAAATAAGTTGTGAGATTTGTTATGAAGAGATTAATAAACTCAAATTTAACCATGTACGGAAAACTAGTAAGACAAGCTTGACTAGAAGACACTCCTATCTGTTTTAATGCAAACTCTACACAAGACACCCAACTCATCTTTTTTTCTGTTCGAATTTTTTCGTTAAACGCACACTGTTAATAGTCTTTGTAGGTATTTATAGGTATTTATGAGAACATCTATGTACATAGGATATCTGCCAAATTCACTCAATATTTGACGATTTCTTATTCATGCGAGAAATGGACTTCAAAAATTTCAACGTAACTTATCACATAAAAAACTTTTTGACTAAGTTTTTTTCAGTTTAAAATCTGCTTTTTTTTATCTTAGATGATAAAATATTTACCGTGCTCCGTATTTCGTTACCATATGAGAGTATTAACTAAACTTTGTGTTCAAACAAATGCAGTAACGTATCGAGCTTTGGGGTCATACTACCAAAACAATTTGTGAGTTTAAAATGGGCTCTTAAAGCCCGATTATACAAATCAGTCTGGTAGTAAGAAAATGTTCCTGATGAAGAAAATATGATGCCCAGATATGAAGTACTTTTCTCTATTTCTGTGCTATCATACTATAACTTATCCACAGTTAAACGCTACTTTTGCAAAATATAGTTATATTTGTTTTCTTCAGATTAACACTTAAACAGTTATGTTCACAATATGAAGCAAGTTTATCTAAACAGCGTTGAAGACCTTGATGTGAGGTTGACAATGTCTAACTGAACAGGGTCATCTCCTTTAACAAACATATTAGGTAAATTTATCTCATACAACAGACGTATAAAAACACGTATTTTAGGTAGCGCGGTAGCTCAGTGGTGAGCGCACTGGCCTCTAGAGCTAGAGGTACCTAGATAGACCCCAGGCTTAGGCGAGGTAATTTTCAGTGTCCGAACACGCTTTCCTTCATGTCATTTGCAGGCATGAAATGAAAACAGTGTATCGCCCTTCTGATCGGGACGTTAACTGGAGGTCCCCTGTGCAGGGAAAGTCATACCGTGTGCAGATTAAAAAACCCTACGGTAATTCAAATTGGTTACTTGCAGGCCTTCATCCTGCAACCCCGGGTGTACCATTACGAAAACACGCCTATACAAATACATTGTAAATTTTACCGCCGAAAATACGAAAATATTAAGATGAAAAATTGTGATATTTTTCTTATTTTTGCTCAAAATATAGATTGTGGGTACTCGTTAGAACCGCCTCGCCGAGGCAGTTCTAACGAGTACGCACAATCTATTTTTGTGTAGGAATAAGAAAAATACTGTATACCCCGGTAAATCCCAGTTTTACTATATAAAAATGGGGTTAAAGGGGGTCAAAATTATATATGTATGTTTTCGTGATGAATGTACACCGTCTGGGTCCTCCTAGGAAGTTTAGACGTAATGGAAGAAAGAAAGAACGAAAGGCAGTATTTTACGCCATTGCCAGTAAAAATATGTTGGTTTTGATTTTCCGTAATATGATTTGGATCGTACGGAAGTACTGCTTTTGCTAACAGGTTAAACAATTTCAAAATAAAGTAAAAGAAGAAACAAAGAAATAAATAAAAAAAGCTAAACGTGTTTATTAAATTAAAAAAACAAACAAACAAAAAAAAAACTAGAAATGTATCAAGATGACACGGATGCCCCGCCCAGGGCCATCCTCATGCACTCACAGGCATTTTGCAAAAAAATAAGTTGAAACAATGTGACCCCTGAGAGACACAAGGTATGTATCATTGAATACATATTATCATAATGAAAAATAATATATATGGTTTAGGGGTGGGGATCTGAATAGTTTCTGAGATATTTGGCTTTTGATGAAATGAAAGGGGCAGGGCAGGGTGGGGCATGATCCCAGGGGTTGCAAGGTATGTGACATTGAATGCATCTCATCATAAGGAACAACAATACATAGGTTTAGGGGTTGGGATCTGAACAGTTTCTGAGATATTACATATTTAATACTTTTAAATTTTCTTTGGCCCCACCCAGTAGCCACACCCCGATCCAGAATCAGTGGCCTAAAACTTGCCTTTTCATCAACAACTAAACAGCTTTCCTCTGTGTAATTATTGTGCTAAATTTTAACTCTACAGCCTCACCAATGATACCATAGTGATATTTTTAGTCACATTTTTGTATGTTTTCTTGGTGACCTGTTATACATTTTGACCCCTAGCCCCGCCCAGGTTCTGATCGTGTTCTCTGGAGTTCAGAGGCAATTCAAGCGTTATGAGTTCATGGCTGAATAGTGATCAAAGATCGCCACGCGGGCCTATGTGCAGAATAGAGTAGACCAATGAATAGCCCGTACTCGGGGCTTTATGATGACGATGATGAAGATGTCGATATAAAATCGATTCTACTAGATATCTGTCGAGAGGTCAGAAAAAAAACAACAACAATCAAAACGTTTGACAGTCTCGAATGCCCTTTGAAAACTTAAAATTAGATTATGAAGAACTAAAATATTAACAATGAAAATTTAAAAAGTGAAAGCGAAATTCTGAGTAAAAAGTGGCCTCCATTAGTAAAAGATCTGGATCAGCTAGAAAACAAATCAAGGCGAAAAAACCTTATTTTTCATGGCATGGGGGATCTTGCAGATGAATCATGGGAGTCGTCGGAGAACGAAGTAAGGAAATACATTTTTGAAGACCTAGGTCTTGACGACACGGTGATCTCTATAGAACGCGCTCAACGACTGAATACTAAAACTTCTACACGGTCAATAATTGTTAAGTTCATCCTGTAAAAAAAGAGACATGGTCTTGAAAGCATATAAAGAGAAAGGGGCTTATGTACAAGGAGAACAACAGTGGGGTGATAGCAGACAAAACGGTTCAGAATAACAATTGTTTGAACAATCAGTATGAAGAAAGCATCTTATTGCGTCATGTGAATCATGTGAATCTGAATTTCGAAAACAGATGTGAGACCATAGTAAGCTCTGATACGGACAGCTCTGAGCAATCAAACAATGGGAGGTTTAATTTACTGATAGCTCTACAAACTGTTGTCAACAATTCCTGCAGAGAAAG
Organism: Anodontia alba; assembly: GCA_964016985.1. Classification (NCBI taxonomy): domain Eukaryota; kingdom Metazoa; phylum Mollusca; class Bivalvia; order Lucinida; family Lucinidae; genus Anodontia; species Anodontia alba. The sequence continues at coordinate 42,347,945 of OZ024828.1, forward strand.
AATCCAATTAATGTATTAACTACTACAATAAAGAGACAGGAAAATAATATGAGTATTATGACCAGACACAAATGATCAGGAAAACATCAATACTAATTTGAAGCAAAGTAATCAATACAGTAATATATATGTGCATGCACAAAACTGGAACCGCTCTAGCGAGGCCGATAGTATAAAGTCTTCTCAAACTACACTTATATATTATTATATATAGGTTGTTCGATTATTTTAAGTATCATGTTTACTATGTTTCTATAAATATAACTTCTTGAAAAACAACATGTTTACAATAACATGTTGTTTATGTTCTTGATTCTGGACTGAGTTATTTTAGGTATGTCATAGAATATTTAGAACGTTCTTGACTAAAACTGGAAAATGAGTGATGCCTCTAGTAAATTCTTTTTCTAGAATGTTCTTTGATATTAAATAAGGAGAAAAGATTTTCATATGGGCATCTTTGTATATTTTCATCGGAAATTATTCTATACTGGATTACTTTAATACTTTTTTCATTCTGGACTTAAATTCTGAATTCAGGAACTTAAAATTGTGGGATCAGAAACTGTTATTCAAAAGATTTGTTTTATAAATTCTTGTGGATTATTTCTATGGGACTTTGTGACATAAACATGAAAGGTACTGTTTACTTACATTTTTTTTGTTTTGAATCTTGTCTTTTTTTGTGAATAAATATTAATAATTTAAAGCTTGTTGCTGGTTTCACTTTCATTTCTTTCTCGTTACGCCTGGCTCGTAACAATATTCTAGTAGCACTATCTAGTGAATTAGTAGTAAGGTGTGTGGAATACGATCCGGACTTAGAGCAAAATTAAAGGGCAACGTATCCTTCGATAAGTTCATTGAAATGTTTGACATTCTTTGCTTTGTAGAGACTTGGGCTGATGAAAATGACAGCTTTGTTATAAATGCAGAACCGTTTACTTTAACCAGAGAAAAATAATGCACGGAGAAAATTCGGGTGGAATAGCAATATTTTTTGAAACAGGAGCTATCAAACTATTGCCAGCTACTTGAATGGCTTCGCTGAGTGAAACCAGAAAAACGTAATATGGTTAAATTTTGCTTTTGCTGAGGTATCAAGAGGCGTTCCTAATTTTAATATCTATACTGACAAGGCACAAAAGAAGTCATGGTCATCCAATGCATCCGGGCTTAGCTCCAGATGTCCTGACACTGTCTTGCCTCTGGATCCAGCTAGGTCAGGATGAGAGAGTGAGGTTGACTCTGCGCGCCTCTCCCTCACTATAATCCAATTCACAGCGCATGTCATCTTAATCAGCAACACACACTCACAGTAAGCACATATATACAAATCATACAAAAGCCCTGTGGCGATGGGCTAGCGGCGAAGCAACAGGTGAGGAAACACTGGAAGCTGTAGTTGCGGACCTGCACACAGGCGGCATGGTTCTATATGGTCGCTTTCCTTAAGAGCGAAGCAGTATGGGGAATTAGGCAGCCGAACTGAGCGACTGAGCAGACCTTTTTAGGATCGCACTGCTCACCCACGTAGCATGGGGAAGAGGCTAGAAAAGGTGCCCTAAACAATTGCCTGCTTCAAAACTCCTGGCTGGTTAACCGCGGTTAGCGGGAATCCCACTTAGCGGTCAAACAAGAAAAAAGAAGATGAAGGTCTAACCATCTAACCATCGGCGCCCTGATTGAAGAACAGCGCTAGTTGGTAGAGAACTTGACCGATACAAAGTCGAGATTGCAGCTCTGAGTGAGACCCGCCTTGCAGAAGAAGGGCTTTTAAAAGAAGTTGGTGCTGGCTACACTTTCTTCTGGAGTGGACGCAAGAAAGAAGAGCGGCGTGAAGCAGGATTAGGATTCGCCATCAAGTCAAACCTCGTCAGCAAGCTCTCAGGACTTCCCAAAGGCATAAATGACCGCCTGATGACGCTGAGACTTCCCTTATCTGGCAAGAGGCATGCAACAATTGTAAGTGCCTATGCACCCACAATGACCAACCCAGATGAGGTTAAAGACAAGTTCTATGGTGATTAGGATTCTGTGATTTCTGCAGCACCCCGGACAGACAAACACATCCTCCTCGGGGACTTCAATGCCAGAGTGGGCACAGACCACCAGACCTTGGAAGGAGTGATTGGATCTGAAGATGTAGGGAAGTGCAACAGCAATGGATTCCTCCTTTTAAGGAAGTGTGCAGAGCATGAATTACTGATCACCAACACAGTCTTCCGTCTACCAACTCACAGAAAGACAACATGGATGCACCCTCGCTCCAAACACTGGCATCTCATTGACTATGTCATAGTGCGAAGGAAGGACAGACAGGATGTCAGAGTGACTAAAACTATGTGTGGTGCAGACTGTTGGACAGATCACAGGCTTGTTGTCAGCAAACTCAACCTGCGCATTCAGGCTGTACGACGATCACAAGGCAAGAAGGTGCCAAAGAAATTAGATGTCTCCAAGCTGAAACAAGACAGCAAGAGGCAAGTATTCGTCAACGATCTCTGCAGCTGTTTAGATGCACTGGAACACAGTTAAAAAGATGTAGATGAGAGCTGGACTGTCTTTAGAGACACCGTTCACTCTTCAGCAATGGATTCCCTAGGACCAGTATCTCGCAAACACCAAGATTGGTTTGATGAGAATGACAAAGAAATTCAGGGACTTCTTGAAGAGAAACACCAAAAACACTAGGCTTACCTCAGAAATACCAGCTCAGTATCTAGCAAGACTGCCTATTCAAACATATGCAAGACAGTTCAGACAAGGCTCAGAGACATGCAAGACTCATGGCTGAGAAAAAAGGCTGATGAAATCCAGGCCTTTGCAGACAGAAAGGACATGAAAAAGTTCTTTGATGCACTCAAGACATGGTCCCAAGAGCTCAGGAACCACCCCACTCCTTAGTGCAGATGGAACTAGTCTTCTGACTGACAAAGAAGCTATCTGGAAAAGATGGGCTGAACACTTTGTAAGTGTCCTTAATCGGTCATCATCTATCAATGATGAAGCTATCAACAGACTACCACAGGTGGAATGTAATCCGCTGCTTGATGAGCTCCCAACCGTCTCTGAAACAGTGAAAGCAATAAAACTCCTGTCATCTGGCAAGGCTCCAGGATCAGATGCAATACCTGCAGAGATCTACAAACCAGGAGGTCCTCCAGTTGCAGAGAAACTGACAGAGTTATTTCACATTCTGTGGAGAAAAGAAGCCATCCCTCAAGAATTCAAGGATGCAACAATTATCCACCTATTCAAAAGGAAAGGGACTCCTCAAGTCTGTGACAATCATCGAGTCATCTCTTTATTGTCAATTGCTGGGAAGATCCTTGCTAGGGTCCTACTGAACCGATTGAATGAACACCTCGAACGGTCAGGTCTTCTACCAGAAAGCCAGTGTGGATTCAGGAAAAACAGAGGAACAATAGACATGATCTTTACAGCACGACAGCTTCAAGAAAAATGCCAGGAATAGAATGTGGACCTCTACATGACCTTTGTCGACCTTACCAAAGCATTTGACACAGTCAGTCGTGAGGGACTTTGGAAAATTATGGCAAAGTTTGGCTGTCCTGCCAAATTCATAGCAATGGTGCGGCAGTTCCATGATGGTATGCTTGCAAGGGTCCAGAATGATGGCGAATTTTCTGATCCATTTCCTGTCACAAATGGAGTTAAGCAAGGCTGTGTATTAGCTTCAACACTGTTCAACATGATATTTTCTGCCATGCTTACAGATGCTTTCCAGGATGGTGACAATGGTATACCTATTAGGTTTCGCTTTGATGGGAAACTTTCCAACCTAAGAAGATTGCAAGATAAATCTAAGGTGCAGACAGAGGTGCTAGACGAGTTCCTCTTTGCTGATGACATGGCAAAGGGTGGTCCAACAGAAGAGAAAATGCAAAAAAGGTGTGGATCAAGTATCTGATTCATGTGACAGCTATGATCTCACAATCAGCATCAAAAAGACGGAGGTAGTATATCAGCCAGCACCTGGAAAGCCTTACAAGGAGCCTACCATCACAGTGAAAGGTCAACAACTGCAAGTGGTAGACAACTTCACCTACCTTGGAAGCACATTGTCTAGAGTTGTGCACATTGATGATGAAGTCAATGCTAGAATTGCCAAAGCTAGTGCAGCATTTGGCCGGCTACGTGGAAGTATTTGGGACCGAAGTGGAGTCAGACTTGACACAAAGCTGAAACAATATAGATCGGTAGTGCTGCCAACACTATTATACGCATGCGAAACTTGGACAGTTTACCAACGGCATGCCAAAAGTCTGAACCACTCCCACACAAGCTGTCTTAGAAAACTTCCAAAGATCAAGTGGCAAGTCAGGATTCCAGACACAGAAGTCCTGAAAAGGACAGGGATGCTCTTCTGAAATTGGCACAGTTAAGATGGACATGTCATGTTACCAGAATGCCTGATAAACGTTTGCCAAAGAAAATCCTCTGTGTAGAACTTCAAGTAGGAAAGCGCTCCCATTGTGGTCAGAAGAAGCGATACAAGGACACCCTCAAAGCCTCCCTTAAAGACTTCAACATACCAACAGAGTCATGGGAACAGATTGCACAGGATCGTACAAAGTGGCGAGGCCTCATAAAAAGGGGAGCTGGTGAATACGAAGCAAAAAAAAAATCAGCGAAGCCGAGCAGAAACGTGCACAGCGGAAAGCCCAGCTAAGGCATCATCAACCTCAGACCTCTCTTGTTCTGTCTGCAACAGGCAGTTTAGAGCTAAGATTGGTCTCATCAGCCATCTTAGAACACACAAATAGTTGATTAGGACTGGTCATTGTCAGTAATGACAGACGAACGAGATCTATACTGAAAATGAACCGGATTACATAAGACATGACGAGTCATTTGGCCAGCTTGATAACCTAGGATACAGAATTTTCTTTTTCGAAATACTAAGATAAACGCATATGGTAGAATACGTGAATGGACGGTATGGTACTAACGCAAATGTTGGCACATTTACTTGTACTACCGACAGATCGCCATAGATTATATGCTTGTCGAAAAAGGTTTTACCAACTATATCACTGACTTCCAAATAAAAGATAGATTATCTTCATGCTATTCAGGTATTTCTTCTTTCTGTATTTTTCTGAAGCATTATTCTTTAGTCATTATTTAGACGATTTCATCTGCACTAAGCTGCAGTAAGAAGTAAAAAAGCGTCCTGCTTCTATAATTCTATGAAATGCTTTTTTTAGGTGTTATTTACCCTACTCCAGACTATATACATTTTCAAAAATATTAAAAAAGATAGCTGAAAGGGATAGCTTGAAGACACTTTTCTTTTAAATTGGCTTGGATATTTAGTAGGGCGGCAAAGGGTTTATTTATTCATTTACAATATTTGAAACATTAAGATTACTAGTATCATTGTTACCATTATGATCCTGTTTGTACATTGTTTTTGCTGCATCATGTAACTTTTCCCTCTAATGAAACAGAAGACATACCTGCAATGATACTACGAAAGAAAAGAGTCGGATTAGTTTGTAAACATCTGATAGCATAGTAGATTTGATACATGTATGTAAAAGTTTAGCTGGCTGTGGATTTTCTCACTGTACTAAATGTTAATTATCCGGCACATTTAACGGACAACAGAAGCTTAAGAATCTGGTATTTTTTGTCGCGCGCGCGTGTGATAGTGTGTGTATGATGTGCATGTACGCGCGCGCGCGCGCGCGCGTGTGTGTGTGTGTATTGGGGCGCCCCAGGTTGCGGGGGTGCTAAGGTATAAATTGTATCGAAATAATCCACAAAGATAAACTATATTTCTTATGATTCTAACTCGTTGAAAGTTTGTGTTGAATAGCTACTGTCCTTTCGACATCACCCGGAAAGACATTTTTGCTTGACGTTTTATTTTAAATGAAAATATTTTGTTCTAATGGACCATATCTTATCAGAAACCATTGGTCTTTTCTGTTTCTATGATTTGTTCTCAAATATTAATCCTAAAATTAAAATTGGTCTGACCTATACAATTTCTATAGTAAAGCGATTTTTATTTTTTTTTTTTTTTTCTAAGAAAATACTTTTTATTTTTCTTTGCTGACTTATTGATGTTTCACAATAAAATTGTGAAAATTTCAGAAAAATTGAACGAGCGGAACTTGTTGAAAATCTGCCTCCAAAAAAGGTAAGAGAAAAGTCCAGGGAGTGCCACAATCACAAACCGCAGCCCTTCCCAGACCCCAAGAGGAATAGGAAACCGACAAATCCAAACAAGCACAAATCGAACAAACGTACGAAAAGCACTAAGATTAACTCTCTCTTCCCCATGCGAGGTAATCGCAATACTAAAAGGACTGAAAAACACAAGAACAAAATGACACATGGAAAGACATACAACAAATCGCCTCGTAGAATAAACCACAAAGCAACAAAGAGTAAGACTAACACCGGGACCACCGCCTTAGAACGGTCAGTAGAGTATACCACCGGGGGGTTTAAAGCACTTTTACAGCTAGCTAACTTCACCCTGGGTCCCGATGCTACTTTTAATACAGAAACACATAAAAATTCGGTTCGCATAAAGGCTCCCAACTCAGTCAATGCATCAAAGCGAAAACACAAAAATCAAATTAATCACTATAATAAACAAAGACGAGTACTCGTGGCTAATTCTACTGTATGCCAGAGTAAATGAAAACCAATAGTTGAACTACCAAGTTACCTACCCTATAGATTTTTGCATAATTTGCATTTGCTTTTACTATGGGGGAAAAAGTGAACATATTTAAAAAAAAAATGGCTAGAATGAACGTTGTCGTGCATAGGTAGTTACGACAAATGGTTTTGCATTAAATCATGATAGAAGTTTGCAAATTTACTTCTTCTGTGTATAGCGCCAAGCTAAAGAAAATGTCGAAAGCAGTGCAGTGTGCAAAGAAAATAGTTCCAATGTTCCTGGCCAGTAGAGTTATGAAAGTATAAATGCAATTTTATAAATAAAATTGATTTAAATTCGTGTAATCCTGTCGAGTTGGAAGTAAAACGTTTTATAACACCCCTGCACGTGTTGTTCCTTATTTGTCTTTACATTTCTAGCCGTGCTTTATCTAAGGTATTTGAGCATAGGAATTTCGTCGTGCGCTGTCAAAGACAAACTAATCTTATTACTGTCGCGAGAGTTGCGCCCTTGGTAACTATAAATGATAGTTTACAATATTGGCTGAAACAATCATATACATGATTTATCATATAAATAAGACAGAAAATGAATTATGAACATTGCAGTTCTTTGACTTTTTTACCTGATGAGTTCCTGTGCAGATTATACCATTTCAACACATTCGTTTCACTTCTTATTTCCATCTTGTATTGTTGACATGTTCGAAAACAAAAGTAAGTCAGTTAAGGGTTCATCAAGGACAAAAGTGGGTGGGTACCCCCTAAAACTTTCATAACAGTCCTTGTTCACAAAGATGATGGGGTTGCAGAATTTTCAGTATATCAAAGAAGTAATGATAGGACTGCATGTTTCTTATGAATAAATCATATCGTACAAATTAAAAAGGGCCAATAAACTGAAAAAAAATATAGGGTTTGGCATTTGCGTTCAAAGTCCAAAAAAGTAAAATTTTCAGAAAAACTAATTAAACAGGCCAAAATAGGGACATCTGATCTGCAATGTATAAGAGTATTATCAATGAATGCACAATGCTTAACTGAAAATAATGACCACCTTCACGTAAAATTTTCCACGAGTTACAGAGTAGCCATGCTTCATTCATGCAAAAATGTAAACAAACATTTGGAGCCAGATTTCATTCTTATATCACTGGGATTTTGCGTGAAAAGACAATTCATAATGAGATCCGTTTACCCTCTGAATTCTGCCTGGTGTTTTAACAACGATGAAGGCTTTGATTTTTTTGTTAAATAGAATTCATTTCTGTCCCCCAAAACAATAAAATAGACAATAAAATCGTCCAAAGACATCTGCTCCTGAGGGATTGGGGAGACATGGAGATTCAGAATTGCTAAAATCGTTCTGTTCCGATATCCAAGATGGCTTTCCATAGCGGCCATCTTGAAATTCTTCAAACAACATCTCCCAAACAGTAAGCTGAAAGTTGATGGGGGCATCAAAGAAAAATAGAGATTTAGAATTGCTAAAATCATTCCGTTTCGATATCCAAGATGGCCACACAGCGACCATCTTGAAAATCTTCAAACCATATCTGCTCATGACTGGTAGGTCGGATTGAGCCTAAACTTGGTGGGAGGCATTGGGGCGACATGGAGATTTAGAATTTCTAAAATCATGGTGGCCATCTTGAAAATCTTCAGTTGTTATCTGCTCCCGAACTGTAAGTTGGATTGGGCCTAAACTTGGTGAAAGGCATCAAGGCAACATGGAGAGTTAGAATGCTAAATTCATTCATATCGAAGACAGCCACCATGGCGGCCATCTTGAAAATCTTCAAACCACATCTAGTCCAGAACCGTAAGTCGGATAGAACTGAAAGTCGGTTGGAGGTATGACAAGGAGATTCAGAATAGATAATATCGTTCAGTTCCGATATCCTAGATGGGTGCCATGGCAGCCATCTTGAAATGCTTCAAACGACACCTGCCAAACCGTGAATGGGATTGAGCTGAACTTGATGGTAGGCACTGGGGTGTTATGGAGATTTAAAATTGCTAAAATCGTTCTGTTCCGATATCCAAGATGGCCCAAACCATATCTCCTCCCAATCCGTAAGTCGGATTGAGCCGAAGCGTGATTGTGGGGGGTTGGGTGGGAAGGGGGTGGGGGGAGGGGGGGTGGTGGGCATCGGTGTCATGGAGATTCAGAATTGCTAAAATTCTTCAGTTCCAATATCCTAGATGTCGGTAAACTTAAAAATATTTTAAACCACATCTGCTCCTGAACAGTAAATCAAACTGAACCGAAACTTGATGGGCGGCACTGGGGTGATGTGGAGATTTAGAATTGCTAAAATTGTTCCTTCCGATATCCGTGATAGCCACCATGGCGGCCGTCTTGAAACTTCAAACAACATCAGATTCAGAATTAATAAAGCAATCTGATCTAATAGCCAAGATGGCATAATGTAATACATCATGAGCAGCCTAATTCAGGTGAGCGATTTCTGGCCCACTTGGGCCTCCAGTTCATCCATTTCTTCATTAAGCACCTTGACCTTGACCTTCAGATTTTTGCATACACTTTCAGACTGACGAAGTATTTTGTGCTGTGCCCGTATTCTTAGGTAACGAATTTGATATGTCAGTTGCCCCGGTTGGGGCGTGGGGGTGGAGAGGGGGCTGGGGGGGGGAGGAGGGAACATAGGAGGAGGTCAGCTTGGTACCGATGTGTTAACAAAAACAACAACAACAACAAAAAAAAAAAAAAAAAACACATTGAGACAGGCATTTTTCCAAGCTTGGCAGTGCGCAGCGCTGTCATCATTTAGAGTAGGAAAATGGTATTTTAGTGAGAAAAGGGTATGTTTTTACGAGTCCGCTAAAACTTCTTTGATTAGTGGGTTAAATAAAATCTGGTGACCATTTTTATACTGTGAGGAGCATTTCCCCGAAACAACCTCGGTTAGTAGTTTTACATTTTCCCCCACTTTTATGAATTTAGATACACCTTTGATTAGTTTCTCACTTTTAAACCCCAGAAGCTGAAGTATGTAAGCAAAACATTTTCTGTGTAATACCAGCCTGAAGTTACTTGTTTTGAAAATCCCGTGTACACAGAATGGCATATAATCTTTATCTCTACATCTTTGTAGGAAAGTTTGTTTGCGCCCTCCGCAGGTCACAATTGTCCATGTATTTATACGACCTCAAACAGTATTTGTGGGGTATACCGTATTAACGCTGTATTTTATTCCGTCCTTGCTTCTGACTGACATTTTTGACAAGTTTGCAGTGACATTGTATAAATCAAGCGTTTCACCAGAGCCAGTGTTTTAAATGTTTGCCATGTAAAGGGGTACTTTTTCTAACTACACAGTGAAATTTGTTACTTTTTTAAGAGAACACAGTGAAAAGGGTATCAGTTTTTAATACTTCGAGCATATCGTTTAGGGTAGGTTTTGCAATGCTTTGTTCAAGCATCGGTACCAAGCTGACCAACAAGCGCCCTCTGCAGCTCAATTGCCCATGTATTTATACCAGCCGCAAATAGTGTTTATGGGGTATAGGGTTTTCATTGTCTGTCCTTCCCTCCGTTCTTCTGTCTGACATTTTCTGGTTCCTGTTCAATACCTAAGTACGTTTTGACAGATTTCGTTGAAGTGCGTATTGTAGTTGACCATCAACAAAATACCGATTGAGCTCGAAAGGGGAGATATCAAGTCAACTATGACACGTTATGTCTCCTGAGAGACTCAAAGTATGACACAGTTTGGTTTTTGCTCAATACCTCAAGTACTTTTTTCACAAGTTTCTTTGAAATTTATATGGTAGTTGACCGTCATCAAAAAAGCAGGTTGGGTTCGAAAGCGGAGATAGTGTGTCAATTCTGACAGGAGTTATGGCCTCCGATAGATTCAAATTATGGCACATTTTAGTGTCTGCATAGTAACTTTATTATTTGTCAAGGAATCTTTTTGGAAATGTTGATAGTTGACTATCAACACAACACAGGTGGCGTTCAAAAGAAGTGATTACTACACCTGCCGTTCTGACAGGAATTATGGCCCCTGATACTCACAGAATCGGCAAATGTTTTGGTTCCACTCAATAACTTAGTTGCATGTACAACTGAATTGATTTCTTTCAAATTTGAATGATATTTGACCATCAACAAAACACAGGTTGAGTTCAGAAGGGGAGTTTACACATCTATTCAGACAGAGTTATGGCCACTGAGTGACTCAAAATATCACATTTTTTTCTTTTTGACTAAATACTTCATGCATTCATGAAATAATGTGGTTGTTGACCTAAAATAAAATTCAGGTCAAAATTTAAAAGAGCAATAAGACATCAATTCTGGTTGGAGTTATGGTCCCTGATATGCTAAAAGTAGGCTTAGTTTTGGGGTTCTACTCTAAGAAAAGATTTTTTTTTCTTTCTTTCGTTTTTAAATTAATATGGTTAATCCCTAAACAAACCAGAGGACCAATGGCCCTAAACCGCTCACCTGAGTGTTGAGTGTTTTTGGAAAAGAGTTTGAAGGTCATTATAGAAGACTTCCCATGGACCGTGTTAATATACTTATTGGAAGCAAGGCTTTATGCTCCTCCTTCGGATCATGAGCCCAGGGGTCTGTACAATGAGTTTATTTGCTGATTATGTTACATTCTGTGCCAAGGTCGAAGGTCAAGGAATGACCTTGACCTTTGATTCTCATGTAGCTTCATTTACTCATTTAGTTGATTGTAAATACAAAATTTAAGTTCACAGGCAACAATAGTTTCAAATAAAAAAAAAATAAATAAAAAAACAATTTCCACTTTTTCCCATACAAAACATACAAAAGCATATGCAACTAAATTTGACCTTGATATAAATTGTGTCAAGGTCAAGCCAGTCATCATTTGAATAAACTACGATGGACCTGAGACCCCAATACTACATACCAAGTTTCAAGGCAATAAATCCATTGGCTTCAGAAAAGAAGGGGGTTTTTTTTAATGATTTTACCTTATACGGTCATGGCAGCCATATTTCTCATGTGACCAAACTCATATTAATTTTCATTTCCTTGTTCCTATGAAATTTAGTTACAAATGTAGTTTTTGAGAACAAGTTTTAATTTTCATATCTGAATGACATTGGGCCAAGGATGAGGAATGACCTTGACCTTGCATACTCATGTTGTTTCATTAACACATTTACTTCACTGCATGTACCAATTTTCAGACCACAGGCTGCAATAGTTTCTGAAAATTACAAGGTTTTGACTTTTTCCATACGAAAGTCTATGCGAACAAATTTGACCTTGGCCTTAAATAGGTCGAGGTCATCAAAGTGTCATTATTTGAATAAATTATGATTGGCTCGAGTCCCGAATGCTACATACCAAGTTTTATGACAATCGGCCTACTGGTTCAGGAGCAGAAATTTCATTTCCTTGTTTTTAAATTTTCATATGAAATTAGTTAATTGAAATTGGCCAAGTAGTTTCTGAGAAAAACAAGTTTTAATTTTCATATTTGAATGACCTAGGGCCTTGAATACTCATGAAGTTTCATTTACTCATTTAGCTCACTGCATCTATCAATGTTCAGACCACAGGCTGCAATAGTTTCTGAAAAAATACAAGGTTAGGACTTTTTCCCATACAAAAGTCTATGCGTACAAATTTGACCTTGGCCTAAAATAGGTCGAGGTCATCCAAGTGTCATTATTTGAACAAACCTTGATTGGTTTGAGTCCCCAATGCTACATACCAAGTTTCATGACAGTCCTGGTTCGGGAGGAGATGATTTTTGAAGGGTTTTTATCTTATATGGGCATGGCGGCCATCTTGGTCATTTGACCTGGACCCCGTGAACAAACTTTACTTTGCCCATCCCATGGATGCTCCACATGAAATTTGACTTCAATCGGCCCAGTGGTTTAAGAAGAGAAGGTGTTTGAAAATGCTGACAGACGACAGACTACAGACGACAGACGGCGACAACAGAGGCTTGTTGAACCGTAAATTTCTCATTTCGTAAATTTCACACAAAGAAGGTTTGGTACCAATTCGTCGCATTTGCCAAATGTGAAATTTACGTATGGTCAATTTCGATAAATTTTGGGGTCTAAAATTTGTGATCAAATGTCTTATGTTGATAATTTCTGACGTGTGAAACATTGGTAAGTATTCGTCACACCTGTGAAGAACTGGTGCGACTTTTTCTCGGGTGTGAAGAATTGGTACCAATTCCTCACACATGTGAAGAATTGGTACCAATTCCTCACACATGTGAAGAATTCCTTGATAATTTCTGACGTGTAAAGAATTTATAAGTATTCGTCACACCTGTGACCTGTGTTTTTTTGGGGTGTGAAGAATTGGTACCAATTACTCTTACATGTGTGAATAATTGGTACCAATTCCTCTTACATGTGAAGAATCGGTACCAATTCCTCTTACATGTGAAGAATTGGTACCAATTCCTAGTTAGCTGATGGAGAAAGAATTATCACTAAGTACTGGTTAACTGCCTCCGGACGCTTGTCCAGGAACCGTGTGGTTAGGTCAACTGACTGTCAATAACCTTAGCTGTTGATCGTAGACGTCAAACACCAAATCAAACAAACAAACGAAGCAAAAAATAAATAAATAAATAAAATAAAATAAAATAAAATAAAAAAATAACAAATGCGCAGAATACCTCCGTAACCACTCAGAAGAATCAGCGCATTTGTTTTTCGTTGCACTGATTGAAGAATATACCAAGTTTCTAAATCAGAAATTAAAAATAATTATATGGAAGGCCCAGGGAGTGTCACAATAGCCTATGCCAGGCACCAAGAGGAAGACGAAACCCCTCCGAACAGAAACCACATAATTACAAATAAACATTAGCAGAAAAATTAGCTCTTGCTAAGACTTGCTTTTATAGTTACACAGGCTGGCGGGTCTAGTCTGGCACACCGTGGGAAGGTTTTCTCGCGACTTGGCTCATCTTAAGCATTCTAACTCTTGTTCCAGAAGTTCCAACAGTAAAACATTGGAATTTCCTTCCACGTTTATAAAATTATGGTATGCGTGTGAAGAATTGGAATCGAATGCAAAATGCAGCATCTTTGGGGGTTATTTTATCGATCTGAGGAATATGCATGATTGCTACATGAAATTTGACTACGTGCGTATTTCTCTCACACGTACGAAATATGGGTAGGAAATCCGTGACGTATTGGTACCAATTCTTCACGCGCTGTGAGGAATTGGTACCAATTCTTCACGGCGTGAAATTTACGAAGTGTGAAATTTACGGTTCAACAGAGGCTAGACATACTATAAGCTCACCAGTGAGCCTTCGGCTCAGGTGAGCTAAAAAGGTAAGAGAAAAGTCCCGGGAGTGCCACAATCACAAGCCGCAGCCAATCCCAGGCACCAAGAGGAAGAGGAAAGAGAACAAGCGCAAATCAAACAAACGTACGAAAAAACAGAGGACCAATGGTCCAGTTGCTCACCTGAGACCATTTGTTCTGAACCCTTACATCGCTGACTTACCGCTCTTTTGCAACATGAACCAACTGCAGAGTGCCCTATAATCACCTTATGTCCGTCTGTCTGTCTATCAGTCTGCCCATCTACGGTCAGTCAGCCTATGTAGAAAAATTTGACCTTTCCGTAAGAAGATCAAGGTCAACCAAAGGTTATAATGTTTTCAAACTTTTCCCAATGCTGCATACCAGGTCCCAGGGCCATTGACCCTTTAGTTCCGGAGAAGATTTTAAAGGGTTTTTACCATATATGGGCATAGCAGCCATCTTGATCACGTGACCCAGACTTTTGTTGCCCCGGCCCAAGATGGATCCATATGAAATTCCGCTTTGATTGGCCCAGTGGTTTCTGAGAAGAGTGTGGACGGTTTGAACAATCTTGGCAGAGGTCCACAAGATGAGCTACACACCAAATATTAAAGGCCTTGGCCTTTTAGTTTGAAACAAAAAGAGTTTTAAAGTTTTGCCTATAGGAGTCTATTTAGAAAAAAAATGACCTTTCCGTCAAGTCATTTTTTTTTTCAAACTTTATTGGGTCCATGTCCCCATTGCTGCATACCAGACCTCAGGGCCATTGGCCCTTTTATTCCGTAGAAGAGGATTTTTAGAGAGATTTTACCATATATGGGCAGAGTGGCTGTCTAGATCATGTGACCCAGATGTGGCTAACAAACTTTTGTTTCCCCGGCCCATGAAGGCTCCATATGAAATTTGGCTTTGATTGGCCCAGTGGTTTCCAAGGAGAAGACATTTGACGAATGTGGACAACAGGCGGACGGTGGAGCCTGCCTATACTATTATCTCACCCATGAGCCTAAATGCTCAGGTGAGCTAAAAATCACTCACATAAAAAAAAAGTCATGAATTATGAGGTTGCCACTTATAGACTTATTCATGCGAGTGGAATATTAGTAAGCCATGATTACTGATATTTCTAGTTTGTAAAATACATGGCGCCCAGTCTAAGCTGCCTGCACGAAGAAAGTTTGGGTCCTAAGCTACAAAATGAGCGCACAGAGAAGACTGGTCAGAATAGGCGGATGCCTAGGCTGATCTGAACTGTTTCTGGGCGCACATGCCTTTTTTGGTTTTGTCATGAGGCAGCTCATGAGTCCGTCTTATGCGCATAATGAAAGAAGGGTTTGTTCTGTTTCTATTTCAGCGACGAAGTTGGCCTTGCAAATGTCAGTTCTTCCACCAGTTGTTTGGAAACCCTTGTTTTGATTGTTGATCATATACCTTGCAAATATCAATTCTTGCACCAATTGTTTGGAAACCCTTGTTTTGATTGTTGATCATATACCTTGCAAATATCAATTCTTGCACCAATTGTTTGGAAACCCTTGTTTTGATTGTTGATCATATACCTTGCAAATATCAATTCTTGCACCGCTTGTTTGGAAACCCTTGTTTTGATTTTTGATCATATGATCAACAATCAAAACAAGGATTTCCAAACAATTGGTGCAAGAATTGACATTTGCAAGGCCAACTTCATATATACATATATATATATATATATTATTTTTTTTTTTTTTTTTTTTTCAGAAAAAAATGGGGGATCCAGATGAGGTTATGCACGAATTATCGAAAGATCGGACTAGATGCTGTTACCGATAACTATCTAAATGAAAAGATTTCGCCTGCTTTTGTTGGTTTACTTTCTGAATCAGAAACGAAAACTTTTTGCCTTTGAATACGCGCAAAATGTTTGTATTCACCCCAGCGGGCAAACGACATCTTAAGAACGTCGCATCCACATTGTGTGCCCACTGGAACATCTTCCAGTTGCCCTGCATGCTGTCTCATCCGGGCCTTTGTTCTCGATTCATACATTTTGCAGATCCAATGTGTCTGTTAGCAAACAATGAAGACCCCGATCAGACTGTTCATCCCCGAAGTCTGATCTGGGCCTTCGCTATCTATATGTCTGAAGACAACGTTTTCGCATGGCGTGGTAGATATATGGTTGATTCTTCAAATTGTTTAGTTTAATAAGTTGATTTTTGAATATACACTATGACGGTTTTTATATACATTATGTTGTTTTGAGAGAGAGAGAGAGAGAGAGAGAGAGAGAGAGAGAGAGAGAGAGAGAGAGAGAGAGAGAGAGAGAGAGAGAGAGAGATTTTATTACACTGAATTGATTACTTAATCGTGGAATAAAACAGTGCAAGTATAAAACATGTCTTGCTTTATTTTATCTCTATTTGCCCTCTTTCGTTCTCTGCCCAGACTTAAAGTAATCTGACGGTGCAAAGGCAATAGCGTGAAAAGAGTTAATCCTTAGCATTCTGGATAAAAAATATCAGCAGATGACAATTTAAAATACTTTCCTGGATAACGGTTTTGACATTTCATGTTTATCGTCTACAATGCAGACACTAAGCTGGAAAAGTCATTTCTTTTTTTCTGGAAGAATATGCAAAAATATCTTCATTTTGTCAGCAGCTGAATTATATCAAAGAGTGGTAATGGTAAAATTAACAGTTGTGTAATAATGACCTGTAGGTATAAGTATTCAGACACACCGGGCAGGAAAACATTTTTTATAAAACACTCAAATGAGGTTATCTAATGTATGCTAAAATCAAATTTTTATCAAGATCCAGCATATGACATTTTAAAATATTTTTCCCAGACAACGGTTTCACACATTGAATCTTGACATTTCATGCTTGATATCGTCTCCATTGAAGACAATTTCCAGGAAAAATCAAATCTTTATTTCTGGGAAGAATATGAAAAAAAGTTTCGCTGTGTTCCTTATTTCTATGTACCTGTCACAGAGATAAACTACCAAGGGAAGTAACTCCATACATGAACATTGTAAAAAAGCTTATAAAATCGTTATTATAAAATATTCTTCCAAACTTGGAAATATTATCCGTTTATATATTATCTAACAATGTATATGTCTTAACTTACACAAATCATTGTAAAACTTGATAATATAATTGGATTTCGGTAATTAATATTAGAGTTCGGTAGAGTCCGGTAAATACTGGATTTCGGTAATCCCAAATACCCTATTCTAATGAGGCCCTCCCAGGGGTTTTGAGGAACAGGGGAACAAGCCCATTTATTTCAGGAGAACAAAAGTCTAAACTGAAGGGAACAGGGGAACAAAGGCAATTTGTGGAAACAGGGTACATATAAAAACAAGATTTTGATTTTGGGGAACAAGGGAAAATGCTGATTTTTTTTTCAGGGGAACAGGTACTCCCCACACACTCCTGGGAGGGCCTCTCTAATGTTTCCCGATAATGCGACTGCTATACGGATCAGTGAAATGCTTTGCAGAAATAAGCAATGGATTTGTCACAGCTAAGTGTTAGAAATGTTTAGAAGGCGAACAAATAAGCACGTCAAATGTCAAATTTACTTATCATACATTTGTTGATAAATTTGTTTTCAGTTTTTTTTTTATTGTTTTCCCGTTCATAAAGGGCCCACCTGTTTGTCTCGTAGGTATTTATATTTGCCGGAGAGAGTATATAAGCCGGAAGTAAAGCCCGAAAGCCGGGAGTAAACTGACAAGCAATGAATGGTGGTATTAAAGGGACTGCTATCACGCGAAGATTTGGAAAATATGTATAATTTAGACTTTCTCTGAAAATGCATATCAGTTTTCTACCAGTATTTTTTTTTCTTTCAAAATTTTGAGCTACACAGACGATCATGTTCTGAAAGGTGACCGGGAGTAAATGACGCTGTTTTGACGCTCAAAATGCTATCTTCTATCTTTTTATTCTGCCACACGCCCTCACGGACATTCTAACGTTGCGTCTGTTAATATCAGGCAGGGGAAAGTTGTGATTATAGTATAGTGATGACTGTGAAGGCTAAAAACAGATGATAGGTTAAAATAATTGAGTTCACCTAAAATCAGAGAAAAAACAAACAAACAGGGATCTATGGGCTTGCCTGCTGCCGACTGCAGCAGCTGTCTTGAAGGCTTCAGAAATCAGCAAGTATGCAACAGATTCAGGAAGGGCATTCCACTGTACCATGGAAAGGGAAAATAATGAATATTTATAATAATCTCTAAATGGGTAGATCTGTCTAAAGGTCATGGAGTGATAATACCGTGAAACTCTGTTACTATACTGTACGTGATCCGGAAGGGGGACAGCTACTATGCCATGAATGATCTTGTAAAAAAAGGCAAAGGCGAGCATCAGCTCTCCTTTGCTCCAATGTACGCCATCTAAGTTCAAGCAATATCTCAGTTACACTAGCCTGTCTATCGAAATTACTGACTGTCCAGCGAGCAGCTCTTCGATGGGCTTGTTCGATTTGGAAAATCCGCTCCTTTGAATGCGGGTCCCATACTGGGGATGCATATTCGAGCTAAGGTCCGACCAAGGTGTTGTAAGCCATTTCGCATACCTTTGGCATCTTCGTTTTGATGTTTCTACAATGAAATCTAATGCCCGGTTTGCATTTCCAACTACACAGTTTACATAGGAATTCCAGGATAGACTGCTGGAGATATCAACCCTGAGATACTTGACACAAGTAAAGGTCTCCAAGACCTGATCATGGAGTGTATTGAAAGGTCTCCTGGAAACCGTCACCTGTACCACCTAACATTTCAAGGGGTTGAACTCCATGTCCCACCTGGTTTCCCAAGCTGAGAGTCTATTCAGGTCAGTTTGGAGGGTCGTGCTGTCATCCTCTCTTTCTACCGTAAGGCACAAAGCTGTGTCATCGGCAAATAGGCATACCAGGGAACAGACCTCAGAAGACAGGTCGTTAAAACACATTTTTCAGAGGACGGGGAACGGAGCTAGGAGTTTGAGAAAGGACTTATTGGGTGAGATCATCTAACTTTATTTATTGTCTATATGTATCCAGCTTAGTAGAAACCCCAACTGATGCGATATACTTACGAATGTCGATATGCAAACGCGTTTTATGGGATACTAATCCCGCTTTGTAGATTATGTACAACAATCAGCTCTGAATGAACAGTGCAGAATCCTGATTATTTACTCCACTGCGAAGAGGCAAAAGAATCAGAATGACATAGGTCTGGGGTATGAAGAGGCAGTAAGTAATTCAGGGCGCCTCTTCCACTGTGCCAAAACTAGTGAGAATATGAATCGTACCTTAGCATTTATTATGCTCTTGAAGACAATGTACAACAATATAGATAAGTGAATTAAGACACGAGTTTTGTTTAGTTTGTTCTCGATCGATCTAAAATTGACGTATTTGTTTGAACTGAGGTTTTACATCCCCGTCAACACTATTTAGGTCATTTTTGAGACGTTGCTTCTGATTTTGTGAGACTGACCCATTGAGATGAATGACATCTCAAGCCCTGCCGCCCAAACAAACCAAAAGGGTTTATATGTAGGGACGGTCCGACTCGCACCACTTTGCCTGGGCAGGCTCAAACCCTCTAAGCGGTTTACTAGTATTCATGTGCGGTCAGTTTCAACTCTGCGTGAAAACATCATGCAGCCCAATCTATTTCTCTAAAGTCCGATGGGCGGGTGCCCTAAAAATGATGTAAAGTGCACCCGTAATTCATTACATTTTGAGGTAAACTGCTGTAACAATAACAAGTACATTGTAGTTCTGGGTATGCCCCTGGTATACCTGCCTTTTTTATAGGAGGGGGAGGGGCGGCTGGGCGAAAACAGTCAGACGAACTATTTTGGGAGTAAACAGTAGATCATGGGGCCTAGCCTATGTAGTGAAGTAAAAAAAAAAAAGACGTAATTTGCACCCATAATTCCTTTGTGAGACAAGCAACAATATAAATTTATTTACTATTTTGTTCTAGGCGGAGGGGAGGGGAGGGATGAGGGAAGCGGGGTATAACGAATATTCCTGTTATTTTTATTTATTATTATTATTATTATTATTGTTGTTGTTGTTGTTTTTTAAGGGGGTCGGTAACCTAACCTACTAGTTATTTCTGTGGGGTAGTCAGTAGATGCTGGGGCCTGGCTGATATGACAAGAAAAAATTAGAGTACTTCCCTCCGGGGGACACAGCCCTGTTGCAGGATGGAACCTGATTCTGCCAAATCTGAAAAAGCTCTTGTCAGTTATCCTTTGACTCGAATACGAATCGGAAAATGCCAGACTGGAAGACAAAAAAAAGTTTTAAGTAAATCAGGCGCCTTCTAGACAGTGCCCAAATTTCATCGATAGGCTGCAGATACGCCATTTTGGCCCAAAATTGACAGTTTGGGGGCTGTGCCCTTGTAGATGAGGTCAAGGCCATCAAAACCTAAAGACTGCTTTCCTACATCATGGCGATGTAACCATGCAAGTTTGGTCAGAATCCAGCAATAGGTTCCTTAGATGTAGTTCTTCAAACAGGCTACGCTGACGCCAACGCCGACGCAAATGGGATCCGCACCAAAAATAATGTCCTCCTCCCCTTGGTGGGGCGGACATAATCACTTTAATTGAATTCACATGAGGCGAAGTCTCCAGATACTCGCCTGAGGCGAATTCTCCAAAGAACTCACCTGAGGCAAAGTTTCCACTGAACTCAACTTAAGCCTCATCTGAGAATGTCTCCATGGAACTTACACGAGACAATGTCTGTAAAGAACTCACCTGAGTCGCTAACCTGAGGCGAATCTCCAGATTACTTCTCGAGAAGAAGTCTCCGGGGAACTGACATGAGGCGAAGTCTGCAGGGAACTAACCTGAGGCGAAGTCCGAAGGGAACTCACCTGAGGCGAAGTCTCCAGGGAACTCACAAGAGCGAGGTCTATATGGAACTTTTGTTTGTTTGAATTGAGGTTTAACGTCCACATAAACACCATTTAGGTCCTTTTGGAGACGTTGCTTCCAATTTTGTGGGACTTTTACCCGACACTGAGATGAAATGACATCTTAAGCCCTGCCGCAAAAAAGAAAACAATAAGGCCTTATATGCACTGGACGGTCCGACCCGCACCACTTTGGCTGAAGAGGCTGAGTCCTTCTTAGCGGTTTACGAGTACTCATGTGCGGTCAGTTTCAGCTCTGCGTGGAAGCACCATGCAGCCTAATCTATTTCTCCAAGCCCCGATGGACGTGTGGAGGGGGTGCTCTTCTCTAGGGAACTCACATAAGGTGAAGTCTCGATGGAAATTATGTGAGACGAATGTATCTAGGGAACATACATAAGCGAGGTCTGAAGGGAGCGCACATGAGGCGCTTATTTTTTACGTCCCTTTCAAGATTATTTCACTTATTCCGTGCCGACCGTTAGTCAGAGGTTTGCGAAAACAGAGGTACCCGGAAAAAAACACCTGACCTTCCGTTGCAGAACTTGACGTCTGACATGTGACCTAAGCGAGGCTTGAACCCTCAGCAATGAGGGACCTAATGATAAAAAAGGCAGTGCTCATACCCACTAGGATAGCAGGCAAAGTCTCCAGGGAACTTATCTTGGACGAAGTCTCTAAGGATCTTAGATGAGCGGAGTCACGTGAGACGATGTTTCCATGAAACTCACCTGAGTAGAATCTCAAGGTTACTCACCTGAATTAAAAGGTTTTCAGGAAACTCACATAAGGCAAAGTCTCTAAAGAACTCATTAAAGGCGAAGTGCCCAAGGAACTCAGCTAAGGCTAAGTTTCCCTTGAACTCACCTGAGGCGAATCTGCAGGTTACTCACCTCAGTTGAAGTCGTCAGTGAACTGACATGAAGCAAGATCTCAAATGAACTCACCTGAGGCGAAGTCTCCAGTGCATTTTACCATGGAATTCACCTGATGCGAAACCCCCCCCCCACCAAAAAAACCTGGATTGTTTTGACCTATTTTTCAGTTTCAGTTATGCTGACTCAACATTAACCCTTCTCTCTGTGACAACAGAATGGTGAAAAGAAAGAATGGAATGAAATACTCTAATCTATGTTTTGCACAGCGCACCGATAGAGACGGTGGAAAAAAAAATCCATATTTTGTCATGCAATAAACCACTGGACGCAACGCAAGTTGTATTTGCGCGTAAAGACGGAGGTTGGGAGACTCGGCAGGACATTAAGCCTCTGGTATTGTTCCTTTTAAGTAATGTAAAGACCAGTTTAGGAAAAAAAAGTGGCATACAAAGTAAGGGTTTCTTGGTCAGTTGTAAGTAAATTTATAAATGGCGCTCCGTCGGTCGGTTATAGTTAGATGCATGTAACTCTCACACCGCCCTCGTGATATGATCTACTTTACCAAAGACGTTTTAAACATTTTACGTACATGACTTTACTTATAACATCCAAACCGATATTTAATGCACAGCAACTTATTTATTTATTTATAGGGTTGAGAAAGCACCCCATTTGTCGAACACTTACAAGATTCCACAGTTTGGATTCATTGTGTTCTCCGTTTTTCTAGATACGCCTTTTACTATTGTTAAAGGTAACGTTGAGAACATCCCGGCATGTAACACCGCTCTCAATCTTCTAAGTCCTAATTCGGCATTCATGAAAAATGTCTAATATAAATAAGGACGAGCATTGACCCCAAGACTGACAGCTAGGGGACACTAACCGGTGTTGATTCCGATTCCTCTCCTTCGACAACTACCCACTGTGATCTGCTGCTCTCTTATGCCATAATTATCACAGTCAGGAAACTTACCGAAAAATAAAAATTGACAACAAACTAATGGAAATGGAGGGCAAATAAACAATGGCTCCGATGGTGTAGGGCGGCTCTGAATATATCGGTCGGCTCTGATAGCTGAGGGCTAATGTTTGCAGAACTATTATTATCAAGACATTTTAGAGCAAAAATCAACTGTTACAGCACAGAATAGATGTCCAAAGATCAGAAGTGACAAACGTTGCTGCAAGGCTTCAATACTCGCAATTGGACAGAGGCTGTCTTTTATAATAATAGTTCTGCAAACATTAACCCTCAGCTATCAGAGCAGACCAATATATTCAGAGCCGCCCTACACCATCGGAGCCATTATTTATTTGCCCTCCATTTCCATTAGTTTGTTGTCAGTTTTTATTTTTCGGTAAGTGAGACAGGTCAAACAATCATTTTACACATAAAATCAAAGCGCCAAAAGGCACTGAAATGACAGATTCTATCAGAAATTCATGAAAAAAAAAAATCTTAATTTGTATAAAACCTTCACAAGAAGAACGCGTAACGGCATTATGGACGGGTTTATCAGAAAGGTTAACCAAAATGTAAACCTGCCGGGGTTCTCTATTTTAAAGGACGGATTTTTGAAAACCCGTCCAATAAAAAGGTTTCAAATTTGTTTAAAAATGTAGTACTACAAATTCAGTTATCAAATGCTTGCAGATGTTTATATATATTTAGTGCTATGAAGTTCACTTGATGTTTTGAAGTTTCCAAAAAAATATTTTGTCTCAAAATGTTGCAAAAAGCCAGTTATCACAATGCACAACATGCAATATAGAGCTAAAATTGAGATAAATTTTCTTCAATAACTTAATACCTGTAGCTAAAAATTGGTTGCAAATGACGTCATTAAATTTGCTGTGCAAACCTGCAAATTTAAAACAAGATGCGGAGCTTTCGTTGGGTTCTTTTTAAAGAAGTCAACTTGTTGTCTACTTTCACTTTCACAATCGAGCATTCAATAAGAGGACTTGAGTAGTTAACGTTGCGCTGCCGATAGCAATGGAGATTTTCAACACTTTCCTTTTTTTCTGACAAATAGTTACACTTTAAACCCAAGCATCCTTTTTATTAAAATGCCGCAGATAAAATTTTAATAATAAGCAAATCAACAGCAGCGAGAATACATCTTGTAATGTTTGACTGTCCCTTTAATTCGACAGTATGAATTTTTTACACACGTCAAACAAATGGGCAAGTGCTCTGTGTAAAAGTTTTATCATACCATATTTTGAAATATTTTCTTTATTTTCCCAAGGAGACAGCATTTGACATTTCATGCTAGCTGATTCCTCATTTGAGACAATTTGCATGAAATTATGTTTTACGGTAAAAAATATCTGCTAATTTTTGACACGCGGATTATGAGGCAGCGCCTGTTCTATTAATAGCTAACAACAAATTGCGCAGATCAACCTTACAACCTATATATCTAACGCACTCAGATAATATCGGAGAAAACACTTTGCAGCATGATTATGAGCACAGCCTTTTTTTCTTTTATTATCAAGCATAAAAAATCTTCAGAATCTAATTTGGACAGTAATAGCTGATTAGACAGTGTTTATATTGCTGGTAACAGTGGCTTACGGTCTAGTTTCTCGCGCCACGTCTTTAGTCCAGCGCAGGCGTATTGATACACAAGTATTTTGATATGTTAACCCTTAGACTGCATACTACGTCTGTAGCCGTTTATCAGAGAATTATATGCGATTCGTCCGCTGGCAAATAATTCATATGAAATGCTTAGTCTGGTTTTCTCTGCAAAATAAAGGAGAATTCTGAATATCGTCTGCTTTAAAAATTGCTCGGCGCTATAGAGATATTAATAGCATCGGACTACATTTTGAGCGGACACATATTTCAGTGGTAGTGAAAGCCGCTTGCAACCTGAGAACGCTTCTGCCAGCTAATAATGACAGATAGAAATCTGTCATTAAAAATGCCAAACAGTTAAGGCGCATATGCATTTTATGAAAAAATAACCGGGAATAGCGTCGCTGAACCATCGACGATTAGTTTATTCAGCATCGATCAGCCCACGCTACAAGTAATTCAGACGAGATCGTGCACATTTACAAACTATCTATTAGGTGAGAAAACTGTTAAAAGACTTGAGAGCAGCATGTAATTCTCCTTTTTGAGAAAAACTACCCCACAAAAACAGATTCTTTCGACGAGTGACTGACCTACCTCTTTTGTTTACTTTTTTCAGCCGCTATATTCAGAGCCGCACGTGCTCCGGAAGACGCACACAACATTTGCTTATCAGAGCCACTGGCTCCGATTATGAAATTTCCTACCCGTGAATTATGGAGCTTCCACCGAAGTTTGCTGTGGTTGACTTTGGAAAAGTCAAGTAGTATAATGTCCATCTGTTTACCTTGACTGGCATTCCTTGCAAGGTACTCTATGAGCATGACGGAGGCGGGGTTGGAGGTCATACATCAATCCTGCTTGTCAAGATGCTTGACTATGTTTGATGCAAGAATATGTTCAAGAATCTGACAGAGAATGCAAGTGAGCGAAGTAGGTAGATAGTTTGCTGCTAGCGATTGTTTTTTGAAAACTGCCATGACATTTGCCTTCACCCAGTCTGCTGGAAGCTTTTCTGGTTCCAATATTCTTTCAAATAATTTTGATCATGGGAGCTATTTCGGCTCGCAGTTCTATCAGCAGGAGGGGCTTCAGCTTGTCAGGGCCGGCAGCTTTCCCAGGTTTTAGGTTTAGTCATAGTTTTAGTAAACTATTCAAGGAAATATTGATATCGGGCGTGATCGGGGTTGAGTTCTGATATGTATCCTGGATGATGTCAGGAGGCATTCTCCCTGCATTAGTTAGGTCCCGCACTCGCATTTGTGCCGATTAGCTAACCGGCTAATGCAGTCTTTTCTTCAGCCGAGTCAGCCGGCAGCGAACCGGCTTGGTCCGTTTTTAACTGATAAGTTAGGCAGCTAAAACAAAATGGACAAGTAATTCGTCTGAACGAGCAATGACGAAAACAGCCAGACTGCTTGGTCAGCCATACTGTTTTTAGTCTGTGCACGCTTTTGTAACAAACTGCCAGTTTACCATTGGCTGGATCGGTTAGGTGAGTAAAGAGTGTGCCCACTAAGACAGAATCGACCCGCCCCAAAATTAGTCAGAATCGAACTACGCCGAAATAACCAGGACAGCCTTCAGAAGTGCTAGTTACTCGCGGGTGTTTGGCCCTGCCACCACACCCCTGTTACTGTTTGCGAGCATCATTAGTTAGAGGGATACAAGGCCAAACGTTCGCTATCAATTTGCAATACTGAAAGCAGCCCTGAAATCTTGTCTGGCCTTTGAGGGTGCATTACGATCTTTATCGCTATGAAGCGTGATTATAGTTTTCAGTGTTTACACAGCATACTTACGAGGATTTAATGATAATTTTAATGCTCATATTGATTTATTATAAAGGGTCAAATAACCTAGAGTTTTAGATTGAAAAAAAAAATGGATCTTATCAAACAGGATTACCACTGTTTCCGTTCCGTTCAGCATTTGAAAAAAAATGAATTTGAGAACAAGTAACCCTGTAACACATGACCAAATATACTGCTGTTTCCACCTAATATATTGCAATACAGACCCAGTATTATAAAAAGACATCTACTGCTTCAATGCTTGTACGACATATAGCACAAAAAGCGCTCATTATTACCTGATTTCAACTTTGAATTAAATCAAATTGATATTGTATAATACAAACAATTCTAAATACGCTCGTACACTCGTACTGCACCGTTTTCACTTATTACCGTAAGAAATTGATATATTGATATGAAAACTAAATTCAGCGCTGTGACAAAACGTCTCGCTATATTATCAACTACACTTTATATCGTATCAGCTACATTGAGTACGATGGCAGGTGAACCTATTAAATTAGGAAGACAACTTCATGCAACGTCCTTTCTCATACTGATACATTACATATGCCTGCTATTCTATAAAACTATGTTATTAATACAACATACTCGTGTGATAAATTCTTTTGAACACATCATATAATTATAAATCCCCCCAGTGTTATACAAAAATATCTTAGTGCTGTAGCAAAACCTCTTATTATTATATAGTTTCACCTGGTATTGTATTTTATGCACTTAGTATTATGCATAGACGTGTCTTATGGAACCTTGTACTTTATCGACTCCACTGAATATTACTTTGTTTTGTCTCGTTATTACGTAAAATGCACAGACTATTATATAAATGCAGCCGAATGATTTGGCAAAAGCACCCAATATTATATTGATTATACCAAGCGTTATGATGTACATACCTAGTATTCTGTAAAAGTAATCTTTTACATTGCCAAAATATCTTATTTTTATATAATAACTACCCGGTATTGTATCTTGTGAAATTAGTATTATGCATAGACGTGTCTCATGGAACCTTGTACCTTACAAAATCCACTGAATATGACTTTATTTTGTCTCGTTGTTACGTAAAATGCACAGACTACTGTATGAAAGCAGCCAAGTGATTTGGCAAAAGCATTCAATATTTTATAGATTATACCAAACGTGATGTTGTATATACATATTATTATGTAAAAGTGACCTTCTACATTACCATTATCTTATTATCATATAATCTATAATCCGTATTGTGTCTTGTGCACCAATAAATATATACATACTTACCTTAAGACAGTTATGGCGTTCCATACCTAGATGTTATCAGAGGTATTTGTTTCTGTTGAAATGTAGCATATTGTTCTTTGACTACATTATTACCATTGAATACTATGATTAACACTGTCAAATATGTATGTGTAGTTAAGCTGAATTGAGCATGTAGCATTGGCATATTAGACCTACATATTTAAACACACACACACACAAAAGTATTTTTGAGTTTGCCGGCTTCGGTGGCTCAGTTGAATGCGCCGTCTGACTGGAGACCAGGAGGTCGCACGTTCAACCCCCGCCGAGGTCGGCAACATTCTTTCGTGGAGATTAATCATGGAATATTTTCTACGGTCATTCTCTCCCTTCCGCTGATTCAAGAAGGGCAGTTGTCAGTTTCTGGCGAAAGAATGTGCACAATACTGATTAACCGCTTAGAGGACTAAGCCTGCCCAGTAAACATGTGGCTAGGTAAACTGACCACGCTCCACATGACCCCATTGGGTTGACTGGGCCGTAAAACTTCTACAAAAACAATTTTTGGCTTTGAATAAATGACTTAACAAAACGGATTTTAAAAGAGGCACCCAAAGAATAGATGCTCTGCATTTTTTAAAGTTCCTCTGACCAGGGTTGGGCAAATTTAGAAGAGAGATAAAAGAAACAAAGTTTCAGTCCATATACTAGAAATATCAATTATTAATACTTAAATTAAAAGTGTGGTAATATTTTTTTTTTTTTTTAAATGATATCTTAAAAACTTTAATGTTCCTTATTTGTTCCATTAAGTACCCCTGCAGTTTCAGAAATATCAAATTGCGAGTCCCGTGACTAAGAATTTGGACATTATTTCACTAATTATTATCTTAATTTAGCGCATTTATGTAAATTTTTAAACAGTTTCCGAGGCCAGTTTTTGTAAGCGTGTTTCAAAATTTGGCAGGGGCGCATTTAGGAGTAAGGCAATAAATGGGACGATTATGGAAATTCTTTTAGACAAAATTCTGTTACATTGCAGGAGTAGATGGTGACCCTGGTGCTGAATACAAAATCCAGTATAAAAGAGAGGATACACCATATGATGTAGGATCTTTACATTGACTATTTGAAAGGGTGGATAAAATTTATCGACATTTAAAGTAAGTTTTACCTTAGTGTGTTGCAGAACTATGTTTGCTGCTGAGGTCTTTACTCTGACTGCATATTTAGTAGATTCAAGGTACAACCTACACCAAATGAATTTTAAAACATATGCAGACCGGAAATCCACCAAAAAAGGATCAGTCATTATAGCCTGATGAAAGTCTTTGTTGTTCAAAAAGGAAAAAAGAATGCAAGGCCAGCAGTATTGACTCATAAGCTGGTAGTAATTCATTCAATGCATAAATGTTTGCAGAGATTGCCAGATGCACCAGCAGATACATTATTGTTAAAATCAGGTAATTTATCAACTAGTACCTTTTAGAGGAGCAAAAACAAATAAATTTTCCAAGGGAGACAAATGTGTAGTTATTAATTCTTTGACAGGTATTTGCTACCTGAAAATATGGCTGATAAACCTGTAAAATTTTATTGATACTTGTAGTAGTAATGTCAACTTTATTCCTGTGTGTTTGACTTTTCACAAATTATATTCTCATACATTATGCATGGATATTTAGACTACATCTTGATCATTCTTTATATAGGATTGAGATACCAGGATAGCAGTTTGGATGTAAATAGAGAGACAGTACATGAGGTGAGCTAGTTCGTTTCCTAAATGCAAATATTGTCAGCTTCACACATGAACAGGGTTGGCATTCGATAAACAATTCATAGGCTTAATGCCTTTTCAGAGAAATTGATATTTTTGACAATTTTTTATTCACATATTTTTCATGTACCCCACCCACTTCTGCCCATGATGAACCCTTAACATTCTTATTTTGTTATTTTCGATAACTGTCTTCCTTAGGTCCATTGCGGCACTACAATTCCATGCATTTTGCAATTCTTTCATGAACACAGGATACAAGTTTTCAAATTTTACATCGTCAGCTGATTCGCATGAGTAATCCGCCATACTGAATACTTGTCATCGAACCTTGTAATTACGTTTGTGTGACGTAATGCTTAGGAGGAATAGTCAACTACCAATGGAGAAGTCGGGTAATAATAATAATAATAATAATAATAATAATAATAATAATAATAATAATAATAATAATAATAAAAATAATAACAATAATGATAATAACAATAAAAAATAATAAGAAAAACTCATTTATGTAAAAAATTTGCTCAGTGAGTACCGTGCTCAAATACCCAAGATAAAGCACATTTGTGTTTGGGATGTACCCGTTTGAGCAATCGCTCGCTGTGCTCGCTCGTGTTCAAATGGGTACAACCGAAACTCAACTGTATCTCGGGCATCTTAGCACGGTTCGGAATAATTTATTTCTTAAACAATGTTAAATTTCAGCAGCGCGGTAGTGCAGAGATTAGGCTCTGGTGCTAGAAGTCCCCAGTTTGATATCGCTCGGGTGACACATTTTCTGGGTCCGAACATGTTCCATTTGCATCATTGGCGGGCATCATATTAATACAGTGCGTAACGAAGTGGTTAACTGTGAAGTGTTAAGCCTCTCGGGTTCGATCCTCGCTCGGATAAGAAATTTTTCTGGATCCCATCATGCTCCTTTAGCATCATAGGCAGACATGATGTTAACAGTACACGGTATTTCGGATCGGGATGTGAGTTAACTAGAGGGCCGCTGTGCATGAAGAGACATTCCTTTTACAAGTTAAGGATCTCACTTTTGTGACAAAAATTCTCTTGCAAACCGGGTCGCTGTGTGCAATGGTCGAATACGACTGACTGCAGTAATAATAGACAAAAATCAAGGAATATATGTCAAACATACAGAGACACATAGAATACCCGGATAGAAACTTGAGAAAATGGAAATCATGCCAAATGCAGGTCTGTACTATACTCGGTACTATATCCCGTAAGTTATTTCACATTTATGACATTTTTTAGAAACCAATACTTGTTTTTTCGATCGACATTCTGTGTTCCGCTTGATGGCCAAACACAGACAAACCAAACACAAACACGTAGCCGATTTCATTTGTCAATTATACTTTGATCTGCTGCTGCGGCACATAAAGCGAGTGTTGATGTTTTAAGTTGCACTTAATCTATAATTGACGCATGCTGGAGTTGCTGATGAGTCATTAATAATCAAGTGTTCGAGGGTGTATATAGTTCATAACCAAACGCATTGTTTTGTGTTTAGAACGGATAGGTACTGGAAGGTGCAGTTTACGATTATAGGAATATAGTTGTCAAAATGGTGAACATATCAACAAAACTGAACTCAGGCACTGCTTCTGTATTAATGCTTGGTAAGTACTAGTTGTCTAACCTTTTCAGTCATTTAGACTCTGTGCCAGTTATAGCGCGGTACATAATAACTTTCGGAAATGTATAGTAAGCGGCACGACACGAAAGAGTGCGGGGTAATTAACTGACACACTGCGTATGGTTTGTTTCCTTTCTTAGGCTGGCAAGTATCGATGTCTTATAATTGAGATAGCGATATTAATTCCGTATGCTGGTGGAAAATGTTCAGAAAATTCTCATTTCACTAATACCATCTCACTTTTCTTTCTCTTATTGTATCCACACATTTTTCATTTATACCGTCACTGATGTAGTCAAATCCCATGTATTGATAATGTTGAAGAACAGACACATAGAAAGCGAGATGACGTTTTTTCATTTTGCTGATCTAATAACGAGATACGGGCCATACGTCGAGATAATGAGATAATATTTGTGGTGAAAACCTGATGTATATTCTGCTGTTTCCCTTTTTATATGGAGTAATGACTGCTCAACTCCTGGCTACACTGAATAGGATCACTAGTCGGAAGCTAGGATCGCTTTGAGCCGCTCACAAATTTCTGAACATAAACCAACCTGTTCAAACAAAATACATACATTATAATTCAGCATTTCAGCTAAAAATTATACATTCAGCCTTTCAGCTAAAATTATACATTCAGCAGTTTAGCTAAAATATTATAATTCGACGAAGGTTTGCTGACCAAGACATAGCAAGTGATGCCCATTTTAAATCTTGAAATTTCAGTATTCCCCATGTGACGTAACGATCAGTAATTACTGGATAACCGTTATGATACCTTTTATGGTCAAATTTCAGTATTCTCCATGTGACGTAACGATCAGCAATTACTGGATAACCGTTATGATACCTTTTATGGTCACTAGTAATAAGAAACACAAATTTTTGTGTGCGATATTTGCTATAAACTGTTTTATTATGTTATAATATATTGGTTATTTTAAGAAGGCTATGGTCAGTGTTATTCGGATGCCATGCTGTATCCTTATTGTAATGCACTGGTCATTTGTAATCAAGCCTCCACCATCGTGGAATTGCGGAAACAACTTCATATCGCCCAGCTCGAATCCTGTAGAAGGCAAACACCCCGTTCTGGGATTCTGAAAAAGTTATGTAGTCCCCACTTGTTTAAGGCAAGAAGTAATCGCCCCGAAGTGGACACTGCGGGGATAATGTAAAAAACACCCCGTAATTTTCCCCAACTATCCACAATCTTACGCAAATCGGGGCGTAGAGGGTGGAATTGTTACAAATGACGTGCACAAATTTCAATCAACAAGTCTTTGAGATATTCGCATTTATTAGGGTTGTTGAGCTTGGTTGATTTTCAGAGCAACAGAGTTTCGACCGATCGCAATATATACTTATCACGGTTTATGCACCAGTCATTTGTAGCCCTGGACCCTATGGGACGGGAATATCGGGGCCTGTTAACTCAAGTTCAGTTTGCAAAGCTCTGCACTGCGGGACCAAATTTATGGTAAAATTCCTGCTAAAAGATGATAATAATGAAGAACAACAAATGACCTCCTCGTGTTAGCTTTAACTGGCTCAATCGTTTCAGAACACACACACGCACGCACGCACGCACTGTAAACATTAAATAAACCGTGTCCTTGCACATCAGAATACATCTTGTGAAGGCTGTGCTAGGTGAAAACCTATAGGGGTCTTTGAAGGGAAAGTGTGGGTTTGGTTGTTTTTCGGTTCAGTGGGTGGTTTTCTTTTGTGAAAATGTAAAAAAAAAAATAAATAAATAAAAAGCAGGTGGTGATCCTTCTCAAAGTGCAGTCCCGTGGGTATTCTTTATTCAAATGGGATCTTTCGGTTTTTGAGGTTTGAATAAAAAAAATAAAATGAAATAAAACAGTTACAACCTTGTCCAGACAAAAAAAAAAAAAAAAAAAAAAATGGAAAAAAAAAAAAAAAAAAAGAAAAGAAAAGAAAAGAAAAAAAAAGAGTCATGTGGATGCCCTTGAGATGGATTGATTGATTGATAACTTTATCTTATAGGTAGGTAGTGGGCCTAATTACCCCCGCCCCCCTCCGATTGTCCCCCACCTTTTCGACGAAAAGCGTGGGGACATGGTATTCGCCTTTACGTGGTTCGTAGTGCGTGGTGCGTAGTTCGGCACTCTCTGATAGTCCGTTTTATGCTGATCTTTTTGAAACTGTACAGATGTTTTTGTCATGGTCTGAAGATGTGCATGCGTTCTGGATATAATCCCCAGAATAATTTTTATCACCTTTTCCGCGTTTTAAACTTAGTTATTTTTTAGGCTCGGTACTATCGAAGTGTATAAGTACCGTGTGTCTGCAACTCCTTCTACAGTTTTATGTCGATCTTTTTGAAGGTGTTCACAGGTTTTTATCATGCTCTGAAGATATGCATGCGATTAGGATATAATCCTCAGATTATTTTTTATTACTTTTTATTGCATTTTGAAATTAATCGTTTTCCAGGCTTAGAAGTACAGTCAGGGATCAAAAGTAATTCCACAGCGCCAAAAATCCCATAGAATTCAATGCATTTTCATGTTTACAAAAAATAAATGATAATAAAAATAATTGTTTGTATCTTTATAACGTTCATATCATTTGAAAGCTGGACGATTTATGTAATAAACATTGTGATTCTCATTGGATTTTCTCTGTGCAAACTTGAGAGACTAAGAATTAAATTTTGTGTAAGACATTTTGGGCAGTTTTTGAGCGACGTCAACATTGATGTCAGTGGAAATCTGCCATTTTTCAAATTTCCTCTTAATTTAAATTGTTGTTTCTGAGAAGACAGATATGCGATATTTATCAAAGTCATATATTTTGGACATGCATCATTCACCTTTCCAGTCATTACAGAACATCAGTATTTTCTTTACGATGTTACACATTATTAAGTGTCTTGTAAACATTAAAATGCATTAAAGTCTATGAGAAAATATTTTTGTAGAATTACTTTTGGCCTCTGACTGTATATAGGTAGTGTCCGCAACTCCTCCTGCAGTTTTATGCTGATCTTTTCGAAACTGTACAGGTGGTTTTGTCATGGTCTATAGAAATACATGTGATTTGGATAAAAAAATATTAATAAAGATACCCAGAAAATGCCACAATCATGAAGCGCAACCCTTCCGAGGCACCAAAAGAGGATAAATGAGGAACACATGTGGGCGACATAAACGCCACTATGAAACCACAGACACAAAGAAGAATGCAACAGAAGAGTGGTCCTTGGGACGGTCAGTAGGATAACTACGGTTGGCTTAAACCAGTTTTACTCCTTAGATTATTTTTTATCTCTTTTTTCCGCGTTTTGAACGTAATCATTTGTTTTCGCTTTTTCCCGCATTTTTACATAGGCCGCGTTCACACTAGAGACTTGATCCGGATCAGTTTGATTCGGATCAAGTTGATCCAGATCAAACTGCTTTCACACTAGCAACCAAGCTGATCCGAATCAAGTTGATCCACATCAAGTTGCGTTCACACTATGGACTATCTTGATCCGGATTAATTTGATGTGCATCAAGTTTATCCGTATCAAGTCTGTGTTCACACTGTTGTCGGATCAAGTTAGTACACATCCGGTTTTGCTTTATTGGACAAGTTCGGCCGTTTATTTTAAGTTTTCCGAACACAAATAGTCGGCTTTTGAATTGTTACGTTGCTAGCGACAAAAGTATTACGTCATTTACGCTTAACGTCCAAAATGACGCCATTAAAATCAAAATAACGTCACTCTGAAACACGAACGTAAATTGAACATCATTTTGAACCATGAACAGTGAAGGACGCAGTTTATATAAAAACAAAAATATTGTTCAAACATATAAATACAAGTTTAATAACAGCACGTTTTTATTGTGTATTTCCATGACGAGTGAACTGGTTAAATACAACTTTCTTCAGGGATCTGTATCTTCTGGTTTCATTTTTCTACTTGACCGCATACAGCTGGGGACTAGAAGCCTCATGCAACAAAAACATCAAATGAACATCAACAATTGAAAAGAACCATAATGACAATGATCTAATAATCCGGGCAGACAAATCGGCATCTTTAATTGTGTACCTAAGGAAACACTGATTACTGTATTGATTAACAGTGAAATTCCTGATCACAATGTGCAGATGCACAGTCTGATCTGGGTCTTTAGTGTTTGCAAAGTACATAAGCTCCCTTTTCATAATCTGACACAACTGTCCTTTATCTGAAACAGGTCAGAGTCTTGCAGTTCTTTGATCTGTAAGACCAATAAAAATTGCTCAGATGACTAGTAAGATAAAAATAGAAATAGCATATGCTGCATACATTTTTATGTAAAGTAGTCAGTATCGTCTTCAGCCTCGTTTATATGCATTTTTACCCTTAAAGGTATATTTACTCCTAGGGGTAAATATTTGCCCCACCTTGTTAAATATCCCTATGGGTAAACGGTTGCGTTTATATGTGTTATAGGAAGAAGGGACAAACGGTAGTCTTCTTTTTATTTAAAAGCCTATTTATAATAGCAGCATTGTTTCTTAACTTTTACTACTCTCTGAGAATATTTAACAGACGACAAATTGATTATATATTTCTCATTTTCCTAGAGATCAGGATTTGACATTTCATGCAAATTGTCTCCATTGGAGACAATCTGCATAAGATATCAAATCCTGTATCCTGGGAAAAATAACAAAAATATTTCAAAATGTCGTCGGCTGAACATTTTACCCAGGTGCTTAGCGTTAATCTGCATTATCAAAAATGAATTATATGAGAAAGCTTCAGAGGCAATTTGCTACAATAAGTAGGGAAAGAAAGTTTTGGTGAAAGAAAAAGTATTATTTGGTGGTCAGTAATATAATGTTCCCTATTTTACTACTATATTCCATAATGTTTTGCTAATATTCCACAGGAGCAAGACAGTATAGCCCCGCTAAAGTTTGGGCAGGATTTAAACAATTATGCCACCATACTGTACATGTACTGATGAGGCGAAGGTGTCCTGTAGCTTTTGTCACCGGGGCGCCCAACTGATATTGGCTTACAGTTGGGCAAGGCCTGCTGTCCTTGCAGCAGGTAAGGGTAGAGGGGAAATGTTGTTATT
Organism: Anodontia alba; assembly: GCA_964016985.1. Classification (NCBI taxonomy): domain Eukaryota; kingdom Metazoa; phylum Mollusca; class Bivalvia; order Lucinida; family Lucinidae; genus Anodontia; species Anodontia alba. The sequence continues at coordinate 42,383,901 of OZ024828.1, forward strand.
TTTTCTGTTCCTTCACTTTCTTTCATTTCCCTCTTTCTTCCCTTTCTCTTTTCTCCCTTTCTCTGGAAGACGACACAAAATGACCCACAAGGGTTGACGTGTCGTTAAACCCAACACAGTCAATGCACATGTAGTGCACATGTACACAGATATGCTCATCAGCCTCCAGGCTGACCCTATAATCATTTGAGGCGCTCCAAATAGAAACAGACCTTATGACATATGCAAACAGGGTACACCCAGATAAGCTTGTGCATCTGCAGGATCTATGCAAACAATGTAGACCCTGATTGGAAAGCCCAGATGTGCAAGCCCATCTGCGTGTATGCAGGTCACTTATGTAATAAAGTTAATTTCTCTTTGGAGTAACAAATTTACATTTTTCCACTCATCAGCTATGTGCTCCAGACGTGAAACAAGCATTAATCAACAGAACTAACTGGTAATAATAAAAAAAAAATGATAACAATAATACATAAAAATTAATTATTTGACATCGCTTTTTATAATTCAGGTCAGACTGTATGAAAATGTCGAATGTTGGCATAAGACTTGAAACTGGGACTAACAGGGAACTCAGTTCTGGTGACAAGCACAGTCTGGTCAGGGCATTTCCTATTTACAGATAGGATTCTACATGTAAAGATAAGCTAATAGTTTATCGGTAATGACTGTCCATGATCATTGCAATCCACTTGCGGTGCTAGTATTTTGTGTGTTTGTAGATGGCTGTACTCAAGTGATTGTCACATATTGAACTGTTGAAATGCTTTGTGTGTGAGTACCTAAGACCATAATCAGACTGTGCAGAGGTTGTTGAACAGATATATAGTTTGATCTGGTACCATTTTTTTTATATCTGACATTTCTGTAGTCTGGTAACTTTTGTTTAGTCATTAACCTTTACCACTCTCTGGCTCTCTGGGCAAAATTAACAGATGCCAAATTGGTAGTAGTTCCCTATTTTTTTTCCAGAAAATAAGGGATGACACTATTTTCATGAAATGTCAAAGCCTATTTTCTGGGAACAATGAAAAAATATTTCAAATTGTTGTCTGCTAAAAATTTTACCCTCCACGATAGGCGTTAAGAAATGGGAATTAGTTTTAGTCATCAAATTGGTTACTCAAAGCACTGAGAGTGCTGATGGGGGGCGGTTTCTTAAAATTCTATAAGCCTCTAGAATACATATCATCTGTTCTTTCATTTTGTTCAATATTTCTTGATATGTAATTAAAGCAATGCCTTTTTCGCGATACCACATGTGCATTCTGCACAATTCAGAGTAACTAGTTACAGTATCATGAATATTGGATCCACATCACTGTGGTTCAGAACCCCTTTTAACCACATTTTTATTTAATTTCAACATGTGTACAGTAACATTATTTATTATCAGTTAGACAACACACTGTGTTTTGGTATGTTTTTTTTTCCAAGTGTAAAATACTTACATGTTTCTTATTTCTTAAAGGACTGTAAGTTGTGGATATTCATTACAATTGCCCTATCAATGACCTTCAAATAAGTTCCAAAACATATGTTTTTGTGTAGAAATTATAATTAAAAAGGTAATCTGGATAATCTAGAGTGCTTAAATGGCCTTTTTTTGCCCTTTTTCTATCTGTTACTCCGTCCATTTGAGGAGACATTATGTCCATTCTATTTTAAAGGTATATATATTGTGTCTAAAAACAAACAAGAGCTCCACAAGCGGAGGCATCATACGCCCATGGCAAGTAATAAGCTGTAGCACATATACTGACTACTGAACAGTTCAGTGCTCCAGATGTAAACTGTAAGTGGAGTTAGTTGGAAACCAAAAGATTACCAAAAATTTCAGAGGGACATAATGCTGCTAATATTTGTTGGACTGTAATTTTGAAATAATATACAATTTACAAAGTTTCAGCTTGATTGGATATAAACTATATGAGGAGTTAGCCGGGAACAAAAAGTAACAGAATTTTTAAAGGGGCATAAATCTGCTAATATTTGGTGTACTGTAACCTCCTTATAATATGCGCTGCACCACACCATGGTCTAGAAATAAATCACTTTTCAGCTTGATTGGATGTAAACTGTAGGAGTTAACCAGAAACGCAAAGTTTATGGAAATTTTTAATGGGGCATAACTCTGGTAATATTTGGTGTTCTATAACCTCAAAATAATATGCGCTGCTCTACATCATGTTCTTATTATAAATAAAAAAAAAGGTAAGAGAAAAGTCCAGGGAGTGCCACAATCACAAACCGCAGCCCTTCCCAGACCCCAAGAGGAAGAGGAAACCGACAAATCTAAACAAGCACAAACCGAACAAATGTATTAAGCTTAGTGTAAGTATTTACAACGTTTAAGTTTGATCGGATGTAAACTATCGGAGGAGTTAGCCGGAAACGAAAAGTTTACAGAATTTTCAAAGGGGCAGAGCTCTGCTAATATATGGTGGACTGTAACCTCAAAATAATGAGGGTTTCTTTTTGTCGAGTGTCAAGTATCGAGTTGAAAAAGTTGAGTATCAAGTTAAAACTGTGGAGTATCGAGTTGAATTGGTCGAGTATCAAGTTAAAATTGTCGAGTATCGAGTTAAGTTGATCGAGTATCAAGTTAAAATTGTCGAGCATCGAGTTGAATTGGTCGAGTATCAAGTTAAAATTGTCGAGTATCGAGTTAAGTTGGTCGAGTATCGAGTTAAAATTGTCGAGTATCGAGTTGAATTGGTCGGGTATCTAGGTTAAAATTGTCGAATATCGAGTTAAGTTGGTCGAGTATCGAGTTAAAATTGTCGAGTATCGAGTTGAATTGGTCGAGTATCAAGTTAAAATTGTCGAGTATCAAGTTAAAATGGTTGAGTATCGAGTTAAAAATGTTGAGTGTCAAGTTAAAATTGTCGAGTATCGAGTTAAAGTGAAGTTTTCAAAAGTAAAACAGATTTGGAATCAGCGGATGTAACACCCTGTCGTATTTTTGGCTGTTTTTTTTTTTTTTGTTTTTTTTTAGAATGGGTAAGATACCTTTTTTGGTGTTAGTATTTAATGAACACCTGCACAAATTTCTGGGATAGCAACAAGGAAAATTGTACTTTATAACCTGTGCAAAATACAGATGACCAAGACCAGCCTGCCCATTAAATGTTTGTGAAGGCACTCTGTTTCTAGGTCCTGCAAACTCTGCCAAGTAAACTGCGCAAGTCCTGATCAGAATAAGCGGATGTGACACCTACCGGTATTTTTTTTTTTTTTTTTTTTTTAGAATCAGTAAGTTACCTTTTTTTTTTATTTTTGGTTGAAGTACCACCTGTAGAATTTTACTGGATAGCAACATGGCAAACTGTACCTTATAACCTGTGTGAAAAACAGACATGATCAGTCTGCGCTTAAAAAATAGAATTCCGATTTGTTTTTGGGCTCTTTGGAATCAGTTTTAAAAATTATAGTTTCTCAATTGACTGCGAGGATTGCGTCAGCCCGGGTGTGTTGTTCTCTGTTTTTGTCAGTGGCATAAGCAGCGAGCAAGGTACTTTTGTTGGTGAAGAATTGGTGTCCTCTCAGTGAGGCTGTTACATAAAAAAAAAAAATAATAATAAAAAAATAAAAAAAAAGGTGCAGCAAAGACAGGAGCTGCAAAAAGTATACCAATATGAAAGGGTGAATATGACTTATAGCCTTTCAACAGTATTTCAATCATACACTAACAAATGAACAAAACGATGAAAGGATGAATATGGCTCACAATAGGGTGAATATTATTTATGGTTATAGCCTTTCAACAGTATTTCAGTCATATGTGGACAATTGAAGGATGAACACGTTATACAAAGAAACTAACATTATTCAGTGATCAAAGTCACCAATGATTTTGTTACTAAAGTGAATATTTTGGGACGCAAAAAAAATCTCCCTCTTTTAGACCAGGGTCTCCCTCCTAAAAATTGCAGATCTCCCACTTTGTTTCCAGAAAATATCACATGTATGATGGTTGGTCGGTCATCGGATGCCCAGTGACCAGTGACCATTAGCCAATGGCCGGTGGACTTGTAGTCCCTTGGGTACATTACCCAGGGAGTTGCCACCAATAAGGGTCTTACCCCGGGCAGCAGGACCATAAGGGGCAGTATTCCCATGTTTCTTTCCTTTCGTCTGATGAAACATGCCACCAATATGGGTCTTACCCCGGGCAGCAGGGCCATAAGGGGCAGTGTTCCCATATTTCTTTCCTTTCATCTGATGAAACAGACACATCTAGAGACTACTTCTGTTGGACATGACTCTCTTTCTGGAAGAGTAAGTTCTTCTCTTTTGCAAGTTCCATGCAGATGGAATTAGACCAGCTGCTACACATGGAGCAAGTAGATTCCCTGGAACAATGAGAACAATTGATACATTTTATGATTATCCAAATGCTATTTTATATGACCACGATTACCGCGATGAATAGTCATGGAAGTCGCGAAAACTCATTACGACGAATGAGTGAAGAATAATTTCAAGAAATCGAACGGGGTTAGATTTAAACAAATTTAGCAGGAACAGTGAAAGGTATGATAAAGGATCATAACAAAGAACAAAGAATTAAATTTCAGCCAGAGGAAAAGGAAGAAAGTACAATTTTTTTCACCCAGATAAAAAATCCCTGTTTACTTTCTTCGTTCTACAGAAAAGAAACTGACATGTGAATAAAAGATCGGGAGTGATGTCACACAGGTGACTGCCTGAGAGACTTTTGGATTTAAGACTCTATGGGATGACGTTCCTGTCATTTTTTCTGTGGAAGGTATGGGCAGAATAGAATATAGCACATTATCTATAGGTTAATGTATTGTGCAGTTAAAAATGTCGAGTATCGAGTTAAGTTTGTCGAGTATCAAGTTAAAATTGTCGAGTATCAAGTTAAAATAGTCGAGTATCGAGTTAAATTTGTCGAGTATCGAGTTAAAATAGTCGAGTATCGAGTTAAGCCAGATGTTTGATAAATTGCTCTCTGACACATCTGCACAACTCCACTGAGGGCAATTTATTACTCTGGAAGGGAGCAATTATGCAATGTTTAGGTTGGAATTTGTCAGCTAGTATTTGAAAATTTTCAGAAAACATGCTCAAGTTTGGCTCATAAAACTATGCCCAGTTTTTGACCAGCCTGGTCCAGGATCTAGCTGTTACATATATATCTTCTGATAGCATGCACAATACATATCACTCAAATACAGTGAAACCTGTCATATTGGTCACCTCTATTATGCAAGCAACCTGTATTAAGCAAGCACACTTTCAGTTCCATAAAAAAAGATATTACATTAAACTGCACCTGTATTAAGTAAGCATCTGTCTTAAATAAAGCAAGCACTTGCTTGTTCCTAAGTGCTTGCTTAATACAGGTTGGACTGCACATCATCTCTGAGCAACCCCGCACCCCCCCCCCACCCCACCACCACCACCACCACCACCACCACCACCACCACCACCACCACATATCTTTCATATACCAGGACAAAACTGGTGCTCATAACTTCATATTATCCTAGGCCTGTTTTTCACACTAGGTCAAGGTAAGTACCATGTTTGATCAGCCGAAACATTGAGCACTAGGACCAATGATTTGGATCTGCCTGTGCATCATTTATAGGAAGCTATAATATCACTACAACTTTGAGCTGTTCATATAAAAGAGCATGTTCTCTGTATTTTCACGCCACACTGACTTTATTATCGAAGTACCTTCTCACAGGAGATGAACAGTCCAGAAAAGGAAGTATAATATTCAGGAGGGGTGAAGGTAGGCTTTGTCGCTTTAGCCCCACCACATGGGGCTCTGTTTCAAATAATACAGGAAACATAATAGGGATTATCTATTATCTGATGATAATATGAGCTAGTTTTTCATGCAGCTAGACTGAAATATATGCAATGACATTGCATTAGAATTGCCTAACCAAGGCAGTTCTAATGCCATGACACAATCTGTAATTCAATAGAACTATGGCCTTCTGGCAGAGTATCAGCGAAATATTTTGATGGGGTGGGAGGGGGGTGGGGGCGTGGGGGGGGGGGCGAAGGGAGGGGGCTATAGCTTTGCTTGCCATCGCAGCATGGTGGCTTTTACAAAACTTTGTATAGACCTATATTGGCTTATATGGAAAATTAGCCCCACCAATGGCCGCCATGTTTTTATGCTAATCAAGCTTGTTTTAGTTCTTTTTGTTAAGGTCCAATTACTGACTATTTTAGATTCTGGCCATATGTTGCATAGGACAGACTTTTGAAGTTCCTTACACAGGCTTATATGGAAAATTTGCCCCGCCCATGGCGACCATGCAAGAAACATTTCTGCCAAATTATTTCAAAATCAGGCAGGGGTTTCTGACACGAAGATTTTCTAAGATTTTGCCATGTGGTTGCCACGGCGACTAAAGTTCTGCTTGGATTCCATATCTTTGAAGTATTTTCAATCATTACCTCCTAAGAAACATTCCTGTGAAGTGTAGTAAAAATTGGCCCAGTGGTTTAGGAGGAGATGTCGAATGTTGACAGACAGACGGACGACAGATAACATAAGATGGATGCCGGATCATCTGCCTGTCAGAATAGCTCACATGAGCACTCTGTGCTCAAGTGAGCTACAAAGTGACCCAGGTCATACTATTTTTATTATCGGTATATGACCCCTCTTTGCGAAGTTAAATGATGATGCAAAGAAGAAAATAAAGCCTATCCCATCAAAAAAAAAATATGTATATAATAATAATAATGATAAAAAATAAATAAATAAAAAATAGTAATACTAGTAACCTGAAGTAAATGTTCATATTTCATGAATTTCAGCTTGACACTTATTAAAATATTGAACAAAGTTAGCTTAAACACACACACACACACACACACACACACACACACACACACACACACACACACACACACACACACACACACACACACACACACACACACACACACACACACACACACACACACACACACACACACACACACACACACACATACACACACACACAAACACACACACACACACGCACACACACACACACACACACACAAAGATAGAAAGCAGATCGGCTGGTGTTTGGGAACAGATAGCCCTGATGGCTTCAACCCTTCATAATTCTATGTCGCACCACTATGGCTGTAGAATTGATAAAAGACTGATTCGCTCTTTTGACTTTGTTATTTGGGCATGAAGACACTGCTTCAAATAAGAGTAATCCTGCAACAAGTTTCTGGGCGAATTTTCCAGGTAAACAAGATCGTGTAAGAGTAATCCTGCAACAAGAGCTCGAAATCTGGACGATGCATTTGAGAAATTTGTTGGTTAGACATACATTGGTATGTTTTCTACTATTTTTATACCTTTGTACATTTTGTTAAGGTTTCCAAAATACCTCGTCTTACAAGACTATTTTTATTTTGAAGACTTATCTATATGCTGTGAAAAAAATGGTTAAAACAAAAAAAAAAAAAAAAAAAAAAAAAATTCTGTCCTGTGACTGAGACACATGGTGTAAACAGACAGATTCTGATGCCTGATTAGGTGGGGGCAAGGAGTTTATGACAGCTTATGTGATGAGCTCTTGGTGGGGGGCAATATTTGACAAATCTCATCGAGAGGGTCATTATAATGGGAGTCATTATTTTATACAGAAGGAGTTATTCTATGGTCCTGGTGGTTATTCTATGGGATATCATCAAGGGGTCATTATTTTTGTAAGGGCAGTCAGTATTTTTTAGAAGAGGGGTCCTTTTTTCTATAGAATAATGACCTTGGGGTTGTTATTCTATGGGGGTCACTTTACTTTGTTACACCAGCACACAACAAAACCAACAAATGTCCTGTGCGCCCGGTCTAATCAGAGTCTTCACGCCAACTCTCTGGATAGCTTTGGACCCAAAGCCTCTTCATGCCCAGGCTGATCTTTGTCTCTTTGTCTTCTTAAGTCATACAGGCCATTTTTGTCATGAGCTTGCTCAAAAATAAAATTCACCTGCTCTTCCTATTTTTTTTTTTTTTTTTTTTTTCTGTGGAATATTTACTGTGTTCTCACCACATTCCAACAATGATCAGCTGATCAGTGACTCTTTCATATAAAATAGCCATAACTGATAAGCCCCAAAGGTGATCAGTGTAAAAACCTATTAATAAACCTCCTGCTGCAGCAGATTAATATTTGCCATGTAACTGGCAATAAATTAGAAATAATGGAATCCCACTGTAGGTTTGACTGCAAGCATAAATATTTGGTTTGAGAGGCTTAGACCACTTTCATCTGCCCTAGATCAGCAAAATTAGCTTGTTGAAAAATTGATGACATATTTTAGGACAATACAAACACAAAATAGGTTCAGGTGACTGAATTATAGATATTGCTGATTAAATATTCAAATAAGACTACTCACACAGCTGCATTGTCATGCTGCTGAAATATGTTAAACCATGTAAATTCATGCTCATTAGGTACCTAAACTTGATATATTACATCTGTGACTCAAGGCTCCACAATCTAAACTTAACTCGATACTCGACAATTTTAACTCGATACTTGACTGTTTTAACTCGATACTCGACAATTTTAACTTGATACTCGACAAACTTAACTCGATACTCGACAATTTTAACTCGATACTCGACGATTTTAACTCGACACTCAACATTTTTAACTCGATACTCGACAATTTTAACTTGATACTCGATCAATTCAACTCGATACTCGACAATTCTAACTCGATACTCGACCAACTTAACTCGATACTCAACAATTTCAACTCGATACTCGACAATTTTAACTCGATACTCGACAATTTTAACTTGATACTCGACAATTTTAACTTGATACTTGCAACTTTACAAATCTTGACACTCCAAAATAATATGCGCTGCTCCACTTCATGGTCTAACGATAAATCAAGTTTCAGCTTGATCGGATGTAAACTGTAGGAGGAGTTAGCCGGAAACATAAAGCTTACAGAAATTTTCAAAGGGGCATAACTCTGCTAGTATTTGGTGGACTGTAACCCCGAAACAATATATGCTGCTCCACATCATGGTCTATTTATAAACCAAATTTCGGCTTGATGGGATGTAAACTGTAGGAGTTAGCCGGAAACGAAAAAGTTTACGGACAGACAGACGGACGGGCGCCAGACCCCGTAATATAATACGTCCCGTTTTTCAAATAGGGGTATATTAAAAACAGTGAGCTTAAAGATGTTCAGATGCATAATTTCAGAATATTTCAAATTAAAGATATTGGTAAAATGACAATAATGTTGAAAACCTCATTTGGAAATTCCAAAAGGTTCAACGGCTACATGCATTCAAAGTCATAGTAACTGGTATAGCTATTTATACTTCGTAAAATAGCTGTCCCACAATACACTATTCTATGATGTCATTGGTTCTTTTAGATTTTAAATCCTCATCATTTTATTCCAGACTGCTAATTTTGATATAAAAAGAAAAGTAAGTATTCTATTACTATTGAATATTAAGACTTTATATTTCAAGCTACAATTTTTTTTAAAAATTATGAAAACTAATATAATAAAATTTCAAAAAACATTTTTTTAATATTAAAAATGCAAGATATTACCAAGAATAAATTTATTGTTGAAAATTACATTCTGAAAGATCATTACAAAATATATATAACATTTCAGTAAAATAACTTGAGCTAATGGAATTTAAATTTTAGTTTGACGTAAATTTATTTTTTCAAAATTAACTTGCATTTAAAAATCAAACTAAATATGAAAATGTATGATCACTGCACCATAACATATAAATACGGAAGTGACCTTTCCTCTCTGTATACATTCTTTGAATATTTTCAAATTAAAGTTTTTAAAACATTTTTTTTTTTCAATTTTTCATAAGAACCAGTGATGTAAGTATTTAAAATATTTCAGTAAGGTTTTCACCATTTGACTCGCTAGTCACGTCTTTCTTTTTAGCATATATACAACCAAAAGTGAAATAAGAGGATGCGTCTGCTTTAATCTATGAAAAATATTTATGGTTAAAATTCGGTTACATAAGAGAACACATTTGATAGATCATAAATAGACTATATGCCTTGAACAATGTCAGAAACAGCCTTTTTTTTCAGCAATCAAAGGCAAGTACTTGTAACTCCAAAATCAAGCTTCGAATTCAACTGTGATTTTTAGCTCACTTTTCGTCCGTCGTCCGTCCGTGCGTCCGTCCATCCGTTAACATTTTCAAACGACATCTCCTCTGAAGCCCCTGAGCCAATTTTGCTCAAATTTCATATGAAGCCTCCTTAGATTAGGGGAACGAAAGATAGCTAAAATGGTCGCGGTCTGTTGACCAAGATGGCCGCCATGCCCATATATGGTAAAAACCTTTAAAAATCTTCTTCTCCAGAACCGAGGACGCCTTATGGCTGAATCTGTGCATATATCATTGGGGACGGGAGGTCTACCAAAGTTGCTAAAATAATGGTCGTACATTTTTACGGCAAGGTCAAGTTTGCTTCCCTATACATTTGTATGGAAAAATGTTCAGAATTTCAAATGAATTCTTCTCTGGAGCCTCTGGGCCAATGTTGCTCAAATTTCATTTGGAGCCTCCCTGGGGCAGGGAAATGAACCGTTGCTAAAATGATTGTTGTCCATTGACCAAGATGGCCGCCACACCCATATATGGTAAAAACCTTTAAAAATCTTCTTCTCCAAGACCGAGGATGCCTTGTGGCTGAATCTTTGCAAAAATCATCGGGGACTAGAGGTCTGCCAAAGTTGCTAAAATAATGGTCGTGCATTGACATTTGACCTTTTTACGGCGAGGTCGTTTGCTTCCCTATGCATTTGTATGGTAAAAGTCTTCAGAATTTCAAACAACTTCGCCAATGTTGCTCAAATTTCATTAGGAGCCTCCCTGGGGCAGGGGAATGAAAGATTACTAAAATGGTTGCCGTCCACCGACCAAGATGGCCGCCATGCCCATTTTTATATGAAAAAAAAAAAACAAAAAAAACAAAAAAAAAAACTTTAAAAATCTTCTTCTCCAGAACCGAGGATGCCTTGTGGCCGAATCTTTGCATAAATTATCAGGGACGGGAGGTCTACCGAAATTGCTAAAATAATGATCGTACATTGACATTTGACCTTTTTACGGCGAGGTCAAGTTTGCTTCCTTATGTATTTATATGTGAAAATGTTCAGAATTTCAAATGACTTCTCCTCTGGTGCCTCTGGGCCAGTATTGCTCAAATTTCATTTGGAGCCTCCCTAGGGCAGGGGAATGGAAGAGTGCTAAAATGGTTGCCGTCCATTGACCAAGATGGCTGACATGCCCATATATGGCTAAAACCTATAAAAATCTTCTTCTCCAGAACCGAGGATGCCTTATGGCTGAATCTTTGCATAAATCATCGGGGACGGGAGGTCTACCAAAAATGCTAAAATGGTGGTCGTACATTGACGTTTCACCTTTTTACGGCGAAGTCAAGTTTGCTTCTGTATGCATTTGTATGGGCCCCATACATTTGTAAAAAAAATGTTGATAATTTGAAAAAATGTTGATAATTTCAAATGACTTCTCCTCTGAAGCCTCTGGGCCGGTGTTGCTCAAATTTCATGTGGAGCCTCCTTTAGGCAGGAGAACGAAAGATTGCTAAAATGGGCGTGGTCCATTGATCAGAATGGCTGCCATGCCCATATATGGTAAAGACCTTTAAAAATCTTTTTCTCCAGAACCAAATAAGCCTTGGGCTCTAATCTTTGCACAAATAAGGGAGGTAGAAGATCTCAATTGCTAAAATGATGGTCCTATGTTAACGTTTGACCTCTTTACGGCAAGGTCAAATTTGCTTCCCTATGCATTTGTATGGGCCCTATACATTTATATGGGAAAAATGTTAAGAATTCATATTTTGGACATCTCCTATATAATCCAGTTGAATTGAAACTTGATGATGAGCATTAGGGCACCTAGTAGACACAAGGTGCTAAATGAGCCGATAGAAAATTCAAGATGGCGCCACAGCCGCCATCTTGAAAATCAATTTTCGACATCTCTTCCCAAACTTTTGGTCGCTTTGAGCTGAAACTTGCTCTGTAGCAACAGGATCGAAACGAGCTAAAATTTTGTGGATCAGAATTTCAAGATGGCCGCAATGGTTCCACTCCATTGAACAAGATGGCCACCAGAGCTACAAATAGAAAATCTTCAAACGACATCTCGTCCTTGACCAATGGCCGGATTTCAAAATATTTGCACAGAAGTGTTCCTCCAATGACCCTCTACCAAAATTGCTAAAATGGTTTCGCTTGGCTGAACAAAATGGCGGCCAGAGCTAAAAATAGAAAACATTTAAAAAGACATCTTCTCCACGGCCAGTGGCCTGATTTCAAAGTAATTTCATAGAAATGTTTCTCTTATGGCCCTTTACCAGAATTGCTAAAATAGTTCCGCTCGGCTGAACCAGAGCTAAAACCAGAAAAAAATAATAATAAACGACATCTCCTCCTTAGCCAGTGGGCTGATTTCAAAATGATTTCACAGAAATGTTCCTCGGCCAGTGGCCTGGTTTCAAAATGATTTCACAGAAAAGTTCCTCTTATCCCCCCTTTTTAGCTCACCTGAGCCGAAGACTCTAGGTGAGGTATTGTGATCACTCACCGTCCGTCGTCGTCATCGTCGGCGTCGGCGTCGTCCGTCCGTCCACAATTTTTAAACAACATCTCCTCCTAAACCACTGATTGGAATTTGACCAAACTTCACAGGAATTATCCTTGGTTGGTTCTTTTTCAAGGTTGTTCAAATGGTTCCGGTCCATTGCATATCTAGGTCACAGGAGCTAAAAATAGATTTTTTAACTAAAAACTTAAAAAATCTTCTTGTCAGAAACCACTGGACCGATTTCCATATAATTTTGCAGAAATGTTCCTTTGGTGACCCTCTACCAAGATTATTCAAGCCATTTGGATTCGTCAAAAAACATGGCCGCCAGGGGGCGGAGCTTATTTTCCCTGTATTATCTATATTGAAAACTTTAAAAATCTTCTTGTCAGAAACCACTGGACCGGTTTCAATATAATTTTGCAGGAATGTTCCTTTGGTGACTCTCTACCAAGATTGTTCAAGCCATTTGGATTCGTCAAAAAAATGGCCGCCAGGGGGCGGGGCTTATTTTCCCTATATATCTATATAGAAAACTTAAAAAAATCTTCTTGTCCGAAACCACTAGACCCATTTCCATATACTTTTGCAAAATGTTCCTTTGTTGATCCTGTACCAAGGTTGTTCAAGCCATTTGGATTCGTCAAAAAACATGGCCGCCAGGGGGCGGGGCTTATTTTCCCTATATATCTATGTAGAAAACTTTAAAAATCTTCTTGTCAGAAACCACTGGACCGATTTCCATATAATTTTGCAGGAATGGTCCTTTGGTGATCCTCTATCAAGATTTTTCAAGCCATTTGGATTCGTCAAAAAACATGGCCGCCAGGGTGCGGGGCTTATTTTCCCTATATATCTATATAGAAAACTTAAAAAATCTTCTTGTCAGAAACCACTAGACCGATTTCAATATAATTTTGTAGAAATGTTCCTTTGGTGATCCTCTACCAAGATTATTCAAGCCATTTGGATTTGTCAAAAAACAGGGCCGCCAGGAGGCGGGGCTTATTTTCCCTATATATCTATATAGAAAACTTAAAAAATCTTCTTGTCAGAAACCACTGGACCGATTTCCATATAATTTTAAAGAAAATGTTCCTTTGGTGACTCTCTACCAAGATTGTTCAAGCCATTTGGATTTGTCAAAAAACATGGCCACCAGGGGGTGGGGCTCATTTTCCCTATATATCTATATAGAAAACTTAAAAAATCTTCTTGTCAGAAACCACTGGACCAATTGCTATATAATTTTGCAGAAATATTCCTTTGGTGATTCTGTACCAAGATTGTTCAAGCCATTTGGATTTGTCAAAAACATGGCCGCCAGGGGGTGGGGCTTATTTTCCCTATATATCTTTATAGAAAACTTGAAAAATCTTCTTGTCAGAAACCACTGGACCAATTTCATTATAACTTGGCAAAAATGTTTCCATGGTGACCGTGTACCAAGATTCTTCAAGTAATCGTGATTCGTCAAAAAACATGGCCGCTGGGGGGCGGGGATTATTTTCCCTGTATATCTATATAAAAAACTTTAAAAATCTTCTTTTAAGAAACCGTTGGACCGAGTTCAATGTAACTTGGCAGGAATGTTGCTTTGGTGACCCTCTACCAAAATTGTTCAAGCCTTCATGATACGTCAAAAAACATGCCCCTCAGGGGGCGGGGCTTATTTTCCATATATATCTGTATAGAAAACTTTAAAATTCTTCTTGTCAAATACCTTCTGACTGATTTCAATAATGCTTTAGTAACCCTCTACCAAGAATGTTCAAGCAATCCTGATTTGTCAAAAAACATGGCTGCTAGGGGTGGAGCTTATTTTCCCGATAGATCTAAATAGAAAACTTTAAAAATCTTCTTGTCAGAAACCACTGAACTGATTTCAGTTTAACTTGGCAGGAATGTTCCTTTGGTTACCCTCTACCAAGTTTGTTCAAGCTGTCATGATTCGTCAAAAAAAAAAAAAAAAAAAAAAAAAAAATGGCCGTTAGTGGGTAGGGCTTTATAGCGATATAAAACACTTTAAAAATCTTTTTGTCAGAAACCACTGGACCAATTTCAAATAACTTGGCAGAAATGTTCCTTTGGTGATCTTCTTTCAAGATTAAGTCAAGTCATGATGTGTTATGATGGGGGGGGGGGGGGGTGCGGGGGGGTGGGGGGGCAGGGCTATAAAATTTATACATAAATCTTAGAGCAGTGAACTTGGCTGAATCTTCAACAGTAAGTTTGCAAATCTGTTTGCTCAGGTGAGCGATATAGGACCATCATGGTCCTCTTGTTTGACTAAATATGGCCCTTTGAAAATTTCAACATTTTAACCTTATCAGCAAGATATCTCAAAAAATGTTTAAGCCATTGCCTTGAAACTTGACAGGCAGATAGGGAATGATGAGTAAATGACCCGATTAACTTACAGCAGTTAACTCGGGTGAGCATTATGGTCCATGGGCCTCTTGTTGTTTGTCTCGGCTCTCGGCACACTTCATATATAAACAAGAGGACCATAGTGCTCATCGACGCTCACCTGTGCTGAAAAGGTCACTCAGTGTCTACAATATTCATTAATCTAGAGGACATTACTCCAAAATATCCATGTCCTCCACTTCTGCAAGTTTAAGGAAGATCCAATTTTAAATGATGGAGCTATGCAACAAACAAGGTTAGCTTTATGTGTCTTTAGCAATCAAAGGCACTGATGGAGCTATTAAGCAAACAAGGTTAACTTAATGTGTCTTTAGCAATCAAGGGCATTGAAGGGACCTTACTCTTAATATAGCTCAAACAATCAGATTGTGTACGTTTCCAAATTTTTTTCTCGAATTTATCCAAGACTTCATACATGTCCATCTTATCTGCAAGTTTCAGGATGATCTGATCAAAACTGAACGAGTTATGCTTGTGATAAAGTAAAAGGCTTTTTCATCAAGGGGTTTAACTTAAAAAGACAAATGATCCAATCTGGCCAGGTTTCAAACGCGCCTGATTTCATCCATGTCCACTTTATCTGCAAGTTTCAGGCAGATCCGATCAAAACTGAACGAGTTATGCTGATGACAAAGTCCAACAAAGGCTTTTTCAGCAATTAAGACGTCATAGACTCACGACTGGATCTGGCCAGTTGAGATTCATGTGTGATTTTATCCATGTCCATTTATCTGCAAGTTTCAGGCAGATTCAATCAAAACTGACCGAGTTATGCTGATGACAAAGTCAAACAGGGGCCTTTTCAGCAGTCAGAGGAATGTAACTCTAAGGTTAATGATTTGATCTGGCTAGGTTTCGATTCATCTGAGATTCTGAGATTTTATCCATGTTCACCTTATCTGCAAGTTTCAGGAAGACCCGATAAAAACTTAATGAATTATTCTGATGAAAATGCCCAGCAGTAGCTTTTTCAGTAGTCAAGGTGATGTGACTCTAAGATTAATGATCCGATTTAGCCTGTTTTAGAACTCAACCAAGATTTCATCTTTGTCCACCTTATCTGCAAGTTTCAGGAAGAGCCGATGAAAACTGAACAAGTTACGCTGATTACAAAGTCAAATGGAGACTTTTGCAGTATTCAAGGGGGACGTAATTCTAAGATCAAGGATCCAATCTGACAGGGTTCCGAACTCATGCGAGATTCCATACATATCCACCTTATCTGCAAGTTTCAGGAAGATCCAATCTGAACTAAATGAGTTGTGCTGATGACAAAGTCAAGCTGACTTCTTTAGTAGTCAATGGAAAATAATTCTAAGACTAATGAACCAATCTGGCCAGATTTCGAACTTGTCTGAAATTTCATCCATGTCTACCTTATCTGCAAGTTTTAGGACGATCCAATCAAAATTGAGCAAGTTACGCTGATGACAAAGTCAAAGGCTTTTTTAACAATCAAGGGGGATGTAACTCTAAGATTAATGACCCAATCTGGCCAGATTTTGAAATTGTTCGAGATTTCATCCATATCCATCTTATCTTCAGTAGCATCAAATCAAAACTGAGGGAGTTATGGTGATGACAGGCATTTTCCCATTGTAAATCTTTGCGATCTTGTGTTTGCCATAGCAACCAAAGTTTTCATTGGATTTACATGAAAAGCTTATTTCATTGATGCCCCAGCCGAGGCACGATTACAAGGTCTCTATTACCAAATACTGACCGGGGAGATACCTAAAATATTGCATTACCTAGAGTTGTAGATCTTGTACAAGACATGCCTTCTCAACCTCTTGTACAATTCTCCTAAATATCATCGATATATCTGAAGGGTGTTGAAGTTATTAAGATCAGCCTGCAGACTGTGGAGATATTACTGGTCAAAGGTGTGGACGGAGGAAGCACAGACCGTGAGACGATGGACGGAAGACTGACGGTCTTATATCCTATAAGTTCCCCCGGAGCCTTTGGCCCAGGTGAGCTAAAAATAGCCATCAGAAAGATGGGAGATCTCCTGACTGAAAGCTAATATGGTTGTACATACAAATATTGTATATTCACAGAAATTTCACTGGAAGTACAACACACCTGTAACCCTTAAGTATATTCTGCAAAGTATCAGCAATTTATCTGCAAGAATATGTATCTGAAAGGATGTTGGGAGTTATAGTGATCATAAGTTTCTATTACCAAATACTGTCAGGGGAGATAACAAAAAAAAAAAAAAAAAAAAAAAAAAACAACAACAACACATCATCCAGAGTTGTGGTCCATACATGCAACACACCTTTTTAATCTCATGTACATTTTTACCAAGTATCATTAACATATCTTCCATGGCGCTATGAGTTATGGTTTCCATTGACAAATACTGTCAGGGGAGTGAACTCAAAAACTGCAGCATTCTAAGTTACAGTTTTTGTATACGACTAACCTCACATCCTGTTCAATCCTACCAAGTATTATCAATATATTTCAAAGGGTGTTGGAGTTACAGCGATTACAAGGTCTCTATTACCAAATACTGACCGGGGAGATACCTAAAACATTGCAACACCTAGAGTTGTAGATCTTGTACAAGACATGCCTTCTCAACCTCTTGTACAATTCTCCTAAATACCATCGATATATCTGAAAAGGTGTTGAAGTTATGGCAATCATAAAGTTTCCATTACTAAATACTGTCAGGAGAGATAACTAAAAACTGTGGCACCTGGGTTGCGATTCTTTTGTGCGACATGCTTTCTCAGCTTTATGTACAATCTTACCAAGTACGAGGGATGTTCGAAATGAATTGCTTATTTCTATCTGGAGACTTCAAATTTCAAGTTAGCCCAAAAGTATTCATTTCATGCCCTCGAAGTACTCCCCGTGGCTAGAAATGCAAAGTTTCAGCCAATGTATCCACTTCTTGAAGGCGTCACGGTACGCTGATTTGGGCACAGTAATAAGGTACTGATAAATGGCAGATCCAAGTGCCTGTCGGGACTGGTATTTCCGCCCAGCAAGGAATGCTTTCAATTTCGGAAACAAAAAGAAATCACATGGGGCAAGGTCTGGGGAATACGGGGGGTGAGGCAAAACAGTTACTTTTTCTTTCTTCAAAAACGCCGTAAATATTGCGGAGGTATGAGCTGGGGCATTGTCATGTAGAAGACGGACATGTTTAAAACCAGTGGCAGGGCGTCGTTTCTGATAATACTTTTTCAGTTTCTTCAGTACTACGTCTTTGTAGTACTTTCCGGTGACGCTTTTGCCCTTTTTCACTGGCACTTTTATTGCGACTCCTTCACCAGAGAAGAAGATTGCATACAAAACCTTCTTTGTACTCAAAGAACGTTTGGCAATTATTGGGCGTTTGCTGTGTTTAGTGGCCCAGATCTTATTGCTAACCTTTCTGACGGGCTCAAAATAATGGACCCAGGTTTCATCACCTCTGACGACATTGGCAAACTGCTTTTTGTCATATTTTGGAAACATTTGAAGCAGCTTTTTGGCCACTTTAACCCGTTGCCTCTTTTGCTCGTCAGTCAACAGATGTGGCACCAATCTAGCAGAAGTCTTTCTGACTTTCAAATTCTTCTTCAAAATAAGGTGAACCGTTGATAGTGATATGCCTATCTTTCGTGCAATATCACGAACTGTAAATCTGGCATCTCCTTCAATGATTTCCTTTATTTTGGAAACGATTTCTTTACGAGATGCAGATTTTGGCCTACCTGATTTCGGTGCATTTTTGATGGACTCTACACCAGACTCGAATTTCTTTTTTCCACCGCCGAACTGTGTCATAAGACACACAAGAAGGTCCAAAAGCAGTAGAAATTTCAGTCATCAGCTTCTTCAAAGAACAACCAAGTTTTGAGCGAACTTTGATGTAAGCCCGTATTTCATCTTTTTTGTCGACGCTTCTACCAACCATTTTTACTGCAGTGGTCAATGACTGCGTGTATTCAAATGGCAAATTTTTTGTCTTACACTTGGTCTAACATGTACATTTATATACCATTGTGTAGATATTGAATAGCCCTATACAGGTATGTATTGGTTTTTATCGTGCCCCACGTGGATATCGAGCAAGAGGACAATAAGCAATTCATTTCGAACATCCCTCGTATAATCAATATATCTGAAAAGGTGTTGATCAAGATCACAAGGTTTCTATTAGGGGAGATAATTCTAAACCACATCACCTAGAGTTGTAGTTTATGCAACACATCTTCTCAACCTCATGGACAATCCTACTAAGTTTAATCAATATATCTGAAAGGGTGTTGGAGTCATCATGAGCACAAGGTTTCTGTTACCAAACTAAATAACTGCGGGACCTAGAGTTGTGGTTCTTGTATGCGCCACGTCTTCTCAATTCTTTCAAGAGATACGTTCTGGGATCTCATTGAAAGCATGCTACCAAGATGCTTCTAAATTGCAGATTGTGTTGGGATTTAACGACACGTAACCCTTGTGGGTCATTTTGTGTCGTCTCCCAGAGAAAGGGAGAAAATAGGTAGAAGAGATAGCAGAAGAGATGAAAGAGAGGGACAGGGAAGAAAGAGGAACAGGAATGAAAGTGAAGAAACAAGAAATAAAAACATCCCCCCCCCCACCACCACCCTTACCTGCTACAAGGATAGCAGGTATTGCCCAACTGTAAGCCAATATCAGCTGGACGCCCCCGTGACATAAGATACATGACACCTTCGCACCACCCGGCCACCCCCTGATGCTTCTAGAAGTTCTAGTAAGTACCCACAACATATGTTTACCAGGGGAAATTAGAAAATATGTACCCAAGCACTCATTTAATCTGGAGCTCTGAAATGTAGACATTTCTAGTCTATTTCTCTTGATTTTAATACATTTTAAGATTTTTATAAATTCATTTCACACACACACACACACACACACACACACACACACACACACACACACACACACACACACACACACACACACACACACACACACACACACACAACACACACACACACACACACACACACAATCCATTTATCTGAGGATTGTTGGTACTAATTCATTTAATAATGTAACTCTTATATAACTGGCAAGAAATAAGAACAAAATACTGGGTTTGCTTTAAAAAGTTGCACCATGTGTATCTTAATAAATGTGCTAAAATCTGATGACAAAATACAGCTGTATTGTGTTATACATATTCTGGTATATTTCCACAAGACAAACAATCAATTTCAGGATTTCTTGTGTTCATTTCAATTTGGAGAGTTAAACTCTGTATACATATGAACAAATAAAAATCAAAATACAGCCTTACTCTTAAAAATGTACACTTAATATAGCTCAAATAAGTGTACAGGGTCACTCATACTGATATATCTGGACATAATATTACAAATTGAGGCATAATCACTTACATGTATAAGTTATACATTTTGAAGTTAACACATTATTTATTTTTACTTCAATTGCACAGAAAGCTCAGCAATCTTATACACTTGTTCTATAAGACGCAGATGTTTGTGTTTCGTGGACGTGTGATAGAGGAACCCAGAGTACACAGGGAAAACCATTGACCATGTATAGGCTACCCCTACCCTGTTTTATGCCTGCCCCCGGTGCCCTGGGAATCCAACCGCGGCAGACATACCTCTGTGCTATCCAGTCCACACCCTTGCGCTATCCCGGCGCTAAATTATGACTATCAACTTTGATTTCTGCATGAGTGTTCTCTTTGGAATTCAAGTTAACCATAATATAGCCAGCAATAAATAACAAGACGGCCATGATCATTGATGGTCCTATATCACTCGTCTGAGCAAACAAATTTGCATACTTACTATTGAAGTTTCACCCAAGATGACTGCTTTAACCATAATATAGCTAGCAATAAATAACAAGAAGACCATGATGGTCCCATATCGCTCACCTGAGCAAACAAATTTGCATACTTACTATTGAAGTTTCACACAAAATGACTGCTTTAGGAATTTTGTATAACTTTTATGTTCCAGAGTGATATAATGGTCCTATAAAATGGAGTAGCGATGCTGTATATGGCAAGCAGTGCCTCAATTTTTTTTTAAATCTAATCTTCAAAATTTCTATAAAGATATATAGGGAAAATGAGCCCAGCCGCCTGCGTCCTATGTTTTTCGACGCATCGAGGTGGCTTGAACAATTTTGGTAGAGGGCTACCAAAGAAACATTTCTGCTAAATTATATTGAAGTCAGTCCAGTGGTGTCTGATAAAAAAAATTCTTAAAGTTTTCTGTATAGATATATATGGAAAATTAGCCCCGCCCGTGGCAGCCATGTTTTTTGATGAATCATGATGGCTTGAACAATTTTGGTAGTGGGTCACCAAAGGAACATTGCTGCCAGATTGTATTGAAATCTGTCCTGTAGTATCTGACAAGAAAAAAAATTAAGTTTTCTATTTACATATATAGGGAAAATAAGCCCCGCCCGCTGGAACGTTTTTGAACGAATTATCATCGCTTGAACAATCTTGGTAGAGGGTCACCAAAGAAACATTTCTGATAAATCATATTGAAATTGGTCCACTGGTTTCTGACAAGAAGATTTTTTTAAGTTTTCTATAGAGATATATAGTGAAAATATAAGCCCTATCCCTGGCGACAGTGTTTTTTTTTTTTTTTTTTTTTTTTTGAAAAATCTTGATGGTTTGAACAATCTTAAGAGAAGGTCACAAAAGGAACATTGCTGCCATATTATATTGAAATCGGTCCAGTAGTTTCTGACAAGAATATTTTTTAAAGTTTTCTTATAGATATATGTATATAGGTAAAATAGGCCCGGCCCCCAGCTGGCGGCCACATGTTTTGACGAATCTTCATGGCTTGATCAATCTTGGTAGAGGATCACCAAAAGGACCTTTTTGCAAAGTTATAGTGAAATTAATCCAGTGGTATTTGAAAAGAAGAGTTTTAAAGTGTTTAACTGGGCAGGCCTAGTCTTCAGAAACTGATAACAGCCCTTCTTGAATCAGCGGAAAGGAGATAATGACCGTAGTGTGCAGGGTTGGGGCCTGGGTATATCACTAAGAGGTTGACAAAACATGGAACTGTCACGGATTCATGGAATAACAGAAAGTTCCGAAAAGTACTGAAATGTCCATAGTATTGGACTAGTCACCCAAATTGTCCCAAGCCAACAAAACGTGAAAACATTGTCACTGTCGCATCTTCTGAATTGTATTCGGCATTCCCATTTACCCTCTGCAGAGGGTTTTTTACCCTCCCTCCCCCACCAAAAAAAAAAAAAAAAAAAAAAAAAAAAAATTGTCTTGTACTAAAATTGAAGAGAGTATTGTAGTGACCCAGTTTCCCGTGATACGATTTTCTTCCTTGTTTACAAAATCAGCTGATGTTTATTTTATATGGTTTGCAACGAATACTAGCTTATTCTTCAAGGTGCAAATCTGCCACCCGGGATCTTGTTGAATAATCTGCGTACCTTCAATTTCAAGTCATTTTTATCCGGATTTATGATCTTAGTAATTTTATTTTCACCGAAATGAAGCAAATCGAAGTGAAGTGGCTCCGTCCGCCATCTTGGATGTGTATTGGAATTTTGTGTACGCAAGGGGAGATGGGATTGAATGTGTTTGCGCGGTTAACTGCGAAATGTCAACATTTCAGCGGTCAAGGCCAGTCTGGCTAAATTCATCCTCCGCTCTTTCGAAATCGGCACATTAAAAAAAAAAATCTAATTATGACGGTCATTTTCTGTATTTTGGGGTTGCTTTGGTGAAAATGGTTTTCAACATTTAATTCAATAAAGTTGCCTTTCGGCTATTTAAAGTGGCTGACTGCAGTATTTTCTTGTATATTTTTTTCAACATGGCGGACAGCGCAGCTAGTTCCGATAATTATTTTGTCAGGGGGTCACATGACCCCATCGTTCTTGGGGACTGAGTATTCCCGATGCACTTGAGGCATGTGATAGCAGATCCCATAGCAGAATAACCGGGGGATGGGGAAGAGTGGGAAGCACATCTATAAAAGGAGTTGGGTCGATCTCCCACCATCTCCAGATTTTTGGCTTTGGTTAAGAGCAGTCGCATTACATTTGCCTTTAAATTTGTTTTTTTTTTTATGTTTGAGTCAGATTTTGCTTTCAAAACTAGATTAAAGTAAAGTTTTTAAGTTTATTTTTTTAAAGGGGAATTTTTTTCTGGTGGTAAAATCTAAATTTCTGCTTTTGATTTCGTATTTCTTTTGTTAATTTCAATGTGATAAAGGCTAGTAATAATAAATGCTAGTAGCAACGTTTCATTAGGCTATTTATAAAGTAGGGTTAGGCTATATGTAGCCACGATTTTAAAAATCTATTGTCATTGATTTCGTCATGTAATTAAGCTCACCCTTTCCATTTTTTTCTTGCACTCCAACTTCACCCTGTAATTTCATAGTCTGGGCCTGACTGGTTTGATCACTGATGGTATGCGAGAGAGGAATAATTTTACTTAGAACATTCCATTGACATAAAAGATCAATCACCATAAATGTGCTAGTCAATATCACATTTACATTATTTATATCTCCTGTCTTTATTTATATCTCGTTAAGTTAATTACCTCATAAAGAGGATAGATTAGAAGAATCAAAATATTACTTGTTTCTTGATTTTGTTTCCTTCTGGAGATCACATTTCACCCCTCTGTACGAGGCCTAGAACTAGGGTTTAGCGCGTCGTTTAAGTGGACTGAACCGAGCTGGGGTCGGCTCGAGCGTTAGCCTGCTATTATATTCACGGAAGTGAGGAAATCCTGGCTGCAAACCCTTGACACGCAACATAGTTAGTGGTGAAGCTGGTTGCTAGATGATAGACCGTGTTCCCGGCTGCTAAAACTCGGACACAGAGCATAGATAGTGCTATGCGAGCCTGTTGTTATATAATAGACAGGGTCCTCGGCCGCTAAAACTCGGACACGCAACATAGTTAGTGGTGGCAGCGGTGCAGATCGAGTTTTGTTTTCATATCCCAGTCTGAGAGATTCGAACCATGAGCACCGAGGACAGTCATGGTGATGCCGCGGTCGTTGACCGTCAAGACATTGGTGAATCGTCAGTCGCACTGACACAAACTATGGCACTACAGGTTGCGCAGTCTCGGTAGTACAAACAAACCCCCAATGGACTGCTGCATCATCATTATTGCAACTGCATAATGGTACATTTCCAAATTGTCCTGATGATGATACAGCCAACCCTTCACTCAATACCCAGTCTAGATTCGTCCCCAGTATGTTAAATGGCACCGGCGATGATGGGCGACGTGGTTCGGTATCATGGGATAGCCGATCATACACAAATAGAAGTGCAGCAAGTCTGCCAGGAAGCATTATCGGGGAGAATGATCCCTTTATTTACTCCTAGCCTAACATGCAGACTACTGTTTGTGGTTTGGCTAACGCAATCAGTAATTTACAACAAGGTCAGTTAAACATACAACAAGAGCATGCAAGCATGCACACAAGGTAAGAAAGTATAACGGGTACAGTGGAACAGGTCTTGTCTGCATAAACAGAAATAAGAGACGGCCGCCATACATCTCTGCCTGATCAGAATAGTCAAAGTAGTACACAAAGAGGGGTTGTGTCACCCCGATCTAACGGTAATACAGCTAGGCACTCTGGGTCAGTGAGTGGAAATGGTTCCGCTGTTGCCGCCCCTGGCAACTAACTGAACCTCAAACTAGTTTCCCCTGCCATGGTAGTACGGAGCCTTCAGTATTAGCAATCTCATAAACAGGGATTCTGGTCATGCTGATGAAATGCAAGCGAGTGCAAAGCAGCTCAATGATGTGGACAAGCCTTATGGGTCCCATGTAGTCGATACTTGCTTAAGTCAGAAGCCAAGTCAACTCTTTGAATCACAAATTAACACCCCTCATCATGGCAGTGTAGACAGAAGTTTTGGGTCAACTCATTGTAGTAGTAGTATAGGGGGGCATTCTGGTTCCCTTGATGGAAACAACCTAGTAAACCGAAGCTCTGGTTCCCAAGTTGTCCCAAGCCCCCTGCTACTCATCAGAGTACTATAGACTGCTACTATGGGCCCTACACTAACAGCGGGCGTGCAAACAGAGACCCTGGCCCACGGGTTTGAGACCAGAGCGGGGTGAGTAGTGTAGACCGGCACCCTAGAACCTGCCATTGGCGCGCAGTCCAATCCTATGACAAAGGTAAGAAAATTTCGGCTTATAATGAAACATTTTCGACAGAGACCGAAAGGGACTATAGGGATCCCAGGTATGATTCTATAGGCAAGGGCACGGGTTATTGTCGTTTTCGGTCGAGCCACAGTAATGGGTACACAGATCGCCAAAATGAAGTTGAACTTCCGAGAGTAACCTTTGATGAGACTCCTAGATATGACAGATATACAAATGGAGACGGAACTCTTAACTATGAAGGAAGGCAAGATGCAGAATCCCCCAATACTGGCAGGTACCAAGACAGCAATAAGTCAATAAGCCGACGACGACAGCCATCACCAGAATACTACGGCCTGAAAATACCTCCTTTAAACGGTAAAGAGGACTGGAGGGTGTGGATTAACCGTTTCGAGGCTATAGCAGAGAGAAGAAAAAGGAGTGAAGAGGTAAAGTTGGATAATCTCTTACCGAAACTTCAAGGCAAGGCAGGGGACTTCGTCTTTACACAGCTTTGCAGGGATACCCTGGGATGCTACAGGGAGCTGGTTAAGGAGCTTAATAGCAGGTTTAGAGTGGTTGAGACCGAGAAATCCTTTGCCGCGAAATTTACCCACAGGACCCAGAGAGCCGACGAGACTGTAGAAGAATATGCAGCAGAGTTAAAACGCTTGTACGCCAAAGCCTACAAGAACCGAGACTACAGAACTAAACAAGAAGACCTGGTGAGAAGGTTTTTGAATGGCATGCGTGATAATGAGGCTCGCTTTGAGATTGAGTACCACAAGGAGCCGGATGATATAGATGAGGCTGTAACTATAACGCCGTTAACTATATCCAAACACGGCGTAGAGGTTCCCAAGAGACCCACAACGAGAAGGGATATAAGAGTTATGCAAGAAGAAACAGTCAATAATATGACAGCCCCAGTGAAACTGAAGAAGTAGATGAAACAGAGGAATATCACAGAGCCCTGAGAGTACCAATAAAGAATGACAAGCCTCAGCCAAAGAAGACAAACAGAGCCAGTCAGCAGGGAGAACACGCTAGTAGCGCTGCAGCGGAACAAAACGACTCCATGAAAGTGCTTACAGATTTGGTGCAAACCTTAGTGAGCCACCTGAAGAACCAGACAAGCACCACTGAAGGCAAGAAAAATCAACCACTAGAAAATGCAGGGTTTTCTGGAAGAAGGAAGGTCCAATGTTATGGGTGCAAGGAAATCGGACACATCATTAGAGACTGCCCTAAGTCTGACAGGTCAGGAAGTAACACGGGGAGGGGTAAGTCAGCCTCTCAGCAGCAAGCCCAACCACACCTGGGTAACTCTTTAAACTAGAGCGGGCAGTCTCTGGAGGCCGCAGAGAAGCCTGTTCAGTTGAAAATGGCCTATCTAATAAAGAAGAGTCAAGTTTTGAAAATGTTATTAAATCTGTAAAGGTTACAAGAAAGTTACCGGATGGGTTACACATACGGGGAACAGTACATGGGTACTCCCTTTTGTTCACCTCCGACACTGAAGCGTCAAAAACTATAATTTCTTCACAGCTATATGACTTCATGGAGCCAGGAGACCGACCAGCATTAGTGAAGACTTCAAACCTGGTGGGTGCGAGTGGGGTGAGTTTTAAAGGAATAGGTAAGGGCACTTTTTCCATAAAAATAGGGGTGGTGGAAATGACAGTAGAAGCTATAGTGGCTGACATTGATGATGATGGCCTCTTGGGGGTAGATGTCTTACAAAACAATAAAGATGGTCCAGTCGACATACTGCTTAGCAGGGGAGTTCTGGTGATTGATAAGAAAGAAGTTCCAATAATACAAGTTGGAGTAAAAACCCATGTGAGAAAAATCACTGCGGCCGGCCATTTTGTCATACCTGACCAAAGCGAATGCATAATTGATGTATATCTCGAAAGACATGAGTATGACGATTTTTCCAGTGAGAAAGATTTTATAGTGGAGCCCACTGAGCATTTCCAAGCCGAGTATCCACTTCAAATGGCCTCTACACTAGTTGACATCAATCAAGCCTGTACTGGCAAAGTAAGGGTACTTAACCCATTTCCTACGGCTGTGTCAATAAAACAAGATGCAGTGATAGGGAAGGCAGAAACCATTGACGGTAAACCCTTTGTAGTGGCCTGTGAGGAGGATGCAAGTGAAGTGGCAAATCAGGTATCAGTGAGGAGAGTAAAATTCTTCGCTGCAGACATGTCAAAATCAATTTCCGACACCACAGCTAGGAAAAGGCAGGTGGTGAGCTCAGAAGTCCCAAGCCACTTGGAAAAATTATACCAGCAAACCGTTCAGAATTTAGATGCTGACCAGAAACAGAGGGTAGCTGAGCTATTGCATCAGTTTCAAGATAGTTTTTCCCGGGATGAATGGAATTTAGGACTCACGCATCTAGCATCACATGTTATCAAAACGGAAGGGGCGGTGCCGGTCAAGCAGCCTCCAAGACGAGTCCCGATGGCATACGCCGATGCCGAAAAGAAGGCGATTGAAGACCGCAAGGCTAAAGGGGTGATCCGTGATAGTACCAGTCCCTGGGCCAGTCCTATAGTCCTTGTAAAAAGGGAGGATGGTAGTGTTCGACACTGTGTCGACTACCGAAAAGTGAACGAGCTGGTTAAACCCGATGGGTTCCCCCTGCCGAGGATACAAGACTGTCTTGACGCTGTTGCCGGATCGCAATATTTCAGTACGTTCGACCTCCTTAGTGGCTACTTCCAGATTCCATTGTTAGAGGAGGATATACCTAAAGAGTGCCTTTGTCTATAAGTATGGTCACTTCGAAATGACCCGCATGCCTTTTGGCCTAAATAACGCGGCGCACCATGGAAATGGCACTCCAGGGTTTACATGTCTGATATACATAGACGACATCATTGTGTTTGGTAAGAGTTTTGAAGAACACATGGATAGGATAGAAGAGGTCCTTGAAAAAATTAAGGCTGCTAGTCTTAAGCTCAAACCGGAGAAATGTTTCATGCTTCAAAAGACGGTTGTGTTCCTTGGCCATGTTGTTTCGAGTGAGGGCGTAAAACCAAACCCCACAAACATCGCAAAGATTGCATCATGGCCTGTTCCAAAAACTCCAAGGCAAATTAAACAGCTGGTTGCCATAGGTTCCTACTACAGGCGCTATATTAGAGACTTTGCCAGCATGGTTAGGCCCATGGTGGAGCTGACAAGGAAAGGTAAGAAGTTTCGGTGGACAGTGGCCTGCCAAACAGCCTTTGAAAGCATGATGAAGGCCTTGCTGAGTACTGACATAATGGGTTATCCATTAAACGACGGTGGTGAGTTTATCCTCGATGTTGATGCTTCAGACGTGGGAATAGGTGGCATTCTACACCAGGTTCAGGGTGATCGTGAGCGTGTGATTGCATATGCCAGCAGATCGTTGAATAAAGCTGAATGTAATTACTGCATTACGGAGAAGGAACTTTTAGCGGCCCGCTATTTCATAGAATACTTCAGACAGTACCTGCTAGGTAGGCGATTCAAGGTAAGAAGTGACCACCAGGCTTTAGTTTGGCTGTTTCGCATTAAAGAACCGAGAGGCAAAATTGCCCGTTGGCTTGAAATCCTCAGCCAGTAGGACTTCGCAATAGAGTATCGAGCCGGAAAGAAACAAGGGCATTGTGACGCACTGTCCAGATGCGAAAACCCTAAAACTTTCGAGTGTCCCGATCAAGACACTAGTGAGCCACTGAAAGGTGGCCCATGTAAAAAGTGCACCAAGCGGGCTCAGGAGATGATGCACAACATTTTACCAGGAAATTATGGCAGCACAGGGTGAACCGCCAGCAACAACTGAAATCAAATGTAACGAGGCAGTTAATGTTAATTGCCTGAAGGAGGTACCTGAACCTGGGCTATCAGCCAGAAGCAATGTAGAATCGCCAAGCAAAAGTGTCGTTTCATCCTTTTGGGCTAGCAGTAGATCAGTTGAAGAGTTGCGCAAATTGCAAAGGGAAGATCCAGACATTGGTCCAATTGTTGCGGCTAAGTTGGAAGGCAAGAGGCCGAGTAGTCAAGACATGGTTACACACAGTCCGGCTACCAGACACTACTGGATCAGTTGGGATTCTCTTAGACTACAAGATGGCATACTTATGAAGAAGTTTTTGAAACAGGATTGGACAAGTGAATACCAACAATTCATGGTACCAAGGTCAATGAGAAGGGAGGTACTGCATCAGATGCACGATTCCCTGATTTCCGGTCACCTAGGTTGCAAAAAGACAAAACAGAAGATATTGCAAAGGTGTTACTGGTACTTCCTTAAAGGTGATGTAAACCTTTACATCCAAAGGTGTTACATCTGTGCGGCAGACAAGAAACCAGTCAAAATACCGCGTGCACCAATGGGTAGCCTACGAGTTGGAGCACCAGGTGATTGCGTTGCCACAGACTACTTAGGACCGTTTCCTGTCACAGACAGACGACACAGGTATATACTCCTTTTCACAGATCACTTCACGAAGAATGTGAAAATCATCCCTGTGAGCGATATGACCGCAGAAGTCTGGGCCACGAAGCTTCTGAATGAAGTGATTTCCAGATGGGGTTGTCCACTCACTATCCATAGCGACCAGGGAAGAACCTTTGAGAGTAAGATTTCAGGGAACTTTGCAGAATGTTAGTGGTAAGAAAAACAAGGACCAGTGTTAGAAACCCTAGAGGTAATGGACAGGCGGAGCGTTTCAACCGAACGTTACCGCGGCTGATGAAAGCGTACTTATGTGGGGAGCAAAAGGAATGGGACTAGCATCTTGGTTGTCTCGCTGGTGCCTATCGTGCGACACCAAGCGAGTCGACAGGGATGACACCACACCTTTTGACCATAGGAAGGGAGGTAAGGCTGCCTGCAGGGTTCGTGTTTGGAAGAACTAATACCACCGACGAGAGGATTACTTCTTATGGCGACTATGTGGACTCCACGAGAGCACGAATGCAACATGCAAACGAAATTGCCCGTAAGCATATGTCCACAGCCGCCAAAAGGAGTAAAGATCTCTATGACACGAAGGTTGCTTTCCACCGATACAATGTTGGTGATGTAGTCTGGTGCCTCATGGAGGCCAGGAAAGTTGGAATTTCACCAAAATTAGAACGTGTATTTGAAGGTCCATTCTTGGTACGCAAGAAGCATTCCGAAATTGACTTTGTGCTGCAACTCGACAGGGCCGGAACAGAAAGAGCAGTACATCATAATAAGCTTAAACCATATGAGGGCACTCATATACCAAGGTGGATAGTAAGGGCAAAGAAGCAGATTGAACAACATATAAAATCTCAACAGTAAGAAAATAGGAACAAATACTGCTATGCATTGGGCAAGCATAACAGTAGACATAAGTAAAATTGGCAAATTAAGTTTTAGAGGGGGGAGGAATGTCACAGGGTAACAAAAATGAATGAATAAGCTGGACGGTTTATGTCAAAAGGGAATGACTGCAGACAGGGGACAGAAGGCAGTAAATATGAGGTTCTGCGCGAAGTTGAGAATATGTGGGTAAGGTAGGGGACAGATAGCAGATCCAACACAGTTCGTCGTTGCTAAGATTGAATAGAGAGTGGAGATCGAAGGTTAAGAGAGTACGGAAGCTCTTCTACGTTAGCAATCTACGCGCAGTTTTGGGAGTAGAAGGACTTGCAGTTCGGTAGTTTCCAGCGAGATTATAAAGTGAAGCGGGGAAAGAAAGAGAAGAACAGAAGGTGTGTTGGGTAAGAGGCCTCTTGCTCACATAGTCAAAAGGTCGCGACGCGAGATGCGCAAGGGGAACTTCGATAGATCGCCTTTGTTGTCTTTGGGAAAACTCCAGGTGAATCGTCTGGATCTATTTGGAGGAATGATAGTCTGATAGTCAAGAGAGTGAAAGTGAAGTGATTGCAACCAAACCAATCAGGGGCCCAGGGGATTGTCCAGGGGCTAACCATATGGTTGATGTTTTCTGCTTTCAGGCAAAGATGGATCTCTCTAGTTACACCCCAGAGCAAATGGAGAAAGCAAAGCACAGAGGTCGAGTTTATCAGTGTGTGGCTTGTCAATTCCAGAAGGGGGAGAGATGGGTCGATGAGATTGGGAAACTAGAAGACCACATCCTCAGGACACATGTTCCGCCAGAGAGGATACCATTCTTCTGCCAGCTGTGCAAATTCAAGTGTCTGAGGCAGGAACAGCTGGTCCGGCACGTGAATCCGTACCAGATCACGGAAATGGACTACTTCAAGTGGTCAAGAAGCTAGTCTGAAGTTCTTTCTTGAGAAGTCAGCGCCGACTGGAAGGGCTTCATCAGTGGATGCATGTATCACCAAGCTGGTCAGTGGAACTCTGGATGGCGACATTACCCAGGAAACCCTGCGGGCTGGGTTCATCAACCTAGGCGCCCATCATCCAGAAGCCGCCAGTGTGCAAGCTAATGGACCAGCCCCAGTGACAGCTTTCAGGCCCGTGATGCTAACTTCAGGTGCAACCCAACCAGTGGCGACAGTACAGCCGATACCAGGTCTCACCAGCCTGTTCAGACCGCAGCCGACTCAACCAGTCTCTGCGCCGACGTCCTTCTCAGTGCCAGCAATGTCACCGGTTACTGCCTTGACGAAAGGGACCACCTTCACACCAATCCCTTGCACACATGGATCAAGCACTGTCAACGCCCAAAGCCCCAGTTCTAAATCAGGGCCACGGTACTTATGATCCGTCCTCACCGGTGGTGTTGGCTCCGACACAGATTGTGATCGACAACTGCACCATTTTAAGCCTACCAAACCAACTCCCGATCGCAGAGAGCACGATCCCATGTCTTTCTGATGAGCCACTTCCGCAGATCCAGTTAGAGGGGCAACAAGTAAATGTACCACCAGCCATGACCCTAACCGGGGACCCGGAACACACAGGCGAACAGGCGAGTGGCTCTGTGATAGAGGATCTGATACCACAACTGCTGCCTAAGAAGGACATGTCTGTCACGAGTGTCGATAGTGTGGAAGGGGGTCGAAGACAGAAGGCAGAAGAGGACCAAGAGCGGCTCGAAGCTATAGAAGAGGATAGCAATGACATGGTGCGAGTTAGCCTGGTAGCAATCAATGGCCTGGTTTCGGCAGTACAAGGATTAACAGGGCAGATGGCAAGAAATGAGAGAAATGAGGGAAAGGTAGACAAAGCTCTGACAGAGACTAATTGTTCACTAGGCAAGGTGGTCGCTGCCTTGTACAGTTTAAAGAATGCAGTCGAGGAACGTGCTAAAGAGGAAAGGAGGAGAGAGGAGAGGTGGCTCGAAAGGGAGAGAAAGAGGCAGGAGGAGATCAGGAAGGACCGGGAAGCTGAGCAGAGGTGAGAGACGAGGAGGCGAGAGGCAGAGAAGAAAGAAAAAGAGGAAATCAAAAGCTTACTGAAGAAGGCGCTGGAGAAGAAGGAGGAGTCAAAGGGAGACAAGAAGGAGGGGAAGGAGAATTTAAAAAACTTCTATGAAGTCTGCACTTGGGAAATCCTACACGGAAAACAGCATGAAGGACCTCAGTAAAAAGAACTAAAAATCTCTTTGTTTTTCTTTTATTATGAACAATATAGTGTTAATGGTTGAGTAAACTGAGTAACATAAAAGTGGCAGTTAACAGAATAGGAAAGAGACAGTGTTCAGAATAAGAATAGAGACTGTGTTACAAATAGTGATATTAATGGAATGAAAGTTCATAAATTAATTCAACAATATTCTTCTGAAACCAATGTGAACATTTCATCTCTGATAACGGAATTCCGGGAAATACTTGAAGTTGTTCTAGAGAATGTTTAATGAAATTCATGTCAGACTCTAACTTTAAATTTTTCGTAGCAGGCGTTGCAAAATTTTGCCGGGCCTGCTATGTGAAGTTTAATACCAAAATATATTGCAAAGATTAGAGTCTCGGTCTACATTTATTATATGCTATCACCGAAGGGCGGAAAGTAAATATTAGTGCTATTAATGCCAAAATGGAAGGGGAACTTTAGAGAGAGAGAGAGAGAGAGAGAGAGAGAGAGAGAGGGAGAGGGAGGGAGAGAGAGAGACTCGATCTGCTCGATTGGCGCTTGTTTGGCTATGTCTTTTTCCCCCTTTCTCTTGGTGTCTGGGAGGGGCTGCGGCTCGTGGTTGTGGTACTCCCTGGACTTTTGTCTGACCTTTGTTGTTTTTTTTTTTGTTTTTTTTGTAAATTAATTGAAGTGTGAGGTCAGTTTCGGTAATCCCTTTGCAACTCCACTGTCATGTTTGTATGTCTTGAGTATCTCGCTCTTGAATTTAATTGCACTGTTTATAGCACATGTCACTGACCTTCATCGTATTCCATTGAAACAAGTAATTTACTGAAATGCTGATGACATAACATTTACAAAATGTTTATGACTTTATTGAAATGTGTCACTAAAAGGGTCGTTTCCTGGGTGTTATGCATCATTAAATCAAACACCATCAAACAACATTAATTGTTAGTCATAATTCAATTAGAGTTTCTCATACAGTTTCTAATCTCCCAGCATATTCTTCATAAAATCAGTTGTTCCTCATTTTGATCACTATAAATTCAGTTTAATGAAGTTATTCAATTCTTTCATAACATTAGGAAAAAAATTGTTAAAGGCTTGACTTATTTTGCATTCATTCATATATATTCATGCGAAATTTGACGTCAAGTGCTAGATTGACAATCTGTGATATGTAATTAGAGTCCCTTCATATAAGTGTTTCACAGAAGTTTTCATATAAACGGTGTTAATATGTGATACTTACGAATAACTGCCTTATTCTTCAATGTGGCACCTTTCAAAAATAGATGTTTGAATCACTTTGGTGCTGTGACCAGGATGTTCTATCAAATAGTAATGTTTTGCATATGGAAAATCGTATTTGGGAAACTGGATTATGGTTGGACCTTTCATTCAGGGTCATTAGATGGAACTAAATCGACCCAGCAGGGGAGTAGTGTAGTGACCCAGTTTCCCGTGATACGATTTTCTTCCTTGTTTACAAAATCAGCTGATGTTTATTTTATATGGTTTGCAACGAATACTAGCTTATTCTTCAAGGTGCAAATCTGCCACCTGGCATCTTGTTGAATAATCTGCGTACCTTCAATTTCAAGTCATTTTTATTTATTTTCACTGAAATTAAGCAAATCGAAGTGAAGTTGTGGCTCCGTCCGCCATCTTGGATGTGTATTGGAATTTTGTGTACGCAAGGGGAGATGGGATTGAATGTGTTTGCGCGGTTAACTGCGAAATGTCAACATTTCAGCTGTCAAAGCCAGTCTGGCTAAATTCATCCTCCGCTCTTACGAAATCGGTACATTTAAAAAAAATCTAATTATGACGGTCATTTTCTGTATTCTTTTGGGGTTGCTTTGGTGAAAATGGTTTTCAACATTTAATTCAATAAAGTTGCCTTTCGGCTGTTTAAAGTGGCTGATTGCAGTATTTTCTTGTATATTTTTTCAACATGGCGGACAGCGCAGCTAGTTCCCATAATTATTTTGTCAGGGGGTCACATGACCCCATCGTTCTTTTGCTTGTGGCCTGGGGATTCCCTATGCACTTGAGGCATGTGATAGCAGATCCCATAGCAGAATAACCGGGGGATGGGGAAGAGTGGGAAGCACATCTATAAAAGGAGTTGGGTCGATCTCCCACCATCTCCAGATTTTTGGCTTTGGTTAAGAGCAGTCGCATTACGTTTGCCTGTAAATTTCGTTTTTTATGTTTGAGTCAGATTTTGCTTTCAAAACTAGATTAAAGTAAAGTTTTTAAGTTTATTTTTTTTTTAGAGGGGAATTTTTTTTCGGGTGGTAAAATCTAAATTTCTGCTTTTGATTTCGTATTTTTTTTTTAATTTCAATGTAATAAAGGCTAGTAATAATAAATGCTACGTTTCATTAGGCTATTTATAAAGTAGGGTTAGGATATATGTAGCCACGATTTTAAAAATCTATTGTCATAAATTTCGTCATGTAATTAAGCTCAGCCTTTCCATTTTTTTGGCACTCCAACTTCACCCTGTAATTTCATAGTCTGGGCCTGACTGGTTTGATCACTGATGGTATGCGAGAGAGGAATAATTTTACTTAGAACATTCCATTGACATAAAAGATCAATCACCATAAATTTTCTAGTCAATGTCACATTTACATTACTTATATCTCCTGTCTTTATTTATATCTCGTTAAGTTACTTACCTTATAAAGAGGATAGATTAGAAGAACCAAAACATTACTTGTTTCTTGATTTTGTTTCCTTCTGGAGATCACATTTCACCCCTTTTTACGAGGCCTAGACCTAGGGTTTAGCGCGTCGTTTAAGCGGACTGAACCGAGCTGGGGTCGGCTCGAGCGTTAGCCTGCTGTTATATTCACGGAAGTGAGGAAATCCTGGCTGCAAACCCTTGACACGCAACATAGTTAGTGGTGGAAGCTGGTTGCTAGATGATAGACCGTGTTCCCGGCAGCTACAACTCGGACACAGAGCATAGATAGTGCTATGCGAGCCTGTTGTTATATAATAGACAGGGTCCTCGGCCGCTAAAACTCGGACACGCAACAGTATTCTGCTTTACAATGGGGGTATAAAAATAAGAGGAGCAGATTTACCCCCAGTTTCAAAATGCAGTGAGAATCCTTATATTAACAGCGGTGCTCTCACTGAATTTCCAAGCAAGCCAGAATCGAGAAAACATTCTTTATATACAGGCCCACAAGATCCAACTATAAAATGTCAGCATTGGTTCCATCCAGAGTGCCAAGATATCAAACAGAACGCGCGCAAGTTGAAACATTCAAGGACTGTTAGATGTTTGGAATGTCGACCAAAGACCAAAATGAAAACAGCATGTAGCAACTGAGTAAATGTTATCAATTTATTCTAATGGGTGTATTTCCTTTCAGATTATCTTTAAATACTACTATTGAATGTCTTTTCTAGCAATTGAGTTCGCTTCTTTTTCCCGGCCTTGCACTTAATACTTTTCATGTATATGTGTATCTCCGATACACTACAGAGCTTTCACGGAACTTTATCATATCTCGGATCTATTACCTTGGATCCAATGTACACGGTATAATTAGGTCCGAGATATTACAAACTTTAAATGACTGACAGACCTTGACCACAGAACTTTCATGGATTCATGGAGTTTTAACGGATCCACAGAAGTTTCATAATCTCATAGAACTTTCACAGATTTACAGACATATCATGGATCTTTCCTGGACAGTTACAGTAACTCTTGTTATATAAATTTAGCAAAAGATGATGTATAAAGATTAAAGTACCCTTATAAACACAAAATCTTCCTATAAATTACGATAATAAAACAACACACATTTCATATAAGATGCCATTTCCCTGTTTTGTCATGGGCGATATCACTTTGATTTTGAGGGTTCAAATTTTGTGTTGTACTTTTACAGCTCATAAATTGTCCTGATAACGGAGAATCAGAATGTGGGTCAACAATATTTCAGTCATTAACAATATTGCCTTCAGATTTGTGGGACTTTTACCCAACCCGATCACATGATGAACTCAGGCCCTGCTTAAGCAGGTCTGCCTCGGAGGCTCAAGGCAGCCCATCTACTTCGCGGACCCCAATGGGCGGGGGCCGTGTTTTCTGAATATGCGATAATCAGTGCACATCGGTAATAGGTACCGCAATGACGATACACTACCCATTCGCCTACCTGAAACGCAGTTTACTGCTTCAGGGATTTTGCTGGAGATCTTTAAACAAGTTTCTGCTTTTCGGACGTTGTTTTTCACGAGCCTATACATGAACTACAAAAATCGTCGAGAAAATATAAATTCTATCGAAGAAAATTATTTCTATGGAGGAAATCACTGTGATCGGGTCGGACTTGATTCACAGTTTTCTTAGTATCCGGTATATCCGGAAGGCACAAAGTGACTGGCACAGTGGCCTAGGGATATAATAACAAAATCTCGCAAAATTGTAATACCGCAAAAATGTAAATAAAAGGTTTTTTTTTTTTTTTGGTTTTTTTTTTTTGTTGTTGTTGTTGTTTTTCTTTTACAAAATGAAAAACAAATATTTATAAATAATTTTCATAAAAAAATAACAACATATATTAAAATGAACATTTAGGAAAAACGTGTTACTAAAAACGCATGCAGACGCACTGTACTTTACTTTCGCAAAATGCGAAGTGATTTCGGCCGAAACTGTTTATGGTGAATAGCCCAAAAATAACTGCTGATGCTTTATTCTAAATCCGAGAAAAATGCATATTTATACCTTTCTTTGATACGCTTTCGGAGACTTTGGAGAACCTCCGGAGAATCTTTTGCATGACTTATGTTCGAATTCTCTGCTTCCGAAGGTTGTTCCCACCGTTTGTTTATTTTGTTTATATTCGTCCGCCGAGATTGCGCTCAACATCATTAAAGTATTTATTTTTTAAAAAGTTTGAAGTGTTCTTCGGTTTTGAATATTCGGTCGCTATTTATAAGTATCAGAGTGTACAAGGCTTACAAGGTCTGAATGCAGATTTTAGCGGCATCAGCATCAGTATGGAACTACTTTTTAGGAAGTTATTAGGTTTGCACTTTTGAAAAACGGGTTTTCGAAATACGGTATTGTAAATTTGGCGGCGGTTTTTACAAACCGCCCCCAAAAATACCTACTGCGAAAACTTTCCTGATAACATTAACTATTTACTATTTAATTATAGATCAGCACAAGAGTGTGCTACTTGATCAGCACCATAATGAAACCGTATCCTAACTGCTAGCATAATAGTATTCTTGTCAAATAACTCACTTCTGACCACAACTTCCAAACATAAAGGTACAAGTATATCTGCAGACATCAAGTAAATAAACAAATAAAATGTATGCAAAATAAACATTGTATACATGTATTTTGAGGCATTCCAAACATATTTACAAAATTTACCCCTATGGGTAAATTAAACATTGTGTTTACATGACAAAATATACCACTAGGTGCAAATATTTTGGCCCTACCCTTGAGCAGGGGTATTTTATCCACATGGGTAAATTTTGTCCCTAGGGGCAAATGCGTTTACATGACGAGTTTACCCCTAGGGGTAAATTTGCCCTTTGGTGCAAACTTATGCATATAAACGGGACATTTGTCAGTTTGTCTTAAGCCCCGTTTACATGCATTAAGTTTACCCCTAGGGGTATATGGGTAAATATTTGCCCCTCCTTGTTAAATACCCTCGTGGGTAAACGGTTGCATTTATATGTGTTATAGGAGAGGGTTTCTTTTTGTCGAGTGTCAAGTATCGAGTTGTAAAAGTTGAGTATCAAGTTAAAACTGTCGAGTATCGAGTTGAATTGGTCGAGTATCGAGTTAAAATTGTCGAGTATCGAGTTACAATTGTCGAGTATCAAGTTGAATTGGTCGAGTATCAAGTTAAAATTGTCGAGTATCGAGTTGAATTGGTCATGTGTCGAGTTAAAATTGTTGAGTATCGAGTTGAATTGGTCGAGTATCAAGTTAAAATTGTCGAGTATCGAGTTAAGTTGGTCGAGTATCGAGTTAAATTTGTCGAGTATCGAGTTGAATTGCTCGAGTATCAAGTTAAAATTGTCAAGTATCGAGTTAAGTTGGTCGAGTATCGAGTTAAAATTGTCGAGTATCGAGTTGAATTGGTCGAGTATCGAGTTGAATTGGTCGAGTATCAAGTTAAAATTGTCGAGTATCGAGTTAAGTTAGTCGAGTATCGAGTTAGAATTGTCGAGTATCGAGTTGAATTGGTCGAGTATCAAGTTAAAATTGTCGAGTATCGAGTTAAGTTAGTCGAGTATCGAGTTAAAATTGTTGAGTATCAAGTTGAATTGGTCGAGTATCAAGTTAAAATTGTTGAGTATCGAGTTAAAATGGTTGAGTATCGAGTTAAAGTGAAGTTTTCAAAAGTAAAACAGATTTTAGATCAGGGGATATAACACCCTGCCCTATTTTTGGCTGTTTTTTTTTTTTTTTTTTTTTTTTTAGAATGGATAAGATACCTTTTTTGGTGTTAGTATTTAATGAACACCAGCACAAATTTCTGGGAGAGCAACAAGGAAAATTGTACTTTATAACCTGTGCAAAATACAGATGACCAAGACCAGCTGCACGTTAAATATTTGTGAAGGCACTCTGTTTCTAGGTCCTGCAAACTCTGTCAAGTAAACTGCGTAAGTCCTGATCGGAATAAGTGGATGTGACACCTACCGGTATTTTTTTTTTTTTTTTTTTTTTTTTTAGAATCGGTAAGTTACCTTTTTTTTATTTTTGGTTGAAGTACCACCTGTAGAATTTTACGGGATAGCAACAAGGCAAACTGTACCTTAAAATCTGTGTGAAAAACAGACCTTGATCAGTCTGCGCTTAAAAAACAGAATTCTGATTTGTTTTTGGGCTCTATGGAATCAGTTTCTCAATTGACTGCGAGGATTGCGTCAGCCCGGGTGTGTTGTTCACTATTTTTGTCAGTGGCATAAGCAGCTAGCAAGGTACTTTTGTTGGTGAAGAATTGGTGTCCTCTCAGTGAGGCTGTTACATAAAAAAAAAAAAAAAAAAGTAATAATAAAAAAATAAAAAAAAAGGTGCAGCAAAGACAGGAGCTGCAAAAAGTATACCAATATGAATGGGTGAATATGATTTATAGCCTTTCAAAAGTATTTCAATCATACATTAACAAATGAACAAAACGATGAAAGGATGAATATGGCTCACAATAGGGTGAATATTATTTATGGTTAAAGCCTTTCAACAGTATTTCAGTCATATGTGGACAACTGAAGGATGAACAAGTTATACAAAGAAACTAACATTATTCAGTGATCAAAGTCACCAATGATTTTGTTACTAAAGTGAATATTTTGGGACGCAAAAAAATCTCCCTCTTTTAGACCAGGATCTCCCTCCTAAAAACTGCAGATCTCCCACTTTGTGCACCAGAAAATATCACATGTATGATGGTTGGTCGGTCATCGGATGCCCGGTGACCAGTGACCATTAGCCAGTGGCCGGTGGACTTGTAGTCCCTTGGGTATAAGTACCCAGGGAGTTGCCACCAATATGGGTCTTACCCCGGGCAGCAAGGCCATAAGGGGCATTGCTCCCATGTTTCTTTCATTTCATCTGATGAAACATGCCACCAATATGGGTCATACCCCGGACAGCAGGGCCATAAGGGGCAGTGTTCCCATATTTCTTTCCTTTCCTCTGATGAAACAGACACATCTAGAGACTACTTCTGTTGGACATGACTCTCTTTCTGGAAGAGTAAGTTCTTCTCTTTTGCAAGTTCCATGCAGATGGATTTAAACCAGCTGCTACACGTGGAGCAAGTAGATTCTCTGGAACAATGAGAACAATTGATACATTTTATGATTATCCAAATGCTATTTTATATGACCACAATTACCGCGATGAATAGTCATGGAAGTCGCGAAAACTGATTACGACGAATGAGTGAAGAATAATTTCAAGAAATCGAACGGTTAGATTTAAACAAATTTAGCAGGAACAGTGAAAGGTATGATAAAGGATCATAAGAAAGAACAAAGAATTAAATTTCAACCAGAGGAAAAGCAAGAAAATACAAGTTTTTTCACCCAGGTAAAAAGTCCCTGTTTACTTACTTTGTTCTACAGAAAAGAAACTGACATGTGAATAAAAGATCGGGAGTGACGTCACACAGGTGACTGCCTGAGGGACTTTTGGATTTAAGACTGTATGGGATGACGTTCCTGTCATTTTTTCTGAGGAAGGTATGGGCAGAATAGAATATAGCACATTATCTATAGGTTAATGTATTGTGCAGTTAAAAATGTCGAGTATCGAGTTAAGTTTGTCGAGTATCAAGTTAAAATTGTCGAGTATCAAGTTAAAATAGTCAAGTATCGAGTTAAAATTGTCGAGTATCGAGTTAAAATAGTCGAGTATCGAGTTAAGCCAGATGTTTGATGAATTGCTCTCTGACACATATGCACAACTCCACTGAGGGCAATTTATTACTCTGGAAGGGAGCAATTATGCAATGTTTAGGTTGGAATTTGTCAGCTAGTATTTGAAAATTTTCAGAAAACATGCTCAAGTTTGGCTCATAAAACTATGCTCAGTTTTTGACCAGCCTGTGCATGTCTCACTCCAGGATCTAGCTGTTACATATATATCTTCTGATAGCATGCACAATACATATCACTCAAACTAGGTACAGTGAAACCTGTCATATTGGTCACCTCTATTAAGCAAGCAACCTGTATTAAGCAAGCACACTTTCAGTTCCATAAAAAAAGCAATTACATTAAACTGCACTTGTATTAAGTAAGCATCTGTCTTAAATAAAGCAAGCACTTGCTTGTTCCTAAGTGCTTGCTTAATACAGGTTGGACTGTACATCATCTCTGAGCAACCCCGCACACCTACCCCCGCCCCACCCCACCACCACCACCACCACATACCTTTCATATACCAGGACAAAACTGGTGCTCATAACTTCATATTATCCCAGGCCTGTGTTTCACACTAGGTCAAGGTAAGTACCATGTTTGATCATCCGAAACATTGAGCACTAGGACCAATGATTTGGATCTGCCTGTGCATCATTTACAGGAAGCTATAATATCACTACCACTTTGAGCTGTTCATATAAAAGAGCATGTTCTCTGTATTTTCACACCACACTGACTTTATTATGGGAGTACCTTCTCACAGGAGATGAACAGTCCAGAAAAGAAAGTATAATATTCAGGAAGGGTGAAGGTAGGCTTTGTCGCTTTAGCCCCACCACATGGGTCTCTGTTTCAAATAATACAGGAAACATAATAGGGATTATCTATTATCTGATGATAATATGAGCTAGTTTTTCATGCAGCTAGACTGAAATATATGCTATGACATTGCATTAGAATCGCCTAACCAAGGCAGTTCTAATGCCATGACACAATCTGTAATTCAATAGAACTATGGCATTCTGGCAGAGTATCAGTGAAGTGAAATATTTTGATTGGGGGGGGGGGGAGGAAGGGGGGGGGGCAGGGAGGGGCTATCTCTTTGCTTGCCATTGCAGCATGGTGGCTTTTACAGAACTTTGTATAGACCTATATTGGCTTATATGGAAAATTAGCCCCACCAATGGCTGCCATGTTTTTATGCTAATCAAGCTTGTTTTAGTTCTTTTTGTTAAGGTCCAATTACTGACTATTTTAGATTCTGGCCATATGTTGCATAGGAACAGACTTTTGAAGTTCCTTACACAGGCTTATATGGAAAATTTGCCCCGCCTATGGCGACCATGCAAGAAACATTTCTGCCAAATTATTTCAAAATGAGGCAGGGGTTTCTGACACAAAGATTTTCTAAGATTTTGCCATGTTGTTGCCACGCAACTAAAGTTCTGCTTGGATTCCATATCTTTGAAGTATTTTCAATCATTACCTCCTAAGAAACATTTCTTTGAAGTGTGGTAAAAATTGGCCCAGTGGTTTAGGAGGAGATGTCGAATGTTGACAGACAGACGGATGACAGATAACATAAGATGGATGCCGGATCATCTGCCTGTCAGAATAGCTCACATGAGCACTCTGTGCTCAAGTGAGCTACAAAGTGACCCAGGTCATACTATTTTTATTATCGGTATATGACCCCTCTTTGCGAAGTTAAATGACGATTCGAAGAAGAAAATAAAGCCTACCCCATCCAAAAAAAAATATATAATGATAATAATAATAATGATAAAAAAAAAAATAAATAAAAAATAGTAATACCAGTAACCTGAAGTAAATGTTCATATTTCATGAATTTCAGCTTGACACTTATTAAAATAGTGAACAAAGTTAGCTTAAACACACACACACACACACACACACACACACACACACACACACACACACACACACACAAAGATAGAAAGCAGCTTGGCTGGTGTTTGAGAACAGATAGCCCTGATGGCATCAACCCTTCATAATTCTATGTCGCACCACTATGGCTGTAGAATTGATAAAAGACCGATTCGCTCTTTTAACTTTGTTATTTGGGCATGAAGACACTGCTTCAAATAAAGTATACAGTATGATTAAACTGTCTAAGAAGCACCAATACTCAGAAATTTTGAATGAAAATGCAAATAATCCAGCAAGTGTATGGAAATTATTTAAGGAAATAGGGGCAAGTAAACAGAAAGGGAGTGCAGACATATTTTCTCTTAAAACCAGTGACAATGTCACTGAAAATCCAAAAGATATTGCTAATGAATTCAATAAATTTTTTGTGACAGTAGCATCAAAAATCAAGGAACCTATTGAGACTTCCAATTTTGATAAGCTGCAGAAGTTTTGTAATGAAAAAATTCCTGCAGACACCTATTTTTCAATACCAGATATCTCCTGTGAAAAAGTAGAAAAATATCTAAAAAATATCGACCTCACAAAATCTACTGGTTTGGATAACATTGGGCCAAGATTATTAAAGCTAGCAGCACCATTTATTTCAGATAGCTTAACATACATTTGTAACCAAAGCATAATTAACTCTACATTCCCAAACAAATGGAAAGAAGGCAAAATAAGACCTTTGCACAAAAATGACCCTAGGGATGATACTAACAATTATAGGCCTATTTCAGTCCTTCCTGTCTTATCCAAGCTATTGGAGAAGCATGTTCATGTCATTTTTGATCTCACATTATGCACTTCATTCAACACAATCTGGT
Source organism: Anodontia alba (assembly GCA_964016985.1). Taxonomy (NCBI): domain Eukaryota; kingdom Metazoa; phylum Mollusca; class Bivalvia; order Lucinida; family Lucinidae; genus Anodontia; species Anodontia alba. Next base: position 42,427,870 of record OZ024828.1, read on the forward strand.
TTCAGACCCAATCATTCCTGTGAAACTGCCCTTCTTCAGACGAACAATAAATTCCATGAAGTTATAAATAATGGCCAAATTATTGGTATGGTCATGGTGGATTTTAGGAAGGCTTTTGATTTAGTGGACCATACACTCTTGCTTAAAAAACTCAGGCATTATAAAATCTCAGATGAAACACTTCTCTAGTTTTCCTCTTATTTGTTAAACAGAAAACAAAAAGTTGTCATTAATAATATTGAATCGACAACTGAAAATATTGTTTGTGGTGTACCTCAAGGCACAATTTTGGGACCTTTGTTATTTTTAATGTTCATAAATGATTTACCACTTTACACAGATAATGTTTTCACGGATCTTTATGCAGATGACACCACAATATATCAGATCAGTAACTCGCAGCATTTCATTGAACAAGATCTACAGATGGCCTTACAAAAACTTTCTGTTTGGTGTAAACTTAATGGAATGCTTTTAAATACTGAAAAAACCAAAGTAATGTTAATCACCACTTCACAGAAACGCCTTCATTTACATAATAGTATTTTGAATTTAACATTTAATAATGATAGTTTAAAAAATATTGATAGTGACAAAGTCCTTGGAATCTATATAGATAATAATCTAACATGGTCAATCCATACACAGTTCATTGCTAAGAAAATTTCTTCAAACTTGTGGCTTTTATCAAGATTGAAAGATTATTTATCCCTTGAACACAGAGTACAATTTTATAAGACATACATTCAACCCCACATTGATTACTGTTCCACAGTATGGGGAGGAACAGCCCATTCTAATCTTGACAGAATCCACAGGTTACAAAAGCGTGCTGTAAAGATCATTTTAGATTATGAGTATTCTGACATTGCATGCAGTATGAATGACCTTAAAATTCTGAACATTTATGAAAGAATATTTCTAAGAAAAGCAAAATTTATGTATAAAATTTCAAAATCTATCACACCATCTTATATCAATGCAATGTTCATTTTCAGACCTATAAATGAGACTCTTCTGTCTCTTAGATCAGTAAATACATCAAATTTTCACACTCCAAGGCCACAGAAAGAAATTTTCAAGCAAAGTTTAATCTACTCTGGGCCAGTCATATGGAATAATCAACCAAACTGGTTAAAAAATTCTGACTCTGTAGATTCTTTCCATAAACAGTGCATAAAATGGATGAAATGTTCATCATTGAGTCAGCCTTGAAAATAAGCACTATATATTTTCCATGTAAAATATATTTGTAAAAATACCTATGTTTTTTGTTTTTTTTGTTTTGTTTTTTTTTCCCATCACAATCACATTTGTTTGTCATATGTTTACAGTGTGAGAGATGGTGTATGTATAAATTGGTACATGTATATCTTTTTTCTCTCAATTATATTTGTTTGTCATATGTTTGTGGTATGTGAGATCATGTATGAAAGACTGGTACATGTTGTTTTTTTTTTTTGTTGTTTTTTTTAGTAGTTTAAGGTTTAAATGCATGTCCTTGTGAATTTCTGTATATGTACAGATCTGTAGTTAGTGAGGGCCTCATAGAAGATTAGTTGTTGCTAAATGTGTCACCTCTTGAAATAAAGTCTATTATTATTATTATTATTATTATTAAATAAGAGTAATCCTGCAAAAAGTTTCGGGGCGAATTTTCCAGGTAAACAAGATCATGTAAGAGTAATCCTGCAACAAGAACTCGAAATCTGGACGATGCATTTGAGAAATTCTGTTGGTTAGAAATACATTGGTATGTTTTCTACTATTTTTGTACCTTTGTACATTTTGTTAAGGTTTCCAAAATACCTCGTCTTACAAGACTGTTTTTATTTTGAAGACTTATCTATATGCTGTGAAAAAAAGGGTTAAAACCAAAAAAGAAAAAGAAAAAATTGTGTCCTATAACTGAGACAATGGTGTAAACAGACAGATTCTGATGCCTGATTAGGTGGGGGCAAGGAGCTTATGACAGCTTATGTGATGAGGTCTTGGTAGTGGGCAATATTTGACAAATCTCATCGAGAGGGTTATAATAGTGGGAGTCATTATTTTATACAGAAGGAGTTATTCTATGGTCCTGGTGGTTATTCTATGGGATATCATCAAGGGGGTCATTAGTTTTGTAAGGGCAGTCAGTATTTTTTAGAAAAAGGGGTCCTTTTTTCTATAGAATAATGACCTTGGGGTTGTTATTCTGTGGGGGGTCACTTTACTTTGTTACACCAGCACACAACAAAACCAACAAATGTCCTGTGCGCCTGGTCTAATCAGAGTCTTCACACCAACTTTCTGGATAGCTTAGGATCCAAAGCCTCTTCATGCCTAGGCTGATCTTTGACTTCTCAAGCCATACAGGCCATTTTTGTCATGAGCTTGCTCAAAAAATAAAATTCACCTGCTCTTCCTATTTTTTTTTTCTGTGGAATATTTACTGTGTTCTCACCACATTCCAACAATGATCAGCTGATCAGTGAATCTTTCATATAAAATAGCCATAACTGATAAGCCCCAAGGTGATCAGTGTAAAAACCTATTAATAAGCCCCCTGCTGCAGCAGACTAATATTTGCCATGTAACAGGCAATAAATTAGAAATAATGGAATCCCACTGTAGGTTTGACTGCAAGCATAAATATTTGGTTTGAGAGGCTTAGACCACTTTCATCTGCCCTAGATCAGCAAAATTAGCTTGTTGAAAAATTGATGACATATTTTAGGACAATACAAACACAAAATAGGTTCAGGTGACTGAATTATAGATATTGCTGATTCAAATAAGACCTCACACAGCTGCATTGTCATGCTGCTGAAATATGTTAAACCATGTAAATTCATGCTCATTAGGTACCTAAACTTGATGTATTACATCTGTGACTCAAGGCTCCACAATCTAAACTTAACTCGATACTCGACAATTTTAACTCGATACTCGACCAATTCAACTCGATACTCGACAATTTTAACTCGATACTCGACCAATTCAACTCGATACTCGACAATTTTAACTTGATACTCGACCAATTCAACTTGATACTCGACAATTTTAACTCGATACTCGACAATTTTAACTCGATACTCGACCAACTTAACTCGATACTCAACAATTTCAACTCGATACTCGACAATTTTAACTTGATACTCGACCAATTCAACTCGATACTCGACCAATTCAACTTGATACTCGACAATTTTAACTTGATACTTGCAACTTTACAAATCGTGACACTCGTTATAGGAAGAAGGGGTAAATGATAGTTTTCTTTTTTATTTAAAAGCCTATCTATAATCACAACATTGTTACTTTTACCGGTTTTACCACTCTCTGAGAAAAGTTAGCAGATGACAAATTGATGATTTTATTTTTAGCTCAACTGAACTGTGCTCAGGATAAGCTAAAGTGATCACTTTTTGTCCGTCGTCTGTCCGTCCGTCCGTCCGTGCGTCTGTCCGTCCGTTAACACTCCTAGACGACAACTCCTCCAGAGCCATTGATGCGATTTGTCCCTAATTTGGTAAGAATGTTGCTGTGATAGAGGGATTTAAAAATAGCTAAAATGATCGTGATCTGGCTCTTGGTTTGGTTGCCATGGCAACAGAAAGCTCCCATAGACTTATAATTGGAAAATGGTTAAATTGCATTTTCTCCATAACCACTGAAGTGATGTGAACCATATTTGGCAGTTATGGTCATCTGATGATTGTTTACCCAGTCTAAGTGTTTGATGACCAGCGGCCATTTTGTTTGGTTGCCATGGCAACATTAAATTTTGAAAAAGGACTTTTTTAAATGACAACTCCTTCAAAACCACTGAAGCAGTATGACTCTAATTTTGTACAAATGTGGCTTGGATAAGGGCAATCCAAAATAGCTAAAATTGTGGTAATCTGCCTCTTGGTTTAGTTGCCATGACAACAGAAAACTCCCATAGACTTATAATGGGAAAATGGTTAAGTGATGTGAACTATATCTGGTACTTATGACAATCTGATGATTGTCTACCCAGTTTATGTGTTTGATGAATAGTGGCCATTTTGTTTGGTTGCCATGGCAACATTAAATTTCAAAAAAGGAATTTTTTAAATGACAAGTCCTTCAAAACCATTGAAGCAGTTTGACTCTAATTTGGTTCAAATGTTGTTTGGGAGGGAAATTCAAAATAGCTAAAGTATGGTGATCTGCCTCTTGGTTTGGTTGCCATGGCAACAGAAATCTCCCATAGACTTATAATCGGAAAAGGGTTAAATTGTATTTTCTCCATAACCAGTGAAGTGATGTGAACCATATTTGGCAGTTATGATCATTTGATGATTGTCTACCAAGTTTATGTGTTTGATGACCAGTGGCTGTTTTGTTTGGTTGCCATTGCCATTAAAAAAAGAAAGATTTTTTTAAATGACAACTCCTCCAAAACCACTTCAGCAAAAGGACTCTCATTTTGTACAAATGTTGCTTGGCTAAGGACAATTCCAAGTAGCGAAAAGTTTGACGGTCTGTCTCTTGGTTTGGTTGCCATGACAACAGAAAGCTCCCATAGACTTATAATGGGAAAATGGTTAAATTGCACTTTCTCAATAACCAGTGAAGTGATGTGAGCCATATGTGGTAGTTATGATCATCTGATGATTATCTACCCAGTTTATATGTTTTATGACCGGTGGCCATTTTGTTTGGTTGCCACGGCAACATTCAATTTTGAAAAAATACTTTTTCAAATGACAACTTCGAAACCCTGAAGCAGTATGACTCTAATTTGGTACAAAAGTTGCTTGGGTAAGGGCAAATCAGAATAGCTAAAATTATGGTGGTCTGCCTCTTGGCTTGTTTTATGTCTTACCTTGTGTTATTTTGTTCTTGTGTATTTCAGTCCTTTTAGCATTGCGATTACCTTGCTTGGGGAATAGAGAGCTAATCTTAGTGCTTTTCGTTCGTTTGTTCGATTTGTGCTTGTTTGGTTTTGTCGGTTTCCTCTTCCTCTTGGTGTCTGGGAAGGGCTGCGGTTTGTGATTGTGGCACTCCCTGGACTTTTCTCTTACCTTTTTGGTTGCCATGGTAACAGAAAGCTACAATAGGAAAATGGTTAAATTGCATTTTTATACCTCGCCACAAAAAGAGGCAAGTGTATTATGTTATACCATCCGAAATTTTGAGGGTCCTTCCGTCTGTCAGGGCGAACATCCAAGGTTTAGGGGATATGTTTGGGCTATTTTGGACTTAATTATGAAGTATAATGAGGTTTATTCTGTTTAAAATGCATTAGCTAGCCCCTAAGCCAAAAAATTATAATTTGAAGAAGAAGAATGTGTAAAAAACACATTCTTCTTCTTCAAAGCCAAGAACTGCTTAAATGATGATCCTTTCATTAATTGCAATGACAGAATTGAAAAAATGTTGCATAACAAATGCATATCTGCAGTGGCTATTTCACTCAGGTGAGCGAGTCGTGGCCCGTGGGCTTCTTGTTATTTCCCAGAGAACTGGGTTTAACATTTCGTGGAAATTGTCTCCATTAGAGACAATGTGCATGAGATGTAGTGTGTGCTCCAGACATGAAACAAACACTTATTAACAGCATGTATCGTGAGAAAAAAAAAAGAAAAAAAAAGAAGAAAAATATTACCCTGCTGCGTTAATCCTCATTATCAAAATTAAATTGTTTGAGAAAGTTTACGAGGCAATTTGCTGCGGAAGTTTTGAATGAAAAAAAAGTATTATTTGGTGGTCAGTAATATATGTTCCATTGTTCCCTATTTTACTGTTGTATCCCAAAATGTTGTGCTAATATTCCCTAGCAGCAAGACAGTATAGACCAATCAAAGTTTGTACAGGGTTTATAATATTCCACTCACCATACTTTACATGTACATAGATATGTTCATCAGAATCCAGACTGGCCCCAAAATCATTTGAGGCTCTCCAAATAGAAACTGACCTTATGACATGTGAACAGGGTACACTCAGATCAGCTTGTGCATTCACAGGGTCTACACTAGTCACTTTACTGCAAGATTCTGTTTGCAAACAGTGTAGACCCTGATTAGACTGCCCATGCAGATGTGCTGGCCGATCTGCGTTTACGCTGGTCACATATGTAATTAAGTCAATGTCTATTTACATTTATCGACTCATCAGCTGTGTGCTCCAGACATAAAACAAACACTTTTTAACAGAACTAGCTAATAAGCCAGAAAAATGATAACAATTATATATAAAGATAAATTATTTGACTTTTTTTTTTTTGTTTGTTTTTTTAGCTCAACTGAGCTCTGCTCAGGATGAGCTATTGTGATCACTTTTCGTCCGTCGTCCGTCCGTCCGTCTGTCCGTCCGTCCGTCCGTCCGTTAACATTTTCAAACGACTTCTCCTCTGAAACCGCTGAACCAATTTTGCTCAAATTTCATATGGAGCCTCCTTAGGGTGGGGGAACGAAAAATTGCTAAAATGGTCGCGGTCCGTTGACCAAGATGGCCGCCACGCCCATATATGGTAAAAACCTTTAAAAATCTTCTCCTCCAGAACCGAGAATGCCTTGGGGCTGAACCTTTGCAGGAATCCTTGGGGACGGGAGGTCTACCAAAATTGCTAAAAGAATTGTCGTACGTTGACGTTTGACCTTTTTACGGCAAGGTCAAGTTTGCTTCCCTATGCATTTGTATGGGGAAAACCTTTAAAAATCTTCTTCTCCAAAAACCGAGCATGCCTTATGGCTGAATCTTTGCATATATCTTCGGGAACAGGAGAGCTACCAAAATTGCTAAAATAGTGGTCGTACATTGACATTTGACCTTTTTACGGTATGGTCAATTTTGCTTCCTTATGCATTTGTATGGGAAAAATGTTCAGAATTTCAAACAACTTCTCCTCTGGAGCCTCTGGGCCAATTTTGCTCAAATTTCATATGGAGCCTTCTTAGGGTAGGGGAACGAAAAATTGCTAAAATGGTCGCGGTCCGTTGACCAAGATGGCCGCCACGCCCATATATGGTAAAAACCTTTAAAAATCTTCTTCTCTAGAACCGAGGATGCTTTGGGGCTGAATGTTTGCATAAATCATCGGGGACAGGGGGTCTACCAAAGTTGCTAAAATAATGGTCATACATAGACATTTGACCTTTTTACGGCAAGGTCAAGTTTGCTTCCTTATGCATTTGCAGGGGAAAAAACTTTTAAAAATCTTATTCTCCAAAACCGAGGATGGCTTGTGGCGTATATCATCTGGAACGGGCGGTCTACCAAAGTTGCTAAAATAATTGTCATACATTGACATTTAACCTTTTTACGGCGAGGTCAAGTTTGCTTCTGTATGCATTTGTATGGGCCCCATACATTTGTATGGAAAAAATGTTGATAATTTCAAATGGCTTTTGCTCTGAAGCCTCCGGGCCAGTGTTGCTCAAATTTCATGCGGAGCCTCCGTGGGCATGAGAATGAAAGATTGCTAAAATGGGTATGGTCCATTGATCAAAATGGCTGCCATGCCCATATATGGTAAAAACCTTTAAAAATCTTCTTCTCCATAATCAAATAAGCCCTGGGTCCTAATCTTTGCACAAATTACGGGGGACAGGAGATCTACCAAAATTGCTCAAATGCTCAAATTTGCTTCCCTATTTGTGTGGGCCATATACATTTATATTGAAAGTATCGAAGTGACTTGTAGATCAACAGTAGTTAAAATTGTTCTGATTGGAAATCTAAGATGGCCATCATCTGGTTTATATTTATAATATTTCCCTGCCACTGTGCTGTTTACATGTATAAAATCATGATTCGTCAGAAACCACTTAGCCAATTTCCACCAAATTTCACATTGATCCTTCTGTTGAAATGTGATTGATAGTTTATTCAAATGATCATGCTTATTCAAATGATCATGCTCCATTGACTGTCAGGCCCATATATTCTTCTTCAAAACTACGAACTGCTCAAATGATGATATTTTCATTAGTTGCGATGATAGGATTGGAAAAATGTTGCATAACATCTGCATGTCTGCAGTGGCTATGTCACTCAGGTGAGCGAATCGTGGCCCGTGGGCCTCTTGTTTTTAATTTAGGTCAGACGGACTATGTTGCATGTTGGCATAGGATCTGAAACTGACACTACCGGAAAATTCAATTCTGGTGATCTTGAAATATGACTAGCAGACGGCCATTGCCAGCCCTTAGATCTGCACAGTCTGGTGAAGGTATTTCCTATTTACAGATTAGATTCTACATATAAAGATGAAACAATTCATCAGTAATGACTGTCCATGATCATTACAATCCACTTGCGGTACTAATATTTTGTGCGTTTGTACTCAAGTGTTTGTCACATATTGAACTATTGAAATACCACGTGTGTGAGTGCCAGACTATGCAGAGTTTGTTGAACAGATATATAGTCTGAACTGGCACCTTTATTTATATCTGACATTTCGTATTTTTGTTCTGTCCTTATTCTTTGCCGCTCTCTGGGAAAATTAACAGACGACAAATTGGCAGTACATGTATTTTCCCTGTTCTTCTCAGGAAATAAGGGATGAGAAAATTTTCATGAAATAATATTAATCATATTTGCCTTGAATCAGTATCCATATTACTAGCGTAATAGTATTCATGTCAAATAAATCACTTCTGACCAAAACTTGCAAAGTTAATTTGTGATAGAGAAGGTACAGGTATACCTGCAAACATCAAGTAAATAAACAAATAAAATGTATTCAAAATAAAAATTGTATACATGTATTTTAAGACATTCCAAACAGATTTATAAAATTTAGCCCTATGGGTAAATAAAAAAGTGTGTTTACACGACGAAATATACCCCTAGGGGTAAAATACCCCTGGGGGCAAATGCCCCTACCCTTGCGCAGGGGTAGTTTACCACGTGGGTGAATTTTACCCCTAGGGGCAAATGCGTTCACATGACGAGTTAACCACTAGGGGTAAATTTGCCCTTACGGGTAAATTTACCCCTAGGGGCAAACATGCATATAAACGGGGTGTTAGTTTTTTCTTAAGTTTGATTAGTTAAATGAAAAAAAAAATGATTATAAGGCACCATGGATGCATAAAGGACAAACTGGTGATCTTAATTTTTCCATAAAGTAGGCCAACAGAGACACTTCGCATTGACTTGCAAACCCAATTTTTGGGGTAAAATTTATTAACCCTTAACCTTTACCACTATATGGGCTAATTCAGCAGAAAACAGTATTTGACATTTCATGTAATTTGTTTCCAACAGAAACACTTTGCATGAAATGACAAAACCTTTCTTGTGTGGGGTGGAGGAGTATTTGATCCCTTAACCTTTACCACTTCCTGGGCTAAGTCAGCAGGCGATAAATTGGTGATTGTCATATTTATCCAGAAAATAGAATTTGACATTTCATGCACATCATCTCTATTAGAGACAATTTGCATGAAATGTCAAATCCTGTTTTCTTGTAATCATACAAAATTTAGAGGAATTGTTCAGGATAACTATTTGGCTACTTTATTCTGATTAACAGGTTTCTTTAATCTGTTACGATAGTATTGACGAGTGATTGATTACCTAGATCACTTTACAGAGCGATTACTGTACAAACAAATGTATAACGATTACCTAACTTAAAAACGGAGGTATGCAGAATGCCCTTTGATGTTAAGAAGTGGATGACATTGGTCTTTGCTTTGTATCCATTATCCATATACGTCTTTCTTTCTTTCTGTCGTTCTTTGTTTCTTTCTTTCTTTCTTTCTTCACACATTTATTCATTCATTCATTCATTCTTAAGAGTACCCATACATGCAATAGTTTTCGAACTGGAAGTTTGACAGACCATACATGTGTAAGAAGATAATTAATACTTTGTAGTGCACTGTAGTCCACTCTGAGTTTCACTGTTAGTGAACACCATGTCTAAATGTAGTGAACTCCATATGCAATATGGTGTAACCGTTAGTCTTAGCAGTACTGTAACATTTTTTTTGGTTTATCGGTTGGTTGTTTGCGTGTAAGCGTGCGGGACACTGAACATGTACCAAACAAAACGTCGATTTGAGCCTACCATTTTCATGATCTTCATCCTCAGCACTTACCATGAGATTTTTGGGCGAAACAAGAGGCTTATGACCCTGGACAGCGTCTAATTCTGAGAAGAAAGGTCACGTTTTCCTTTTTGAACCACTTCTTTTATTATTGTCCTTACATCTGGCAGTTTTAATATTTTCAGTCTAAACTGACACTATTCAGCTGTCCATTGATAGCCAGCATCCCGCAGTTGTTGAGCTACAGCCTCCAATATTTTCTTGGTTTTGTGCGTCCCACCAAAATCCTTCTGCTTCTTCGTTCCAAACGGCGATCAAAAGAGAAGTTTCTTCAAATGACCAGTTGCGTTGAAGCACGTTATGAAATGACATAAATACGCGTCACGTCATAAAAAATGACTTAATCACGCTTTGAATACGTCGCGACTAAATAATGTTCTCCTACTTGTGCAAAATCTCCTAAAATAATTAGGCCTAAGTTAACAGGTGCGCGCTAATTTTATTATTATACAATATAATTTGCGTTCACATTGCGGCAATGTAAATTTGATCCGGATCAACTTGATCCGGAATAACTTAATCCGAATCAACTTTTCATATAGTGTAAATGCATTTCGATGTGCATCAACTTGATCCGCATCAAATTAGTCCAAGTGTGAATGCAATTTGATGCGGATCAGTTTGATTCGGATCAACTAGATCTTGATCCGGATTAAGTATGTAGTGTGAACACGGCCTTAGACATTTTCTCGAGCTCCAATACTATCAAACCGTTTACATAGTAGGTACCTTTGGAGAATTTTTGAAAGGAGGGGGCATACTTCTCTGAATTTGCTTATTAGTAATTCAATCCCCTGGGTGGTGGGATAGATAAAAGGGCCAACATTACTCATCAGATACATCATATCTTCCCTTGAACAGCCTGATCTCAGTTGCAAAGAATAAGCCTGAATCTTTTTCATGGTGAAATGTCTGGTTTACTTCATAGAGCTAAATTCAAGGGTCAAGTATCATTGACTTAATAAGCCATGTTACTGGACGACTTATCTTTGGGGTTTCACTTGGGTCTTATTATATTCAAAGCATTGTGGCAAGGACACATTCTGCTTCTAGAAGAAAAAAAAACAAACAAACAAATAAACAACAACAACAAAAACAAAAAAAAAAAAAAACAACAACAGAAAAACACCACCAACAACAACAAAACCACACACACACACACACACACACGCACACACACACACACACACACACACACACACACACACACACACACACACACACACACACACACACACACACACACACACACACACACACACACACACACAAAACAACAACAACAAAAAAAACAAAAAGCAAACAAAACAAAAACACGCTGTTGTGAGAGAAGGTACAGACCACGCTCTAAATATTTGAAACATTATGATACTTCTTTGAGAATGTGTGAAAGATATCAACGAAGAATACACTGTCCTTGCTAAAAGCTGTTATTTTTCCTGGCTATTTCAATGGGAAATTAAAACTCTGGCAGATTTGCGGCTCAGCCGGGACTCATCGGAAGTTAAATAACGGCACTTAAGCTCCGCTATCCCCCCGCTATCCCCGGTCCCTTAAGGGCCGGAGTTTCAAATGACTGGTGCAAAACTCGATGAAGGCAGACACCTAGCTATTAAAAAAAAATCCATAAAATGTGAAAGTTGATACAAATATCTAATTTCAACCCGATTATTTGTTAGATTCTAAAACGCGCCATTAGAAACTCTGTGTTTGATTTGCGCTGCAAACTTTTATTATGTTTCAAAACATTGATTTTTGTAAGAATGACGTGGAAGTTTCAATATTGTAATGTAAATTGAAATACTTTAAATATAGAAGTCGCAGCTTCTCAGGGGTATGTCAAAGAATTTTCATGTTATGTTTGGTTGAAGCTGTCTGGGCAGCAGAATTTCAATCCATCACAATACCTACAAGGATAGGGGTATAATCAAATAATAACCGTTTCTTAAAATTGTGTGAACCTTCTTGTAGCTAATGTGTACTTCTGAACTTTGTGGAATGTGGAGGTGTCCAGATAACAGGTTTGACTGTAACTTCTGATACTGTGCGACCAAATTTAATAGCGTTGCGATTTGCGCATTCTAATTTGATCTTGAACCACATGTAGAACCACAGCCGCACAATGTTTTTAAATAAAGATCGTTATGTAGGGAATTGCAATTTGTACGAAGTCTAGCATGTAATATTTTTTCTTTCCTTGCGCCACTGTAGAAGCGTTTGGGCACTAGAGTTCGTTCCATGTAAAGGTTGTATTTGAAGGAATGGAGCGATTGTCTGACGTCGTTAGTGAAGTTTTTCCAGCAATAATTAACTGTGATAAGACTACATTTAGAGCACGGCAAAATATGTCAAACATTAGTACCACACATGCGATAAAATAAATGAATAAATCTGTGTTTTTGTTGCTGTTTTCATTTCAGTCTATGAAGCACCTGCCTGGCAGAGCGGTTTGCGCTTCCGTCGTTGGGTAATGGGTTCCCGGGTTAAAACCCAGTTGGATTCGGAAATCAGCTTTGCCCATGCGGCGCTTCGTTGCACAAAGCGTTTCATTAGCATACTTCTCTTGTCTCTATATAACTTGAATGCTATTGAGAGGGACGTAGCTCGAAATACTTGTCTCTGATCAGATATTTTACCCAAGTTTGCCTTTAAGAGCCACTTGAGTATTCCTTGATATAAAACCTGTGCTTAGTAGCTCCCCTGGAGCTTTGCTTCAGGTCAGTTTATGCCATGGCCTGTTGTCCGTCGTCCGTCCATCGTTAGCTTTTTTCCGACATCTCCTCCAGAACCATACGTTGGATTGAGCTAAAACTTAATGGGGGCATTGTGGCAACATGGAGATTCATAATTGCTAAAATTGTTCCGTTCCGATATCCAAGGTGGCCGTCATGGTGGCCATCTTGACATTCTTCAAACGACATTATCTCCCAAACCGTAAGTCGTACTGAGCCGAAACTTGATGGGAGTCATCACAGTGACATAGAGATTCAGAATTGCTAAAATCGTTCCGTTCCTATATCCAAGATAGCCACCACTGAGTCCATCTTGTAATTCTTTAAACGACATCTCCTCCCAAACCATAAGTCAGTTTGAGCCAAAATGTTATGGGAGGCATCGGAGCAACATGAGATATGCTAATCGTTCCGTTCGGCTTTCCAAGATGTCCGCCTGGGCGGCCATCTTGAAAATCTTAAAACCACATCTGCTTCCGACCGCTAAGTCAGATTGAGTCGAAGCTTGATTGGAGGCATTGGGGCACATGGAGATTCAGACAGGCACCCTGGCGATGGCGGCCATCTTGAAACTCTTCAAACAACATCTCCTTCTAAACCATAAGTTAGATAGAGCTGAAACTTCATGGAAAGCATCGGGGCGACATCAAGATTCTGAGTTGCTTTAAAATCGTTCAGTTCGGCTTTCCAAGCGATCATCTTGAAAATCTTGTGACCCCATCTGCTCCCGAATCCTTAGTCAGATTGAGCCCTAACTTGGTTGAAGGTATTTGGGCACAAAGAGATTTAGAATTGCTAAAATCATTCCGCTTCTATATCCAAGATGGCCGCCATGTTGGCCATATTAAAAATCTTCAAACGCCAATTCCTTCCAAACACACAAGTCGGATTGAGCTGACACTTGATGGGAGATATTGGAGCAACATAGATATTCAGAATTGCTAAAATCGTTCCGTTCCGATATCCAAGATGGCCGCCACAGTGACCATCTTGAAAATCATAAAAACACGTCTGCTCCCAAACGGTAAGTCGGATTGGGCCTAAACTTTCTGGGAGGCATTGGGGTGACAAGGCGATATAGAATTACTTAATTCGTTCCGTTCCAATATCCAAGATGGCCTCCATGGTGGCCATCTTGAAAATCTTGAAACGACTGCTCCCGAACGGTAAATCGGATTAAGCTGAAACTTGATGGGAGGCATTGGGGAGGCATGGAAATTCAGAACTGATAAATTCATTCGTTTCCGACTACCAAGATTTGCGCCATGTCGGCCATCTTGAAATTCTTCAAATGACATCTCCTCCCAAACTGTAATGCGGATTGAGCCAAAACTTGATGGGAAGCATCGGAGCGACATAGAAATTCATAATTGCTAAAATCGTTCTGTTCCGATATCTAAGATAGCCCCCAAGGTGGCCATCTTGAAAATATTCAAAACTCCTCTGCTTCCGAATGGTAGGTCAGATTGAGCCAAAACCTGGTGGGAGGTATTGGGGCCACATTTTCCATGTTACTAAAACCATTTTGTTTTGAGGTCCACGATGGCCGCCACAGCAGCCATCTTGAAAACCTTCAATTATTCGCTCACATGGAGCTGGGGCGGAAACTTGGAGGAAGGCATCGAGGCTGCATGGAGATTTAGAATTGCTAAAATGGTTCCATTCTGATATCCAAGATGGCCACCATGGCAGCCATCTTGAACATCTTCAGATGACAACTGCTTCCGAACGGTAAGTCTGATTAAGCTTAAACTTGATGGGAGGCATTAGGGTTTTGTGGAAGCTCAGAATTGCTAAAATCCTTCTGTTCCAATATCCAGTGCTTCAAACCACGTCTCCTCCCAAACCGTATGTCGGATTGAGCCGAAACTTGATGGGAGGCATCGGTGTGACATGGAAATTCAGAATTGCTAAATCGTTCGGTTCCAATATCAAAGGTGGCGGCCATGATGAAACTCTTCAAACAACATCAGTTTCTGGATTGCTAAATGCAATCTGATCTGATAGCCAAGATGGCCACTATGGCATAATGTAACATATCATAATCAGCCTAATAATCAAGGTGCGCGATTGCAGGCCCACTTGGGCCTCTAGATGCTTTACGCAATCCCCCTCCCATCTACACGCACTTTTTGTTAAAGATTAAAGCAAACAGAAGAACACTTTTATCAACAAAATTATAGGTCATAAAAGAGGTGCGCTTTTGTAATCAGACCCGATACCATCAAAGTATTACGGTTCGTAATAATTGATATGCTTGCTGTTACATTTTCACTGAACTGGATACGATAAGATGTTTTGGATTTTTTTTTTCATTCAGTTAGCACAAGGTTTAAATGCTAAATAGATAACTGAGATTTTGTTACACGGCATAACACATAATCATTGCAGTTCATCGGAGTGAAGAACAAGAAAGCGTTTGAAATATTTTTAGTTTCTTCTTCGTTTCAAGGGTACTCGATACACTTGGTAGCTTCATTTCTTGCACACCAAGCCTCTTCTGAGATGAGTACAAACAAGAAAGAGGTGGGGGTCGTATTTTGGAATATTGGGAATACGTATGAAGAAAACTTCAGAGTAAACCGTTTGCATTTGGTACCGAATCAGTTTAGAAGTGTCTCCCCTGAAAGTGTTTCCCTTCCCGTTAAAATAAATCAAATCGGCGTCTTTCTGTGTAAAAGTTTACGAGCAAAAATAATAAATAGTAGAAACTTTACTTTACGAAAACATCTCAACAAAAATTATTTTGTGTACAAAATTAGATTTCTAATCCCCAAAGGTGTTCTTTTTTTTTATTGTATATGTAACCTTTCATTAATGGTCACCGCTGTAGCGCAGCCAATATGTGCTCTTTGGCTTAAACATAATTATTCAGAACTACCAATAAACGTCAGCTTGTAAGCAGAACACTTCATGATTTCATACTTCATGATTTTGAAGCCTACACGATTTCATAGTTCTTCTCCATACAAAATAAATAAACACAAAATATGGTCCATTATATCATATGTAAGCGGTCAATTTCCTGTTAACACAAGTGTATCTATTTTATATGATATAGGGTGGGTGTGAATTTATTGGAGAAATTGAAGAGAAATTGGACCTTGAAGAAATACAAGAAAGAAGGTGAACACACGATAAAAAGAGAATAATGTCAGTTAGTGACGGTGAGGAGTATGCACTAGGCGCATCATATCATTCAAGATTTTATCCTGTAACAATGTTGAGTACCATCACATACCTGGATCTAGATTTAAACTAACCGTTTGGTAAAATTATTCTAGAAGGAATTACCCTTTATCGTGATTTGCCGCTTTTCCTTAACTTCACGCATAATGTTGCATTGCTTTTGCGTTAACGTACGTCACTGTCGTTGTAATGTTGTTTTAACGTTGCTACGGTTAACGTCATTGTTCTTATTTACGCCATTAAAGTGATTAACAGGAAAGAACCTGGACGAAGTACTTCTCATTATCCTGTTTTCCCCATATTGGTGCCGTGACCAAACAACAAAATGGATTTACAGAAGTTGCGATCTACTCGAGAGGGCCACCGCCGAGTAATTCAGCAGCAGTTGGCGAAGATTGAGGAGGCGAAAGGGAAATCAACGCTGACGGAATTTCATGCTATTCTGGAGGCACTCACCGCCAAGGCAGAGACTCTTCAAACGCTCAACCAACAGATTCTGGAGCAAACAGACGTAGCGGGCATTGAAGAGAGGAGATTATTCAAGGTGAGGAGTATACTTTAAATTTAGAGATTAGCATACGAAAACTCCGTTCGTACAACAAGAATCACGGGGAATGCAGACTGGGAGGTCGTAGCATTATCAGAGATAATAAGTTTCGGTAAGGACTTACAGCTGACAAGTCTCCTAAAGGCTTGAAGGAATGAATCTGCCGACATGCTGGTTACAACTTCTAAGTGCACAGCTCTGGTAGTGGCACACGTAAATAAGCAGATATAGACTTTGCCTTCGTTGCTAATTGGGTTGACGTATGCATAAGGCGCCGGTGAAATCAATACCAGTAACACTGAACGGTGTCGATTCTTCTACTCTCATCTTTGGCAGTGGAGGTGGGTCGGGCGATCTGTATGGTTTACCATTCACTCGTCGGCATGTGACGCATGCGCGGACAACGGAGTTGACGACCTGTCTAATAGCGGGTATCCAGAACTTTTGTCGAATGTGTGCTACTGTTGCGTTCGCGCCAGAGTGCTTGTGGTGCTCGTGGGCGTCTCGAACAATCAGTTTGGTCAGTTGGTGTTTCTTTTGTAACAGGTAGGGAAATTTTTTGGTGTCTTCAACTCGTGCATTATGGATTCTCCCTCCACAGCGAATGTAACCCGAGTCATCTAGAAATAGGCGTAGCTGTTTAACAAGCGGCAGTCGTGACGTCTTAGACTTCAAACATGAAAGTACGCCTGGAAAAAACGGCAGCTTGACAGCCATGTAGTAATTTCTTCTCTGCTTCCTTGATCTCGTGTGCTGACAGTGTCTCGATACTGCATGCTTGTTTCTTGACTTGGCAGTTGGAAATAAACCTCAGGACATAAGTTGCCACAATCCCAGTTCAAGTCCTCCGTATACTCTACAGTCCTTTACAGACTCGGTACTGGTCCTCCTTATACTCTGCAGTCCTTTATAGACCAAGTTCCAGTCCTCCGTATACTCTACAGTCCACTACAGACCAAGTTCTAGTCCTCCATATACTCTGTTATCCAGTAGAGATACAGTATCAAGTCTCCGTATACCCTACAGTTCACTACAGAATAACTACCAGTTCTCCGTATGCTCTACAGTCAACTACAGACTCAGTACCAGTCCTCCGTATTCTGTTCAGTCCACTACAGACCCAGTACCAGTCCTCCGTATAATATACAGTCCACTTCAGACCCAGTACACTTCTTCCCTATACTCTGCAGTCCGGCACAGATCCAGTACCTCCTTATTCTCAGCAGTTGATTCAGACCCAGTACCAATCCTCCATATACTCTACAGTCCACTATAGACACAGTACCAGTCCTCGGAGGGATACTAGGGCAATAATGGACGTATCGATAGGTCTGGTACTGAGACAGTGGTTAATTACAGGGTATCAGTAGGACAGGTATTGGTGGACTAATTGACTGTGAGACATCAATAGGACTGGAACCCGGGATTAATGGGCTATAGAGTATCAGTAGAACTGGTACTTAGACAGCAGTGGACTGTAGGATATCAGTAGGACAAGTACTGGGACAAGAGTAGACTATAAGCTATCAGTAGGATTGATACTGGAGCAATAGTGGACATCATAACAGAAGGACTGGTACTGAGATAGTAGTGGACTGTTGTATCAATAGGACTGGATTAGGACAGCAGTGGATTGTAGGGAATCAATAGGATTGGTACTGGGGCAGTAGTGGACTGTAGTGTATCAATAAGGCTGGTACTGGGACAGAGATGGACTGCAGGGTATCAGTAGGACTGGTACTCGGGCAGCAGTGGACTATGTCGAATCAGCAGGAGTGGTACTGTGGCAGTAGTGGACTGAAGGGTATTTGTCAGACTGGAACTGGGTCATTAGGGAACAGCGACGTACATAAGGACTGGTACTGGGGCAGAAGAGTACTGTAGTGTATTAGTAGAACAGGTACTGGGGATAAACTGTACTGTGTGGTATCAATAAGACTAGTATTAAGTCAGTAGTGTACTGTCTGGTATGAGTAGGCCAGCAGTGGACTATGACATATCAAATGTGAATAAGTAGGACTGGTACTGGGGCAGTAGTGAACTGTAGAGTATCAGTAGGACGGGTACTGGGGCAGTTATTGACTGTGACTTATCAATAAGACTGGTACTGGGGCAAAGTGTACTGTAGCGTATTAGGAGTAGTCCTGGGGCAGTAGTGTACTGACTCGTATCAATAGGACTGGTATTGGGGCAATAGTGGATTGAAGGATATCAATAGGATTGGTATTTGGGTAGTAGTGGACTGCAGGGTCTGGTATCGGGGTAGTAGCGGACTGTATCGTATCAGTTGGAATGATCCATGCAGCGGTAGACTATCATATCAGTAGGACTAGTACTAGGACAGTAGCGGACTGTATTATATCAGTAGAACTGGTACTGAAGCATAAGCAGGTTGTATTTTATCAGTAAGACTGATTCTGGGACAGTAGTGGGCTGTGTAGTATCAGGAGGACTGGTCCATGACAGTGATAGCCTGTATCATATCAGTAGTACTGAGACAGTAGTGGACTGTGTTGTATCAGTAGAACTGATAGTGGAGCATTTGTGGACTGTATCATAATCAGTAAGACTGTTACTTGGACAGTAGTGGACTGTGTAGTATCAGGAGGACTGGTAATGGGACAGTAGTACACTGTGTCGTATAAATAAGACTGGTACTAGGTCAATAATATACTGTAACATACTAGGGCAGTAATGTACTGTGTCGTATCAAAAGGACTGGTACTGGGGCAGTTGTGGACTGTATGGTATCAATAGTACTGGTACTGGGACAGGGGTCAACTGTAGGGTATCTGTAGGACTGGTACTGCGGCACTAAGGGACTATATCATATTAGTAGGACTGGTACTGCGGCAGTAGTGGTTTGTATGGTAACAGTAGAACTCGTACTAGGACAGAAACTGACTGCGTTGTATCAATAGGTCTGGTACTGGGACAATAGCGGATTGTGTAGTATCAGTAGGACTGGTACTAGGGCAGTTGTGGACTGAGCATATCAAAATGACTGGTACTGTGACCGTAGCCATATCAGTAGGACTGGAAATTGGATAATAGTGGACTGTAGGATTCGTACTGGGGCAGTAGTGGATTGTGTTGTATCAACAGGTCTGTTACTGGGGCAGTAGTGGACTGTAGGGTATCAGTAGGACTGGTGCTGCGGCAGTAGTGGACTGTAGAGTATCAAAAGGGCTGGTCTGGAACTGGGGCAGAGGTGGACTGTATGGTATCAGTAGGACTGGTACTGGCAGTAGTGGACTGTGTCGTATCCACATGGCAAACACTGGGGCAGAATTGCACAAAAGGGTATCAGTAGGACTATTACTGGGTCAGAAGTGGACTACGACATATCAACAGGACTAGCAATGGGTCAGTAGTGTACTTTTGTCTATAAGTATAAGTAGGGCTGGTCCTTGTGCAGTAGTGGCCTGTGTCGTATTAATAAGACTGGTACTGGGGCAGTAGTGGACTGTTGAATATCACTAGGACTGGTATTGGGCCAGCAGTGGACTGTGGCGTATAAATAGGGCTGACAGTGCTGCAGTAGTGTGCTGCAGCTTATAACAAGGACTAATACTGGACAATAGTGTACTGTGTCATATGAATAGGACTATTACTGGGTCAGTAGTGGACTGTAGGGCATCAGTAGGACTGGTACTGGGGCACTAGTGGATTTTGACGTATTAATAAGATAGGAACTGGGGCAAAAGTGTACTATAGCGTTTAAGTAGGATTGGTACTGGGGCAGTAGTGTATTGTGTCGTATCAATAGGACATGTACTGGGGCAGTTGTGGATTGTAGGGTATCAATAGGACTAGAATTAGGGCAGTAGTGGACTGTTGAATATCACTAGAACTGGTATCAGTAAGGTATCAGTTTGTATAGGGCTGTAGTAGACAATATGTCTTGTATTGGGGCATTTGTGGACTGTCTCAGATCAGCAGGAATTATACTGGGACAGAAGTGAACTGTCGTATCAGTAGGACTGGTACTGGGCAGTGGTAGACTGTATCATATCAGTAGGACTAGTACTGCGACAGACATTGACTGTGTGGTATCATTAGGACTGGTTGATGAATTGGTGGATTGTACCATATCAGTAAGACTGATACTGGGACACAATTGGACTGTGTAGTATCAGTATGACTGACAATGTAACAGTAGTGTACATCAACAGAACTGGTACTGAGGTTGTAATGTACTGTATCGTATACGTAGGGCTAGTATAGGGGCAGTAGTGTATTGTGTCATATCAATAGGACTGGTACTGTCGTATCAATAGGACTGGTACTGGGGCAGTAGTGGAATGTATCATATCCGTAGGACAGATACTGGGGCTGTATCATATCAGTAGGACTGAGACTGGGACAGTTTTTGACTGTGTCGTATTAGTTGGACTGATACTGGGACAGTAGTGGAGTGTGTCGTATCGATAGGACTGGTACTGGGTCAGTATTTTAATGTCCACTAGAAAATCTTGTAGATAGATGGATACACAGACTGTAATAATCGGTATTGTCAAGTACCTTTCTATAAATCGGGAAATCTCGTAGTTTCCGTCACTTACGGTTTATGGCATAACGTAATAATAAAGTCACTGAAAGTATTGACACTCACATCGTAATCAAAACTCACATAACGTAAACCTGCCTTCCCTAAATATACGCCATCTGTCAGCCATAGTGACATAACGAAATGAAGGTATTAGGAAATGCACAAAACACAATGAACAAATTAAATAACGTAATATCAAACCAGCATAAGTAAATAACAAACCCACATAGCGTATTGATAAAAGTACAAAACGTAATGGCCAATTCATATGGCGTAACAATAAAGTCAGATACTGCAATATTTAACCCGCATAAAGTAACATCAAACTCGTATAAAGTAATCGCAAAACGCAAGGTGTTTGCGCCGTATAAGACAGCAATGGCGTTCCATAACAGTCTACTGGCGATGATCTATCTGACATTCAACTGATAAGCATTTCTGCTTTTAATCAGTTTTGTACATCATTTTAATTGAGCCAAAGGTGACTGTTTATTGCATAGATAAACTAGGTCAGATGTCTTCACCATATCGAGTTCCTTGAAATACTCGTTTGATCGCAGACTACCATATTTACCCTAAATATTCCGACATGAAACAGCCTGAGCAAACAGTGTAGACCCAGATCAAAATCCAAACAGTTTGATCAGGGTCTGCACTGGAAACTTTGTAGATACTACACTAGTTACCCAAATGTGCAGGTTAAAAGTTTAGGATAAGTACGTTAAAAATAGTATGTCCGAATATTTAGGGTAAATACGTTACTCAGCAAGTTCGTCTTAATGTAGATATACTATTTGAAAGGCTGATTCTTATGCTTTAGCAAAATAGCCTTTGGAAAAAGTAGCTGTTGTAGGGAGGTGGTATTGTAGAAAGGCTTAATATACAGAAAAATTGTACTTACTTTCAGAAAATTTGTCAGAAAATTGGTTATTATTTTTAGGGAAGTAGCTGATGCTGAGATGTGACCTTTAGTAGAGGTGCCACTGTATATACTGATAATATTGAACATTATTAGCGTGTTGAATTATCGTTCTAAAAGAAAGAAAGAAAGAAGAAATCTTAGGCTTTCATGTTAAGACAGAAGAA
This sequence comes from Anodontia alba, assembly GCA_964016985.1. Taxonomy (NCBI): domain Eukaryota; kingdom Metazoa; phylum Mollusca; class Bivalvia; order Lucinida; family Lucinidae; genus Anodontia; species Anodontia alba. Next base: position 42,450,055 of record OZ024828.1, read on the forward strand.
AGAATCGGCCTGCATATGACATGTATTGTACTTTTTAGCTCACCTGAGCTATGCTCAGGATGAGCTATTGTGATCACTTTTCATCCGTCGTCCGTCCGTCCGTCCGTCCGTGCGTCCGTCCGTCCGTCCGTTAACATTTTCAAACGACTTCTCCTCTGAAGCCCCTGAGCCAATTTTGCTCAGATTTCATATGGAGCCTCCTTAGGTTGGGGGAATGAAAAATTGCTAAAATGATCGCGGTCCATTGACCGAGATGGCCGCCATGCCCATATATGGTAAAAAACTTTAAAAGTCTTCTTCTCCAGAACCGAGGATGCCTTGGGGCTGAATCTTTGCATAAGTCATTGGGGACGGGAGGTCTACCAAAATTGCTAAAATAAATGTCGTATATTGACATTTGACCTTTTTACGGCAAGGTCGTTTGCTTCCCTATGCATTTGTATGGGAAACACCTTTAAACATCTTGTTCTCCATAACCGAGGATGCCTTATGGCTGAACCTTTACATATATCATCGGAAAATGGAGATCTACCAAAGTTGCTAAAATAATGGTCGTACACTGACATTTGACTTTTTTATGGTAAGGTCAATTTTGCTTCCTTATGCATTTGTATGGGAAAAATGTTCAGAATTTCAACTGACTTCTACTCTGGAGCCTCTGGGCCTATTTTGCTCAGATTTCATATGGAGCCTCCTTAGGTTGGGGGAATAAAAGATTGCTAAAATGGTCGCGGTTAGTTGACCAAGATGGCCGCCATGCCCATATATGGTAAAAACTTTTAAAAATCTTCTTCTCCAGAACCGAGGATGCCTTGGGGCTGAATCTTTGCATAAGTCATTGGGGACGGGAGGTCTACCAAAATTGCTAAAATTGCTAAAATAATGGTCGTACACTGACATTTGACCTTTTTACGGCAAGGTCAAGTTTGCTTCCCTATGCATTTGTATGGGAAAAACCTTTAAATATCTTCTTCTCCAAAACCGAGGATGCCTTATGGCTGAATCTTTACAGATATCATCGGAAACTGGAGGTCTACCAAAGTTGCTAAAATAATGGTCGTACATTGACATTTGACCTTTTTACCGTGAGGTCAATTTTGCTTCCTTATGCATTTGTATGGGAAAATATTCAGAATTTCAAACGACTTCTCCTCTGGAGTCTCTGAGCCAATTTTGCACAAATTTCATATGGAACCTCGTTAGGTTGGGGGAATGAAAGATTGCTAAAATGGTCGCAGTTCATTGACCAACGTGGCCGCCATGGCCATATATGGTAAAAACCTTTAAAAATCGTCTTCTCCAGAACCGAGGATGCCTTGGGTCTGAATCTTTACATATATCATTGGAAATTGGCGGTCTACCAAAGTTGCTAAAATAATGGTCGTACATTGACATTTGACCTTTTTACCATGAGGTCAGTTTTGCTTCCCTATGCATTTGTATGGGAAAAATATTCAGAATTTCAAACTTCTCCTCCGGAGCCTCTGGGCCAATTTTGCACAAATTTCATATGGAGCCTCCTTAGGTTGTGGGAATGAAAGATTGCTAAAATGGCCTTGGTTCATTGACCAAGATGGCCGCCATGCCCATATATGGTAAAAACCTTTAAAAATCTTCTCCTCCAGAACTGAGGACGCCTTGGGGCTGAATCTTTGCTTAAATCATCGGGGACAGGGGGTCTACCAAAGTTGCTAAAATAATGGTCGTACAAGTTTGCTTCCCTATGCATTTGTATGGAAAAAGAACATTTAAAAATCTTATTCTCCAAAACCGAGGATGCCTTATGGCTGAATCTTTGCATATATTATTGGGAACATCTGCATGTCTGCAGTGGCTATGTCACTCAGGTGAGCGAACCGTGGCCCGTGGGCCTCTTGTTTACTTTCAGAATAGTGGTTATTATTTTGAGGGAAGTGGGTGATGTTGAGAGGTGACCTTTAGTAGAGGTGCCACTGTATATGTTGATAATTTTGAACATTATTAGCGTGTCGAATTATCGTTCTAAAAGAAAGAAAGAAAGAAAGAAATCTTAAGCTTTCATGTTAAGACAGAAGAAAGAATAGGCCTGCACATGACATGTATTTATATGCGCAGTTTGATAAAACAGAATGTTTATGGAAAGCGAGGCTGATTGTAGATAGCTCTTTTCCAATATAAGCGCAAAAAACAGTTTTCCTAGATAAGCGCTGTTCTGTGTAGTACACAGTCGCCACTTTTTCCTATTTAAGCGTATTTCCTAGTTAGTCGCTTGACAGACGTATTCTTATTTCCAGAAAGCATTTTCTTAAGCCTTGGAAATAAAAAGAAGTCACAGGGACTCAGGTCAGGTGAATAAGGTGAATGGTTAAAACTTTCACCTTTTCAGAAGCCAAAAAAGACTTAACAACCTCCCATTTATGAGAGGAGGTGTTGTCATGTAAACGGTGGACTCCTGACCATCCTTTGCTTGGCCGTTTCTTATTGTAACAAGTAAATTGGTCAGTGTATATGACTGCATCTATTTCAATTTGAAATAGGGGGTGGTCGGGTGGTGCGAAGGTGTCATGTATCTTATGTCACCGGGGCGTCCAACTGATATTGGCTTACAGTTGGGCAAGGCCTGCTATCCTTGTAGCAGGTAAGGGTTGAGGGGGAATGTTTTTATTTCTTCTGTTTCTTCACTTTCATTCCTGTTCCTCTTTCTTCCCTGTTCCTCTCTTTCATCTCTTCGACTATCTCTTCTATCACTCTTCTCCCTTTCTCTGGGAGACGACACAAAATGACCCACAAGGGTTGACGTGTCGTTAAACCCCAACACAATCAATCAATCAATCAATTTGAAATAACTCGCTCAGTTGGAAAGCAATTTGCACGAAATAAACGGGTATCGTTAGCTATTTAACATACCATTCGAGTGCAGTGAAGCATTTTAAACTATACCTGGGATAAAACTTAGGAAGCCTATTAGTGACAAAACTTTTTGCAGGACCCTCGTATAAGCGGACAAGGAAAGCGCATCCCTGGCAAATATCTCCCAGAGTCAATCAATTTTTGAATGGTGAGTTACATGTACGAGGTACAGAACATTTTATTCCAAATAGCTTCAGCAGTAAAAATGTCGCTTATTTACTTTAGACTTTTTCAAATATTAAAACATGTTGTGTATGGTAATGAGGCATCTCCAAATAGTAGAAGATTAAGCGATATTGTATAATACTGTGACACAGCGGTAAAGAGTTCGTTTCTCTGCGCGGTGTAAAACGAACAACAAAGTAAATAATAGTGTGAATTTTCTACTTGCCCGTAGCGGCAAAGTGGAGAATCAGTTACATTTTTAGCTCACCTGAGCACGAAGTGCTCATGGTGAGCTATTGTGGTCAGTCAATGTCCGTCGTCCGTCGTGCGTCGTGCGGCGTCAACAATTGCTTTAAAAGCCTACTCCTCCTACACCCCTGGGCCAAGTGACTTGATACTTGGTAGGAAGCATCAGGGTGACTTGTAGATCAAAAATAGCTAAAATCGTTCCGATCGGAAATCCAAGATGGCCGCCATGGCTGCCATCTTGAAAATCTATTTTTCGCTTCTTCTCCTGAACCGAAAGGCCAATTGACTCCAAACTTGCTAGGAACCATCAGGGTGACTTGTAGATCAAAAATAGCTAAACTCGTGCCGATCGGAAATCCAAGATGGCCGCCATGGCAGCCATCTTGAAAATCTATTTTTCGCTTCTTCTCCTGAACAGAAAGGCCAGTTGACTCCAAACTTGCTAGGAACCATCAGGGTGACTTGTAGATCAAAAATAGCTAAAATCGTGCCGATCGGAAATCCAAGATGGCCGCCATGGCCGCCATCTTGAAAATCTATTTTTCGCTTCTTCTCCTGAACCGAAAGGCTAATTGACTCCAAACTTGCTAGGAAGCATCAGGGTGACTTGTAGATCAAAAGTAGCTAAAATCATGCCGAACGGAAATCCAAGATGGCCGCCATCTTGAAAATCTATTTTTCGCTTCTACTCCTAAACCCCAAAAGCCAATTGACTCCAAACTTGGTAGGAGGCATTGGATCGACTTATAGATCAAAAATAGCTAAAATCGTGCCTATCGGAAATCCAAGATGGCCGCCATGGCAGCCATCTTGAAAATCTATTTTTCCCTTCTTCTCCTGAACGGAAAGACCAGTTGACTCCAAACTTGGTAGGAAGCATCGGGGTGACTTGTAGATCAAAAATAGCTAAAATCATGCCGATCGTAAAACCAGGATGGGCGCCATGGCAGCCATCTTGAAAATCTATTTTTCCCTTCTTCTCCTGAACCGAAAGTCCAGTTGACTCGAAATTTGGTAGGAAGCATTTGGGTGACTTGTAGATCAAAAATAGCTAAAATCGTGCCGATCGTAAATCCAAGATGGCCGCCATGGCAGCTATCTTGAAAATCTATTTTTCGCTTCTTCTCCTAAACCCAAAAATCACTTGACTCGAAACTTAGTAGGAAGCATCAGGGTGACTTGTAGATCAAATATAGCTAAAATCGTTCTGATCAGAAATCCCAGATGGCCACCATGGCCGCCATCTTGAAAATCTATATTTAGCTTCTTCTCCTGCACCGAAAGGCCAATTGACTCCGGACTTCGTAGGAGACATTGGGGTGACTTGTAGATCAAAAATAACTAAAATCGTGCCAATCGGATATCCAAGATGGCCGCCATGGCAGCCATCTTGAAAATCTATTTTTTGCCTCTTCTCCTGAACTGAAAGGCCAGTTGACTCAAAATTTGGTAGGAAGCATTGGGGTGACTCGTAGATCAAAAATAGCTAAAATCGTGCCGATCGTAAATCCAAGCTGGCTACCATTTAGAGTTTGTTCAAATGATCACGCTCAATTGACTGGCATGCCATATATCTTCTTCTTCAAAATAAAGAACTGCTTAAATGATGATCTTTTCATTAGTTGTGATGACAGGATTGGAAAAATGTTGCATAACATCTGCGTATCTGCAGTGGTTATGTCACTCAGGTGAGCGACCCGTGGCCCGTGGCCCGTGGCCCGAGGGCCTCTTGTTTTTTTTTTTGGCTCACCTGAGACTTTAGCCTCATAGGTGAGGCTCATAGGTGAGCTTATAGTATGGGCATGCTCCTTAGTCCGTCCCCCCCATCGTCAAAACGCTGGCTCAGTATTTTCGCCTCTTCTCAGAAAACACTGAGCCAATCAAAACCAAATTTCATATGGAACCTTCATGGGCTGGGAGAACAAAAGTTTGATCACCACATCTAGGTCACATGATCAAGATGGCTGCCAAGCCCATATATGGTAAAAACCTATTACAAATCTTCTTCTCCAGAACCAAAGAGCCAATGGGCCTTAGTGCTTGGTATGCAGCATAGGTCCATTAAAGTTAGAAAAAATTATAACCTTCGGTTGACCTTGACTTTTTTAGGGAAAGGTCAAATCTTTCTACATAGACTTCTATAGGCTGAACTTTAAAAATCTTCTTGTCTGAAACAAGAAGGCTGAGGCCTTAGTTATTAGCTCACCTGAGCTCTGCTCAGGATGAGGTATTGTGATCACTTTTCGTCCGTCGTCCGTCCATGCATCCGTCCGTGCATCCGTCCGTTAACATTTTCAAACGACTTCTCCTCTGGAGCCGCTGAGCCAATTTTGCTCAAATTTCATATGGAGCCTCCTTAGGGTGAGGGAACGAAAAATTGCTAAAATGGCCGCGGTATGTTGACCAAGATGGCCGCCACGCCCATATATGGTAAAAACGTTTAAAAATCTTCTCCTCCAGAACCGAGAATGCTTTTGGGGCTGAACCTTTGCAGGAATCATCTGGGACGGGAGGTCTACCAAAATTGCTAAAAGAACTGTCGTACGTTGACGTTTGACCTTTTTACGGCAAGGTCAAGTTTGCTTCCCTATACATTTGTATGGGAAAAACCTTTAAAAATCTTCTCCAAAACTGAGCATGCCTGGTGGCTGAATCTTTGCATATATCTTCGGGAACAGGAGGGCTACCAAAAATGCTAAAATAATGGACGTACATTGACATTTGACCTTTTTACGGTAAGGTCAATTTTACTTCCTTTTGCATTTGTATGGGAAAAATGTTCAGAATTTCGAACAACTTCTCCTCTGGAGCCTCTGGGCCAATTTTGCTCAAATGTCATATGGAGCCTCCTTAGGTAGGGGGAACAAAAGATTGCTAAAATAGTCCCAGCTCGTTGACCAAGATGGCCACCATGCCTATATATGGTAAAAACCTTTATAAATCTTCTTCTCTAGAACAGAGGATGCTTTGGGGCTGAATGTTTGCATAAATCATCGGGGACAGGGGGTCTACCAAAATTGCTAAAATAATGGTCATACATTGACATTTGACCTATTTACGGCAAGGTCAAGTTTGCTTCCTTATGCATTTGTATGGGAAAAAAAACATTTAAAAATCTTATTCTCCAAAACCGAGGATGGCTTGTGGCTGAATCTTTGCATATATCATCTGGAATGGGCGGTCTACCAAAGTTGCTAAAATAATTGTCATAAATTGACATTTAACCTTTTTACGGCGAGGTCAAGTTTACTTCTGTATGCATTTGTATGGGCCCCATACATTTGTATGGAAAAAATGTTGATAATTTCAAATGGCTTTTCCTCTGAAGCCTCCGGGCCAGTGTTGCTCAAATTTCATGCGGAGCCTCCGTGGGCAGGAGAATGAAAGATTGCTATAATGGGTATGGTCCATTGATCAAAATGGCTGCCATGCCCATATATGGTAAAAACCTTTAAAAATCTTCTTCTCCATAACCAAATAAGCCCTGGGTCCTAATCTTTGCACAAATTATTAGGGGGACAGAAGATCTACCAAAATTGCTAAAATGATGGTTCTTTGTTGACATTTGACCTTTTTACATCCAAGGTCAAATTTGCTTCCCCATTTGTATGGGCCATATACATTTATATTGAAAGTATCGAAGTGACTTGTAGATCAACAGTAGTTAAAATTGTTCTGATTGGAAATCTAAGATGGCCATCATCTGGTTTATATTTATAATATTTCCCTGCCACTGTGCTGTTTACATGTATGAAATCATGATTCTTCAGAAACCACTTAGCCAATTTCCACCAAATTTCACATTGATCCTTCTGTTGAAATGTGATTGATAGTTTATTCAAATGATCATGCTCCATTGACTGTCAGACCCATATATTCTTCTTTAAAACTAAGAACTGCTCAAATGATGATATTTTCATTAGTTGCAATGATAGGATTGGAAAATGTTGCATAACATCTGCATGTCTGCAGTGGCTATGTCACTCAGGTGAGCGAACCGTGGCCCGTGGGCCTCTTGTTTTGAGTTGCGGTCACGTTAAGACTGCTACTTTTTGTTCGGAGACGTGTATGTGAGAGCTGTGTGTTTCCCATTGCCTGTTTAGAAATATTTTAGAACAGACGTTCTATTACGGTTTAAATAATTCTTGAAAAATGTACCCGAACTGGAGCGTTTTGCTTCATCGGACAAATTGTTCAATTCCTTTACAACAGAAGGTGATATAGATTAATTCTAGAGTAAATAGATAGAGATGGGTCTGTAGTTACTTATGAAGGGTCGTCTTTTTTATGAATAGGGCAGACGTTTGCTTCTTTCCATTGACTAAGTATGTCACCTTGTCTGAATTATCGGTTGAAGAGAATACATAATGGAAGAGCTAGTTCATGATAGTTCTTTAAGAATACGATAGCTTAATCCGTTAGGACCGGATGCTTTACCAACTGGAAGCGATTTTAGGACAGAATCAACTCATTGGGCCCATTCTGGTTATTTTGAAAATCTAATACCGCTTAAGCCGGCGCTAGGCGGTGTCTGGGGGAGGGCGGGGTGGGGGGGGGGGGGCGCAACTACAGTGTTGCATATGAAGACCCAATCAAACCGAGTCTCCGATTTTCGTGATTTTGTGTGTTCTCTGTTTCCAAAGGCAATCCTTTCTGACTTTTATTCTAAAGGGGTGAGAATGATATAATCAAGATTGGATTCGACGTTGTATGGTGGTAAAGCTGGAAGTTCAGCGTGACCAAAAATGTCTATTCCTTGTAATAATTATTGAGTAAATTAGCCTCGTCATGCTTGTCAGATATACATCTATGACTTTCGAGAGGTGAAATGGAAGCGGTTGCAGTGAGAGATATCACAGTTTTTAGAGTAGACCACCAGTCCTTAGAAGTGAGTAAGAGAATCAGACTTTAGTTTCTTGGCACCATTTTCATTACATGTTCTTTTAGATTGATTTATTAACGAGACGACTTTGTTTCTGAGTTTCCTAAATTTATCCCAGTGGTGCTACAAATTATTTTTTTTTAGCTTTTCGATTTTCGAATATAGCGTTTGATAAAGTTATCCAGTGGGGATTGAAGGGGTACTTTTATGTATTTACTATACCCCGCCACACGATAATAGCGGGGTATTATGGTTTCACGTTGGGCGTGCGTGTGTCTGTCCGTTCGTCCGCCAGTCGTCCGTCCGTCCGTATTTCGTTTCCGGATAATAACTTGAGTAAACATCAATGGATTTTCACCAAACTTGATATGTGCATGTGCATTGATATTAGGTTTTGAAAAATGTAAAATTGATTTTAATAAGCATACCTCCCATATATTCTACTTATTGCTAATCCCTGTTAGCCCCCGACAGAAATCCGAGGTTCTCTCCTATATAGGAGGAACAAAATAACGATCTTCGTACCAATAGTGATATTGTCGAATTACCCAGTTTTTTTCGAATGCGGGAAAGCAGGATGGAAACCTCCCAGTAGAATATATGGTAGGTATGCTCATTAAAATCAATTTTACCTATTTCAAAATTTAATTTTTAACGTTACACATACCAACCACATATTCTTCTTATTGCTAGAATCATCAATATGGAGGGAGGATTCTTCCAATTCTGACCATACCTGTTGTAGACTTCCAGGAATAAATAAAGAAGATCTTAGAAGGTTCATAATATAAAATATTTGGCTAAGGTCTTGTGTATAGAAGAGATATTAGATAATAGAGCTTGACTCTCTAATATCTTCTTGTTCCTTCCTGGAAGTGTTGTCCTTATATTAACCATCTAATCACCTTTAGAGATCTAGCTGTAGGTATCAGATAGTTTTTGTCCAGTTGCTAGTTTTCATCTTGTGAAGGAGCCAGAATCTCCCCCCCCCCCCCCCCCCACCTCCACCCCCACGACATTTTGGGCCGCCACAACCGGGCCCAAGAGATTCTGAAAATCTCTGAGGTAGAATCTAGCAAAGAATCTAGCAAAAGTTGAAGTACTGGACCAGACAGCTGCCTTAATTACTTCATCTGGAGGTATGAAGTTAAAGTAAGCCCAAGGGGAAGAGAGAGCTCTTAACTCATGTGCCCTGATTTTAAGATGAGGCAATTGTCTCTTAGAAATGAAGTGATAAGCCATTTTAATGGCGAACTTTACCAAATTAGAAATTGTAGACTTCCTAATTTCATGATTTCCTTTAATGGGTAAGAAAAGTCTAGTTCTGGAACCCCTTATACATTTTGTCCTTTTTAGATTGTTACGACCTAGCACTCCTACCTTCGATTATCTGCCTTGGCAGATTACGCATAGCTTGTAGGTATATATTCAATCTCTGACAACTGCGTCAGGGAGTCGACTCTTTGGCTTAGTGGTTAGAGCATTGGATTTTTATCCGGGAGGACCGGGTTCGACTCCCACGACAGGCGGGAATTCTTTTCAGCTATGCTTCATTCCTTTGTTACGACTATCATGTCGTAAGATGGGGGCTCGTCTGGGATAGGACTTTAAATGCCGAAAATGGCTTCACGTCATCATAAATGATGACTTCCTTGAAAAGGGGGAGTGTTACGATCTAGCACTCCTACCTTCGATTATCTGCCTTGGCAGATTACGATAGCTTGTCGGTATATATTCAATCTCTGACAACTGCGTCAGGGAGTCGACTCTTTGGCTCAGTGGTTAGATCATTGGAATTTTATCCGGGAGGACCGGGTTCGATTCCCACGACAGGCGGGAAATATTTCAGCTATGCTTCATTCCTTTGTCGTAAGATGGGGGCTCGTCCGGGATAGGACTTTATACGCCGAAAATGGCTTCACCTCACCATAAATGATGACTTCCTAGAAAAGGGGGAGTGATACGATCTAGCACTCCTACCTTCGATTATTTGCCTTGGCAGATTACGATAGCTTGTCGGTATATATTCAATCTCTGACAACTGCGTCAGGGAGGACTCCTTGGCTCAGTGGTTAGAGCATTGGATTTTTATCCGGGAAGACCGGGTTCGATTCCCACGACAGGCGGAAAATTTTTTCAGCTATGCTTCATTCCTTTGTTACGACTATCATGTCGTAAGAAGATATATTTTGATAGCTGTAATTGGACAAAGAAAGCGGTTAAAGTTGTATTCTGACATGTATTTAAAAGCCATAGTTCATAGGTTCGAATGGATCTTTGCATAAGTACGTGAGAACAAAAACTAGATTCCATTTTGGGGCAAGTGATCTGTTGACAGATCTTTGCATTTGAAATGACTTGATAAGTTCTGAAATGATAGGATGTTTTCCTATATTCCTTTTGGACCTGAATTTCAAGGTGTTAGATATCATAGATATGTAACCTTTGATGTGCAATGACAATGCTTATCTCCAAATAGATGCATCAAGAAATCAGTAATTACATTTGGAGAGGCCTTGATAGGATCAATTTTCCTCTGATTTGCCCAACTGGTAAACACCTTCCACTTTGTATCATAGACCTTTCTCGTGGAAGCTCTTCTAGCTTCAGAGACGTGGTCTGCAACTTTCTTTCTGATCGGTTGTTTAATAATTCCGATGCGTGAAGTAGTTGGGATTTTGATGCAGAAATGTTCCTTGTAATTGCTCCAAAAGTTTGGTAATACTGGAAGAGTTATGGTTGGAGATATATACAGATTTAGCAGTTCCGGGAACCATGATCTGTTTGGCCATAGAGGTGCTATATGTACAACTTTGCACTGTGATTTATGAATTTTTTGAGGTAAAGCTTGAATTATATGAAATGGAAATGCATAAGCATGGATGCGTTTCCAAACTATTGAAAGAGCATCTATTGCTAGTGCTTTCCCGTCTGCAATTGGTGACACGTATATTGGCAATCTGTGATGGTGACGTGTTGCAAATAGACCTGTGTAGGGAAATTTGGTCATGTGAAAAATTGCATTCGCAGTTGATTGACTGAGTGACCATTCTGTTGAGATCGTTTTGTTTTTTTTTGTTCCGAACATATCTGCAAGTATGTTGAATTACCCTGGGATGGGTCTGATTACTAGACATATCTTGTTTTGTTGACACCAGTTGAGTGTATTCCACACTTCTAGACAAAGATCTGGAGAATGAGTTCCTTGTCGTCGAAGTTGTGTTGTCTGTTGAGACTAAGATTGTTGAATTGATTATGTAATGGTGTGCTTGTTTCAAGGCAAGAGTTATGGCCGTCTTGTCTAGAAGATTGATATGGAGTTGTGATTGTTCTTGGGCTCAAACTCTATAGAATAATAGACCCGTCGGTTCCTGATGAGCTCCCCAACCAGTCTGACTGGCATCTGAGAATAACTGGTGAGAATGAAGAGAGTTCTTGATAGGAACACCATTTAGATAAATATGACAATTGTTTCACCTATTGAGATGATACCGAATATTGTGTGTTATCTTGATTTGGTGGTGAAGCAGAAGAATATGAGGTCGCCATTGTGCCAGAAGAGACATTTGTAATGGTCTGAGATGAAGTCTCCCTAGAATTACAAAGTCTGCTGCTGCATTGAGTTGTCTCAAAAGAGATTGGAATTATCTGGCTGTGACTGTTATTTTGGGAAGAAAAAGATTGATTATCTTTGACAGAGTCTGAATTCTATCTTGAGGATATCTTTGACTATGTTAAGGTGAGTGAGAAATTCCATCCCTATGAAAATGAATTTCTAAGATGGAATCAGGTCTGACTTCTCTTGATTGATTATCAGTCCCAGATTTACAATCAATTGAATGATGAATTGTCTGTGTTCCAAGAGAGTTAGACAGTTTTGGTTGCTTGATAACCAGTCGTCTATGTAAGGAAAGAGCTTTTCTGTGAAGATGAGATGCTATTGCTTTCATGAGATGAGTGAACACATATAGCTCGTTGACAGACCAAACGGTAGAGCTCTGAATTAGAAGATTTTGTCCTTAAGCGCAAAACGGAGATATTTGCGAGATGAAGGATGTATCGGGACATGCAAATAAGTGTTCGTCAGATCCAATATAAATGCCCAATCGTTGGGGCGAATTGAATTTCTGACTTTTATCTGGGTTTCCATTCTGAAGCTTTGTATTAGAACACATTTGTTTAAAGTGGAAAGATCTATTATGAGCCGCATTTTGTCCATTCTTTTTCGGGACAAGAAATATTCTTGATTAATATCGTAGAGATTCCGGAAGAATTTCCTCCACTGCCCCCTTTTGTAGGAGACTGTTGACCTCTTCTTCCAATTCTGGCCTTTCGGTTTGTTGGAAGAAAATTGTATCTTTTGAAAGAGAATGTATTTGAATGAGATTTTGGACCCTCTTTCCACAATAGAGAGGGCCCGTTTGTCGTTTATGATTCCGTGCCAGTTTTAGGCAAAGTGGGCCAACCGTCCTCCTACCGGAATCTGAGATTGAGGACATGGCAGTGGAGGTAGCACATCAAAACTTCTTTTGAGAGAAGGGAGCTATTCTAAAGGAGCCACCTTTGTCTCTTCTGTCAGAACCCCTAGAGAAACCGCCTCTTGAGAGACCATAGGTTTTCTTGTGATTTTTTTTATCCTGAAATCTAGGATTCTGAGGTATTGGATTGGGTTTCTTGAGTTCAGGTTTTACACGTTTAGATGTAGATGCTTGTGGTTTATCATGAGAAGAAGAAGTGACTGTTTGGAAATCAAATCGTTCCTCAGAGCTTTGTAAATTTCATCCATTTTGACCTCCATAGAGTGAGTCTGAGATGAAAGGTATTCACCTAAGTTTCATCATAGCAATATCTGATAAAGACTTAGGAGCAGAACGAATGGCAGCATCTCTTCTTGCTTAATGCATCTGTAATGTAAGATAGGAAGTAAGAGAAACCGAATGGTTAATGATGCGTGCTAAAGATTCCAATATTCTGGCTAAGATTTTAGTGTTCATTGATTCTTGTTGTAGGCATTTGTATGCCGCATAAGAAACTATGTCAGAATGAGAGAGAATTCATAGAAGATCTCCGAGTTGATTCTCGAATACACCCAGGTTCTCGTATCATAATAACGGGATACCGCAACATTCAACTTGCCAATATATCATGACACGTTTTAACCCACCATAGTCACATATTGCAACATAATTAGTCAAATATTGCAATATAATTCATCATGTCATAATCCAATATTGCAACATTTAACCTGCCATAATGTCACATAACATTCCATTATTCCATTATTGTAACGTAGCTGCTACAAGCCTGTTGTGCGAACCAGTGATCGTATAGTATTTTACTCAACTCGAAATAAAAGTGCGTTGTGTTTTCTAAATTCAAATCAAATTTAAAGTCCAGCAATAAGTTTCTACAGCTTTAATTAAGATAAAATTTAAATCAGAGAATACAATTCTCTTTCAAACATTCAGGCTCAACGCACAGCTGAGCTCGGCGCACCCAAATATCGAGACGTCCTAACTGGACCACCAAAAAAACCGAACTGAAGAGCTGATCCAGCCACGACTATTTATATGCTTCACAGCATTCCACAAAATGTCATTCCCAAAGTTGCTCCCTAGCTAAAACAGCAAATTACGCAACTTTAAATATCATCTGGGCATTACTAGGTTATTTCGCAATAAGCTTGTGCAAAGGCCAGTCACCAAAAGAATGCTGTAGTAGTATATGGGCAATTCACCCGAATTCCCATAAATCTTGATTAGCGGTTATTCAAATAATAAGGAATAGTTTCAGAACATTTTATAAATGTTCTGTCTACTAAAATGATTTCGAAAATATTAACTATTATCTTTTTACGCTTATTTCTTTAAATTCACCATTGTTCCTACAGCAAACTTTAGGTTCCTTGTAACCAGTGCATAAAATACATTGGACTGTGCATAAACAGCACCTGCTGTTTAGTCATCACATATTTTCAAAGGCTATGAAATGTCATAAAGACTCTGTACCAAAACAATTGGCTTTAACCTTTCAACAAATGGATTTGAATGAAGTCCAACCTAAACAACATATGTATACTAGGTGGCTTCAGTACATTTTAGCATTTTAACTGTAAAATAAATTTAATATTTCTGCAACATAAAATCCACTCAGAATAACTGTAAAAGATTCATACAATTATTACGGCCCCATTAACAAGTTTAGGTCATCCCTAAATCTCTTGTCTTACGACCTCTAAACATCATTTAACTCATATAACAACCTGGGTAGATACTGAACAACCTGGGTAGATACTGACTATGTTATATACCTCCTATGCTTTAAGTGTATTAATTAAGCTCCTTTAATTAATTTACTCCCTTTTTAGTCGGGCTGATCACACTCTTCTAAATCATGTTTATCATTATACATACACATTTTAACATATATACCGTGTCTGGAATACTTTCACCCATACTGTCGTACGCATACATCCATGATCAATATACCTCCCATCAAGATGTACACATATGACCAGGATCCCACATTGATCTTCCCAATCAATGTCCAGGACTCATAAACATAAAATTATAGGTGATTAGGATTAATATAAACACAAAAATTTTCAAGTGACCAGGATTGGTCCTTCAGGTGACCAGGATAAGTGACCAATAACACATGATCATTTGTTACTACCAAATTATCCAGTCACTAGCGACGACGATGGAATACCTATCAACATCCACTCACTAGTGATCAGGATTAGGACTCTTCCTAAATCAATATGTATTGAACACCCGTCCAAAACGTACACCTGACCCGGATTGTCACTGTTCATGTATTATGACCATTGAAACACAGTTTATGCATATAAGTACAGTTTTCATAGTTTCTAGTTTTTACATAACGGCTCTCTGTCTAAATCCACAACCTGCGGTCTTCGTGGTACCCCCATCACTGGAACTCTATATCGTCTGTTGATAACGTACATATCGTCCTCTCCACCGGTGGGTTTATGATGGTTGTTCACCACCATATACGTTGGGTATGGTTCTTGTTACACGCAACAACCAAAGTGACATTTAGTCACTTTTACATGCTCCTCTCGTCGGTTACAATCACAACACCCGTAATGACATTGCATTACTCTTACATCGTCCGTCTGTAAATTAAACAAAGTTACTACTAATATCTACAAATTATATCTCTTCACCTAGGCATGACCTTTAGGGTCATACCCAGGACTTTATTTTAAAGTCACTGACATACATTATTGTCCTTCTTCGTCCCAGCATGACCTTGAGGGTCGTGCAAGGCACCAAAACTACACATAAATTAAATATAAACATATATAATGTTACCGTTACATTATTCCGTAATAACCAATATTACGTATGGTTTATAAAAAGTTCTACTACCCTGTAGAATCACTGCAGAACCATCCCAGTTCTGCATCCATGCCATCGCAGCATCTGTTCGTCTGAATGTATTTCTTTGACCTTCAAAAGCGTGATTGACGCTTCCTTCTTCCTGAAGGACAGACATTTCGACCTGTTCACCATTGGTCGGCGCTTGTTTTACATTTACCCCCTCGAGGTCATATCTAGTGGTCTCCCGTTTACCAGTTATCTGACTTAAGAAACATTTACCTTTTCTTAACACCAACAGATAATTATGAATATAACAATAATAGATGCAGCCAGGCTCACTGCACTAATTGTCCAACTACTACTGTGCTGTTTAGTATCAACATTAACCATTTTATAGGCTTTAGTTTCCCTTAGAAAACTTTGCATAGGTATTTCCTTCATCCCTATCAAATGAGATGGCAAACCTATAGATTCAGATTTTTCGATTTTGGTTTTAGAATCATTCCAAATGACAAATTTTGAAACGTTATGCAACTTTAGCAGTGCATGCAAAGGGTCCAACCTTTGAAAATGACTCGTCTTGCCAAAATATTCGGGCAACTGTAAATAGTCATTAGAGGCTTTACACGTGTTATTCAGTTGAATAACACCAAATGGTGGTACAATTTTAACATCCCACTGGTTAGAATCGTATTACTGACAATTTAACGTGAATGTCAAAGGCTTGTTGGTAACAACAATCCAAGTACCATATGACAAATATCGTGTAGATGGTAGTTTCTCATTTAAAACAATCATTTGTTTACAAAGAGTTCTGATGTCTCTAATGTTTTGCATAAATAACGCAATTACACAGAATTTATTGACATTTGTTTGATAAAATGCCGTCTCAGGATTGCAAAACTGAAAATGATAACCATTACACATTTGAAAAGTACTCTCAGATAAAAGTGAGAACTTTGTTTTATCTCTTGAAATCATTAACATTTCAGTCTCTACTGCATACTTTACTAAGATATCAGTTTGATTATCGGAAAGAAGAGGTATTGGTAAATTATATATTTGATATACTTCATATTCTGCTTTCGTACTTATTAATGAAGAACAATTCTGATTTCATTATTCTGCAGGTACGTTATACATGTTAACGTTTTATAGAAATACCAAATGAGGGTTTCTTGGTAATTCAAAATTATTAAGAAGTTTCGACTCAACTTCAATCAAAAGTTTCTTAAGATCTTTAGGAGAAATAGTACTTGTCGATAAGTGATGCATTGACAACATATTAAGTTCTGGTTTTAGACTTTCAAGATAAAATATAGCATCTTGTGTACTAAGTCTTATTTCATCAATTATCATTTGAAATTGAAGATACGTGTGGACAAATTGTTCTAGTCTCACAAATTTTTGCTCAAATGTTTGCCCTATTTTCCTAATTTTATCATCAAATTTCTGAATGACAATAATTAAATCCATTATTGATCTCCGATTTTCTATTACTTGCATTCGGGTTAAATTTAATACAGACAAATTTACATCTAAGTCATGTATGATCTGTTCTTGATTATGTGCTAAAACTTTAATATTTCTATCTATGTTCTCCAGATCACTTTCTGAAACTGTGCCAAATAATGTACTCATTAGCTGGCCAATTATAGGAATTAACGATCTTTTATATCTTTGATTAGACAACGAAAGATCTTTGGATTCACCAAAGCTATCATATATCGTATCGTGTATATGTGTCAGTTAACATATCGATCTCGACATGTAGACTTTCAAATGTTTCTACATATCCTGTCAAGTTTGATCTTTGATAAAAATGTATCACCCTTATAATCTCATCTGTGTGACCCAAATCACTGTTAATTTTACTAATTAATCTTTGGAAAGGCCTTAAATTATGGACAAATGTTACAGACCAGTGCGCATCATTTATAAAGACTTCATTCGTCTTTTGAAATACTACGTTTTCAGATGTAAAGAGTCAGAAAACATGACCAACTAGTAATAACCATAGGCTAAATGTAAAATACATTACTTTCACCTGAAAGTAAATAAAATAAATGGGCATAATTATTATGACTTAACACAAGGTATCCATTACTTATAATTTACCTCTATACACAGACACATGTCTATCTACAGCATTACACACACATACATATGAGGTCATTTTATAACATATCAGAAATTAACCTGAATAATTGTTTTACGTCTCGCCTACGAGACTGATGAGACTCTTGATGTCTTTTCTTAACTGACCTAACTGTTTTTCTAGCCCTTCTGCTAGAACTTTTCCGGCGTGAATGAACTTCATCCACTTCCATTCCATTACCGGAATTATCAGACATTTCTGAAGACAAGGGAATGGAATTATTAGAGCATACTCATTAACTTCCATGTCCTTGACTTCTGTTTCTTCGTTTTGATTTTGTCTCATGTTTCTATGTCTTAACCTTTTTCTTAACTCCATTAAATAATAATAATAATAATAATAATAATAATAATAAAGACTTTATTTTCAGTGGGTAACACAATTAGCTACAAGCTACTCTTCCTTGAGGCCCATCTAACAAAATATATACAAACAAAATTAAGCACGCACACACATACAGTTCGTTCAAATAAGACACTAGATCAGTTTTGCCATACATTTGCCATACGCCCGATTGCCATCACTCCTTTTTTCATTATTAATGAAAAAGGCCGTAGCTACATTCAGTACAATGAAAAAAAAAAAAAAGGGTATATCACTTTCGTCTGAAGAGGATTCCCTTTCTCGCCTATATTTCTTAACTAATTTTGCTAATGGTAAATTCTCTTCCGAATCTGAATCAGATTCTGTTTCTGACTCAGATGCGCTAGGTGGTACAACATAAGCGGCATCTCTCAATTTTCTACCGTTTTCATCTTTTGATATTCGCCAGTCATCTATGTTCGCTAACATTAAGTCTCCAGCATATACTCTACATAATGAGCCATTTAACTGATTTTTAATAATGTAAGACAAAGGACCTGTCTTTTCAATTACTCTATAGTAAGGTTTCCATTTTTGACCTAGTTTACTTTTCTTTGTTTATTTTCATAGTACACGGGATCACCTATTTTAAATTCTACTGACTTAGCATTTTTATCTGCATATTTTGCCTGTCTTTTCTTAGCTTTCTTAAGATGATTTCTTACATGTACAAATGCTTTATGTTGTTCTTGTAAGGCAATCTCATGGTAATCTTCACCTACATACTTTCTCCTAGGTTTTAATATATTGTCTACAAGTAACACTACATCTCTGTTATACAACAAAAAGAAAGGCGAAAATTTTGATGATTCACTTACATTGAATCTAATTGCAGCCAAGCTTTGATTTAAATGCAAATCCCAGCTCTGTTGATTATCTGCAACTGCTTTTGCCAAAATATCATGCAACGTTCTATGAAGGCGCTCGCATTTTGCGTTACTCTGAGGATGATAGACGCTTGTCAAAACATGGTCTAGCTTAAGTTTGCCAAAGTTTCACGTACCATTCTATTTACATTTTCTGATCCATTATCAGAGACAATCTGTAAAGGGCACCCGAAACGCGGAAAAATCTGTTGAAGAATTAAATCAATCACTGTTTCAGCAGTTTTATCAGCAACTGGAAAAGCTTCCGGCCGACCACTGTACCAATCTTCAAATGCAATTATATATTTGTTCCCTGACAAAGTTGTGGGATAAGGTCCAGAAAGATCGAGACTAAGTTTTGCCATAGGATATGGTGGTATATCTGTTTCTTGCAAAGGATGTTTATTTTTCTGCATAGACCTAGTTTTACAGGTAACACAATCAGAAACATACTTATGGAGTTCCTTAAAGAGATTCGGCCAGTAATACTTCTGACGTATGGAATCAAAAGTTTTCTGAATTCCCATATGTCCGTTATTATCATAGTACTGAGTTACTACAAAAGATCTAAGATGTTTTGGAATAAACAATCTCAAACATGGGTCATCATCGACATTGGATAGATAGTATAACAGACCATCCACCAAAAGATAATGTTTTTGAACATCTTTACTTTCCTGACCGTTCAGAATCATTGACCTGATTTCCGAAATGTCATCATCCCTATTTTGTTCTACTGACATGTCAAAACCTTCTGTTTTGAAATCTGCGCAATCACACTTTTCAAAGGATTCTTCATTCGGCAAATGACATCCTGCAAAAGTTTTTGGTTCAAATTGATTTGAATCAATAACATGCACCCCATATAAATTATCATTGACGTCAAGTACCTTTTCACTGTCAATGTCTCCATTTTCTTGACTTTCTGAAGTTTTATTTATTTTATCTGGGTGCCTTGAAAGAAGATCAGCACACGTATTTGTGGTACCAGCAATATATTCTATCGAACAATTGTAACCTGACATACTTAAAGCCCAAAGTTGAATTTTCTTGTTTTGCATTGGATATTCAAGCAAATACTTCAAAGGTTTATAGTCCGTCCTTATAATGAACTGAGCATTATGTAAGTAATAATCTAGTTTTTTAAGTGCAAAATGAATTGCGAAAGCTTCTTTCTCTACCACTGACCATTTACATTGAGATTTACTAAGTTTGTGTGACAAATAATAAATTGGTTTTTCATCACCGTCTTGCGTAAGACATGCACCAATACAAGTATCACTTGCATCAATATAAAGGACGTAAGGTTTATTCGAATCAGGATATACTAAAAGTGGGACAGCTGTCAAACTCGAAAGCTTTTTGATGTACGTCCGATCATTTGAAATGGGCGTATTTCCTTGTTAAAGCAATTATTGGTTCAGCAATTTGTGAGAAGTTTGGTATAAACCTCCTGTAATATGAACACATGCCAATAAATGATATTACCTCTCTAACACAAGTTGGTACTGGCAAGGATCTAATCGCATCAATTTTCAGCTCATCTGGTTCGACTCCAAATTCATTAATAATGAATCCAAGATAATGGGTTTCCATCTTAAGAAAACTACATTTCTTAAGTTTCAGTCTCAAGTTATGCTCACGTAACTTGTTAAAAATAATACTGAGATGATTCAAGTGTTCTTCCAAAGTTGAACTAAATATTAAGATGTCATCTAAGTATGCCATAGCAAATTCATGACAACCTAACAAAACAACAGACATTAGTTCTTGAAATACTGCAGGAGCATTTGAAAGGCCAAAGGGCGTTACACTAAACTCAAATAACCCTTTATGACACGCGAAAGCGGTTTCCTCCATATCTTTTTCGTCCATGGCAACCTGCCAATATCCACTCTTTAAGTCTAAAGAAGTGAAATATTTTGCTTTACCTAATAAAGCCAAAATATCATCTATCAATGGCAGTGGAAAAGAATTCTTCTTTGTTATTTGATTAAGCTTCCTAAAGTCTACACAAAATCTCTTACTACCGTCTTTCTTATCTTCTATAACTACTGGAAAAGACCAAGGCGATCTCGATCTTCTGATTACGTTTGCATCTAGCATTTCATTGATTGCCTTGTCAATTACTTCCCTATTTTTAATTGGCGTCCTGTAAGGTTTCATTTTAATTGGTTTATTATCCCCTACATCAATCTGCATTTTTACAGTATCTGTCTTTCCTAATTCGGAATCTTTACTGGCAAATAAATCTTGATTTTTAATGACTAATTTTTCAATTTTAGACATATTTTTCAGGTACATCGAAGTCATTTAAGTCTAATTTACTTCTGTTGGTGTCATTTTTAATAACTGAGTTTACCAGCGTTACGTCATTTTGAATTTCTGAAATTCTTGCCAATAAACCATGCCTATAAATTTTAATGAACTTATTAGTATTATTTACTATCAATAAAGGCAATGATCTATCTTTAGCCAACGTTGAAACAGTATTTATAATTTGTAAACCTGGTTGATTAACTTTGAAGCCTTTATCTATCTGTAAAATCTCATCAGATTTTCCTATAGGTAAGTCTGGGTTTTCTCTGACTTTACCATAACATATCATGGCTGTTTGTGGTTTAATTAAACAAGTTTTTTTCATTCTTACCGTAGATGCTATATGTATATCTTCTTCTAAGTGTACATAATGTTTTCCATTAATTATGAGACATTTTCAATCAAAATAAATCCTTACATTAGTCTGTTTTAGCCAGTCCAAACCTAATATCATGTTTCTATTCAAATCCCTAATCACACAGAAGTCTTGGGACATGTCGGTTCCACCGATACAAATTTGTACAGTAATGCAACCGTCGCATTTTAACTCAGAGCCATTTGCGGACTGCAAACAAGCCTTCTTGTTATTCAGCTTCGGTTTATTCTTAAGCTGATCGTAAATTCTGCGGTGCATTAAAGAACATTCTGCTCCAGTGTCCACAAGCGTTCTAAACTTTTGCTTACCAATTCTGACTATGCATGAATTTGGACTGCCCGAAACACTAACCCTATAAGTTTGTTCAGGTGAATTTCCACTGTTTTTACCACTATTACAACTCTCTGCATTATACAGAGAGTTTCCTAGTTTTCCTGATTTTTGTTTAGCGGACCCCTAGGTCTACCATGACCCATTGGCGGTCTATTTTGCTGTTCTTTGTTACGGCAATCTCTGCTTATGTGGCCCTCCTGTGCACAATTCCAGCAGATTATTTTTCTTTCTGGCTGAGCGCTATTCACTCGCCGAAAATCATTGTCACGCTTAAACTGTTGACCTCTGGAGTGGTCAACTTCCATGGGAACTTCCCGTCTTTGAGGCGTGGTATGTGTCAATTGTACTCTAGCCCTAAGATTTTGTTCGTTAGTGGCTATCGCAATCGCCCCCTGTAAAGTATCCGGTTGATCTCGTAAGATCTTCATCTTTAAATTATCTTGGGTGAGCCCATCAACGAAAACATCAATTAGTTGACGCACTACTGCGTCTCCCCCTTGATTATGATAAGCCTCTTCTGCTAATGATACTATTCTCTCAGCGAATAATTGAATGTTTTCACCTGGCTTCTGCCTCACTGTCCTCAATAGAGACAAAGCCATTTGCCTATCTGTTACATCTGAGAACCGTACAGCTAACTGTTCCTTCAGCTGTTCCCAGGTGTTCTGAGGGTTTGCTGTCATATAACGTTGAATAAATCCGCTAACTGCACCCGAAGATGACTGATATGCTATCAGTTTCTTGCGCCTGTCACACACAATGTTTGCAAGGAAAGCGTTTTTTTCAATGGATTTTATCCATTCTCTATATATTAATGAGAGTTGCCATCAAACTTGATTACAGAGGAAGATACCCCCTGTGTCGTAAGAGCTTGAGACACATTGGCCAATTCAATCTGAATGTTTTGAAAAGCCTGCGCTGCAGGGTCTACATGTTGAGCCTGAGGTTGTGCTTGACCCTGTGCTTGTGCTTGTGACATTTTGAAATATTATTAACAAAATACAAATAATTAATCTAATTTACTTATGCCCACATTGGTAAACGTACGACCATCAGACATACCCACAAGTCAAGGCAAACAAAAACAGAACCTACCTGTGTTCCTTTTGTCTGTGTCGTTGTCTGTTCCATTCTTTTCTGTTTTCTTATCTTGTGCCCTCTACAGCCTGTTCTTTTTCTTTTGATCCAGGTCACGGCACCAAAACCAGACTGTAACGTAGCTGCTCCAAGCCTGTTGTGTGAACCAGTGATCGTTTAGTATTTTACTCAACTCGAAATAAAAGTGCGTTGTCAAATCAAAATTAAAGTCCAGCAATAAGTTTCTACAGCTTTAATTAAGATAAAATTTAAATCGGAGAATACAATTCTCTGTCAAACATTCAGGCTCAACGCACAGCTGAGCTCGGCGCACCCAAATATCGAGACGTCCTAACTAGACCACCGAAAACACCGAAGTGAAGAGCTGATCCAGCCACGACTATTTATATGCTTCACAGCATTCCACAAAATGTCATTCCCAAAGTTGCTCCCTAGCTAAAACAGCAAATTACGCAACTTTAAATATCATCTGGGCATTACTAGGTTATTTCGCAATAAGCTTGTGCAAAGGCCAGTCACCAAAAGAATGCTGTAGTAGTATATGGGCAATTCACCCGAATTCCCATAAATCTTGATTAGCGGTTATTCAAATAATAAGGAATAGTTTCAGAACATTTTATAAATGTTCTGTCTACTAAAATGATTTCGAAAATATTAACTATTATCTTTTTACGCTTATTTCTTTAAATTCACCATTGTTCCTACAGCAAACTTTAGGTTCCTTGTAACCAGTGCATAAAATACATTGGACTGTGCATAAACAGCACCTGCTGTTTAGTCATCACATATTTTCAAAGGCTATGAAATGTCATAATTGGCTTTAACCTTTCAACAAATGGATTTGAATGAAGTCCAACCTAAACAACATATGTATACTAGGTGGCTTCAGTACATTTTAGCATTTTAACTGTAAAATAAATTCAATATTTCTGCAACATAAAATCGACTCAGAATAACTGTAAAAGATTCATACAATTATAACGGCCCCATTAACAAGTTTTAGGTCATCCCTAAATCTCGTCTGACGACCTCTAAACATCATTTAACTCATATAACAACCTGGGTAGATACTGAGCAACCTGGGTAGATACTGACTATGTTATATTATCAAAGATTGAAATGTTTATCATAGCATAATCTGGCACAACACATTCAGCAATTCACAACTATACACGCCAATCTTCATAATTCCATAATCCTACACAATGGGAAGCGTACACATGACTGGGACAATATCGTCATTTCAGATGATGCGTCTATCAGTAAACTAGCCATCAGAAAAAGGAGGAGACATCTCAACCTAAAAATGAAGGCTTTGTTCAAGACTTTGTTTGGGAAAATAACTAAAGGGCAATAGTCAATAAAATTTCACAATTATCAGTTATCTGACAAAATTACATATTTACACGAATGCCACAACAGGTACTGAAATGCACCCTTTTCACTTATCAAAACCATCTGTTAGCAGAGTCCTTATATATACTTTTTCTCCATAAAAACAAAGTCATTTCACATCAAACACCATGTTCATCCACAAAACATCTTATCCCAACTAGTCTGTTTAACAGTCACTTGCCATCAAGGTAAATAAGTGAATATGTTACAGTCCCCGATGCTGTATACCAAGATTCAGCCGTGAAGCGTTCTGGTAAAGTAGATTTTATTGTGTATTTTTACCATATATGGGCATGGTGGACTTCTTGTTTAATGATGCAGAACCGTTTGAACAAACTGATAATACCTTTTCGACAGAAAGACAAATGTGAAATCTGGTGAAAATTGGTCAAGCTGTTTTAAAGAAGAAGACGTTTAAAGATAACGATATTTTGTACATGTATATAGCCCAAGGGCATGGGCAGATAATCCCCAGGGACGAAACTTTTGTTGTAACAAAAAGTGTTTGCTACTTTGACCATACATTGTAAGTTTCAGCCATTTGTCTTTAATACATTTTGAGAAACTGAATTTTCAGTATATTCCCCATACAAATACATAGAGACGTAAATTTGACCGTGCCGTAAAAGGTCAAATGTCAACCTAAGGTCATCATTTGAACAAACTAGAATGAGCTTGAGTCCCCTTCTCTATGTATCAAGATTCAGCTTTGAAGCTTCGAGGTTTTTGAGAAGATGATTTTAAGTGTTTTTCACCATATATGGGCATAGTGACCATCTTGTTTAATAATGCAGAACCTTTTGAACAAATTGATAATACGCCTTCGACAGAAGGCCCAGTGTGCAATCTGATTAAAATTGGTCAAGCTGTTCAAGAGAAGAAAACGTTCAAATATTACGAGACTTTACACATGTATTTAGCACAGGGGCAAGGGCAGGTAACCCCGGGGGACAAAATTTTGATTGTAACTGAAAGGGTTTGCTACTTTTATTACACATTGTAAGTTTCAGATATTAGTCTTTAATACATTTTGAGAAAGTGAATTTTCAATATTTTCCCCATACAAATACATAGGGACGCATGTTTGACCTTGCCGTAAAAAGGTCAAATATCAACCTAGGGTCATCATTTGAACAAATTTGGTTAACCTTGAGACCCAAATGCTCTGTAACAAGCTTCTCTATTTTTCGCTTTTTTTCCTGAACCGAAAGGCCAGTTGGCTCGAAACTTGGTAGGAAGCATTGGGATGACTTGTAGATCAGAAATAGCTAAAATCGTGCCGATCATAAATCCAGGATGGCCTCCATGGCGGCCATCTTGAAAATCTATTTTACGCTTCTTCTCCTAAACCCAAAAGTCAATTGACTCCAAACTTAGTAGGAGGCATCAGGGTGATTGTAGATCAAAAATAGCTAAAATCGTTCCGATTGGAAATCCAAAATGGCCGCCATGGCAGCCATTTTGAAAATCTATTTTTCGCTTTTTCTCCTGAACCCAAATACCAGTTGACTTGGAACTTGGTAGGAAGCATCGGGGTGACTTGTAGATCAAAAATAGCTAAAATCGGTCCGATCGGAAATTCAAGATGGCTGCCATGGCCGCCATCTTGAAAATATATTTTTCACTTCATCTACTGAGCCGAAAGGTCAATTGACTCCAAACTTGGTAGGAAGCATCAGGGTGACTTGTAGATCAAAAATAGGTAAAATCGTGCTGATCGAAAATCCAAGATAGCCGCCATGGTGGCCATCTTGAAAATCTTTTTTTCGCTTCTTCTTCTAAACCCAAAAGCCAATTGACTTGAAACTTGGTAGGAAGCATCGGGGTGACTTATAGATCAAAAATGGCTAAAATCGTTCTGATTGTAAATCAAAGATGGTCGCCATGGCGGCCATTTTGAAAATCTGTTTTTCATTTCGTCTCCTGAACTAAAGGGCTTACTGACTTTAAACTAGGTAGGAAGCATCAGTGTGACCTGTAGATCAAAAATAGCTAAAATCATCCCAATCAGAAATCCAAGATGGCCACCATGACAGCCATCTTGAAAATCTATTTTTCGCTTCTTCTCCTGAACTGAATGGCCATTTGACTCGAAACTTGGTGGGAAGCATTGGGGTGACTTGCAGATCTAAAATAGCTGAAATTGTTTGGATCGGAAATCAAAGATCTTGAAACTCTTTTTTTCGCTTATTTTCCTGAACCAAAGGGCCAGTTGATTTGAAAATTGGTAGGAAGCATCGGGATGACTTGTAGATATAAAAATACCTAAAATCGTCCCAGTCGGAAATCCAAGATGGTGGCCATCTTGAAAATCTATTTTACCCTTCTTCTTCTGAACTGCAAGGACAATTGACTCGAAACTTGGTAGGAAGCAGCAGGGTGACTTGTAGATAAAAAATAGCTCAAATCATTGCTATAGGAAATCCCAAATTGCGGCCATCTTGAAAATCTGTTTTGAACTTTTTCTGTTGAACCGAAAGGGCAATTGACTCAAAGTTCATTGAAATATTGGGGTGACTTTTAGATCAACAGTAGCTAAAATCATTCTGATTGGAAATCCAAGATGGCTGCCCTCTTGTTTATGTTTATTATATTTCCCAGCCACTGAGCTGTTTACATGTTTAAAATCGCGATTCTTCAGAAACCACTTAGCCATTTGCCACCAAATTTCACATTGATCCTACAGTTGAAATGTGATTGAGAGTTTGTTCAAATGATCACGCTCCATTGACTGTCATGTCATATTATGTTCTTCTTCAAAATTAAGAACTGCTTAAATGATGATCTTTTTATTAGTTGCGATGACAGGATAGGAAAAATGTTGCATAACATTTGTATATCTGCAGTGGCTATGTCACTCAGGTGAGCGACCCGTGGCCCGTGGCCCTCTTGTCTTTTGTTTCACTGTGGTTGATATCAATTCAGTTTTGCCTCATAGGATGGTTAAGCCCCAAACAGTAACTTTTGTTATGAAAACAACAGTTTGGGAAGCAAAACAAAAATAAGGGAAGAAATACAGCGTACCAAATTATCTGAGTCTTAAAAGCATATGCTTATGATGTCATATCTTGACAAGCGCCATAATCTCATAGCGTGTCACAGTATACTTCTTTCATATATCATAGTAGTTTAAATGAAAAAGTCTTTGCATAGGTAATTTCCTGTTAATATGGCTGAGTGTTATCTAACTGAAGTATATGGATGCAGAAAATCAGGGAAAACCTGACTACGGCTTGCTTTGATCGCATAAGAAAAATCATTTAATCCAGCAAGCGTAGACAGGATGACATTCATTTAGACCTTGAAAAAAATCTAACCGACAATACAAATTTAACAATATATTGTCATAGAGACTGCGTATCTTCTGAAACGTCCTCTTATCATATAAACCGCTACTTGAAGAGGACTGGGTCTTCGAGCTCTTCTAACGAGTCCCTACCAACGAAACGCAGTTTGAGTTCGTGGTAATTTTTTATTTTGTGGTGAAACATGTGCTTTGATACCAAATCCTCGCCATCCAGATCGGGGGCGGAAAGCCGTACTGTGTAGAACAGCTGACCGTCCAGGTAGGCATCATTTAAAGAAAGGACGAGTGGGCAAGGCAGGTCGAAGTGCGTATTATGGGAGCAATTAGCGACTTACATGCAGCGGACGCACGCTACCGTGTTTGTTGCCGAAAAAGCTTTATGTCACAACGTTCTGTTATGTTTGCATCAAAAGAAACCAGTCCACAGAAGTCCATACACGTGATTTGTCAGATCGCATTTCACTTACAGTGCTATTTAAGGCGCGATCTTTACACTGACTACTTTCTTTTGATGCAAACACAACAGAACCAAACATGTCCTCTCAAAATGGTCTACGATCTACACATACCCTTGCATTGCTACTGACACAGGAAAACAAAATTGTAGACCACACACAGAACACCAAAGTGTCAATAAAACGTATCAAAAAAGAAGATATGAAAAAGCAGGTCACTTTCGATTTAGATATCAAGCATTACCATGGTCCAAAAAAGCCAAGTATGCCCGGAGGTGACAGCATACGTTCTGTGTGGTCTCTGAAAGTTTTAGCAGAACAATCTGTTATTCGCAGAAGAGCACAAGATTTAGGCTTCGGATTTCTTAAAAGCATAGCATGTGTACCAAAACCCCCTGAATACTTTGGTTTTAATACAAAACTTGCGAGAGAACAGAGTCATAGCCTTAAGCCTGCAACTACTGTTATGTACACTCCGCTTATTGACATGGTTCTCTCAGATCCAGACACCATGATGACAGCCATGTATGAAGCGCAGAGGTTGGCAGTAAAGTGTGGACAGACGTTCACAATATTCACGGCAGATCAGCAATTATAGGATGTGATGGTCAATATGGGTGCACCCAGAGTTGTTTCCTAATTTCTTTCCTCGTTTGGGAGGCATGCACATGTTAATGAGCTTTGTTGGTTGTATCGGTGTATTGATGGCAAACACTGGTCTACAGGAGGTACTGAAAGCTGCATTTGGTGGGGTAGCTCGCATGCTGACAGGGAAATAAAAGCTCATGGCCAGAGGGTTTTAATAGAGCTTTGTCGAAAAGTGTGACCACGATGGCAGTCAGTAGAAAAGGCGTTTAATTTGGAACTGGCACTGTTTATGACACACAACTGGTTTATTCACGGGTCATGGGATTGGTATCAACTCGACCTATTGACTTACAAGATTTGTTCAATTATGAGCTTGCGCCTCTTCCAACATCAATGTTTGATGATAATGGTAATATGAGAATATCAACTTCTAAATCAGTTCTTAAAAACAAATTGCAAGTAACAAAGTCTACACGAGCTTCAATAAAGCCAAATGTAATCATCATTTATGGCTTTGCAATTCTTTGGTGCTTATACTGGTCTTCTGATGCAATAATACAGGATTATGAAGACAGTTTCTGGTATTATGTGTCTCGACGACTGAACAGGTGTGATGTGTATCTGATATTTGACAGATACTATGAGTATAGCATCAAGATTGGCACGAGAAAAAGCCGAATGAGCCAGAAATCTGGTACTGCACACAAACTGAAATTAAGTACACCGTTACCTTCGCAACAGCTGGTACTTACCGTTACAGAAAACAAAGCTCAGCTGATTGACATGATATGTGAGTAGGCCAAAAGCTTTGAGCATCCCGGCAAATGAAGAAGAATTTAACCACAAGTTGTTGATAACTGGTTCATCAGAGGTTCCCCGGGAGATCTGTTCTGGAGTTGTGGTAACAGAATAGATTTGAAGACAACACATGAAGAAGCTGATGTTATTATTCCTAAGCAGATGGATTATGCTGTATCACACGGGCGCTAAAACTATTATAATCATCTGTGATGACACCGATGTATTTGTCCTTTTGCTTCACTACTATCTTCTCAGAAAGCTAACATGCTGTCTTCTTATGGAAGGAACTAGTGCTGCCGAGCGAACAGTAATAGACATAGCAGCAACAATGAAAAAACATGCAGCAATAATTCCCCAACTTTTAGCCGCACATGCCCTCTCTGGCTGTGATACTGTAACCAGATTAAGTGGCCTCGGTAAGGCAACAGCTATCAAACACGTACAGCTAGGGCACAAACTTGAAAAACTTGATGAACCAAATGCTGCATTACCAGAAGTAATCGCCGAAGCATCTTCATTTGTTGCTGGGGTGGTCGGGTGGTGGTCTTACGTCACCGGGGCGTCTAACTGATATTGGCTTACAGTTGGGCAAGGCCTGCTATCCTTGTAGCAGGTAAGGGTAGACGGGGAATATTTTTATTTCTTCTGTTTCTTCACTTTCATTCCTGTTCCTTTCTTCCCTGTCCCTCTCTTTAATCTCTTCTACTATCTCTTCTATCACTTTTCTCCCTTTCTCTGGGAGACGACACAAAATGACCCACAAGGGTTGACGTGTCGTTAAACCCCAACACAATCAAAATCATTTGTTGCTGCTTGTTATGGAAGAACAAGTACCAACATGTCTAATATGCGATTTGATGTTTGGTTGACAAAGTTGGCAAAAAAGAACATCAGGCAGACTCCTAAGGTACAGTCTTTGCCACCGACATCGGAGTCATTCTCTGAAAATGACAAAAGGGCCCATCTTCAGACATGTATATGGAAAAGTGCTATGGATTCCGATCCACCTGATCTTGATCTAACAAACTTCGGCTGGATTAAAGATACCAATTCCGAAATCCTTGCACCTGTGACTATTCCTGCAGATAAACCTCCGCACCTCCAATTGTACACCAGATGATTTGCTGTGGGTGTGCCTCCGATCAGTCTTGTGCAATAGCAAGATATGGCTGTTGTGCATCTCAATTAGCTTGTACAATTTTCTGCAACTGCTTTCTGACAAGCAATTGTCAAAATTCATTGACAAAAGGTGCTGCAGAGCTTAGTGATAAGGAGGTACTCAGTGACAGTTATAACGAAAATGTTGAATAAACATCTAACAAGTGAACCAGGTCATAATCTTTAATAATACTATCGTCGCAAAAATGAAGTTTTGCAACTTTAAATTTATGTTTATAGACTTCTTGCTATATAATTACGGTTTTATAATAATAAAATCTATATTTTGTTATCACGAAGAAATATCTCGGTCATTCGATGCAGCAAAAGTTTGCAGACTATGACATTTTATTGGCCAATGCGGATATAAGCTGTGTCTTAAAGCTGATTTTGACACTCTCAAACGATTTCTTGACCTAAAAAACCTATATTTAGACACAAAAATTATATGTGTAGCCCTCATACTAAAGAAGATATTGAGGTTTTAAGTCTCGGCGGCCATCGTGTCCGCCATCATTTTTTTTCAGTTTCCCCAAAGATGTC
The DNA here is from genome assembly GCA_964016985.1 of Anodontia alba. Classification (NCBI taxonomy): domain Eukaryota; kingdom Metazoa; phylum Mollusca; class Bivalvia; order Lucinida; family Lucinidae; genus Anodontia; species Anodontia alba. Next base: position 42,481,349 of record OZ024828.1, read on the forward strand.
AAGGTAGCATCATTAAGTTTCAGTGAGAGGACATATTGGAGATCATATTTCTGAAAAAACATTTAGTGCAGACTGTTGTTTTTTTTTTGGGGGGGGGGGGTGGGGGGGTGGGGGGCGGTTACCCGCAAAATCTGCATATGGCAACCAGACTATATGGGAAAAATCCTTTAAAAATCTTCTTCTCCAAAACCGAGGATGCCTTGTGGCTGAATCTTTGCATATATCATCGGGAATGGGAGGTCTACCAAAATTGATAAAATAAGGGTCGTACATTGACATTTGATCTTTTAACGGCAAGGTCAAGTTTGCTTCCTTATGCATTTGTATGGGAAAAATGTTCTGAAATTCAAATGACTTCTCCTCTGGAGCGTCTGGGCCAATGTTGCTCAAATTTCATTTGGAGCCTCCTTTGGGCAGGTAAATGAAATATTGCTAAAAGGGTTGCGGTCCACTGACCAAGATGGCCGTCATGCCCATATATGGTAAAAACCTTTAAAAAGCTTCTTTCCCAGAACCGAGGATGCCTTATGCCCGAATCTTTGCATAAATCATCGGGGACAGGAGGTCTGCCAAAGTTGCTAAAATAATGGTCATACATTGACATTTGATCTTTTTACGGCGAGGTCAAGTTTGCTTCTGTATGCATGGGCCCCATACATTTGTATGGAAAAAATGTTGATAATTTCAAATGATTTTTCCTTTGAAGCCTCTGGGCCTGTGCTGCTCAAATTTCACGCGGAGCCTCCTTGGGCAGGAGAATGAAAGATTGCTAAAATGGGCGTGGTTCATTGATCAAAATGGCCTCCATGCCCATATATGGTAAAAACCTTAAAAATCTTCTTCTCCAGAACCAAATAAGCCCTGGGCCCTAATCTTTGCACGAATTATGAGGGACATGAGATCTACCCAAATTTCAAAATGATGGTTCTTTGTTGACGCTTGACCTTTTTACCTCCAAGGTCAAATTTGCTTCCCCATACATTTGTATGGCCATATACATTTATATTGGAAGTATCGAAGTGACTTGTAGATCAACAGTAGCTAAAATCGCCGTCATCTTGTTTATGTTTATCATATTTCCCTGCCACTGTGCTGTTTACATGTATAAAATCATGATTCTTCAGAAACCACTTAGCCAATTTCCACATAATTTCTAGCCGGCCTCGGTGGCTCAGTTGGATGCGCCGTCCGACTGTAGACGAGGAGGTCGCGGGTTCAACCCCCGCCGAGGTCGGCAACATTCTTTCGTGGAGATTGATCATGAAATATTTTCTACGGTCATTCTCTCCCTTCCGCTGATTCAAGAAGGGCAGTTGTCAGTTTCTGGCGAAAGGATGTGCACAATACTGGTTAACCGCTTAGAGGACTAAGCCTGCCCCAGTAAACGTGTGGTTAGGTAAACTGACCGCGCTCGACATGACCCCATTGGGTTGACTGGGCCGTAAAACCTTAACACAAACAATCCACCAAATTTCACATTGATCCTACTGTTAAAATGTGATTGATAGTTTATTCAAAGGATCACGCTCCATTGACTGTCAGACCCATATATTCTTCTTCAAAACTAAGAACTGCTCAGATGATGATCTTTTCATTAGTTGCGATGATAGGATTGGAGAAATGTTTCATAACATCTGCATATTTGCTGTGGCTATGTCACTCAGGTGAGCGAGCCGTGGCCCGTGGGCCTGTTGTTTAATGATCCAGAACGGTTTGAACAAATTTATAAAAGGCTTTGGACAGAAGGCCCAATGTGAAATCTGTCGAAAATTGGTCAAGCTGTTTCAGGGAAGAAGACGTTAAAAGATTACGAGACTTACATATGTATATTGCCCAGGGGCAAGGGCAGACACATTTGAACAAACTTGGTAGACCTGATGCTATACTTCAATATCCAGCCTTGAAGCTTTCTTGGTTCTGGAAAAGATTTTAAGTGTTTAACCATATATGGGCACGGCGGCCGTCTTGATTAACGGACCGAGGCCATTTATACAAATTTCAATCCCCCATTAACAGAAGGCTCCAGGAAAAATTGAAGAAAATTGGCCTAGGGGTTTCAAAGGAGAAGTTGTTCAAAGGTATGGACGGACGGACGACGGACGACGGATGACGGACGAAGAGTGATCACAATAGCTCACCTGAGCCGAAGGCTCACCTAAAAACAACTCAAAGGGAAGTAACTCAGAAACTAAGAAAGGAAGAACAGTCATTTCTGTACGCTACACGCCGTCTTGACCGCATACACATCGCTGTAAATTTTTACCAAACTATTCCGTACGGTTATCTAGTTATGGCGCGCACAAGACAAGTTTACGCCCAACTGACTTATAGCCGGACAACGCCATAACATAAAGCGGTAAGCCCAGATAGGAAATAAACGTCATTTCCGAATAGGGGTACAGATCTTCTCACCGATGATATGCACCAAGGAGTCAAAGAAGAATTGGCGTTTAAACAAATTCCCAAATAGTGGTCAACATAAACCAACTCTTTAAGAAAAAACGTGTTATGCAGTACGGGAAGACTTTTTAAGACCGCCACATGGCACCTAACACCAGTTGCAGTGAAGTCAAATTAAACAGTACGGGTAAACTTTTTACGGTACTTAACTCCAGTTGCTGGAGAGTTAAATAAAAAATATAAAGATTGTCATTGGAAACAAGGAACACATTATTTCAATATTTCAAACGCTGATCCCGCTAGTGAATAACAAAAGTGATTTCCAGGCCGTTTGATCTACAATTGTCAAAAATTGAATCGAATATCGTGTCTTTATTAACTCTGCATTTCACTTTTCAGCTCACCTGACTCGAAGATGAGCTTATAGTATACCATTGGTCCGTTGTCCGTCGTCCGTCCACACTTTTAAACAGCTTCTCCTCAGAAACCCCTGGAACAATTGAAGTCAGATGTTATGTGGAACATCTATACCTCGCGGGAACAAAAGTTTATAAAACTGGTCCTGGTCACATGACCAAGATGGCTGCCAAGCCCATACATGATAAAACCCTTTAAAAATCTTCTCCTAAACCGTAAGTCATGACTTTTGAAACTTTGCGGACAGCAAAACGGACTAGAGCCCTACAATATAAATAATGACCCTATGTTGACCTTGACCTACTTTACGGCAAGGTCATATTTGGCCCCTAAGACGTTTGAATAGAAAAAGGGTAAAACAGTGCATTTAGCCAAAACAATTGTATTTTATGAAATGAAAATAGGTCTTATATGAACCCCTATGAATATCAAAGGTCAAGGTCATTCAGTGACCTCGGCTTAAGGTCACTAAGATTGAATGTCTATCAAAATTGCAAACATCTTCTCCTCAGAAACAACAAGGCCAATTTGAGTCAGATTTTATTCAGAAGATCTATGCCTCGCCGGAAGAAAAGTTTGTATAATTGGTCCTGTTCACGTGACCAAGATGGCCGGCATGTTCATATATGGTTAAAACCCTTTAAAATCATCAAGAACGGTAAGTCAGATGACCTTGAAACTTGGAAAAAAGCAAAAGGGACTTGAGCCCTATGAAAATTATATAAACGATGACACTGGGTTTGACCTTGACCTTTTTTACGGCAAGGTCAAATTTGGTCCCTAAGGCATTTGATTGTCCAACAAAATTTCAAACAACTTCACCTCAGAAACCACAGGGCCGATTCAAGTCATGGTTTTATTTAGAACATCTATGCCTCACGGGAACAAAAGTTTATATAATTGGTCCTAGTCAATGGACCAAGATGGCCGGCATGCCCATATAAGGTTAAAATCCTTTAAAAATCTTCTCCTCCAGAACCGTAAGTCAGATGACCTAAAAACTTAAAATAGCAAAAGGGACTTGAGCCCTAAAAAAGATATATAAATGTTGACCCTGGATTGACCGTGACCTATTTTAAGGCAAGGTCAAATTTGGTCCCTAAGGCATTTGAATAGGAAAAAGGTAAAACAGTGCATTTAGCCAAAGCAATTGTTTTTTTTTTGTTTTTTTTATTTTATGAAATGAAAGTAGGTCTTTTATGAACCCTTATGAATGTCAAAGGTCAAGGTCATTCAGTGACCTTGGCTCAAGGTCACTAGGATTGAATGGCCATCAAAATTTCAAACATCTTCTCAGAGACCACAGGACCAATTCGGGTCAGATTTTATATAGAACATTTATGCCACACGGGAACACAAGTTTGTGTAAGTGGTCCTGGTTATATGACCAAGATGGCCAGCATAGCCATATATGGTAAAAATCCTTTAAAATTCTTTTTCTCCAGAACCGTAAGTCAGATGACCTTGAAACTTGGAAGAAAGCAAAAGAGACTTAAGCTTTACAAAGGTTATAAAATGATGACCCTGGGTTTACGGCAATGTCAAAGTTGGTACCTAAGGTTCCGATTCAAATGAATCGGAAAATGTGAAACAGTGCATTTATCCAAAACAGTTGTAGTTCATGAAATGAAAATAGGTCTTATATGAAAATAGATCCCTATGAATGTCAAACGTCCAGGTCAAGGTCATTCAGTGACCTTGGCTCAAGGTCATAAGGATTGAATGTCCATCAAAATTTCAAATATCTTCTCAGAAACCAAAGGGCCGATTCGAGTCAGATTTTATAATGAACATGTATGCCTCACGGGAACAAACGTTTAAATAATTGGTCCTGGTCCCATGACAAAGATGGCAGCCATGCCCATGTATGGTAAAAATCATAAAAAATCTTCTCCTTCAGAACTATGTCAGATGATCTTGAGAAGGACTTGAGCTCTACAAAAGTTATATAAATGATGATCCTTGACCTATTTTATAGCAAGGTATCTACGTACGTACGTATTATGTATGTATGTATACATGTGTGTATGTATGTATGAGTGTGTTTGCGTGCGTGCCTGCGTCCGTGCATGCGTCGCCTGCATTGATGATCATTTTTATCACAATACATATCTGCGGACGCGATGGATTTAGTTTGTTAAGTAACAAACGTGTGCTTTATTAGGTTATTTAGAAGCTTCGAATACATCAGTTATATATACTTACTAGATAATACATTAATACTTATAAGAATAAATCCCTTGGCATTTATGTATATTTTCGTCAATTATGTGTATTTATGTCATAAAATTTGAACAAATAAATAATATAATACAATTCAAATACCTCCAAATAATACTGTAAAAAGATAATGAGACAGGAGATATAGTGCTTGGTGATTATAGTCATTGCAGAATATTCTACACCACTGCATATACGCTCAAGTATTGGATGGACAAGCCTGAGACAACAGTATATACTCAGATCGGACGACTCGAAATACGGCATGGAATTGGTCTCCCGCCGTACGCTGCAAGTATCAAGACACGTCAGTGTTTGAAAAAAAAAAAACGCGGCAAGTAGTCAAGGCGTCTGAATAATTACGGCAAATACGGCATTGGAGACGCAGATTTGCTGACAGATTGGCCTGAGCAAAGTGTCAAAAGCCAGATAAATCTTCTATGAAAGGAATAGTCTGATCAGTGTCCACACTGTTTGCCATTCCGTTACAACATTTTATACGCCTCGGTAGATTGTCAAGAAGTTTACTTGTGCACCTTTTAGAATATATATGGGAATGAGTTAGGTCCCTAAATATGCAGGACAAATGTGGTATAAATTATCAACCATGGCGCTACAGGAGTGGAACAGAACATTAGAATCCCAAGCTACGTCATTGCATTCACATATCTATGTTTGCTGTATTATCAGATGACTGACAACTAGACGGTTTGCACGAAATGTCAGATTCCCATCCCCACCGTTGGGGAAGACAAAACAAACACCACCACCACCGCCCCCCACTAGACTAAAGGTCCAGATAAGAGGTGTAACTAACGAAGCTCCGGATACGAGATGTATTTGACGAAGCTCCGGATAAGATAGCAACTAAAGTAGCTCCGGATAAGAGGTGTAACTGTCGTAGCTCCGGAATACAGGTGTAACTAATGTAGCTCCGGATAAGAGGTGTACTATCGTAGCTCCTGATAAAATATGTAACTAAAATAGCTCCGGATAAGAGGTGTAACTAACGTAGCTCCTGATAAAATATGTAACTAAAGTAGCTCCAGATAAGAGGTGTAACTAACGTAGCTCCTGAAAAAATATGTAACTAACGTAGCTCCGGATAATGTGTAACTAAAGAAATAAGATCAATACTTGCTAGAGAAACACACTGTATGGTAGATGGACCTATTATTTATAGTGGTATGCTTCGGGTGTATGCCGAGAACCGGGATGAGATGCCTCATGACATTTAATTTGTACCCATATCCGCCCACTCATACGCGTAGTCTGTTCCGGTCCTTGTCGTTTTCTGACACTCTGTACTCCTCGCCAACCGTCGCAAGATCCAACCAGACGCACATACGTACGAGGTCGGACCCGGAATTCCGCCATGCCCCTATAAAGTAAAAACCTTAAAAATCTTCTTCTCCAGAACAGAGGATGCCTTGGGGCTGAATCTTTGCACAGACCATCAGGGACGGGAGGTCTACCAAAGTTGCTAAAATGATGGTCGTACGTTGACGTTTGACCTTTTACGGCCAGGTCAAGTTTGCTTCCATATGCACTTTTATGGGCACCATACATTTGTATGGGAAAATGTTGAGAATTTCAAACGACTTCTCCTCTGAAGCTCTGGGCCAATCTTGCTCAATTTTTATGTGGAGCCTCCTTAGGTTGGGGGAACGAAAGATTGCTAAAATGGTCGCGGGCCATTGACCAAGATGGCTGCCATGCCATATATGGTAAAAACCTTTAAAAATCTTCTTATCAAGAACCAAATAAGCCCTGGGGCCTTATCTTTGCACAAATCCACGGGGACAGGAGATCTGTCAAAATTGCTAAAATAATGGTCCTACGTTGACGTTTGACCTTTTTACGGCAAGGTTAAATTTGCTTCCCCATGCATTTGTATGGGCCCTATACATGTATAAGGGAAAATTTTGAGAATTCATATTTTGGACATCTCCTCTATAATCCAGTTGAATTGAAACTTGATGATGAGCATTAGGGCGCTTATGAGACACAAAATAGCTAAATGAGCCGATAGAAAATCAAAGATGGCTACCACAGCCGCCATCTTGAAAATCAATTTTCGACATCTCTTCTCAAACCTTAGATTGCTTTGAGCTGAAACTTGCTCTTTAGCAATAGGATGACTTCTCGATCGAACCAAGCTAAAATTGTGTCGCTCGAAAATCCAAGATGGCCGCAACGGTTCTGCTCCATTGAACAAGATGGTTGCCAGGTCTAAAAAATAGTAAATCTTCAAACGACATCTCGTCCTTGGCCAATGGCCTGATTTCAAAATATTTGCACAGAAGTGTTCCACCAATGGCTCTCAACCAGAATTACTAAAGTGGCTCCGCTTGGCTGAACAAAATGGGCACCATAGCTAAAACTAGAAAAAATCTTTAAACAATATCTCCGTGGCCAGTGGCAAGATTTCAAAATAATTTCAAATCAATGTTCCTCTTATGCCCATTTGCCTGAATTGCTAAAATGGTTCTGCTCTGCTGAACAAAATGGTTGCCAGAGCTAAAAATAGAAAAAAAAAACTTTAAAGGACAGGATAAGTAGATAAACCAAATTTCTGAAAAATATCTGAATTTTTTTTACTTATGGCGTTTTGAAAATTTCAGCATTTTAACCTTGTAAGCAAGATACGAGGGCGAGTCAATAAAACACCAGCCTAACTTATTTCTGGCTGAGATCGATCTCTTCTTTTTCGATAAAATTGCCCTCTAGAATGATGCACTTGGACCAACGGTATTCCAGTGCCATCAGCCCAGAACTGAAGAAGCCAGGGTCCTTGTCTCTGACCCACTCCTCAACTGCCGCCACGACTTCTACGTTGGACCGGAAATGACGTCTACGAATATCCTTTTTCAAGTCGGGAATAGGAAATAGTCACTAGGAGCTAAGTCCGGAGAATAGGCGGGGTGCGGTATGAGCTCGTACCCATTCCGCTCAACAGCATCCATTGCAATTTGGCAAGTGTGGACTCTCGCATTATCCTGTTGGAGCAGAATCCCTTTGGAGAGTTTACCTCGGCGTTTTTCACGGATCACAATTCTCAGTTAGTCGAGCAAATTTGCATAATACGCATCTGTTATTGTACTTTTCTTTGCTAGAAAGTCCAACATAATAACACCTTGTGCATCCCAAAATACAGTTGCCATCACCTTACCAGCAGAGGGTTGCGTTTTAAACTTCTTTGGCCTCGGAGACCCCGGCCCTACACTCTGGCGACTTTGAGCTTTATTCTCTGGCTCATAATAATGGACCCAGGTCTCATCTACAGTCACTAGTCGTGAAAGGAAATCATCTTCCTTGGACCGATTCAACAATGCGCTGTATACTGATGCTCTGGTTGCCATTTGCTCGTCGCTAAGGGATTTTGGGACCCAACGGGCTGTTAGCTTGTGCATACCCAAGCGATCATGTAAAGTCGTTGAAACGCTACCATGTGAAAAGTGTAATGCATTCGCTATTTCTTTCACCTTAATTCGCCTATCAGAGTACACCAGATCCCGTACTTCGTTACACATTTCTTCATCGGTGGCATCTGATGGGCGTCCAGACCTGGTTTCATCTTCTAAAGACGTTCTTCTGCGTTTGAATTCCCCAACCCAGAATTTAACTTGTGCATACGATCGTGCAGAAGACCCATAAACATTGGTCAACTCGCAATGTATTTCCTGACATGTTTTCCCTTTCAAATACAAGTACCGAATTACAGCACGGTACTCAACTTTTGACGAAAAGCTTACTTTTGCATCGATAGCCATGTTTGACATTCAATATCTTATGAGTGAATGACACGATAAGGGTGTAATTTTGCCCTCAGGCCTAAAACATGTATTGAAACAAGGCATGAAAATCTTGGGTGTCTCGGTCAATTGGAAATGGGATAGCCTGGTTACTTATTGACTTGCCTTCGTATCTCAAAAACTGTTTAAGCCATTGCCTTGTCATAAGTCTCAATATTTGACAGTATTGGAAAAATGTTGCATGCCATCTGCGTATCTGCAGTGGCGGTTTCACTCAGGTGAGCGAGTTTTGACCCGTGGGCCTCTTTCTAAAACGCGTTTCTTCTTCTTTAGATATTATCATTTCTTTATCAAATTCGTTTTTTATTATTATGCGGAGATCTTTTTGTTCTTCTAGTAGATTTTTCAATCAATCTATATATGGCGCCAGGCCCTCTGTATATTTTTGTTGGTTTACTATATTTGTTTTAATATGAGCAAACCACCTTGTATCTATACCCGCAAGCTTTATGTTCTTGATATGCTTTAGTATTTGTTCCATGTTACTCACTTATTGGAAATGAAAGACACTCCAAGTCAGCATAAATAACGAATAGAGCTGGCAACGGCTTATGATAATGAGTAAAAGTTATATGTTTATTTTTTTGGCAGTTTTACCTTTTGCATTCCATTAACCTTAAGGCGAACCTCTTTATGTTCACACAGCATCTTTTCTGATGTAAATGCTGTAAACAAAAATAATAAAAGAATTTTATGGCCATGTTTTGATTGAGTATTCATTGATCTATTAAAATTTTTAATCCAAACATAATGGCTCTCATTATTTTCTTCATTCAAGAGCAGATCACAAGACTTATCACAAGTCGTTTTAGAAATGTACTTTGGGTAAGTATGAGACTTTTTTTTGTTACTCCGAATATATTAAACCTGATCTCATTAATATTTTCAATTTTAATTTAACTGGGAATTGTATTCCATCGTAGTTTACCTTATCTATATGCTCGTTTTGCGGTGGTCCCGGCGTTAGTCTTACGCTTTGTTGCTTTGCGGTTTATTCTACGAGGCGATTTGTTTTATGCCTTACCTTGTGTCATTTTGTTCTTGTGTTTTTCAGTCATTTTAGCATTGCGATTACCTCGCTTGGGGAAGAGAGAGCTAATCTTAGTGCTTTTCATACGTTTGTTCGATTTGTGCTTGTTTGGATTTGTCGGTTTCCTCTTCCTCTTCGGAGGGCTGCGGTTTGTGATTGTGGCACTCCCTGGACTTTTCTCTTACCTTTTTTTTTATATTTTGAAAATCTGTATGAATGTTCTTTAACAGGATATAGATTTGCCAAATGGCACCATCTAAAACATTTCTTATCTTAATCATTCTTAATATTGATTATTGCTTCTTTTTTTAAAATATCGGGCAGTGGTAGGTAAGAAGAGTCTCTCATTGGTGTATATTTGGTGACAGATAATTCATGCTCGTCAACAGATTTAATGTCCATCCACTGCCTTTTGATATCCAGCCACTTATTCTGTTTCGTTACCGGCATCGCTTATAACTTCGGCAATATCATGCTCATTAGTTATTTCGTTTTCAAGTGGCCATCTTGTTCTTTTTCATCTTATTTCATAAAATAAACGTCAAAAAGATTGCTTTTGGAAACAAAGAACACATTACAGATAAGAAAATGGGAGTCTCCGTTTTATTGAGACTCTTCATAAGCAGTAATTAAGTTTGCAACACTGCTTACGCCCTCTAGCATATACATGAGCAGAACTCCATTTTCAAAGATTCCACAATGGGCCCATTGATCCCCCCAAAAATGAAATATAATCTGGACTATGGTTATTTTTAATGTAAATATTACTTTTCATTCCATTAATTTGTTTTTGTTTATGGAGGAGAAAATACTGTATCGATGATTCTGTATTTTTCAGTTGTAATTGAGGATCATTTCTATTGAGTATGTTGACGTCAAAGTTCATGAACCCATTCTTCCTTGAGGACTCAATTTCAGTTATTTTTTCGGGCCTTCGGTTTTTCTATTATTTTAGGGGCCTTCGGTGTGCTTTCTAATATGCTCTTTAATTGTATGTTTTGGTTTTGCAAACTGCGTAATTGTTTTTTGTCTTTTTTTTAGTTTGTCCTTCCCTTCTTCTATTAATTTGGGAAGTTTTCGCCTTTTCAAATTGCTTAATTTCCTTTTTAATCTTTTTTGTGCTGTTTCCTTGTCCTCTCCTTTTACTATGACTGGGACTTTTTTTTTTTTTTTTTTTTTTTTTCTACGTTTTTTTACTTGTCACTTCCTTTTCTGTTTTGTTCTTGTCTGTTTTTTTTTTTTTTTTCGTTTTTTTTTTTTTTTTTTTTTTTTTTTTTTTTTGTGTGTGTGTGTGTGTTCTTTTTATATGATAGAATTAAGTTTGGCGAATGTTTCTTCACTGAAATTGAGAAATTTAATTTTGTTAAAAAATTATCCATATTTTTATAAACACTCGTGTCTTTAGTGTTTTTATTTTTCCACATTTTATTAACACTCATGTTTTAAAGTGTTTTCATGTTTTTATTTATTTATTTTTATATTATTACATACAGCCATGATGGGGACATTGATTTAATTGATACCTTTTTGGGTCAGTCTTTTAAACATGAGATTACAAATTCTCTTTCATCCAGCTTGTCTGACAGACAGACAGAGTTACGTAACAAGTCAGAGTCCAGTCATTACTCTGCAATATTAAATGACCAAGGTCAAGGTCATGACTTGGTGTCAAGGTCCCAGCTTTGTAAGGAACATCATAATGATCCTGAAATTTTGCCTTTGCTTGAAAGGGCTTTAGATGAGAAAGAAATAGATCAAGTCCCAGTCTGTTTTTATGTCAAAAATGGCATTTTAATGAGAAAATGGCGCCCTCCTGATGTCTCAGCAGAAGACGAGTGGACTGTTAACCACCAAATAGTGGTTCCAAGGGTTTATCGCCCTGAAATTTTGAACTTGGCCCATGACACTCCCATGTCAGGTCATTTAGGTATAAATAAGACCTATCACAAAATTCTTAACCATTTTTACTGGCCAGGGTTAAAATCTGACGTCTCTCAATTGTGTAAATCTTGCCATACTTGTCAGATGGTAGGAAAACCCAACCAGACAATACCAAAAGCTCATTTACAGCCCATACCTGCTTTTGATGAACCTTTTAGCAGAATAATTATTGACTGTGTTGGTCCCTTGCCCAAAACAAAGTCAGGTAATGAATATCTTCTCACTGTAATGTGTGCTTCTACACGTTTCCCAGAAGCCATTCCACTTGAAATATTAAAACTAAGAACATTGTTAAGGCTTTGGTAAAGTTTTTTTACATTTGTAGTCTGTTCAGTCAGATCAGGGTTCTAATTTTATGTCTGGAATTTTTCAACAGGTCATGCACGAGTTGGGCATTACTCAATATAAATCGTCACCTTATCATCCTGAAAGTCAAGGTGCCCTTGAAAGATTTCATCAGACACTGAAAATATGATCAGATCATACTGCTTTGATACTGAAAAAGATTGGGATGAGGGCATCCATTTGTTGTTGTTCGCTGTTAGAGAATCTGTTCAGGAATCTCTTAGTTTCAGCCCATTTGAGCTGGTATTTGGTCACACTGTGCGTGGACCTTTGAAACTTTTGAAAGAGAAATTTCTCTCAAATGATGACAGTTCTCTGAATTTACTTCAGTATGTATCAGATTTTAAAGACAGACTGTCTAGAGCTTGTGAGGCTGCTCGGACCAATCTTAAGTCAGCACAAAGGAAAATGAAACGTTGGTATGATGAAAATGCAAAAGAAAGAAAATTCATGCCTGGAGACAGAGTACTTGCTCTTTTGCCTATTCCTGGCAAATAATTGCAAGCCAGGTATTACGGCCCTTACACTGTAGATAAACAGATAAGTGATGTAAATTACATTGTTAACACTCCTTGGAGACGCAAACAAAAACAATTATGTCATGTTAACATGCTTAAACAATACATAGATAGGGATAGCTTTTCTGTTACACCAATTAGTGTTGTTAGTTCAGTCCCTCAGGAACAAAGTGAAATGAATTCTGAAGACATGAACTTCATCAGATCTGATCCTGCTTCATCAAAACTCCAGAATTCTGACATTCTAAAGGATCTCGACCAGAAACTTTCACACGTAGATCCAGTCCAAAGAAAGGAACTGAAACATTTAATTCATCAATATGAACACTTATTTCCGGATATTCCTACAAGGACTGACAAAATTTATCATGATGTGAATGTTGAGGACTCACAACCTGTCAAACAACATCCATATAGAATGAACCCAACAAAACAAAAATACCTTATGGAGGAAATTCAGTATTTGCTGGACAATGATTTCATTTAACCAAGTCAAAGTGAATGGAGTTCACCTTGCATTCTTGTGCCAAAACCTGATGGAACATATCGGATGTGCACCGATTACAGGAAGGTCAATAATTTGAGTAAAGCAGATACTTTTCCTATCCCAAGAATGGATGATTGTATTGACAAAATTGGAAATTCAAAATATATAACAAAATTTGATCTTCTGAAAGGATTTTGGCAAATCCCTCTCACAGAAAGAGCTAAAGAGATCTCAGCATTTGTTACTCCTGATGGATTATATCGCTATAAAGTAATGCCTTTCGGAATGAAAAACTCTCCAGCAACATTTCAACGCTTAATCAACACCATAATAGCTGGAATCGAGCATTGCGATGCTTACATCGATGACGCCATCATACACAATGATGAATGGGATCACCATCTTGAAACTATCAAAGTATTCTTTGATAAACTAAGTGAAGTAAAATTGACAATAAACCTTACTAAAAGTGAATTCTGTCATGTAACTTTAACATTTCTAGGACATGTTGTGGGTCATGGTCAGGTTAAACCTATATGGGCTTAAGTTGAAGCTATTTCAAATTTTCCGGTGCCCACATGCAAAAGACAACTGATTCTTGGTATGGCCGGTTATTACAGAAAATTCTGTAATAATTTTTCTGTCATTGCTGAGCCACTGACTAATTTACTTAGTAAAAGAATGAGGTTTAAGTGGACCAGTGATTGTCAGAATGCCTTTGATAAACGGAAAGCCATACTGAGAAGTGAGCCGGTTCTCTTGGCACCAAATTTTAATAAAGAATTCAAGCTAGCAGTGGATGCAAGTGATGTTGGTGCAGGTGGTGTATTGGTGCAAGAGGATGACAATGGTGTGGATCATCCAGTTTGTTACTTTTCCAAAAAGTTTAACAAACATCAAAAGAATTATTCTACAGTAGAGAAAGAATGTTTGTCTCTCATTCTTGCTCTTCAACATTTTGAAGTTTATCTAATTTCTTCATCCTCGCCTGTTGTTGTTTTCAGCGATCACAATCCATTGGCTTTCATCCATAAGATGAAAAACAAGAATCAGAGGTTGCTCAGATGGAGTCTGTTGTTACAGGAATACAATCTTGACATCAGGCATATCAGAGGAAAAGATAATATTATTCCTGATGCCTTGTCCAGAGCATGATGTCTTGATCTGTGGTTTCCTGTAACTTGCTGTATATAAGATAATAATTGCCTTTATCAGTATTTTATTTTATGATAATTTTATGGCAAAAGAAAGCTTTATTACATAAATCTTTCTTTTCCCTGAAGAGGGGAACTGTTATATAACAGGGTGTTCAATTGTTTTAAACAACATGTTTACTATGTTTCCATAAATAGCTTTATTTACTATGTTTCCAAAAATAACTTTCTAGAACAACATGTTTACAATAACATGATGTTTACAGCCTTGATTCTGGTCTGAGTTATTTTTGGCATGTCATGGAAGATTTAGAAGTTTCTTGGAGGAACCTAGAAAATAAGAGATGCTTGTAGTAAATTCTTTTTCTAGAACGTTCTCTGATATTATATAAGGAGAGAAGAATTTCATCTGGGCATCTTTGTATACTTTCACTGGAAATTATTCTATACTGGATTACTTTAATATTTTATTCATTCTGGACTTAAATTCTGAATTCAGGAACTTTAAATTGTGGGATCAGAAACTGATATTCAAAGGATTTGTTTTATAAATTCTTATGGATTATTTTTGAGGGACTTTGTGACATAAACTTGAAAGGTACTGTTAACTTACATTCTTTTGCTTTGAATCTTATCTTATTTTTTTTTTGTGAATAAATATTGTTAATAATTTAAAGCTTGTTGCTGGTTTCACTTTCATTTCTTTCTCGTTACGCCTGGCTCGTAACAATTGTTTTTAGTAAATCACCATCAAAGTTTTTAATTCCTAATTCGGTAACCCAAAGATTTATATAAAAATTGTTAATTAGTTTATTTTCAAATGAAATTATTTTTTTTTTCTCTTCTTGGTATCCTTCGGTATGGTCTTGACCGACAGTCAATTTGTAGGACCCGTTCCCCTCTCCGGCGACTATCAGTTTGAAGCCCGCCTTTACTTGTTTAAGCACCTATAGCTGAAGGAATTCGTGCCCCTAACAAAAGTGGGAGAAATCCTCCATCCATCTTTTGATTTTTGGTGAGGGAAATTGGTTTGCCTTTTTCAATTGTATTCTTTTGTCCTTTCGTTAAATATGGTCCAAAACATTTTATCACTTTTGTTTCTCGTGAAACCGGTATGGTTATCATCCCTGGTCCAAATAGTTTTCCAATTCCTGTTGATGCCAATCCTTAAAGAGCTCCAGTTGCTAATGGGGCCGCAACTTTTGGGGCAATCCTGTTGCAGCAAGCAAGACCAGCCAGTGGCCCTTAAAATCCCCCATTCTTACTTTGTGTCGACATTTGTGATTTTGATATTTCTATATCTGTTCCTCTTCCATCTGCTAATGCCTTTTTAATTCTATTAATTTGTGTTTCGGTTAAGAGAAGAGGAAAATGTCCTGTCAGTTGGCTGTTCTTAAGTCTTAATGTTAATGAAGATCTATCTTTATACGCATTTGCTGATGTCTTTTTTGTCCATCTGTTTAATTTATTGAATATGATTTGTATGAAGCCATCTATCTATAATATATATGAATATTTTTTTTTTATATTATTACTGTTCCATTTTCAACAGTATCATTTTTGACCGCTTCATCACAAAACATTATCGCATAAACTTTGTAGTCTTTACCAGCAGCCTGCCTTAATCTATACCGTAATGCGAGTTGTTTGGGATTTCAGCTTTGGAGTGCGTCATCGCTATATGTTAAATTAAAATGAAAAAAGCCGTAAAATCTTTCAAAGTTCCTTCTAGTCAATAGAGATCCCGTATTCTTGTCATTTTGTTTACCTGTATAGTTGATTACATCTCTATATATTCTCGCTATATCAGCATGCGAGTATTCTAACTCTGGGTAATATATACCATTTCCAACTTCAAGTCTCGCTTATTGTAAATAACAATAGCCATCAGCTTCGTTAATCTTAAATTTAACCAAAATATGAGGATTTTGATTGAGAGTCTTATTTGCCCTCTGAAAATAAACAAAGACGTGTTTGTTTGTTTTATAATCAATATTCCATTTTGGTTCTATCTGTCTATATATATATATATATATATATTCAGAAATTAACCTGTAGAATATAAGCTTTAATCATTATATGTAAAAACACAAGAGTCAGCAGCAGATATCACACAGAAACAACATTTTCCCAAATATAAGTCACAAGAAATAAAGATAAGCTCATGCTGAGTAAATACTTGTAGGCCGCTGATTTTTTTCCGTTGAGCACACTTTGATTCTCGCCTTTTATTACATTTCTCGCGTTCTTTACGAGCATCTCTCCACCCCGATCATCGAGTTTACCTACATGATCGGTGAGTAAAGATCATCTTCTAAGTCATTATCAAGCAGCAGCACATGGATACTTCCCTGTTACTTCTTTATCTTGCTCAGGAACACTGGAAATACGCAAAGTATTGTGGCATCTATGCTACTCTTAGCCGTCACTGGCACTCTCAGCAGCAGTAAGCTGGTTCTCCAGATCTTGGTATGTCTTCTTCAGCTTGTCATTCTCGGCTCGCAAACACTGCAAATCTTCCTTAGGTGTGCATGCAGCTCATTGACTACCGTCTTAATGCCCTTAAGCATCATAGACCGCATCTCCTTACTAATCAATAAGATATCTCCTGGATTGAGTGCTTGAGAAAGTATATGCACATTTTCCATAACAACGGAATCTTGGAATGCATTCACCGAAGACTGGTGCTACTGCCTGAGTCATGGATTCTTTCCCTCTCCACAATCTGCCCTTGAGTGACAGGCGGAGAGGTCGCCCCGCATTTCTTCACGGTCCTGCTATAGGGTGTGCTATACTGCTCCGTCATCTACGTTCCAACTTGTTTCAACTCGGCCATTGTATCTATCGGTTTAGACATCGCTGTGCTTCTGTTCATTTTCTACAGTATACTTGGAATATCACCAGCGTGGATCGTTTACATCAACGTACTCACAAAAGTAAACTTCTATAATGTAATATTATATAATAAAATGGGGTAAACAAATGTTCAAGATGGCGCTTTATATTCTAAAATATGCCTTAGTCAATCATATAGATCCTCAAATCTCCATTTTGATATTTTGATTTTGCAACCTTATCACATGAAGAGCCATTTAAGAATATAGGTTCACCAGAAGTCACTTCAAATTATGTCAGTAATTGTCACATTTTATTTACACTATCATATAATAATAAAAAAACAAAACAACAACAAAAACAACAACACCTTTATCATTCATTCACTACCGTATTTGACCATTTGGCCATGGTAGTTGGTGAAATATTTCGGTTATTTGACCATTTGGCCATGGTAGTTGGTGAAATATTTCGTTTGATATATAAGTAAGTAAGTCAGTAAGTAAGTAAAGTGAATAAGTAATTAAGTAAGGAAGGAAGGAAGGAAGGAAAGAAGGAGAAGGAAGGAAGTAAGATAGATTTATTCAAAGAGGGTGACCTATATGGCAATGCCAATCTTCAGTGAGGCCCTTTAAAAACTTTATGAAACTTGAATAACCATAAGCGCGAAACATTCGAACAACATTTGATTGCAATGCCATCGAATCAGGGATGACGCATAAAATAAAACCTACTATTAGTTCCTCTCTGTATGTCTGTCACACTGTCTTTTCTCTTCAAAATTGCAAAAAAAAAAAAAAAAAAAAAAAGAAACGCAAAAAAGAAAACAAAACAACAACATAAAATAACAAAAAAAGTACATGGGCGGCGATTTTTCGTTTCTGAAAACACATTTCCAAACTGTAACTTAGTGTTTATTATACCTTTCCCGCACAAACATTGCAGACCACCTTACAGACCGGATCTAATTCAATCTCAATTAAACATTCAGGTTATTTTAATTTCATAATTTGACATGATAAGTCTGTTCTCAAAAAAAGCATTCTGAAAGAAGCATTCTGAAAGACTGAAGTAACTCTGAGTACTATTGAAAATTAAACTGAGAACGTTAAAACTGACAAACGTCTTCCGCGTCAAATTTTGGCTGTCAGTGAATGTCCAATTTATTTTCCGTCAGTCTTTGGACATTCCGCAGTAAATTTATCATCGCACTCTTATAATCTTGTTCATTGATACAGGCAGGGAAAATACAATAATGCAGCGGCAGTGGAAAGGCAGAACTGTCCACATATAGCAAAATGTGATGATAATAATATAGTTTTCGTGACTGGAAGTAAAAAAAAAAAAAAAATCAAAGCGCTGAAGGAGCTGGTGGCCTGGGCATCAGAAGGTCCAGGGGTTCAAAGCACACAAGATTTCAAGCATGAAATGACAAATGACTAGAGATTCATTTTGAAAGCCTATAAAATATACAGAAAAAAACAAAACAAAAACAAAAACAAACTGACTATCTGTTTATTGTGCTCTGTGTAAAACCCGTGGAGAATTTTTCAGGTACCAGTCTGTCTTTCTTTGGTTAATATTTAATTATTTTTTAACAGTAAATATAGTTGAAAATTACAAAAAGATTTAAGGCATAATAATCGGTTGACTTTTTTTTCTCGGCTTTTCAGATATGCAAACACTCGTATTTTCCGTTTTACTATCGGCTGTCAAGATCGGCTACCTCCATACAGCGTAATAATTTTCAGTTATGAATAAACTCATCAGGGCTCAAAATTCTTATACAAACAATTTCGTATGAGAAGCATTGTACATATATCGACATAAACCTTATTATTATGTTCAACCCGAATACATATTTATTTTCACGGGCCTTTTTAGCTCACCTTTTTGCTTTATATGACTTTTTCTCCAAAACTGCTGGACAGATTTTAGAATAATTTCTAAATGTTCTTTTGGAGACCCTCTACTAAAATTGATCAAACCAGTCCGGTCCATTGCACATCTAGATCACAGGAGCTAAAAATAGATAATTAACTGAAAACTTAAAACAATCTTCTTGTCTGAAACCAGAAAGCCCACGTCTTTGATATTTGGTATGTAGCTTCACCTAGTGGACCTCTACCAAAATTATTCAAATTATAGCTCTGGGGTCAAAAATGGCCCCGCACCGGGGGTCACTTGTTTTACATAGACCCATATAGGGAAAAAACTTTAAAAATCTTCTTGTCTGAAATCAGAAGGCCCAGGCCTTTGATATTTGATACATAGCTTCATTTAGGGGACCTCTGCCAAGATTGTTCATGCCGAAAATGGCCCCGCCCTTAGGCTGAGATATTTTACATAGAGAAAACCTTTTAAACTCTTCTTATCTGAAACCAGATGGCCCAGATCTTGATATTTGGTACATAGCTTCATCTAGTGGACCTCTGCCAAGATTGTTCAGATTATAGCCCTGGGGCCAAAAAATGGCCCCGCTCCGGGGCCGACATGTTTTACACACACTTATGTAGGCAAAAAAAAAATTAAAAAATCTTGTCTGGAAGTGCATGGCCTAGGCCTTTGATATTTGGTATGTTACATTGCCTAGAGGTCCTTTGACACGAGTGTTCAAATTATGCCCCTAGGGTGAAAAGAGGCCCACCCAAAGGGGGGGGGGTTGGGGTCACTTGTTTTGGACCTGAAGAGTAGATGACCTTTAAGTCAAAGTGACCTTTAGTACCAGAAAAGCTTATAATTCTGCAGTGCTTACGGTTCAAACTTAATAGAAGAGATCCTGAGGGCAAATGTCACCTTTAGTACTAAAAAGCTTGATAAATTGGCAATGCTTGGGGATAAACTTAGAAGGGATGTTGGTCCTCACCAGTAGATGACACCGAGGGCAAAGGTCATGGTCAAGGTCACCATGACCTTCAGTACTAAAAAGCTTGAGCAGTGCTTGAGGCTAGAATACTTGAACTGAGATGGGATGTTGGTTTTGACCAGTAGATGGCCCTAATGGCAAAGGTCAAGGTCACAGTGACCTCTAGTACAAAACGAGCTAATAACTCGGCAATGCTTGGGGCTAGGACCCTCAAACGTCATAGAGATGTTTTTTTGTTGTTTTTTTTTTTTTTTTTTTTTTTTTTTTCTGATCAGAAGATGACCCTGAGGGCAAAGGTCATGGTCAAGGCCACCATGACCTTTAGAAGCGCATCTCTGTTAGCAATGCTATCTAAAACATGATTCAGGTGAGCGATATAGGGCCATCGTGGCTCTCTTGTGTTTATCGTAGTTGCAGGCGGTACATTGCATTTTTACTCGGGGTTTTTTCCGTAAATGATTTGGCAGGGGTTGAAATTTTGGTATGACTACTATGGCCTTAGGCTTGGCTTGCCAACACAAACAACAACAATATATATATAACTGTTTTTGGTCATCGGAAGGGTTATGTGATAAACAGAATCTTACATTCGTGGTCATTTGATATGAAATTTATGACTCGTTCGGTAATTTCGGTATTTCGCTATTTCGGTTCTAAGGCGGTGGTTCTGGTATTGGTTGTTCTTTGTCTGGCCTTCGCTGTAGGATTTTTTCATGTTTTGTCCCATTCTTTATTTTATTGTTGTGATTAATGTATCCTGTCTAGCATTATGATATTTTGGGTAAAAGGGTGCTGATAGCTTTGCTTTCCTTTGGTCTATGCTTTGTGTACTGTCTGTTATGATTTGTTTGCTCTTCATCTCGGTATCATTGGTAGGCTATGATCTGTGATTTTGGTTATTCCTGACACCTTCTTTACCTTTTTTACTGGCAGAAAATCGTCACATTGTCCACTTTATACAAAATATAAGTAAAAATACACAAGAAATACCACAATAAAGAAACATAGCCTCACCGAAAGATGAAAAGACGGGAAACAAACAATGACAAACGCCACAATTGCGACCACCGAAGAACACAGTAGAACCGCCTTGGAACGATCAGAAAGATACTACAAGAGTAGGAGCAGATGGGGGGGGGGAGGGGGGGGGGGAGTTGAGGGCGGGAGTGAGGCAACGGCTTAAACTAGTTTAACTCGCGCGAAATCTCGGCCTTAATTCTGATTCAGATCCAAATTACAAACGTATGTTCAATCCGCAGCGGGGTCATCTACCTCAGTGAGACATCACTATGAATCACACACAATCCCAAACACATTGATGGACAACGCAAGGGGATCAATGGCGATATGAAGCTAGATCACACGAAAACCACAAACAGAGTAACGATGGGCCCGACTACAGACATTGACAGTCAGGCGCCAGCCTTTTGAACATCATTTGGTCCAAAACCGAGTCACCGTCGTGCAATTTAATTGGGGTGCAAAAGTATCAACTATAATTGTATTATCAACCATGCATATAATTTGCCGTCGAATATCAATGTTGTAACCTACTTTTTTGAAGCGGGTTTAAATCTCTTTCAATTGTTCCGAAACATCAGTTTTGCCAACAATCGTTTTGATTTTTTGACTGTCAACATTTAATTCAGAATCCAATAGACCTTCCTGCAGAAGTCTTTTAAAATCAGAGGTATATTTGGACATTAGTTCAGAATGACGGCTATACAAGGTAGAAGATGTTTTATAGATACCCCTGCTAAGTAAGCTTAGCAGGTAAAATTTTATTACGATTATTAAAGTTACTGACTTGACTAGAATCTCTAGCAAAACGAATCAGCTGAGAATTATATACATAACAGGATGTAACACGAGAAAACACCGCAATCCAAAAACTGAATATACGGTATAAAAATCAAAGTTCTCCTGTTTGTCATAAATTTCAGTTGATATTATATCATTGGATACTGATGAATTTAAATCCAGAAACGGTGTTTTGGTACCAGAGGTATTAGTATTGTTTAACTGACTATAAAAATCTAAAAGGTTGCCGATGGAAACAAAGAACACAGAAAAGAACGAAAATCGGAAACTCTGAATCTCTTTTGGATAGCCATTTCTTTTCATTTGTTCCTTCTGTTTTTAGCTCATCTGAGCTATGCTCAGGATGAGCTATTGTGATCACTTTTCGTCCTTCGTCCGTCCGTCCGTGCATCCGTCCATTAACATTTTCAAATGACTTCTCCTCTGAAGCCCCTGAGCCAATTTTGCTCAAATTTCATATAAAGCCTCCTTAGGTTGGGGGAACGTAAATTGCTAAAATGGTCGCGGGCCGTTGACCAAGATAGCCGCCATGCGCATATATGGTAAAAACCTTTAAAAATCTTCTTCTCCAGAACCGAGGATGCCTTGGTGTTGAATCTTTCCATAAATCATTGGAGACGAGAGGTCTATCAAAATTGTAAAAATAAAGGTCGTATATTGACATTTGACCTTTTCACCGCAAGGTCAAGTTTGCTTCCCTATGCATTTATATGGGAAAAATGTTGAGAATTTCAAACGACTTCTTCTCTGGAGCCTCTGGGCCAATGTTGCTCAAATTTCATTTTGAGCCTCCTTGGGGCAGGGAAATGAAAGATTGTTAAAATGGTTGCCATCCATTGACCAAGATGGCCGCCATACCCATATATGGTAAAAACCTTTCAAAATCTTCTTCTCCATAACCGAGGATGCCTTGTGGCTGAATCTTTGCATAAATCATCGGGGACGGGAGGTCTACCGAAATAGCTAAAATAATGGTCGTACATTGGCATTTGACCTTCTTTCGGAGAGGTCAAAAAAAGGTAAGAGAAAAGTCCAGGGAGTGCCACAATCAAAAACCGCAGCCCTTCCCAGACCCCAAGAGGAAGAAGAAACCGACAAATCCAAACAAGCACAAATCAAACAAACGTACGAAAAGCACTAAGATTAGCTCTCTCTTCCCCAAGCGAGGTAATCGCAATTCTAAAAGGACTAAAAAACACAAGAACAAAATGACACATGGAAAGACATACAACAAATCGCCTCGTAGAATAAACCACAAAGCAACAAAGAGAAAGACTAACACCGGGACCACCGCCTTAGAACGGTCAGTAGAGTAAACCACCGGGGGGTTTAAAGCACTTTTACAGCTAGCTAACTTCACCCTGGGTCCCGATGCTACTCTTAATACAGAAACACATAAAAATTCGGTTCGCATAAAGGCTCCCAACTCAGTCAATGCATCAAAGCGAAAACACAAAAAATCAAATTAATCACTATAATAAACAAAGACGAGTACTCATGGCTAATTCTACTGTATGCCAGAGTAAATGAAAACCAATAGTAGAACCACGGCGGGCCAAGCCAAAGACATATCGTCAAGCCCCAACCCACTGGTTAAAGTTTTACGAAGAGGCCGTCATTGGGTCTGAGGCCCGCACCGCCGTTCAAGTTTGGTTCCCTTTGCATGTTTATGGGAAAAATGTCGAGAATTTCAAATGACTTCTTCTCTGGAACCCCTGGGCCAGTGTTGGGGCAGGTTAATGAAAGATTGCTAAACTAGTTGCCGTCCATTGACCAAGATGGCCGCCATGCCCATATATGGTAAAAAATCTACTTCTCCAGAACCGAGGATGCCTTGTAGCTGAAACTTTGCACAAATCATCAGGGACGGGAGGTCTACCAAAGTTGCTAAAATGATGGTCGTACATTGACCTTTTACGGCGAGGTCAAGTTTGCTTCTGTTTGCATTTGTATGGGCCCCATACATTTGTATGGAAAAATGTTGATAATTTCAAATGACTTTTCCTCTGAAGCCTCTGGGCCAGTGTTGCTCAAATTTAATGTAGAGCCTCCTTAGGGCAGGAGAACGAAAAATTGCTAAAATTGGTATGGTCCATTGATCAAAATGGCTGTCATGCCCATATATGGTAAAAATGTTTAAAAATCTTCTTCTCCTGAACCAAATAAGCCCTGGGTCCTAATGGGGACAGGAGATCTACCAAAATTGCTAAAATGATGGTCCTATGTTGACGTTTGACCTTTTTATGGCAAGGTCAAATTTGCTTCCCAATGCATTTGTATGGGCCATATACATTTATATTGGAAGTATTGAGGTGACTTGCAGATAAGCAGTAGCTAAAATGGTCCTAATTGGAAATCTAAGATGGCCACCATTTTGTTTATGTTTATTATATTTCCCAGCCACTGTGCTGTTTACATGTATAAAATCATGATTCCTCAGAAACCACTTAGCCAATTTCGACCAAATTCCACATTGATCCTACTGTTGAAATGTGATTGACAGTGTGATCACGTTCCATTGACTGTCAGGCCCAAACAATATTCTTCTTCAAAACTAAGAACTGCTCAAATATCTTTTCATTAGTTTCAATGATAGGACTGGAAAAATGTTGCATAACATCTGCATATCTGCAGTGGCTATTTCACTCAGGTGACCGAGCCGTGGCCCGTGGGCCTCTTGTTTATGAAGTGCCGTTTTGTGGTTGTGGCCTTTCCTGGGTATCTCTGTATTTTTTTCATGCATAATTGATCTTAGTTCTACTGCACGATGACTAGAGCGATTGTTTATATGTGCGTCAGCAAAAAAGCGAAACCTAGAATGATCCTGATGGTAAAAACACATTCGTGGTAAATGTTCATTGTTTACTCAGTTATTCCTTTATTGTGTGTTCTATAACTGGCTGATAAAACATATGACCGGGCATACTTGATATGACAGTTATCTTTTGTTTAAGTGCATTTGGTATGCTTTTATTTTTTTTTTTTTATTTATTTTTATTTTTTATTTTATTTTATTTTATTTATTTTTTTTTTGTTGGGAAAGAATCTTACTTTTAATAGCGGCTGAAACGATGTTGGATAGTATTCGGGATGCAATATATTTCCATATGTACTCAAGAAGTTGCTACATAACCGTCACTTGTTGGCTTCAAATTTTTCTGGTCCCTAGGAGTTTATGATTATCAATCACAAATACAATATAAACGTAGCCTTCGAATATCGGTTCGTTATTTTGCATGTTACGTCTCTGGGATGGATTTCGGACTTAAATGTCTCTTTTTTTTATTTCAGAGTTTAAAAATGTACCCGATGCCGATCAATTTCATATCCTCAGAGATTCCATATCTGTTTACAATATCTGAATAAAATGGTGACAAATCAACACGATTTGTCGCCTACTTGCACCCATCGGAAGTCATTTTAGCAGCTAGTTTCCGATTACCTTTTTTTAGCTTCTCTCTGATACGGAAATTTGTTTGCATCAGGTTACATATGCTGTTTTTATGTCTTCATACTTTCAGTGATGTCCATAGTTAAAGCTCGCTGCCCTCAAGATGCTGTAAATCAAGTGCAACAATGCACAGCAAACGTCCTACCTAAGCTTCACCAAGACACACATGTAGAAGGACCAAGCGCTTACACAGCGCACGTGCAAGTTGCGAGGGAAACATGTCGGTAAGCAGTAAACATGATGTTTTTGCTGGTGTTTCTGTTGTTTAAATTTTTCTTTACATATAAGTCATACGCTTGATTCAGTAAATGATTTAACGGTTAAAATGCTGGGCCAGTTTTCCTTTACTTGAAACCCAGTTGTATGATTATTTATGACTAGTCAAATCAGCAGTAGCATAAATCAAAACGACGAATTATAAAGTCTACTCTAGTTTTACCCAATTCTTAAATTTACGCATAGCTCTCAAAACATTATCATTAAATACATCAATCCTACAGTTGAAAACCTGTATAGAAGATACCAAGGAAGAGCCGCAAACACAGAATATAACCTACCTATGACACTAAGAGGAGGAGCAAACAAACCAAGACAGACTGTACACAAATCACAAACCAAAGAAAAGCAAATCAGCCAGCTTACTTTTCCCAATCAAGGTGATCACAAAGCTTGAAAGGATCCACTTAACACAACAAGATAACGAACAGACCATAACACGAATAAGGCTCCGCAGCGACCAGCCACAAAACCACATAAAGAACAGAACCACCGCCTAAAAATGGTCAATAGTACAACTTCCGAGGGGATTAAATTGATTTTACTGATATCAAATCTTTACCCTAGGTTTAAATGCTGTATAAATAATAATAATAATAACCTCTTGGCTCACACAGAGGCAAACAAAGCACAAAAAAGCACACATAAGCAAAGCACCTGTTGAAGGGAGGTGGCCGGCCGCAGTGCAAGCATTACCACAAGAAAACCTGACACACTAAAACAAAGCAGAAAGCGAAGTCAGCAGCCTTTCAGCGGGTGACCACAGTGCTAGAACCCAAACAGGACTTATCATGCAGCTAGGGGCCACACATAAAAAAAAAATAAATCTAAAAGTTGCGAAATCTAACGAAGAACACGCAAATGAACGAAAATCAATGACTGTTTAACAAGTCTCTCCATATACAGCTATGTAGTTTTCGAGGCTGTATACGCCCCGCTTCCCTTAGGACCAGCTTAAGCAGTATCCAATTTTTAAAATGACCAGAATATACGTAATGATCCAAAAGGATAAAAAAGAACAACAGATAAACACAAGAACCACCGCAAAAACTACGGGAAGATGAGGGGGGATGGTTAAATTGATTTTGCCTTAGGTTCAAATGTGGTAAAATACAAAATGATTATTCAGCCCGCATAGAGGCTCCTTAACTCAATCAACTAAATCAAATTACATTATTGTGATGAAACAAGGATGAGGGCTTGTGGCAGTCACTTCAGACACTGACGAAAAAACCACTGGTTGAACTACGGAGGGCCAAAAAAAAAACAAAAGACAATATCAGACATTTACCATCTAAATGAAAGGTTTAGGTCATAGGATCTGAGTCCCGACCCACCGTCATGCAATTAAAGAGGAAAACGTAACTCTTTACCATGATTGGGCTAAAAACTAAGCTTGTAGTTAAATTATATCCCGAAATCTTCTCAAATTTGGATTTCCTAACAAATTTCCTAAATTTGTAAACTAGGTCACCGTTAAACTCCAGTTTCGATAGTTCTTGCTGCAGACGTGTTTCCAAGTGAACTTCATATTTTCCAATCATTTTGGAATGTCGGCGCTAAAAGTGAAAAAAAAAAACTTTACGGAGTTTATGATACTGATAGCCTTGTTTAAGGTGTCTTGCTTTATTCCGGTTTTTAAAATCATGAACATGAGAAAATACGCTTGCGGAAACCAAATCAATAACGTATGTGAAGATGACAAATTATAGACTCTATCCGTATTTCACCTACATCGATGTTTGAATTATTGGGACATTTTTTCCTGTGAAGAGCGATACATACTTCAGTGGCGATTTTTATTAGTTATTATTGTTTTTTCTAGGATATTCGTGTATGTTTTGCAATAACTGATAAAAAGTTTCTACTAATTCGACCGAACAGAACTACGCTGGTGAAATATGTATTTAGTTTGAGAGATGAGGACATTATCCATGCATTGAAAAGTGCATTGGCAAGAGGTATTGTTATACTAAGCAGTTATGTTCGACGTGTACCATTACCTCATCAGTTAATAGGAGGAGGTTGTTTTAGTATCAACGGTCTACTTTGATAAAATAAAAATAAAATCTGATAAATACAATAACAATATCATCAGTAGAGATATATCGGTCACTCTCCGAATGATATTTCCAACAAATTATCAACGATGAGAACTTCCAGATTCAGAATAATCAAAAGGCGTGCAGCTGAATTAATAGCTATCAAAGCAATGCAAACAATGTTTTCTCTGGGATGAAATGGTAATATCTATCATCAAGGAAGTACTTTTAAATGCCCGATTTTGACATGTTTTTATTATTATTATTATTTCTCTCTCTCTCTTTCTCTTTGATATTAGAATACGTAAATCCAAATCTCCTGGTTCTCGAGTAACACATTACACGTATAGGTTTAACTTACATCTCGTAATAATATGACTCTTTCAGAACTTTGCAAAATTCTAAAACAATCCAGACGGCATTCTATGCTTGCTGTATTAACATATGTTTCTGTTTCTTCTTTACGCAAATTAAACACCTACGGCAATCGTCACGCTTTATATGAGGCTATACTAGGCATGCTCTTTGCCCTTGTATTGACTCAGAATGCAATATTTAGACAATTCTTGAAAGTACCATACATCAATGAAGTATCGAATTTATTGCTTTGTCAAGTATCTTTAGAGGTAAATGTGTTGTGTCTTCCATACCTGCAGGCCCCTATACTAGTGGATATGAGAGTTGACTTAATCCAGTTGGGTTCTCTCCGCTGTGGTTCGAGCTCGCTCGGGTCACAAGAGGGAAAGCCAGGTTCTACTTACGGATGGTCAGGTGTTTTTTCCTCGGGTTCTCCGGTTTTCGCCCACCTTTGATGAACGATATAAGTGAAATATTCTTGATTGGGCCGAAAGACCCGAATTAAAAAAATCTTCCATACCTGCTTACTTTTTGAATATTGACACACCCATTATGTAACAAAACTGTTCGTAACCTAAATTTTCTGTCTGATAAACTTACGATGGAGTTTGACTAATTCAGCAGAAATGCAAACAGACGCGAGCTGACAGTGGACAGTGAACGTACGTCTTGGTCAGGAAACAGCAGTAATGTGTGTTCATATAGCCAGCATCGTTACTTTCTTGACTACATTTCTCGAAAGACCACTGTGTAGTCTTTGCCACATGTCAAATCAAATTAGCCATGCTTTCATGAGGGCCAATAAATGCATGTGCCTTTCTTCTTTCAGAAAAAAATGTTCACAAAAAAAGTCTGGAAAAATCATAAGCCTATATGGCAAACATAACAAAACATGATCGTAATGCATAAAATCATTGTTACATAATTGAAAGTATCAGGCATGGAACAAGGCAGCATTAAAGAATATCATAAAAGGGAGCTAAGCTCATGACGTGTCTGAAAGAAATCTGGCGTTTAATTAAATAGCAAACAAAGCTCAACATAAAATAACAATTCATGACACAACCAAACCCTTAGATAAAATGGAAGTAAAACTGCTAAGGCGATAAAATATTTTTGCTGGGCTCCTAATAAGTCTGCTGAAAATAATTTGATATAAATAATAATAATAATAATAATAATAATAATTATTATTATTATTATTATTATTATTATTATTATTATTATTATTATTATTATTATTATTATTGTTATTATTATTATTATTATTATTACGAGGGTCGTGCAAAAAGTTCTGTCACTAATAGGCTTCATTTGTTTTATCCCAGGTATATTTTAAAATGCTTCACTGCATTTGAATGGTGTGTCGAATAGCTAACGATGCCTGTTTATTTCGTGCAAATTGCTTTCCAACTGACCGAGTTATTTCAAATTGAAATAGATGCAGTCATATACACTGACCAATTTACTTGTTACATTGGAACATGGACCAGAAGGCTGAAATTCGTAGCTATATTAAATGCCGCATTAGGTTTAATATAGATTCAAAGCAGATATTTAATGAATTGTGTGGTATATATGGACCTCAGACCATTTCAGTGCGCACAGTTTTTAGGTGGGTTAAAGCTTTTAAAGTGGGGAAATTTTCTGTTGAAGATGATACCCGTCCTGGAAGGCCTAAAACCTCTGTTACCAAGGCTAACATCGCTGCTGTAAAGATTGTGGTCGAACAGGATGTGCGATTGTCTGTCAAAGATATAGCTAGTTGTACCGGCATATCAGAAGGTAGTGTGCAAACAATTCTGAAAAAGCGTTTGGGCCTGAGAAAGGTTTGCGCTAGGTGGGTACCTCATTTGCTCACTGAGGAGCAGAAGACACAACGCCTTAAATGTGCCCGGGAACTTTTGAAAACATACAGAGGCTGTAATAGTCGGGTTATTTCTAACTTGCTAACAGGTGATGAAACCTGGGTGCACATGTTTGAGCCACAAAGAAGGGCTGATAATAAGCAGTGGAAGCGAAAAGATAAAAAAAACGCCCATGTATTGCCAAGAGAACCATAAGTTCGAAAAAGATGTTGTACGCAATTTTCTTTAATTCAAGTGGGCCAGTCGTTCAAGTGCCTTGTCCATCTGGTCATACAGTCACTGGCCGATTCTACAAGAATTCTGTACTGAAGAAAGTGAAATAGTTTTACAGTAAGAAACGACCAAGCAAAGGATGGTCAGGAGTCCACCTTTTACATGACAACGCCTCCTCTCATAAGTGTGAGGTTGTTAAGTCTTTCTTGGCTTCTGAAAATGTGAAAGTTCTAAACCATCCACCTTATTCACCTGACCTGAGTCCCTGTGACTTCTTTTTATTTCCAAGGCTTAAGAAAATGCTTTCTGGAAATAAGTACACGTCTAGAAGTTCTCTTGGCAGCGCTATTTGTCAGTGTCTCCAACATATACCAAAAGAAAACTATTTATCTGTTTTTCGCGACTGGGTAAAAAAGTTACAAAAATGTGTTTCAGTAAAGGGGGAATACTTTAAAGATTTGAAATAAAATATGTTTGATAAAACGTAGCACTGAAGTAATCCGAACCCAGTGACAAAACTTTTTGCAGGACCCTCGTATTATTGAAAAAAGCACACAAATGATTTGATCTGAAAATGTTTAATGGGTTTGGTCAAGGCAATATTTTCACTGATATGTCTTGAAAAATTTGGTGTGATTTTACTCAATAATGGCTCCCTCCTCAATCTGTTTTAGACGATTGGCACCTGACTACCAGTGTTTATGTCCTTTTTTTTAGTGTGTTCTGGCTTCACCTGCTTGATTTTTAGCCAGATCGGCATTGAGCACTTTTGCCTCACAGTGTTTTGATTATATGTGTTTCACTGTGATGTTTCACAGATGAGATAGAGGATCCCTATACGGACCAAACATATATTTGTAGTATGGCGCTGGATTCAGGGTGAGGTTTGGCGTGAGTTTTACTGGTTTAAAATCCAGCCCCACCCCAGTAGTTTTCCTTTTGACCATTCCAAGGCGGTTCTTCTATTGCAATTCTTCTCTGTGCGTCTGTGGTTTCATGTGGTTTTTGTTTTGTTCTTATTTGTTCCTCATCTCTCCTTTTTTCGTGCCTCGGGAAGGCTGTGTTTCGTGAATGTGGCATTTCCTGGGTATCTTGACTTACATTTTCGTGGTCGGACTAACCGTGGTTATGTTTGTGGGTTTCTAAGATTCTGGTTTCAGATCGCCACTGAGCGCTTTCTTTTGTTTCTTATAGTGATTGTGATTTTGTGCGTTTCACTGTGATATTTCACTGGTGAGGAATAGGACCCCTATGCGGACCGAACATAATTTTGTTGTTTAGAGTGTGACTTCATCTAGTAAACCTTTTTCAAGATCATTCTCGAAACAGCCAAGGGGTTAAAATGGTCGCGCCCAAAGGGTCACTTTTATCTCACCTGAGCACAATGTATTCATGGTGAGCTATTGTGATCCGTCGCCATCCATTTTCGTTGTCCTTCCGTCCAATCACTATTACTTTACTGAATGGATTTTGACTAAACGGATTGACTGATCCTTGGGTAGTCTTCCCTTTGAAAGTTGTTTGAAGCTCGGATAAAAAATGAAGCACTGTTTGTACATCACACTTAAAGTTGCAAACAGTCAGGTTATCCAGATGTGCCTTTTTAGATATCAATAGTTTACGCAAACAGTGTGGTTGGAAAAATGCCTATTCATACATAGGAGAGTGTGCGTCAAGTTTCATTCGATTTGGCAGGCATACTTGCTTTAATTTAATGCTATACAATATTTTGTCATACACAATAAAAATGAAATATTTGTCAGATAAAAAACATGATTTGCTGATGAATTTTTGTATATTCATCAGAAAATAAGGTTGTATGTTTAAGTTCACTGTGTATTTCATCATTATTGAGAACTTTTGCAATTCATATTTTATCAAATAAAGATAACTCTGGTGATGACAATGTAACTCTCCACCCCTCTGATTAGGAAGAAAAGAGCTAGGAAAAATTGGGTACCTTAATAAATTGAATTTCATTTAAATAGGAATGGAACATGTTAACGACAAAAGTGTAAAGAAACTTTTGGTTTGGGGTTACTTTTGTTAAGTAATGTTATTGCCTGAAAGGTGCATTTCTAGAATCTGTATATATGAATTTAAACTAATAAATGCCGAATAAGCTGTATATCCTTCCGGAATCGCTCTCACTGACACATCGTTGGTTGTATGTATGCCCAAATTTGTAACAGGCTTTAAGCAATCTTTTTAAAGTTTATTAAAGAAGATGTCAGTTGAACATGTTAACGACAAAAGTGTAAAGAAACTTTTGGTTTCGGGTTACTTTCGTTAAGTAATGTTATTGCCTGAAAGGTGCATTTCTAGAATCTGTATATATGAATTTAAACTAATAAATGCCGAATAAGCTGTATATCCTTCCGGAATCGCTCTCACTGACACATCGTTGGTTGTATGTATGCCCAAATTTGTAACAGGAGCAATCTTTTTAAAGTTTATTAAAGAAGATGTCAGTTTGCGTAAATTGATCCTATACTGTGCGGTATGTCAGTCCTAACAGCTGCAGATCACTGATTCATTTATAAGTGCATACAGACACATTGGGGCAATGAAACGAGTCACAGTTCATTTTAGTGAAAATATCAGTGAAGATACAAAGGCAATGCCTCAAACACGAAGCACAGTCTTCCCGAGGCAGTAAGCCAACCAAAGAAGGTAAGTAAAAAAATAAGTAAAAATAAGGACAAATCAAGCGCCACATATGAAAAAAAAAGTAAAAGAAAAGTCCAGGGAGTGCCACAATCACAAGTCGCAGCCCTTCCCAGACACCAAGAGGAAGAAGAAACGGACAAAACCAAACAAGCACAAATCGAACAAACGTACGAAACGAAAGATACACAAACTAAGAAGAAGCGAGGAACCGCCTTGGAACGGTCAGTAGGAAAACTGATGTGGGGCTTTAACCAATTACCAGTTTTACTCTTGAAATTACGTTTTATGTAACATACAGGGGAATGTAAGTAGTCTACGTATCAGTTACTTCTTATATATATATCGAGACTTCTTGCCTATATTTTAGAAACGATCGTCTCCGAGAGGCTGCTAATTGTATAGAGGGAATCATGGATCGATGTCAGGGGACCACTGACCAGGAACAAACCTTACAACGCTTAATAGATAAACAAAAACTTCTTGATACGATTGACTATTTCTGTAGAAATTTCAGAAGTAAGTGTATTTAAGATATTCTGTACCGTTTTACCTCCACAACTTAATATCGATAGTCAATACGTTCTCCTTCCAGTAATTGAACGTGTCCAAACTCCAAATACACATCATATATGGGCAGCTCCTCTAAAGGTTTCATTCGTCTGTTTTCTAATGGTGAAAGGCTGAGATTAGGGTTAGCATTTTCTTTCGACAGTTGCCTGTAGTTTTCGTCAGTGGTGATTCTTTTAAATAGTTCTGGTGTAGCCCGTTTGCTGGTTATTAAATCTGGCGTTTTACTAAATACACAAGCGTTCCAACACTGGCTTTGAGGCTAAGGGAGAAACTTAGTGCATTCGAGTCCCTTTTAAGTAATCTATTATTAATGTTCCCATAAAGACCTTCGATTGAATACGTAGCATGGTTATGTATAGAGGTTGATGCCTAATTGTCCCTTCTAGGGATTGGGATCAGAGTTGCGCGTTTGGAAGCCCGTTTGTCATCATAAGAGTTTTCATGAAACATGCTAATGAATGGCGTCTTGATCTGTAATGACACCTTTTTGGATAGGGTTTGGTATGGTAAGTTCAGATCGGCCAGCTGAGACGGCCATCTGGCGACCATCTGGAAACTGAAAATACTCTTTTGCTGTCCAGTATTTCGTTATCACAAGCCCTCTGAGACGCACATGAGGATTTCTTTCAAACTTACAGGCTTATGAAGATATCTTCCGAGTTTCGTTTTTTTTATATTTAGTTTTGTATCCAAGGGCATCCTTTATATAAATGGCATGGATTCTTTAGGCCTAGCTGTGTCTAAATGCAAATGGGTCTGGCCTATCTATAAATATGGCCGCGGACGGCCGTCTTTGATTTTTCTCGTTGTAGCATCTTCTCTGGAACTGCTGTAAGAATTTTGTCAAACCTTACACACGGTCAAGTTATGTTGAGTTTGCTGACACTGTCCAACAGTCTGCACTACACATAGTCTTTGTCACTCTTCGCACTATGACATTGTCATTGAGATGCCAGTGTTTGTAGCTCGGAGGCATCTATGATGTCTTGTTGCCATTTAGTAGACGGAAGACTGTGTTGGTGTTCATTCCTTAAAAGGGGGAGGCAGTTGCTGTTGCACTTTTCTACCTTTTCAGTTCCAATCACTTCTTCCCAGGTTTGGTGGTGTGTGCCCACTCTGGCATCGAGTAAGAGCTGTTCTTCGCTGAGGTCTGTCAGAACTAGCACTGTCCATTAGAGTGCGCACATTCCATGTGCCGATTGTTAAAGGTATCACCTTCGTCTTTTTTCTTGTTCGACCGCTAATCGGGATCTCCACTGATTACGGTTAACCAGCCAGGAGTTTTTGAGCAGGTAATTGTTTAGGGCACCTTTTCTAGCCGAAACCACAGCTTCCAGTATTTCCTCACCTGCTGCTTCGCCGCTCGCCCATCGCCACAGAGCTATGGCTTTGCATATGTGTGCTTGCTATGACTGCGTGTAGCTGATTAAGATGACATGCGTTGGACAGATCATAGGCTTGTTGTCAGCAAACTCAACCAGCGCATTCAGCCTGTACGGTGACAAGGCAAGAAAGTGCCAAAGAGATTAATGTCTCCAAGCTGAAAGAAAATAATGATATCTGTAGCCGATTAGCTGCACTTGAACACAGTTCAGAGGATCTAGATGAGAACTGGACAATCTTCAGCAACAGATTCTCTAGGGCCTGTATTTTGCACACACCAAGACCGGTTTGATGAGAATGACGAAGAAACCCAGGGACTTCTTGAAGGTAAACACCAAAAAACTCACAAGCTCAGTATCTAGTAAGAATGCTTTTTCAAACATATGTTAGACAGTCTAGGCTAGGCTCAGAGACATGCAAGACTCCTGGCTGACAAAAAAAGTTGATGAAACTCAGTCCTTTGCAGACAGAAAGGATATAAAAAAAAGTTCTTTGATGGACTAATTGTGCTTCTCTTGTTGCAGATTTGTTTCTTTTTTGTTATGAGAGAGATTTTATGAAGTCTCTCTCACGTAAAAATCAGGCTGACATTATTGAGGCTTTCAATTTAACTTCAAGATACCTTGATGATTTATTAAATATTGACAATATTTACTTTGACCAAATGGTGGACCGCATATACCCTACAGAACTCCAATTAAATAGAGCAAATTCTTCCGATAATGAGGCACCTTTTTTGGATTTGAATCTGTGTATATGTAATGGTACAGTTTCCACCAGAACGATTGATAAACGGGGTGATTTTGATTTTGATATAGTCAGTTTCCTATTTCTGGATGGCGATATCCCCCGGTGTACATGATAAGGGGTATACATATCGTCAGAGCCAGAGTCAGAGCCAGATTCGCCAGAGCTTCTTCAAATCATAGTGACTTTAACTGCCGTAGTAAAGTCCTTACTGCCAAACTTCTTAGACAGGGTTATCGTTATTTTAAACTTCGTAAGGCGTTTTCGAAATTTTATCGCAGACACAGTGCCTTGGTAGAAAAATATAGCGTCAGTCTGAAAACACTTCTATAACAAGGTATATCGGAACCAGAATTTTACGGTGACTTAGTGTACAGATTTAGAAAAAAATTGTAGGAAAATGTAACTGTTCGGAGCAGTTCAGAAAACTTTTTAACCGTTATAAAAGAATTGGCTATAGCTTGGATATTATACGGCAGACTGCATGCCTAGTTGTCAACCCAATCATTGTTGATGGCTGTGCTTCAATCTTTAATTGCACGACGGCGGTTCGGGCCTCAGACTCAATGACGGCCTCTTCGTAAAACTTTAACTAGTGGGATGGGGCTTGACGATATGTCTTTGGCTTGGCCCGCCGTGGTTCAACTGTTGGTTTTTATTTACTCTGGCATACAGTAGAATCAGCCATGAGTACTCGTCTTTGTTTATTATAGTGATTAATTTGATTTTTTATTTTATCGCTTTGATGCATTGACTGAGTTGGGAGCCTTTATGCGAACCGAATTTTTATGTATTTCTGTATTAAGAGTTGCATCGGGACCCAGGGTGAAGTTGGCTAGCTGTAGAAGTGCTTTAAACCCCCCGGTGGTTTATTCTACTGACCGTTCTAAGGCGGTGGTCCTGGTGTTGATCTTACTCTTTGTAGCTCTTTGTAGCTTTGTGGTTCCCGTACGGCTTTCTATTTTTTCTATATGTGTTGTGATGCTAGCATTATAGTCATCGTCTTCAATAGCTGTCCACTTTGCTTTCTGTTTTACTAGTTATGTTGTGATGCTAGCATTTTGGTCATCTTCAACAGCTGTCCATTTTGCTTTCTGTTTTACTAGTTGTGATTAAGAGTGGCATCGGGACCTAGGGTGAAGTTGGCTTAGCTGTAAAAGTACTTTAAACCTCCAAGTGGTTTACTCTACTGACCGTTCTAAGGCGGTGGTCCCGGTGTTAGTCTTACTCTTTATTGCTTTGTGGTTTATTCTACGAGGCGATTTGTTTTATGTCTTACCTTGTGTTTTTTGTTCTTGTGTTTTTCAGTCCTTTTAGCATTGCGATTACCTAGCTTCGGGAAGAGAGAGCTACAAAAGGTCAATATTAGGTCTTAAAATGGTGTACAGAGAGGTAACAGAAGTTCCTGAAAATTACTATAGTGATATTTCTTACTTGAGTTTAATTTAAACAACACACCAGGTATCATGGCCTGCTCAAAACTCATGTTCCGTATGAAATATTAATCTAGTATTAAACAGTAATCGGTTTTTTACCCCTACACCATCATTT
Source organism: Anodontia alba (assembly GCA_964016985.1). Classification (NCBI taxonomy): domain Eukaryota; kingdom Metazoa; phylum Mollusca; class Bivalvia; order Lucinida; family Lucinidae; genus Anodontia; species Anodontia alba. The sequence continues at coordinate 42,518,326 of OZ024828.1, forward strand.
GATTCCATCGCTTCTGAACTGACTCTGGTAAAGACTGATAAACGACAGTAGAAAAAATGATAAAGACAGGCAGAATGGCAAGCTATTTGATTTATCAACCTCTGTTTTCCAGGAATGTTTCGATTTGCTTCAGAATTTAAGTTTTAATTTACAGACTGAACAATAAATAAGAAATAATGACCCGAATAAAATTGGCTTGACAATATTTACTGTGGCACCGACAAAACTTGTGGCGGGAAAATTTGAAACTATGTAAACGTTGTCAAGAAATTAATTGAAACAAAATATAGAAATAAAAGGCACTTGTAATCATACAATATGCACCTATAAATGTTTTCCTCTGAACGGGGTGGCAGGATTACCTCCGGGTATTAGATAATTTTGAAATTTTATGTCCTATTCCATACCTCTGACACGGGACCCCTGAATTCTAATTTAGTGTCAAAAACCCCGTGGGTGGGCTTCAGAATTTTCACTTATTTTCCTAACCCTTACAGAAATGAAAAGGTAGCGGCTTTAAAGTGGCTTTGTAGCTGCAGTAAAGCCGCTATAAAATTTAGTAGACACAACTGGTAGCCAGAAAGTAGCCAATAATAACGGCCAGTAGCTCTATTGCTGCAATATTGCCACAAGTAGCAGTCGCTACCAGCAATGTCAGCCACTAGTGGCTATATAACCACCAGCGGCTTCCAATAGCCAGAAGCTATCCACAACTCAAACATTATAGTTATGAGACAGAAACAGAGCCACTAGCGGCTTTTAATAGCCAGAAGATATCCACAATTTTTAGAAAGTCATATGTGAAGATACCCGGGCAATGCCACAATCACGAAGCACAGTCTTCCTTCCCTAGACTTCAAAAGAAGGAGAGATGAGGAAAACAATGACAAAGCAAATGTTACCTATGAAACCATCGATGCATAAACATAGAACTGCAACAGAGGAGCAACCTTGGAACTATCAGTTGAAAAACTACTGTGGGCTTTAACTATTTTTATGAAAAACCTTATCACCATTGATTCTGATGCAGCCCCAAATTATAAACATAATGTTCGGTTCGTATAGGGGTCCTGTACCTCATCAGTGAAACATCACAGTGAAGTATATATAATCTTAAACACTGTGAAGAAACAAAGCAAAAAACTCAATGGCAATCTGAACACAAGAATACCACAAACAGGACCACATTTGACCCAACCACATGCAGACATTCATAGTCAGGTGTCAACCGTCTGAATCAGATTGAGGAGGGAGCTGTCATTAAGTCGGAGGACCGACTCACCTTCGTGCAGTTAAATAGGAAAGCAAAGTTACCAACCATGATTGGTTACCAGCTATATGTGCAGTTTGCTGCATAATATTAATATCCCTATATTGAAACTTAAATTCAAAGGGATATTTTGTTGCTGATGAAGCAATGAGTCATTAAGAAAAGAAGTTGTCTTGCCACTTATACTGTTAAAAGAAAGAATAATGTATTTAAAACCCTGCTTGAGCAAAGCAAGTTAGGGAAAGCTGAAGCCAGTTTAAAGAATACTGAAAGGAAAGATTGGAACTGAAAAAATATCTATTTGAATTATCATTTTTGAGGTCACGCTTAATAGAAATTTGAAAGAATAAATGATGTATCCATTGGTAAACATAAGTTTAAAACAATGTACATAAAAAGCATAAAATAGATTTGTCCAGGACTGATGTTTATTCTAGGGGTTGGAGCTTCTGTTAAATGTTATGAGGGCTGAAGTCCCATGTCAAAGTATGTAAGCTGGAAAAATCCTGAATCAGAAGACTGCAACACAGACCTCTCTGACAAGTTCAAAGATTTGGAATCGAACGATGTCTTGATTTTGCACCAAGCCACAATTATCCTACAAAACAGAATTTCAAAAACTGAAGGGCTGCAGCAAGAGTTCTTTTCACCCAGTAAACTCTCCCATATGGTAAATGAAGAGGAGGCTGCCTATATAGGCTGCCAACGAGGCTGCCTATAGGCTGCCCGTTGGCAGCCTATGGGTGGCCTACTGTTTTACATTGAATCTGTAGGCAGCTCCAGTAGACAAGAGCTGCCTATTTGTTGCCTTTCTTGCTGCTTATGGGCAGCCTATGGGCAGAACAGGCAGAATAGGCAACCAGTAGGCAGCTCAAAGTAGGTTTGTTTTGTACAACAGGCAGAGTAGGCGACTCCAACTTAATTTATTGTTTACTATAGGCAGAGTAGGCGACTCAAACTTATTTAATTTTCTGCAGAAGGCAGAGTAGGTAGCTCTGGTATTTTACTATAGGTATTTTACTTCTTGCAGTACGCAAAGAAGGCAGCTCAAACTTAATTTATTTTTTCCTGTAGGCAGAGTAGGCAACTCAAGCTTATTTTATTTTCTGCAGTAGGCAGAGTAGGTAGCTCCAGCTGGGTTTTACTTTATGCAATTATTATGCACAGTAGGCAGCTCTATTTTGACCTAAATCCTTTGTCAGGTGAAGTTGGCCGGAAAATATAGCAGCCATTTTGATTGCAAAGTCTTTGTTGTGATAGAGCTTTAAAAATGTGTATTTGGGATGTTTTAGATTAAACAGAAATTTAATTCAGTGAATGTAAGTGGACTACTTGTTTGTTTAATAGTGAACATATCTACTATGCTTGTTATAGGTAGAAAAACGTTTAATTCACTTAATTTAATTCAATGCCTTTTTTCCTTTTACATATCAAAGCAAGTTGATGCCATAAATATGTAAATCTGGTGTAATACTGACTATACATTAAGATACATAGATCTGCTTGCCTAATACATGTACATGGAGATTTTCACATGATGGAGTTATGGGTATTGCTTGAATTATCAACCTGAGAATCCATTATAAGCCCGAGATCAATTAAGCTTAAGCTGAAGGTCCAATAACGCAGAGGGTTTATACTGATACCACTGCTATCAATGCATTCATAAGATATCATAGAAGTGTTAACCGAGCATCGATTGCTCAGTCGAGAAAATTTGATTTACTCGTACTTGTCCATGGTCAAGTGAGTTCTGTTGGAAACATGACTTCGCTTCCCTGGTTTTCAGTCCCTGTCCAAACGGGAGCAACTCTTCTAGGAAGGAATTTGCTCCCTCCGTGAACAAATTCTTTTCCGTAAAACAAGAAAAACGCCTAAAGGCATTATGGACGGGTTTTTAAATAATAAAGAAAGTGAGAGTTGTCTCTCTTGCATGGGTAACACCTACTGGTCCTTCTCTTCATCGCTACCAAATATGAAAGCAATCCACTGAAGAATAAAGGTAACATAACTCTGAAAAAAAGTTAACCAAAAGGTTAACCTGGGACAACGCCCGCCCGATCGCCCGACGCCTACCTGCTCGGACATCGCTATTTTAAAGAACGGATTTTTGAAAAACCTATCCAGGTAGCCCATGTAGAGCATGATTAGCTAAGTGGTTAGTGTACTTGCCTCTACTGCTAGAGGTACCGAGGTCAATGCCAGCCAATGAACATGTAGTAGGCAGAACGAGCAGTTCCCACTGAATAGGCAGAGTAGGCAACTCACTAGCCAATAAAGAAGCAGTAGGCAGAATAGGCAGCTCCATCCCAAATTAATAGGCAGAGTAGGCACCTCAGTAGCCAATGAACATCTAGTAGGCAGAATAGGCAGCTCAGTTCCCACTGAATAGGCAGGGTAGGCAGCTCAGTTGCCAGTGAACATGTAGTAGGTAGCTCAATAGGCAAGGAAAGCATTTAAGAGGCAGTAGTAGGCAGCTCAGTAGCAGATGACAGACGAGGAAGTAGAATAGGCACAGTAGGCAGCTCCAGATCCCGTTTTAGTCATTGTCTATGAGCTGCCTACGAAGTAGGCCACTCAAAATTTGCATGGCAAATTTCCCGTAGGCACCCTATAGGCAGCCTTTTGCACTTCATACGGGCTACCTATAGGCAGCTACAATAGGCAGCTCCCAGTAGTTTTGTATGGGAGCTGTCTTGAGGCACAATGTAAATTTCCAGACCATCTTCTTCTTTTTTTTCATCATTTAGTTGTCCAATAAGGCAAAAGTTGAATGAAGCTGGTGATACAGTAAGATAAAACTGATATACGAAGATGGTTGCCATCTGTTCCGAATCATAACAGATCTGGTCAAATCATCATAACACCGAAACATCTGGGCTAACAGTCTATCATCACTGTTTGTATAGCAGTAAGAAGCCAATAGAAGAGCTTAACTCATACGGGTAAACCCTAGCTTATTCTGCAGTCAGACACTTTGTTACGTCTGCAACTTTTCACACAATGGAGATCCAGCACTCGACTGCATTGGATATATATTATAAGAGAGAATCTAAATAATCTTCTTTTTCAAAACATTCTATACTGTGTATATTTTATTGACAGTCAGTTTTAATGTTTTCCTTAAATTCTTCCTTTAAAATGGCTCTTGCTTCCTCAGACTTGCTTTGCTCAGGCAGGATTTTAAATGCATTATTGTTTCTTTCAGCAATATATATCACGGGCAGTAATCCTGTCACTCATGGCCGATTGCTTTGCAAAGAAATAAGTGACGTGAATATCCGGACATGAGTAGCGCGCGCTAAAAAGGTGGCTGTTTCAGGTGGGTTGTCGACAATATGGGGCTTTTGTCGTCTAGGAGGGCGTTATTTTAAAAATTGGTGAATGCTATACTGCGCGGAATTAAATTCCATACAACCCAGCACCAAAATTTATGCCAAAATATAGCTACGGTTCCTGGAATTTGTTTCCTTCTGACGACAATTGCTCCGAATTGGATGCAATTTTGGACGATTTACCCATTGAAATTAATGTTTTCAGCCAGCATCTTGCATCACTGTTTACATTTGAAGACTGTCATGTTTTCTCAATTTAATTGCCTACTTAGATTGGGTTAATGATAAAATCAACTGGCGCTAAGATGCACGGCCCACGGCTTAGCCTTAGTAATGAAAAGTGGCATTAGAAAGGGAATTCAGTAGCTCGAGTATGTCAAATATATCAAAATAGCTTTTTGTATTTTTCGCTGACTGTCCACAGACAGGCTCACGAAGTGTCCACGATGGATGGATAAGTCGATTATAGGACACTCTTCTAAAGTCGACCTTACAGTATGTCGACTTTTCTGCAAAATGTCTGCATGTGTATGATAGTTTATAAATACACTTGCCATTTCCTTCTAGATTTGGTTTCAATTAATTTATATACAATGTTTACATACATGAATTTTTAAAGTTTCCCTCCATAACACTTTCTGTCGGTGTTATAGTAAACATTATCAAGCCAATTTTATCCAGGTCAGTGTTTCTTATTTGTTATTATGTCTGTAATTTAAAACTTGAACTATGAAGAAAATCAAATGATTCCTAATTAAAGGATGTTGATAAATGAAATAGTTTACCATTCAGCCCATCTTTTTCAATTCTTCTATTGTCTCTTGTCAAGCTTCACGAGCATCAGTTCAGAAAATTTGAAATCGAATGTGGGGGTAGGGGTAACAAACTGCTTACTTATTAATACTGGTTTAATATTTTCAATAGAAACTTGATGTTTGAATTGGCCATGATAACTGGTGTGTTGTTTAAATTAAAATGAAACAAGTAATATCGCTAAAGTAATTTTAGGGAACTTCTGTTTCTTCTAAATGCTCTATTTGTAGACAAAAATTGGCCATTTGTCCTCTAATTTTGCCTTTAATGTTTCGATCATGCTTCTTTTTCTATTTAAATAAATAGTATTGTCTGTAATGAGTACATATCAATCAAAATATACATTTTGCATGCATACTAGAACAACCAGAAGACGATTTAGGCTTCAAAAGCAGACTTTTAGTTTTTGGCGGCCATGTTGGCGGCCATATTGGATTTCTCGGTTCGCCATCATTTATGCCAATTTATGCCGGCAGTTTTCAGAAACTACAGAGAATGGGGAACATTTTGGTATATCTTGTTGTACGGGAGGGGGGGGGTGGGGGGGGTCCGGGTTCACAATTTTTTAGTCTTGAAAGTCACCCTACTATTATGCGAACCGAATTTTTATGTATTTCTGTATTAAGAGTTGCATCGGGACCCAGGGTGAAGTTGGCTAGCTGTAAAAGTGCTTTAAACCCCCCGGTGGTTTATTCTACTGACCGTTCTAAGGCGGTGGTCCCGGTATTAGTCTTACTTTTTGTTGCTTTGTGGTTTATTCTACGAGGCGATTTGTTTTATGTCTTACCTTGTGTTATTTTGTTCTTGTTATTTTCAGTCCTTTTAGCATTGCAATTACCTCGCTTGGGGAAGAGAGAGCTAATCTTAGTGCTTTTCGTAAGTTTGTTCGATTTGCGCTTGTTTGGTTTTGTCTGTTTCCTCTTCCTCTTGGTGTCTGGAAAGGGCAGCGGTTTGTGATTGTGGCACTCCCTGGACTTTTCTCTTACCTTTTTTATATTAAATCAAAGCTGTTGAACTCACTACCCAAGCCCAACCGTCAGGCTTTACTTGGTTTCAAAATGGGTCATTATGTGTTAGCCTCCAAACATATTTGTGTCTGGTATCAAATAACTTAAACCGTAGATGACTTGTATGTTGTTTGTCTTGGTTTTTGTGCTCTTCCCCCTTGATGGCATTGGTGAGCTGTGTTCTGTGATTGTATCTCCTCCTGGATATCTTCTATACTATGTTTAGTATGCTTAAATTGGTCTCATCCACATTTAGGCATGATCCCACCTCAAGAAGGAGACATTAGTGCTCAGTCTAAAAAAGTAATCATGTTGATGATTAGAAATTTAATTTAGAATTTATGTCCGGAATGTGCCGTACTCACAGTCTGCCTCCGATATCGAGAGGAAGAGCGAACGAATAGAAACATCCACAACCAAAACATACACACAATCAACAAGCTAAGCGATCAATTCGCTCTTACCCAAAAGAGGTGATGAAAAGGATATATAAGAGGAAAATCTCAAGAAGAAGACAAAAACCGTAACCAAATCCCAGACAGACGCTTAAAATGACTAACCCATTTCCAGCTTCTTGTTTAAATAAAAGCTGTGAAGGCTGCCTTTGGAATCAAAGAACACGTAAAAGAAGGAAATTCGGAGTCCCGCTTTTATTGAGAACTTTTCATATGATAGTATCTGCCTATGCGCAACTGTGTTTCTCAAGATGGGCTCAGTAATAATAATAATAATAATAATAATACAACTAATAATAATAAACAATTCCCCGTCTCAGTAAAAGCCACAGTCACGAAGCTCAGCCTTTCCGAGGCACCGAAAGACCACTTCTGGGACAAACAATGACAAATCATAACACTTACAACACCGACACATATACCAGAACCGACATAAGCAGTACTGCAACAGAAGAACAGCCATTGAATGGTCAGCTGAAAAACTACTAGTGCCTAATCTAGTTTTACTCGCAAGAGGAGCCGTTACATCACAAAGCAGTACCAGACATTAATACTAGAATACTGTATCGAGGAGGGTTCTGTCTCAGTCATAATATGGATATTCTACTTTCCCAGAAGTAATCCTACCGTAGATAAATAGCAAGTCTTCCTCGAACGCTCTGCCCATCCGTTTAGTGACAATACATTCATATATTATTAGCACCGATCAGATAATAAATTAATAGACGCTAGTTATGAAGTGTGCATGATTCCAAAACGCGGAAGCCTCCGCTAGAACTCGTATATATTCAGAATCGCAAGGTTGGTGACTGGCGGATATGATCTTGTGACAAGGCCTAATTACGTGGTCATATCAGGTCTATATAAACCGTTGCTTTTGCTTTTTAAAGGTCATTCTGAAGAGAGACAACAGAACAATTACTAGAAGATAGATATTTTGACTTCATAGATAGGTTACTGAGTCATCAAGAATGCTGCCTGTGCAAGTAGTTTTGTTTCTGTGTTCTCTATAGATGAAACGACATTATAGAGAGGTTATTGGGCTACAAAGCTTGGGTCGCAGCTATTTTTGTGTTCTAGAAGCTACTGACAAAGTTTACACCAATGTTCCGGACAGTAGGTGTGGTTCTAGGTCTATCTTTAGTTAAGTGTCTAATTAGTATCAAAGTTTTCGTAGTGGTTTAACTGGCATTTGATACTCTCGGCTGGAACTGATCACTCCAGTCGTTGCACCTCTGGAGGCGTAGTAGTCATCAGCGAAACGTCCAATGAAGGAAGAGACTACATGATGAGAGAATTGATCATCATTGCCAATGTTAAAATATTGGCATGCTGCCTATGTGTTTATCGTATATGTATTATATTTGGCATTCCTCAGTGTTTGAGTATTGATATTATATTCTTTACACTTTTGTAAGAACGCTCTGACCATCCGTTTTGAAAATGACGGGAGCTGAAATAGAGTAAGACGAACGTACTTGGTCACGTTCAGCTAGTGCCATGCTAGATATGCTCGAAAACACACACACACACACGCCTTTGGTCATGCGTCCGACAAATAGATCTGCTGGGGGCAACTATAGCACTTATGCGCACTTATTACTACACATTACATCCAAACCACTACACGTTTCATCAAAACGGAACAAAGAATGGAAAAAGCAAAGTGGCAACTATTGAACAAGGTGATCACAGTGCAGCATTTCAAACCAATATAATAGAAAACATAGATAAGGAAGATGTTTAAATGAAATTGGTAAAAATACACAAAATAAAAAAAACAACAAAAACGTTAAAATCGCCTATAAACAAGAAAGATTCCGTCTGTCATACAAATTTTTGCATTTCAAGTCTCAAGTCTTTTAAGAGAGAGAGAGAGAGAGAGAGAGAGAGAGAGAGAGAGAGAGAGAGAGAGAGAGAGAGAGAGAGAGAGAGAGAGAGAGAGAGAGAGAGAGAGAGAGAGAGAGAGAGAGAGTATAAAATTGACAGAACGAGTTCCAACTTGTATAGTATATGTTACTGTATTAATTATTACTGTAATTTACAAGCCACATATTGGTAAAGGTTTTCATGTGTGAATGACCTAATTTCAGAGCCTGAAACTGAGCCTGAATCTATACTATTAAATAGATTGGTCGATATATCGAGATAACAATAAAGTTACCAGCGGGTTTTCAACACTGATTCGTCAGCATATTGTCCTTATTGATAATTCCGATTTCAGGTTTCCAAAATTTGTTTAGCTCACATGTGCACGAAGTGCTTAAGTTGAGCTATTGTGATCGACCGTCGAGCGTCGTACACATTCCGTCGTGCGGCGTCAACAGTTTGCTTTAAAAGCCTATTTCCCGACACCACTGGGTTAATTGACTAAAAACTTGGTAGGAAGCATCGGGGTGACTTGTAGATCAAAAATAACTAAAATCGCTCCGATCGGAAATCCAAGATGGCCATCTTGAAATTTTTTTTTGCTTCTTCTCCTTAACCAAAAGGCCAATTGACCTGAAATTCGGTAGGAAGCATTGGGATGGCGGCCATCTTGAAGATCTAGTTTTCGCTTCTTCTGCTGAAGCGAAAGGCACATTGACTTAAAACTTGGTAGGAAGCATTAGACTTGTAGAAGAAAATAGCTAAATTCCGGCTGGAAACCCAAGATGGCCGCCATTGCCGCTATTTTGAAATTCTATTTGTTGCTTCTTAAGAACCGAAAGGCCAATTGACTTTAAACATGGTAGGAAGCATCGGGGTGACTTTAGATCAAAAATAGCTAAAATCGTACCGATCGGAAATCCAAGATGGCCGCTCCCACCATCTTGAAAATCTATTTTTCGCTTCTTCTCCTGAACTGAAAGGCGAATAGACTTGAAACTTTGTAGAAAGCATCGGAGTGACTAGCTAAAATTGGTTCGATCGGAAATCCAAGATTGGGATCGTGCCCGCCATCTTGAAAATGAGATGGGGCTTTAATCCGCATTACTTATATATTATATATAGACATTTATAATATGATTTCATTATATACTCAAGGGAAAAAAGAAAGTGTGCAAATGGGTTTACCAATATGTTACACATATTTTATAAATTTACATATACAAATTTGGTACCAAAATGTAGGTCATTCATAGGCCGATCTGACACTTTGTCTTTTGTTAAAATTATCGGTACAAAAACGTGTTTTCGACGTTAAATGTCGTAGGGGTCAAAATTCAAATTCGCAACTACTGATGTTAACCTGACAGTGTTTTTGTTCTTCCGGATTTTTCAATAAATGTGCATCTCGTTCAATACCGAGTGTGTCCACCTCTCCTCCGAATTACAGCAACCATTCTCGAGCGCATTGACCGGACGTAGCGTCTAACAACGTCATTTGGAATAGCGTTCCATTCTTGGATTATTGCAGCTCTAAGGTCATTAATGTTGTTGATGACATGGTTCTCCCTTGCCCTGCGTCCAAGAAAGTCCCAAATGTGTTCAATGGGGTTCATGTCAAGAGAGCAAGCCGACCATTGAAGCACGTTAACGTTATGTCTGGCTAAGTAATTCTGTGTCAATCTAGTCTGGCCTTGCATTATCATGCATCGGGGTACCAGGATTCTGGTTCAGAAACGGGATAACAACAGGATGTAACGTTGGCATTAAGAATACCAGGAATTACGATCAAGTCTGTTTTCCTACCACCCATTATCCCTCCCCTAACCATTACACTACCTCCGCCAAATCTGCCCCTCTCTAGCAAGCATTTATCGGCGAAACGTTCACCTCGGCGGCGAAAAACGCGTATTCTGCCATCAGCAAAGCTCAAATTGAAACGGGACTCATCTGTAAACATGACCCTTGTCCACTGGGCTCGAGTCCAACATAAATGACGTCGAGCCCAAAGCAACCAAAGCGGGGTCTAATGATGTGTCCTACATATGGCCGCCTGGCTCTTATTGGATCTGCGTTTTTGCGAAGGCGATTCAGAACAGTTTGTCTTGAAATGCCAAACTGAATACCAGTGCTTTTATCCGTTCTAAACCTGTTACGTAGATGCGTTAACGTAATGTAACGATCTTGACGTGGGGTCGTTACCTTTGGCCTACCTGAATGAACCGCATCCTTGACGCTTCCAGTTTGCCGTAAACGTTGTCGAAGATTATTTATGATGTTCCGATGGCAGTGAAATTGTCTTGCGACGTCAGAAATACTAACGCCAGAAGCAAGGAGTACAATAGCCTGAACTCTATTCATTTTCACTCTTTGAATAGAAACGAATTGAAAGTGGTGTGTGATTTTTCGATTGTATAGAGGTCGCGTAAATCAGTCATTGACGAATAACACTTGGTAGTCGAGGATCACGACTTGCACGTGCAAAAGTTACATAACTGCACTCGGTCGCTTTGGAGGACATGTATGCAATAAAATGTAAGGCAAATGAGTGCAGTAGGTACATGGGTATATATCCTTGAAAAATCCGTTCATGTAGTCACAGTAGTTTAAAAATTACAGCGAAAATAAAAGTGCAGTTTCTTTTTTCCTTGAGTATATATACATAAAGACATCACTAAACTAATATTTTATACCCTATTCTATACTCTGTATTAAGAGCAAATAATCATATTCTAAGCCTAAACAAGTTAACTATATATTAATGACTATATATATATATATATATATATATATATATATATATATATATATATATATATATATATATATATATATATATATATATATATATATATATATATATATATATATATATTACTCTTATTCCTTTGCAGATAAGCATTCACTCTCCTGATCATTGTATCTGTTTGCTCATGATCTACCGTCGTGGGGGAAGAATGGCTGAAATCAAGATCTGAATAGAGGAGTTTGCTTTTCTACAAATTCCAAATAAATTTCCATAATCTGAAATCATCGCCTCGCAAGAAGCCCTTATTTCCTATATCATTAGTTCCTACATGGAAAATAATATAATCAAAGCAAAACGTCTCCCCGTACATCATCATAGTGCGGGTTATATTTTATTTCCTTTGAGATCATTGAACCCATCCTGATTATTTTGAAAATTGAATACCGCTTAAGCCGGCGCTACGGGGCGTATGCAGCCTCGCAAACTACAGTGTTGCATATGAAGAGACTCAATCAAACCGAGTCTACGATTTTCGTGATTTTGTGTGTTCTTTGTTTCCAAAGGCAATCCTTTTTTACTTTTTTTCGTAACTTGACTTGACCTGACACTATTCTGTTTGCCATCCTACCGATTGTATCACCTCGGAAAGCTTGTAATAGTAACTCGTTTATATTCTGTAACGATCAAAAGGTCTAAGGTCTATTTTTTGTAAAGATTTGCTTTTAGACTACCACATATCTTGATCCCAACAATCTAATCTTGTAAACTTCCTTGATCTAACAGATAAATTATGTAGTCCACCGACTTAATGTAGAAGCCGATGCAGACACACCTCTTCTCTTTTTGGACAGTAGACATCTGCAAAAACAAGGAAGTTCTATACAATAACAGATAACTTAATTAAATATTCTCACCCTTTCATACTAACAGTTAAAACTACAATATATATATATATATATATATATATATATATATATATATATATATATATATATATATATATATATATATATATATATATATATATATATATATATATATATATATATATACACACACACACACACACAAATAATTTATAATTTGAACAAATTTGATAGACATTCACCTATGGAACATTTGTACAAAAGTTTTGAAATTGTACCATAGATTGCGCAGAAGAACTGTCAAGTTTACTCTACATATATAATGAAAAGTAACCACGCCATATTTTGAGACAGAACGGAATTCTTTTAACAAGATTTAAAGACCTTCTTTTGAAGAAACATTTCTGTGAAAAATAAAATCCAACCAGCCCGTACTAGATTTGGTTGCTATAGCAACAAGAGGGATAACTCTATTCATAAACTTTGAACAATCATTCGGCCCTCCAACACATTGACTTTTCAGACGTGGGAAACACGTGACCAAATGATTAGGTGCACAGTGTTTGTTACTATTTTTAGCTCCGCTTCAGGTAGGATGTTTTAGAATATCTCGATTTATACCTGATGGATTTTTTTTTCAAATAAAGCACAGAGTTCGCGGAAAATCAAGCTCTTTCTCGTGGTGTCAGTGCTATTCTGCAATCTGGTCTGATTCTCGAGAACATTCGGAGAATGTTTTTCGTCAAAATCCAGGTACATTGTCCCGGTGACCCAGATTGGCACCAAAAAACATTCTTCGAATGTTCTCGAGAATTAGACCAGATCGCAGAATAGCGCTTACACCATCAGACAGAGCTTGATTTTCCGCGTACCCTGCGCTTTATTTGAACGATTTCCATTCGGTATGAGAAGAGATATTCTAAAAAATCCTACCTGAAGCGGAGGCTAAAAATAGTAATATTTCTTCGTGTCGTTTATGCTCCGACGCAATAGGCCGCTTACATCGCGAATAAAAAAAGGGGTGTTCAAAAACCTATTTCCTAGTTAAGAATAAACAATATTATTTATGTTGCCAATATTTCTACCAAGCTTAAGGCATAGTTCCTGTTTATTTACTATATAAAATTAAACCATGCGATTTTACATCCCTTTTTGCACATAATACAAGGCACATGATAATTCTGTATATTATGGACACAGTGGAGAGAACTAAACTTGAACGCCCCTTGTTCGCTTAGCGTTTGGGCCGCTTACATCAAACATTTAGTTACACTGTACAGAATTAAAAGCTCGTCTGTAATCATTTATTTCATTGCAACCATTTTATTGGTATTATTTAAATTATGGGTATTTTTTCCATTGTTTAACATCTGCATTGCCATACTGTACAACTTTAAATAGATAAATGTCATAAGTGATTGTTCAGTCACGAATATATTCGTCAAACATTGGTAAATTCTATACTTACCCCTACTTGTTTGCAGAAGTTTACACATTTTTAACCAATCGCAAATTACTATTTGTTCATTCGAGACTAATACCAATAAGTATGTCAAAAGCCTTCTTATACAGCTACGCCGAAATAATTTAAGTGACCGGCCACAGCCGCAGTGTCTTTAATCCGGTGTTTGATCTAGTCATGTTGTTTTTATTAAAGAGATTTGACGAGAACTTTATATCGTTCATATTTATCATTTTTAATGTATCTATTAAACTGCCTTTCACTGATTTTTAAACACAAATTACAGGATATATTTTCGAGCGCATAGTTTAAGAGAACCTCAATGTCTGTCTGTCTCAGTTATATTTTAAGGGTTAAACTATTTTTGTTTCAGAAATCAGGCTTTAACATTCCATGCCAACTTCCTCTTCTACGAATTTTGTCTTGCCTGTTTAAGGGCTAAATTAAAAGGGCTAATTTACAACAAAAAAATGGGTTTGGCATTTCACGCAAAGTGTCTTTATTGGAGACAATTTGCATGAAATGTCAACACCTATTTTCTGGGAAAAATAAGCATATCATCTGTTTCTCTCTGATGAATAAATGTTGTCTTGCATTCATTTTCAATTAACTGATCAAAATTAAAAAGTTATTTTGCCAGCAATACAGTATCTCTATTCTATTTCCTCGTATGCACATAGCTCAACATAACCTCAGTATTATCGGCTGTGCCTTATGTTACGACCGAACACTCCTACCTTCGATTATCTGCCTTGGCAGATTACGCATAGCTTCTAAGTATATATTCAGTCTCTGACAACTGCGTCAGGGAGTCGACTCTTTGGCTCAGTGGTTAGAGCATTGGATTTTTAACCGGGAGAACCGGGTTCGATTCCCACGAAAGGCGGAATATTTTTTCAGCTATGCTTCATTCCTTTGTTGCGACTTTCATGTCGTAAGATGGGGGCTCGTCCGGGATAGGACTTTACTACGCCGAAAATGGCTTCACGTCATCATAAATGATGACTTCCTTGAAGAGGGGGACCGAACACTCCTACCTTCGATTATCTGCCTTGGCAGATTACGCATAGCTTCTAAGTATATATTCAATCTCTGACAACTGCGTCAGGGAGTCGACTCTTTGGCTTAGTGGTTAGAGCATTGGATTTTTAACCGGGAGAACCGGGTTCGATTCCCACGAAAAGCGGAATATTTTTTCAGCTATGCTTCATTCCTTTGTTGCGACTTTCATGTCGTGAGAAGTAATAACACACAAAATTAAAACGTAATAACACACAAATACATAAACTAAAACATTACAAATAAATTTAGTATTACATCACGAAAACGTGCCTATATAATTTTGACCCCCTTAAACCCCACTTTTATATAGTAAAACTGGGATTTACAGGGGTATACATTATTTTTCTTATTTCTGCTCAAAAACATAGATTGTGGGTACTCGTTAGAACCGCCCCACAATCTATGTTTTGTGTGGAATGTGAAAAGTATCGGAATTTTTATCTGAAAATTTTCATTTTTTCGAGATAAAATTTTCAATATATTTGAATAGGCATGTTTTCGAAATGATATGCGCAACCAGTATTGTGGCCAAAAACATCATAATAAACTAAACTAATATTCAGCAGATCAGCCTTTTAGTCTATTTCTGCTGATCAGCAACCTGCTGAATTCAGCAGAAAATTCAGCGCTTTAGTCTGTCCCAATTAACACTAATACTGAAAACGAAACATTTTTTCTTCTTACGGACTTTCATTTGTGTGTTAAACAAAGTTTGGTATCTGCACTTATAGTATAAAACATGGTTTGAATTTTATGCGCTTCATTCACTTTTTATACTTTTTGTTTTAATTAAAACATTTTCTATTGGTTAGGTACAAGTTGACATTTCTGCAAACATACTGTAAGGACCCTGATCAGACGCCGCTAATTGCGGCATCCGTTCTGGGTCTACATTGTTTGTCTACGCCCAAAAATGGACTCTGTGCTCATATTTATTTGGTACAGGTTAACATTTCTGCAAGCAAACTATGAAACCCTGATCAGACGCCGCTAACTGTGGCGTTCGCTCTAGGTCGACATTGTTTGCCAACGTCCAAAAATAGGACTCAAGGTTTATATTTGTTAGGAAAAAGTTGACATTTCTGCAGGCAGACTGTAAAGACCCTGATCAGACGCCGTGAACTGCGGCGTCCGCTCTGGGACTACATTACATACCTGCGTCCAAAACCAAAATTGGGCTCTTGGCTTATATTGGTTAGGTACACGTTGATATTTCTGCAAGCAAACTGTGGAGACCCTGATCAGACGCCGCTAACTGTGGCGTCCGCACTGGTTCTACATTATTACGTCCAAATGGACTGGGCTTATATTGGTTATGTACGGATTGAAATTTCTGCAAGCAAGTTATGGAGACCCTGATCAGACGCCGCTAACTGTAGCGTCGGCTCTGGGTCTACGTTATATGCCTACGTCCTAAAATGGACTCTAGGCTTTTATTTTATTGTTAGCGATGAAATCAGTGTATATCTGGTGAAAATAAAAGTGGTGCCAATCACTAGTGAATTGATATCGTATCATTTCACTAGTGCCTGATACGATTTATATTTTCACTCCTAGCTTTGGAAGACTTCGGTTTTCTTCACAGTTTCAGAAGTGGATGTTAACTCCACTTCAGATTTTTGAACACCTCTAACTTCTTTGTTTCTGAACTAAACTATCAAGTGTAGGTATGCATTTTCTTAATGTAAGGAACATATTGGTATCAAAATTATTTTGATTTGCCGAAACTTTTTGGTTTTGTTTCTCCAGCATTTTAAATGTTAAGCACTGAGCGTCGACGCCATGGCGTTCATGTTATGTTTGGTGACGTTAGTTATGACGTCAGAAACGCTCATTGGCGTGTAAACAATAAAATAAAAAGAAAATTTACTCTTTTTCAATGAATGCCATAAAAATTTTCATCTCTTGTAATGAAAACATTCAAATTTTCACTCGTGCTTCACACTCGTGAACTGATGTTTTCATTACACTCGATGACAATATTTATGGCATTCACAATCAAAGAGTAAATATCCTCTATATATTGGTTAGGTTCAAGTTGATATTTCTGCAAGCAAACTGTGGAGACGCTGATCAGACGTCGCTAACTGTGGCGTCCACTCTTGGTCTACATTACTTGCCTACGTCCAAAACAAAAATTGGACTGGGCTTATATTGGTTAGATACAAGTTAATTTTTCTGCAAGCAAACTGTGGAGACCCTGATCATACGCCGCTATCTATGGCGTCCGCTCGGGGTCTACATTATTATGTCCAAAATCTCTGGGATAAGTGCGGCATCCGCTCTGGGTGTATATTTTTGCCAACGTCAAAAAATGGACTCCAGACATATTTGCTTAGGTAAATGGATTATTATTAATCAAGGTAGTTAATTAATTAATTAGCCGTAACATGACTGATTTGTTTTTCTTGCGCCCTTGTTCTTTCCGAATTCTTTAATGGCATAGGTCAACAATTAAAACAAAATAAAACATTAATCATGTCCTCTGAAGTATGCCGACCTCTGAGTTCTATCTATCTATCTATCTATCTATCTATCTATCTGTCTGTCTGTCTGTCTGTCTGTCTGTCTGTTTGTCTACATTCTTCACGATGGTACATTCTGTTTCTAGGATTATGGGTGTTGCATGTGAGGAAGAATTAAAAAAATATAGGGGCGTTGTTAGTTGGTAGAAGGATTCATGTCCTGTTTTTATCAATTGAAGCGAATTCTCGTTTTATCTTTCCTCTAAACCAACCTACTAGTTTAATATATTCTCAACTACAATATCTCCTGCGCAATTCTAGAATTGTCCGTACAATTCCGGAATTGGCGGACAAAGTAAGAATTCTTACTTTGCGCAAGACAATTCCGGAATTGTACCGATTCTTACTTTGCGCCGAACATATATATATATATATATATATATATATATATATATATATATATATATATATATATATATATATATATATATATATATATATATATATATATATATCCTTTTTAAGTGTGTGGGGACTGGTTTAAACAGAGGATTCATGTCTGCTTTTGTCAATGGGGTGAGGGGGTTAAGGTCCGGAAAAATTTGAATTTCTAGAATGCAGGAGGAGCCATCTGACACAATTTTTAATCTTTTTTAGACTTATTCTTTATATTCTTATTTCTCTTTGATCAATTTTCTTTTTTTTTTTTTTTGTTATTCTTTAAAATTTTCAGATTATTCTTTATATTTTGAGCTTCAATTTTCTATAATCATTTTTTTTTTCACTGTTTTTTCTCTAATCAGTATAAAAAAGGCCATTATTCTCTAATCAATTAACCCAATCCACACCCTCATATGTAGATTCTCTTCCGTAGTGGAAACGCCTATGTGACTTTGCCTTGAAGCGATGATAAATCTCATGAAACGGTTATTTTTGTCAAATACTTTGATTCAGCTTTCGTACTTAGCATTTTAAATTATCTTTACAATATGACCTTAAAGTTCAGCCAATGCCAGGTATTGAAAGTCCAAGAATACCTCCTCTGTTTAGAATAACATTTTGATATAATTAATGATGTACATGGCGCGAAGGTGCTTTCGTAAAAAAAATTAGTCCGTTCCCGAAAGACCCCAAACCACTTTATTTACCGCTTCACTTGATCTATTTTTCACTCTAAATTACTTTATTTATCTCAAGTGGAATGGGGTATCAAAGATGTTTGATAGCTCAGTATGTTAACCATCCATACAGTCTGATCTGGGTATTTGCAGCAGGTAAACGTAAGTGAAATATGGGTGGGTGAGGACTTTTGCAAAAAAAAAAAAAAAGAAAAAAACTTAAATGAAATATAAAGTGATGCCAAAGATTCATCTGACCAGCAAAGTTCTAGATCAGTATATGCATGGGTCTGTAGAAAATTCTTACATGAAAAATGGGACGGCGTCCAAGAAAACATATGACCAACAAAGTTCGAAACCAGCATATGCATGTGCATCCGGACAGTTTCACCAGGATCTTTGCAATAGAAAAAAAACACGTAAGGCCTGATACCCGCTCACTCTTCCACTGGATCTGCATATGACTTTATTTTCTTAAACATACGCACTCGGTATGCACGGACGATCGCATGAGCGAAGAAAGAAAAAATGAAAGAAAGGATGCATCAAACGTTTGCCCTGCAATTTTACATCCCAAGGAACCGGCCCATTAAAGGAATTCACATTTTGCATACTATTGAACAAACAAGACAAATCATTATGTAAGGTGCTTTTAATCATCAGAAGCTATAGAGAAATACTTTGTTATTTTTTCTATAATGTACATGATTAATCATATTTGATTTTCAACTGTTTGATGTGTGACTCAAGAAGCTTAAAAATGTGTTTTTGAGTAGGGTTTGTGGTGGCTTTAGTGTGGTTTGTGGGTGTTTTGGGGTGTTTCAACGGACCCAGAAAGAATAAATCATATCGTCGTTTAGACAATATTTTTGTATAGTTTGTGTAGTCTCTCTACCGAGATGCGATGTCTTGATGCATTCTAAGCATCTAAATGTCGTAACTCGAGAGAAAAATGTACCAAAAAGTTGTAACTAGTGATTTAGTCGAAAGAGGATCTGTAAGATTAGAATAGTTATATAAGCACTGGATTTGGATGTCACTAAATAGAATACTGTCAGAGTTTCGTAAATATTGGTAACGTCTAGCAAAAGTTATAAAGTTTTTTTTTTCTCCTGAAAAGTTTAGAAATCTGAAATACAACTATTTGACT
Organism: Anodontia alba; assembly: GCA_964016985.1. Classification (NCBI taxonomy): domain Eukaryota; kingdom Metazoa; phylum Mollusca; class Bivalvia; order Lucinida; family Lucinidae; genus Anodontia; species Anodontia alba. Next base: position 42,537,947 of record OZ024828.1, read on the forward strand.
CGGCAACGACGACATGCCTATTTGCCGGAACCTAGCGGGAAATCAAATACGAACTAGTTAACGTTCTCAACATCAGAAGTTAAAATGAAATTTTGTTTGCTTTGTTTTAGCATGTTTAAGACCCTAATTCAGAGAAAAGGAATTTTTGAAACTTATAACCTGTGCAAAAGGACAAGGCGTTTTTGTTGACAACAAGAAATATATGGTCTACATACCCAAGCCATATATTATTCATCAAATGCTGAACAAGTGACAAGTCAGCAGTTTAGGTGAACAGAAACGTACCCCAAAAGAAAGAGTCAATCATGCGTCCTAGGAGTTTAATTATTGCGACAGTCATTTCATAGATTTATATTGCGGTATGTCAAAATGGCAATGAGAAGCTGTCGTGCAAAGAAAAGTGCGTACGGCGGTGAAATTAGATATCGAGATATCCAGCATTTCACAGATGTGACTATGACAAGGATACTGTCAAAGCTTCCGTTGTAAAGTGGGCTTCATTTTAAGAACCTCTATTATAATATTGAAAAGAATCTGCTATTCTTTGTCGCTTATTTTCGTTTTTGAAGATGCTTCTTGTTCTCACTATTCTGATTTTTGTTTTCTTCAAAAAACTTAATAATCACAATATCCTATATCCCTAGACGTATAACAACTAATATCCCACATCCCTGGAAATAACAAGGCAATATCCCGTGTCTCTAAAACCCCTGAAGAATAACAAAACAGCGAATAACACCGAGTATTCTGGTTGCAAGGTGGCGAAACGCAAGACATGATTTCAACCTACAAATTTCCGATCGCGGCCATTTTGAATTTTATCGCCACTTCGATTTTTATTTCTATCCATTCTCCGTCTATCCATTCTATCCATTCTAAGCAAGATTCGTTTTGTGCATGAGTTATACTTTCATGTAATTTTTCAAGTAACACATGCACTTTACGCTCTTTACACGTCATACTTTTTTTTTTAAAATCGAATACCGCTTAAGCCGTCGCTAGCTAGGTGACATATGCAGCCTCGCTAACTACAGTGTTGCATATAAAGAGTCTCAATCAAACCGAGTCTCCAATTTTCGTTATTTTGTGTGTTTCTTTGTTTCCAAAGGCAATCTTTTTTGACTTTTATTAACAAAAAATCAGCACAATATTTTACAGTCATGTAGGCTAATTCTGCGCTTCGGCTAATCCTGCTCATTTAAATCTACTTGTAGCAACAACAATTCAAAATGTTTTGAGCAAACATCAAAACTTCTTTATTTGGTGCATCATTTGGATAAACTGATTGAATGGAAATATAAAAATTATTTTCAAATTGCAAACTCAAAATATGTGTAAAATGATTATGAAAACACGTGTTTATGTGAAAATAACACAGAATTGCACGAAAATTGCAATTAACAACAAGACTGGCACAAGAAAACATAAACTTTGATATTCACATTTCATCAACTGCTCAATTATGTATTTGAAGAATCAGATCATAGCACTAAAATGAGGTAGATATTTTCCCATGGTGAGCAGAATTAGCGAAATTTATAATGTCTTAAACACACAACGATAACGACCTTTGACGGCCGACACTGAAAACGAATTTAAACCTGACATGGTCTTATTGTTCTGTGAAAAAAAAGGACCAATATCCATATTTTATGTTTGGCTGAGTGCTTCTGTTAGTTTAGGATAACAGCCAAACGATTTACGCTGCATTCTTTATCAGCGAGTTGTGCAATAAACACTTGTTCAGTGTTCTGCCGTTGTTTTATGACAGAATTAAATTTCGATTTTTTATTAGAGAAATAAAGTACATGTTTCTATTTCACTTCCTTTATGGAAATCCACAAATTATATTTTCAAATAACAAAACAACAATGTTCGCGCCAAAACAACAATTACAATACAGTGTTCAAGTTTCAATAACAAAATAATAATTCTAACTGTCCAACTGGCCTTCCAGATTTAATTATTCTCGCAATTACTTTTTCATCCGGAAATCCAAATTATTTCTCACGATGGTGTACCACTCGTATCTCAAACTTAACTGACTCTTTTTTTCCGCTCACTCGCCCTCTCTTTCGTAAGTGACCAATCAGACACTATGTAGCACAACATTATCACAATCAGCCAATGAAGATACCCGTGACAACATGTTAAGATCTTGCATTGCCCGCCTAATATTTTAACACATGGGTAGGGTAAATTTCAAAGTCGAGAAAACTGTTTTTGCTTTTATTAAACGCTACATACATATTTGGTATCAAATTAATGCTTATGATTCACAGCATATCAAAATCAAATTTATATTTTAAATTTTTTTACTTTTGTCTCAATAGTTCAAAAATTCATAAAATTTTAGTTTGTATCTCAGTTGCCTTAAGTGTTAATTCCCAAGGCTAATTACCATAATCACATAAGGGACTTATTTGTGTTAACAAAGGCTCAACTTATGATAGACAAGCCGTCCAAAGTACCTCGCAGAGCGTATCAATTGTACAAGTCTGCACCCGACGGCGGATAAAGCCATTAGTGTCAAATTTTCTTCTAGCGAAGAAAACTGCATAACATCTTTTATGCGCAAACGAACTTTTTTATGAAATTATTCTTTCTGTTATTCAATATGTCAGCAAACCCACAAAAATACAAATATACAAAAAGAAATCCAAAGATATACCAAAAATGATAAACAGCTTATAAACATGGCTATATTATTTTTAGCTCACCTGAGCACGAAGTGCTCATGGTGAGCTATTGTGGTCAGTCAATGTCCGTCGTCTGTCGTGCGTCGTGCGTCGTGCGGCGTCAACAATTGCTTTAAAAGCCTACTTCTCCTACACCCCTGGGCCAATTGACTTGATACTTGGCATAAGGGTGACTTGTAGATCAAAAATAGCTAAAATCGTTCCAATCGGAAATCCAAGATGGCCGCCATGGCTGCCATCTTGAAAATCTATTTTTCGCTTCTTCTGAACAGAAAGGCCAGTTGACTCCAAACTTGCTAGGAACCATCAGGGTGACTTGTAGATCAAAATTAGCTAAAATCGTGCCGATCGGAAATCCAAGATGGCCGCCATGGCCGCCATCTTGAAAATCTATTTTTCGCTTCTTCTCCTGAACAGAAAGGCCAATTGACTCCAAACTTGCTAGGAAGCATCAGGGTGACTTGTAGATCAAAAGTAGCTAAAATCATGCCGATCGGAAATCCAAGATGGCCGCCATGGCCGCCATCTTGAAAATTTATTTTTCGCTTCTACTCCTAAACCCAAAAGCCAATTGACTCCAAACTTGGTAGGAGGCATTGTGGTGACTTATAGATCAAAAATAGCTAAAATCGTGCCTATCGGAAATCCAAGATGGCCGCCATGGCAGCCATCTTGAAAATCTATTTTTCCCTTCTTCTCCTGAACCGAAAGGCCAGTTGACTCCAAACTTGGTAGGAAGCATCGGGGTGACTTGTAGATCAAAAATAGCTAAAATCATGCCGATCGTAAAACCAGGATGGGCGCCATGGCAGCCATCTTGAAAATCTATTTTTCGCTTCTTCTCCTGAAACGAAAGTCCAGTTGACTCGAAATTTGGTAGGAAGCATTTGGGTGACTTGTAGATCAAAAATAGCTAAAATCGTGCCGATCGTAAATCCAAGATGGCCGCCATGGCAGCTATCTTGAAAATCTATTTTTCGCTTCTTCTCCTAAACCCAAAAATCACTTGACTCGAAACTTAGTAGGAAGCATCAGGGTGACTTGTAGATCAAATATAGCTAAAATCGTTCTGATCAGAAATCCCAGATGGCCACCATGGCCGCCATCTTGAAAATCTACATTTAGCTTCTTCTCCTGCACCGAAAGGCCAATTGACTCCAGACTTCGTAGGAGACATTGGGGTGACTTGTAGATCAGAAATAGCTAAAATCGTGCCACTCGGATATCCAAGATGGCCGCCATGGCAGCCATCTTGAAAATCTATTTTTTGCCTCTTCTCCTGAACTGAAAGGCCAGTTGACTCGAAATTTGGTAGGAAGCATTGGGGTGACTTGTAGTTAAAAAATAGCTAAAATCGTGCCGATCGTAAATCCAAGCTGGCTACCATTTAGAGTTTGTTCAAATGATCACGCTCAATTGACTGGCATGCCATATATCTTCTTCTTCAAAATAAAGAACTGCTTAAATGATGATCTTTTCATTAGTTGTGATGACAGGATTGGAAAAATGTTGCATAACATCTGCATATCTGCAGTGGCTATGTCACTCAGGTGAGCGACCCGTGGCCCGTGGGCCTCTTGTTATTATTTTATTTTTATTATTTATTTGTTTGAAATTTTGCCGCATAACATTAGTAGTCTGAAAACAACCATAGATTTATTCAGAATCGTTGGTAAGCCTCTGATTTACTGTTGTAAGAGACCCTCGTATGATCTTGGTGTGTAACAAGGAGATGCACAGATTTTAGCATGAAGTTTAAGTGTTCCGATGAATTTCATGTCAACAGAACGATCCAATGCAAACACGGATAAATGAACATGTGACTCTTAACCCGATCCAGCTCACTGAGTCATTGACCATTGTATTCACTGATACTGTGAACATTTACTATATTGCCGGTCAAATGTGTATTAATCTAATTTTGTATCGTTGCAGTATATGAAGATAATGCCAAATGTATAAGCAGACACCACGAGGAAGTTTCTCAGTGTAGTAACGACGCACAACAAAGTTTCTTAACAAAGCTCAATGCAGGCGCAACAATGGACGTGCTTATTCTTGGTTCATGCAGGTAACATATATGTCTTTTCTAGGTCTTGGAAATAATACGTAGTAGTACAGTGAAATGCAGAAACAACTAAACTTGAAGAAATGTGTTTGTTTGTGAAATAATACACTGCCACCGGATCCCAATCATAGTAGTTGCGTCCCAAACCTCTGTAAAGTGAGAAGTATATTGCATTTGCTATGTCCGTATAGATCGCAGATACTCGCTACCGTCCGCCGAAAATTATCAACAGTGCCCGCGAATAGTTTGCTTTAGTGATAATTTTCTGCGAACGGTAGCGAGTACTCGCGAACTAATCAAACTGGCACAACCAAAATGGCGACTACGCGCATAAAATTCGCGTATGCTTGTTTGTTACAAAAATGCGGTAATGTTTACTGCCTTGAAAGTATATATTCGACCCCTTATAGAATTTCTAATATAGGGTTATGAGTGTCTGTAGATATCCCAACGAGGGACAATATTCACCAATTTCAATGCAATGACCCTTTTAATATATAGCCATGTCATGGAAATATGGGAAAGAAGAGTTCGTAGTCTAGTGGCAATTAATTCCCATGATTATTTATTTTCTTATACGATTTACCTATGTCTACACCAAGAGTCTATGCCAGTTAATGCTTTGTCTAGACTCTTAGAAGAGGTTACCAAGTTTATCCGCTATGCTACGGCTATGTCCACAATCTTGGTCACAGAGTTATTTCAGGCTCGACGTGGTACAGCAATAGCTTCGTCATAAATTCCTTTGGATCATTCCACTGAGAAATGCTCCGATTAATTTCCAATTAATCTTTGACAATAAGAGTAAGGAAGTGGCGAAATCTAAACTGGAAACATAACATAGATTCTTGGCCTCTTCCGCCAATCATCCGTCTGATCAACCTCAGAAACCATCTTACCGGCTATAGGTTCTTTCAGGAAACCCACACAGCCTACGAAAACTTTTAGGCCTAAATATAATCAGCCATAAGAATCAATCACATTCTTTGCGTTTAATACTAAAAATGACTTTTTAAGGGGAGCAGTAATGTACGACATTTCCCCTCCTCTTAACATGCCTCGTCTTCCACAAAGTTCTGAAAGGCAGCCCTTCCACTGCCTATCTATCACGTCTAGACATTCTAGTGGGATGAAGACTGGCCCTCTTTGTGGAACATTGGAAGAATTAAATCAAAACAAATGGATCCTCTCTACCGTCCAAGAAGTTCAGGATCCTGTTCAATTCTCACCCACCCCCTTCTGTCTACAGTTCCGATGATTCTGAGCCAGTTTTCCTTCCAGTTATTGGGAGAAGAAATAAAACAGAACTTCTCAAGAAATGGGTAATGAAAAGGGTACCGACCCGGGAACTTCCGGTTTTACCTCCCGGCATCTTTCCAACTTAAGTATATATATATTCCCAACTGGCTTCGTTTGCAACTCATCAGGAGAATAAACAATAGCACTAGGGCGTAAAAAATGGCGACGTTACTTAGTAACAATAAATACGTGTACATATTACAGAACGTTAAAACGTCACGGCGTCCAAACGGTTGATGGCTGATGAGACCAATCTTAGTTCTAAACCGCCCGTTGCAGATAGAACAAGAAAGGTCTGAGGAAGAAAGTTCTGTTGGTGATGCCTTAGCTCTGGCTTGGTTTCTCTGATTATTTTTGCTTCGTATTCACCAGCTCCCCTGCCCTTTTTAGGACTTCTGTGTTTGGAATCTTGACTTGCCATTTGATCTATAGAAGTTTTCTAAGACAGCTTGTATGGAAGTGGTTCAGTATTTTGGCATGCCGTTGTTAAACTGTCCAAGTTTCGCATGCATATAATAGTGTTGGCAGCACCACCGCTCTGTATACTTTCAACTTTGTGACGTCTGATTCCACTTCGGTTCCAAATACTTCCACGTAACCGGCCAAATGCTGCACTAGCTTTGGCAATCCTAGCATTGACTTCATCATCAATGTGCACAACTCTAGACAATGTGCTTCCAAGGTAGGTGAACTTGTCAACCACTTGCAGTTGTTGACCTTTCACTGTGATGGTAGGCTCCTTGTTAGGCTTTCCAGGCTTTCCAGGTGCTGGCTGATATACTACCTCAGTCTTTTTGATGCTGATTGTTAGCTGTCACATGAATCAGATACTTGATCCACACCTTTTTGCATTTTCTTTTCTGTTGGAGCACCCTTTGCCATGTCATCAGCAAAGAAAAACTCCTCTAGCACCTATGTCTGCACCTTGGATTTAGCTTGCAACCTTCTTAGGTTGAAAAGTTTCCCATCAAAGCGATACCATTGTCACCATCCTGGAAAGCATCTGTAAGCATGGCAGAAAACATCATGCTGAACAGTGTTGAAGCTAGTACACAGCCTTGCTTAATTCCATTTGTCACAGGGAGTGGATCAGAAAATTCGCCATCATTTTGGACCCTTGCAAGCATACCATAATGGAACTGCCGCACCATTGCTATGAATTTGGCAGGACAGCCAAACTTTGCCATAATTTTCCAAAGACCCTCACGACTGACTGTGTCAAATGCTTTGGTAAGGTCGACAAAGGTCATGTAGAGGTCCACATTCTGTTCCTAGCATTTTTCTTGAAGCTGTCGTGCTGTAAAGATCATGTCTATTGTTCCATTGTTTTCCTGAATCCACACTGGCTTTCTGGTAGAAGCCCTGACTGTTCAAGGTGTTCATTCAATCGATTCAGTAGGACCCTAGCAAGGATCTTCCTAGCAATTGACAATAAAGAGATGCCTCGATGATTGTCACAGACTTGAGGACTCCCTTTCCTTTTGAATAGGTGGATAATTGTTGCATCTTTGAATTCTTGAGGGATGGCTTTTCTCCACATAATGTGAAATAACTGTCAGTTTCTCTGCAACTGAAGGACCTCTTGCTCTGTAGGTATTGCATCTGATCCTGGAGCCTTGCCAGATGACAGGAGTTTTATTGCTTTCACTGTTTCCGAGACGGTTGGGAGCTCATCAAGCAGCGGATTACATGCCACCTGTGATAGTCTGCTGATAGCATCATCATTGATAGATGATGGCCGATTAAGAACACCATCAAAGTGTTCAGCCCATCTTTTCAAGATAGCTTCTTTGCCAGTCAGAAGACAAGTTCCATCTGCACTAAGTAGTGGGGTGGTGCCTGAGCTCTGGGGACCATATATTGTCTTGAGTGCATCAAAGAATTTTTTCTTATCCTTTCTGTCTGCAAAGGACTGGATTTCATCAGCCTATTTCCTCAACCAGGAGTCTTGCATGTCTCTGAGCCTAGTCTCTACTGGTTTGCATATGTTTGAATAGGCAGTCTTACTAGATATTGAGCTGGTATGTCTGAGGTAAGCCTTGTTTTTTTGGTGTTTCTCTTCAAGGAGTTCCTAGATTTCTTTGTCATTCTCTTCAATCCAATCTTGGTGTTTGCGAGATACTGGTCCTAGGAAATCCATTGCTGAAGAGTGAACAGTGTCTCTGAAGACTGTCCAGCTCTCATCTATATCTTCTGAACTGTGTTCCAGTGCATCTGAAGGGGCTGTAAAGATCGTTGACGAATGCTTGCCTCTTGCTGTCTAGTTTCAGCTTGGAGACATCTAATTTCTTTGGCACCTTCTTGCCTTGTGGTCGTCGTACAGGCTGAATGCGCAGGTTGAGTTTGCTGACAACAAGCCTGTGATCTGTCGAACAGTCTGAACCACACATAGTCTTTGTCACTCTGACATCCTGTCTGTCCTTCTTTCGAGACATAGTCAATGAGATGCCAATGATTGGAGCGAGGGTGCATCCATGATGTCTTTTTTGCGAGTTGGTAGACGGAAGACTGTGTTGGGATCAGTAATTCATGCTCTGCACACTTCCTTAAAAGGAGGAGTCCATTGCTGTTGCACTATCCTACACCTTCAGATCCAATCACTCTTTTCCAGATTTGGTGGTCTGTGCCCACTCTGGCTTTGAAGTCCCCGAAGAGGATGAGTTTGTCTGTCCGGGGTGCTGCAGAAATCACAGAATCCAGATCATCACAGAACTTGTCTTTAACCTCATCTGGGTTGGTCATTGTGGGTGCATAGGCACTTACAATTGTTGCATGCCTCTTGCCAGATAAGGGAAGTCTCAGCGTCATCAGCCGGTCATTTATGCCTTTTGGAAGTCCTGAGAGCTTGCTGACGAGGTTTGACGTGATGGCGAATCCTACTCCTGCTTCACGCCGCTATTCTTTCTTGCATCCACTCCAGAAGAAAGGGTAGCCAGCACCAACTTCTTTTAAAAGCCCTTCCTCTGCAAGGCGAGTCTCACTCCGCTGCAATCTCGACTTTGTATCGGTCAAGTTCTCTACCAACTAGAGCTGTTCTTCGCTTAGGTCTGTCAGAACCAGAACTGTCCATTAGGGTGCGCACATTCCAAGCGCCGATGGTTAAAGGTATCACCATCTTTTTTCTTGTTCGACTGCTAAGTGGGATTCCCGCTGATCGCGGTTAACCAGCCAGGAGTTTTGAAGCAGGCAGTTGTTTGGGGCACCTTTTCTAGTCCCTTCCCCATGCTACTGGGGTGAGCAGTGCGATCCTAAAAAGGTCTGCTCAGTCGCTCAGTTCGGCTGCCGAATTCAATTCCCCATACTGCTTCGCTCTTAAGGAAAGCGGTCATATAGAACCAAGCCGCCTGTATGCAGGTTCGCAACGACAGCTTCCAGTGTTTCCTCACCTGCTGCTTCGCCGCTCGCCCATCGCCACAGGGCTTTTGTATGACTTGCTAGCTGTGAATGTGTGTTGCCGCTGTGAATTGGATTATAGTGAGGGAGAGGCGCGCAGAGTCAAACTTACTCTGTCTTCCTGACCTAGCTGAATCCAGAGGTAAGACAGTTTCAGGACATCTGGAGCTAAGCCCGGATGCAGTGGATGACCATGTCTTCTGTTGTGCATTGTGATGTTCTCCATGCTGCATCGCCGTTTGGGCCATTGAATCATAGTAATGATTTCCTCCGCCGCAGCTGCCGAAGCAGACTTTACATAACTGGAACAGGCAAATCCAGGTATGCAGGTGTTTGTTTGGAGTTGCAAACTCCTAGATGGATTGCCGACCAGGGCATGAGTGCTCCATCTACCTTAGATATTACTACACAGATTCGGTTAACAGCTATATAGAAGCAGTAACTTAAATGTCTTATGTAGCAAAATATGAAAATATGAAATATGAAATACCACTGGGCTGAATGAGGTTCGAGCCCACGCCGGCTACGACGGCAGCGCCTAGCCCTTCGAAGCCAAGAGACATAACCACTGCACCACTGCGCTTGTTAAAAAACAAGTTTCATTGAACAGTATTATGCTTGATTTCTCTGAATGACCCGTCGGATAGGGTATATTTTTTGGTGCGCTAACGCACTCATTATATACAAGGAACTCTCTGGATCCACAGGATACTGAAGCTTGGAAAATATTATAATAATTGAAGATTTAAACAAACTTCAATAAAGAATTCCGGCCCAGGATCATTACTGAAGCAAGTACTTCAGAAAAAAGTGTATAAGGAGAAATATGAAATATCACTGGGCTGAATGAGGTCCGAACCCACGCCGGCTACGACGGCAGCACCTAGCCCTTCGGAGTCAAGAGACATAACCACTGCACCACTACGTTTGTTAAAAAACAAGTTTCATGGAGCAGTATTATGCTTGATTTCTCTGAATGACCCGTCGAATAGGGTATATTTTTGGTGCGCTAGCTCATTCATTATATACATAGAGGATATTTATTCCTTTGCTGTGAATACCATAAATATTGTCATCGAGTGAAATGAAAGCATCAGCATTTTCACGAGTGCGAAACACGAGTGGAAATTTGAAGTTTTCATTACACGAGATGAAATTTTTTATGGTATTCACTGAAAAAGAGTAAATTTTCTTTTTATTTTATTGTTTACACGTCAATGCGCGTTTCTGACGTCATAAGTAACGTCACCAAACAAAATATGAACGTCTTGGCGTCAACGGTCAGTGCTTTCCATGTGAACCGCTGGAGAAACAAAAACAAAAAAAGTTTCGGCGAATCAAAATAATTTTGATACCAAAATGTTCCTTACATTCTAACTAAGAAAATACATACCAACACTTGAAAGTTTAGTTCAGAAACAAAGAAGTTAGAGGTGTTCAGAAATCGGAAGTGGAGGTAACATCCACTTCTGAAATAGTGAAGAAAACCGGTCGTCCAAAACAAGGAGTGAAAATATAAATCGTATCAGTCACTAGTGAAATGATACGATATCAATTCACTATTGATTGATACTACTTTTATTTTCATCAGATATACACTGATTTCACCGCTGACAATAAAATAAAAGGAACTCTCTGGATCCACAGGATACTGAAGCTTGGAAAATATTATTATAATTTAAGATTTAAGCAAACTTCAACAAAGAATTCTGGCCCAGGATCATTACTGATGCAAGTACTTCAGAAAAAAAGTGTTTAGGCAGAAATATGGAATACCACTGGGCTGAATGAGGTTCGAACCCACGCCGGCTACGACGGCAGCGCCTAGCCCTTCAGAGCCAAGAGACATAACCACTGCACCACTACGCTTGTTAAAAAACAATTTTCATAGAACAGTATTATGCTTGATTTCTCTGAATGACCCGTCGGATAGGGTAATTTTTGTGCGCTAGCGCACTCATTATATACAAGGAGCTCTCTGGATCCACAGGATACTGAAGCTTGGAAAATATTATTATGATTTAAGATTTAAACAAACTTCAACAAAGAATTCCGGCCAAGGATCATTACTGATGCAAGTACTTCAGAAAAAATGTGTATAGGCAGAAATATGAAATACCACTGGGCTGAATGAGGTTCGAACCCACGCCGGCTACTACGGCAGCGCCTAGCCCTTCAGAGTCAAGAGACATAACCACTGCACCATTACGCCTGTTAAAAAAACAAGTTTCATGGAACAGTATTGTACTTGATTTCTCTGAATGACTCTATTTTGGTGCGCTAGCGCACTCATTATATAGCGCACTCATTATATACTGGCTTCGTTTGCAACTCATCAGGAGAATAAACAATAGCACTAGGGCGTTAAAAATGGCGACGTTACTTAGTAACAATAACAATATACAAGGAGCTCTCTGGATACTGAAGCTTGGAAAATATTATTATGATTTAAGATTTAAACAAACTTCAACAAAGAATTCCGGCCCAGGATCATTACTGATGCAAGTACTTCAGAAAAAAAGTGTTTAGAGTCAATAGACACAACCACTGCACCACAACGCTTGTTAAAAAAAGAAGTTTCATGGAACAGTATTATGCTTGATTTCTCTGAATGACCCGTCGTATAGGGTATATTTTTGGTGCGCTAGCGCACATTATATATGAACAGTGTAGTTCAATTCTCCAACACCAGCCCCCCAACCTCACCCTCCTCCTTCCGTTTACAGTTCTGATAATTATCAGGCAGTTTTCCTTCCCGTTATTAGGAGAAGAAATAAAACGGAACTTCTCCATAAACGGGTAATGAAAAGGGTACCGTCCCGGGAACTTCCGGCTTTTTACTCCCGGCTTATTCTTGTATCCGAAAAGAACGGAACATTACGCCCTGTGATAGATCCTTCCACACATTTTCAAGATGGAGGCAACCAAGTCAGTTCGCCAATCGATATTGGTCACGGTCAATGCCTGGACCGTCTCCATACCGATGATTATCTATATGTGAAATTTATCCACAGTCAAGGAAGTACCTAAGCTTCTTTTTCGGCAATAAGGTCTTCCAAATCAGGGCAATGTCCGTGGACTTTAAACAACTAGTGCACGTAATCGCTGCTCGTCTACGTCAGTTTCAAATTTCTAGGATTAATTCCAAATCTAAAAACAGTCAGACTGAAACTAGCTCAGCAATTCACCTTTATAGAATTCCTGACATGCCATAACACAATACAGTCAGAGAGGTATCAATCCTTAATCTTGACAATGAAAAAATATCCTAATTCAAACTCAAGCTTCGGCTCGAATTTTCCTTTCTCTTTTGGGGAAACTCAGTACTACAACAGACTTAGCTGTGCTTGCCAGGCTCCAATTTCGCCCGCTTCAGATGTGCCTGCTGTCAGTTTGGAGACTTTATGTACTTTTTTGGACTATCAAATTTCGCTAATGATTATGATCCAATTTCATCTGAATTGGTGGACGGATCCTAAACGCTTCATCCATCTTCCATATCCTAGTGCATATAGTTTTTACGGATGCCAATCATTATAAATGGGGTGCTTATCTCGAACCGATGAGACTATCCTTTAATGGTCGCTTGACAAAGATAATTTCAGCTGCACATCAATATTTGAGAAATAATGGTCATTCGTTTTGCATCGAAAAAGGCCTTACAGTATACATACACCCCTCTTGTGTCATGATATCCACTGACGACACGACAGTAGTATCATATATCAACAAACAAGGAGGAACACATTCTTCCTATCTATGTATGGAATTATGGGAAACCATCTAATGGTACCTGAAATACATTGAAAGTCTCAGAATTTGTCACATTCCAGGGAAATTCATCAGTGTGGATTTGTTACGACGTTGTTCAATCACATACTTCCATTGTATTTTCTCCAGTTCTGGACAAAAAAGCCTTTACGATAAACGTCTTATACATAAACTGGAATAATCTGCATGCTTATGTATATACTCCAACAGTTCGGATACCACGTATTCTCACAAAAAAATCCATTAATTTCGGTGCAGAAAGTTCTAATTGACCCTCTTTGACCTCAGCGTCCTTGGTTCACAGCTACTAGTATCAGCCCCGATTCAACTTCCATACTTTCCAAACTTAATAATACAAGCAATTGAAAGTTTGAACATGAAAACCTCCGAACTTTGCCCTTCACACTTGGGAATTATCAAACAATTAATTAGAGATAAAAATTTTCGCAAACCGTTGCACATTTTGTCTCAAGATCAAGAAGAGCATCTACTCAGAAGGTATATGATGCACAGTGGGACGTATATTCCAACTGATGTCATAGACAGACGGCTAATCCGATAACGGCCCATCTTACCGTCATAGCCGATCGTACCTATATAACTTTTTCTGAGAAAAAAATGGCAGATCAGGGACATCATGGACTAAAGATCCATGATTTTAAATACACTTAAATTTAAGTCTGGTAATAGAATCGATTTTAACCCAGTCTTTTCAAAGTTTATTAGATCTTTGAATTGCAACGAATTATACAAACATCTCTCACCCGAAAAGTGACTTCTCTTGGTTCTTAATTTGTCTGCAAAAGCCCATTATGAAACTTTACATAAGGCTTCCAAGCTTCACGATATTATGAAAACAGGCTTTTTATTGGTCCTTGCCACGGCTAAAAGATCCAGTGAAATTCAAGTTCTGACAATAGATTCAAATCATCGAAGGTTCATTTAATCAGATGGTTCAGTCTAATTACGCTATAAACTGGGTTTTTGGCAAAGAATCAATTTCCGTCTATTGCCCAGATCCTTTTATCATCCCTAAATTAGATCGAAATTGCAAAAGTGCACATTTAGATAGACTTTTATTCCTAATTAGAGCATTACAGTTTTACTTCAAAATGACTAGTTCTTATCATCAAAATAGAACTAGACTCTTTTTACTAATGAAAGGTAATCATGACATCTCTAAGACCAGTCTCGAGATGGATAGCTTGCCAATAGGAAACTCACCCGAAGAGACATTTCCTTCTTAAAATTAAAGGCTCATGAAGTTAGGGAGCTATCCTCTTCCTGGGCTTCCTTTAATAAGGTTCCGCTCAATGATATTCTCAAAGCAGCAGTCCGGAATCAATATTTTACCTTTGCAAAATTTTACTTTAGGGATATGTCTCAGCAAGTTATGAATTTGCATCAATTGGGCCCAGTTGTTGTTGCCCAAAAAGTGGTGGGGCCAGGAAATTCAGGCCTCTGATGCTTAAGAAAACTTTCAGCCCAAAAGTCCACTATACATATGATTAAGGTAATGATTACCTTAGAGTTATGCTCTTAGGGAATCCTGATAAAGATTATATCACTGAATAGAGTTTCCTGAGCCTTAAATCATAAAATAAGGGAATCAAATCACTAGTGTTGGAATTTTGGGGAGCGCCTCTCTCCTAATCTACAAATTCTTGCACATTATCTATAGGTTAATCTGTTATGAATTTAAAATGAAGTTTTTAAAGTAAAACATATTTTAACAAGTAATACTATGGATAACAGATTGCCCTCCTGCCTTCCCGGTTCGCTTCAGGCTGATTGTCTACAAAGAAACTGAACACGTGATCAAATTAAAGGGACCTTCTGGATTAAGACTTAAGTTCTTTTTTCTGTGGAAGTATAGAAAAGAATAGCACATGGTCCATAGGTTAAGTATTAGTTGTTAAAATACGTTTTACTTTAAAACTTCATTGTAACGTGTCTGTGTCACACGTTTCAAAAACACACAGGTTTGAGTTACATCTGGCTTCACAGAATTTTACAAGGTTGTCAAGTTATTGTGTATCACATCATCACAGCCTCAAAATGAATGCCTTACTGTTGATCAGACGGACAAATAACTTTTGAAAGTAACCTCTTCCTCGGCTGAAATTGCCCAAAAGGTCCTAACAAAATAGCAACTTCATTGACTACCAAACGGTAATCTCTTAAGTTGCTGTTTTGTCAGGACCTTTTTAGCTCACCTGAGCCGAAGACTCTTCGTCCGTCCGTCCGTTCGTCGTCCTTCTAAACCTTTGAACAACTTCTTATCTGAAACCCCTGGGCCAGTTTTCTTCAAATTTCTCCTAGAGCCTCCTGTTAATGGGGGATTGAAAATTTGTACAAATGGTCTCAGTCCGTTAATAAAGATGGCTGCCATGACCATATAAAAACACTTAAAAATCTTCTCTTCCAGAACCAAGAAAGCTTCAAGGCTGAATATTGGTATAAAGCATCAAGGACTCAAGGTCTACCAAGTTTATTCAAATGATGACCCTAATTTGACATTTGACCTTTATACGGCAAGGTCAAATTTGCATCCCTATGCATTTGTATGGGGAAATATTGAAAATTCAGTTTCTCAATATGTATTAAAGACCAATGGCTTAAACTTACAATGTATGATCAAAGTAGCAAATCTTTCAGCTGCAATCAAAATTTTATCCCCTCAGGGCTATCTGCCCTTGCCCCTATCAAACTTTTGTCCCCTTGGGTTATCTTCCCTTGCCTCTAGGCTATATACATGTATAAAATCTCGTAATCTTTAAACGTGTTCCTCTCTGAAACAGCTAGACCAATTTTCACCAGATTTCACATTGGGCTTTCTGTCGAAGGCGTATTATCAATTTGTTGAAATGGTTCTGCATTATTAAACAAGATGGCCGCCATGCCAATATATGGTGAAAAACACTTAAAATCTTCTTCTCAGACACAAAAATCTTCTCAGAACCAAGAAAGCTTCAAGGATGAATCTTGTTACAGAGCACTGGGGACTCAAGGTCATCCAGGTTTGTTCAAATGATGATCCTAGGTTGATATTTGACCTTTTTACGGCACTGTCAAATTTGTGTCTCTATGAATTTGTGTGGAAAAAAATAATATTGAAAATTCAGTTTCTCAAAACGTGTTAAAGACCAATGGCTGAAACTAACAATATATGATCAAAGTAGCAAACACTTTTAAGTTACAATCAAAATTTTGTCCCCGGAGGTTATCTGCCCTTGCGCCTGGGCTATATACATGTATAAAATATCGTAAATTTTAAACGTCTTCTCTGAAACAGCTTGACCACTTTTCACCAGATTTCACATTAGGCTTTCTGTCGAAGGGGTATTATCAATTTGTTCAAACGGCTCTGCATCATTAAACAAGATATACACCATGCCCATATATGGTAAAAAAAAAACACTTAAAAATCTTCTACTCCAGAACCAAGAAAGCTTTAAGGCTGAATCTTGGTATATAGCCTTGGGGACTTAAGGTCTACCAAGTTAAATGGTGATTCCAGGTTTCTATGGCAAGATCAAATTTGCATTTCTATAGCATTTTCTGAAAATGTATTAAAGACAGCTGGCTGATACTTACAATGTATTATCATAGTAGCAAACCCTTTTAGTTAAAGTCAAAATTTTGTCCTCTTGGGTTATCTACCCTTGCTCCTGGGCTATATACATATATAAAATTTCGTAATCTTTAAACGTCTTCTTCTCTGAAACAGCTTGACCATTTTCACCAGATTACACTTTGGGCCTTCTGTCGAAAGCATATTATCGATTTGTTCAAAACGTTCTGCATCATTAAACAAGATTGCCGTCATGTAATATATGCAATACGGTAAAAAAAAACACCTAAAAATCTTCTTCTCCAGAACCAAGAAAGCTTCAAAGCTGAATCTTGGTATATAGCATCCGGGACTTAAGATCTACCAAGTTTAATCAAATGATGATCCTAGTATGACCTTTGACCTTCATATGGCAAGGTCAAATTTGCAGCGCCATACTCTTGTATGGAGAAAAAATGGCAGTACTGGAAGAAAGTTGTATGGCATCTGCAGATATGCAATGACCATTTTACTCAGGTTAGCGAATCGTGGCCCATGGGCCTCTTGTTTTTCTTTTCCATTTCATTTGATCTTTGCCGCTTAACGTTTAAAAGATATTCTTATTTCTGTTTTACTTATCATGACACAGACGCGCTATACACTACTGGAGGGATCAGACTTGTTTATTCTAAGGTTTATTAACAAGAGACTAGAAAATACACGTACAAAAAAGTTGTATCGACTCCAGATGAACGCTTCGTTTGACCTGTAGCGTTTTCCATATATGAACGCGATTTGAAGTAGGCTGGATATCAGGGGCGTGATTGACAGAAACGAACATAACGTGTGATTATTTGGAAAATATTCTCTAAATAAAGCAAAAACTACACAAATATGAAAATCCATTCTATCGCGGCGGTCGTTCTCCTGAAATAAAAAACAACGTATCAGGGACATACGAACGTATCATGCGTACTTCAATATTTAAAAAGATAATGCGAAAAACCTATTTTAAAGAGATAAAGAAGTCGACTTTATTTACATATTGTAGATTCCATGCTGTCGCCAGAACGTGCCTTACTGATACTGTTGATATCCACTGTGGAAGCAAAGCTGCGAACTTTGTTTACACGCTTATGACTGGCCAGATGCCACCATTTTGTGATAACACTAATCCTGAATATCGACCTGTGGGCTCAGACACAACACGACGATGGAACCATAATGATGATGATGCTCATAACACCAACAGTGCAGACACTCTTCCGATTTCATTGTTTTTGGTTTTATTATATTTCTTACAAACTTGTTTGGATTATAGTTTTATCACATCATAAGATCCTCAATGTGTGACCAAAGATTAAAATCACCAGAGGCTGGAAAAATCTGCATACGAGTTGTATAATGATTTTAAAAATAGAAAATGCGTACTTTACAAAGTATGTATTTGAAAGAAATATGTGACATGCCACGTAATTTAGGTCGTTTGGAGTACATGATCGAAATTCAGACGTTTGCATTTTTTTTAATAATTATTTTCGCCAGATTAAATAGAGTTTATTTGTTTGTTTTGATCGATTACGGAGAAATAATTCACTCGTGTTCTAAGGCTTGCGCGTAAAAAACGAGTGAGCGAAGCGAACGAGTTTTTTACACGAAAGCCTTAGAACACGCGATCAAAACAACCAAATCGATCAAAACAACCAAATAAACTGTTTATTACATTTTCTTCATGTTTTACCTTTGAATTTTCACATTCAGCCGTTATGATTTCCTACCAAAATAGTTCCAGTCAGTGCATGAATTTCAGGAGGCGAGGTTTAGTTTGAAAATCAGTCGCCATCTTGTTTTCACTTTAATGCAAAAATCATCATGTGCTTGACAGACATAACAATGTCACGAAAGTTGAACTGGATTATCAAGAAAATCATACTTTATATTTGCATTGCAGCTCTTTCCTCAAAAACACCAACTGGACGTGAACATTGCAGTCTGATCTCCATGATTTTATCAAATTTTCCGCGAAACGTCAACTATTGTTATTGTTGTTACCAAGAACGTCAGCAACGTTGCCTAGCAATTATGACGTCAAAACGTTCGAAATGAAATAATTCACTCGGTGAATTATCGATTATAATTCACTGAGAAATCTCATTAAATCACTGCTGAAAATGTAATAATTCTGTAAAATGAAACAGAATTTTTACCACGTTATCATGTTATGAGCCGTGTCATGGGAAAAGTACCATTATAGCATACGCGAACAGCAAAGGTTCAGACGCTCTAGTGCATTCGCTAAGACTCGCCTGAACCTATGCTGTTTGCCACGTAAGCGACTGACAAAGGGGCACTTTAGCAAAAGAACGAGGTAAGAAGCCTAGCTAAGGGACCGGGCTTAAAGACAACGATAGCCCGAAATGAATGGCGTATTGTTAATGGGATGCAAAACACGCTGGAAAATAACCTCTGTTATGGCTGAAATAGATTTTTGTTTTATTTGATAGTTTCTGAAGTTGCTGTTTTGTTAGGATATTTTCATTTTTATTTTCCCCCTATTCAAACTCAAGGAATGCTTATGTGTAGGCACGTATACGTGTCATATGCTTTAATTAATAATCGGAAAGACCTGAAACCTGCCTTGTTCCATTTTCGACTGGTGTTGTTCCTGACTGATCTGACAAGACCAGTGGCCATTCGCAAATTCATTATTCAAGGATCCAGACACTTGGTAATCAATAACGGTCTCCGTCAGCGACTGTCTATATACATATTGTTCAAAGATGTCTTGTAGCATAAATGTATTTTTGTTTTATTAGCCTGACTTATACGAGAAAACGTCGACTATGAAATAAATTTTACAGTTTTTACAGGTCCTCTACCTCATCCGTGAAACCTTAGCAGCCGTAAAATTTTGAAAGTTCACCAAGCCTTGATTCATTCAAAGCAGCAGTCGGAATGATTTAGCATCCCAAAACCTAAACACTCGTTATTCCACTTGCACAAGATGGGATATTGTTGTTCACCAGTGCTCTACATACCTTGCGTGGCATAGTGCCACATACTAACAATGTACAGTACAGGCTGGTCTCATCGAACTCTCTAAGACCCCTCGACTTGAAATAAATTGTGTACGGTCGACATCTTACTCCGAACTTATTTAGCCAGGTCTGGCTCAGCCATCTCCGAACTTCGAACCAGGAAGCATCTATCCACGAACCTCTTTAATTAGACCACACAGTGAGCTCCCACACTACATCTAACTCCAGTCTAATTTTCAGCACGTCTTTCAGATCTAGCAAAGCAATGCAATCCAGCAAAGTAATTCTTTAGATGTGTATCAGAAACATACAAGCAAATAATGTAATCTGTGTGAAAAAGATTCTCCACAGAAACATGCGCTGATCGATTTTGGTAAAGCGTGCTTTTGATGCACGCTCGAGGATTTTATAACAGTATAACATTTTTTTTCTATATACTGTACATATTCTAAATAATTGTTTTATTTTAAATGTAACTACAATCGACTCTCGTTATCTCGAACTCGCTTATCTCGAATAACCGCTTATCTCGAAGTGAAAATCTGGTCCCTGTGATAACACAGAGATCTACAAACAGGCAACAAATATTGTGGAAAAGAGGAGCAATTTCTCCTCTTTTCCACAATATTTTAAATATATCTATAACTTGGGAGTCAAATTAAAGATTCATTCTGTTAAAGGTGGTTGTTGGATTAATTGTTTTCCTCAGTTCCGCAAATCTGATATGTCGAAGTACGGATATCTCGAAGTGTTTCATAGAGTCCCTTGGATTTTGAGATAACGAGAGTCGACTGTATTATATTTTGTTAAGAGCGATGAAGCTTTAGGCGGTTTCGTAAAAATGAGTTTGAATTTCATTACGTTTATCAGAGCCCTGTCATGTTTTCCTGAAAGAGTGTAAAGCAACTTAAAGCGCAAACATCTTTAATTTCACTTGGGTGACTGAATGCAAGGTGACAAAAATTCATATAGGACTACCGTTGTTTTATAGTATATCTTGCGACTTAACGAAACCATCAACTACAACCGTAAAACATGGATATAACCGAGATTACATTCATCTTGTACATAATTTGGTTGAACTTATTTAAACCATAGGAGCCTGAAGTTATTTTTATTTTATAAAATACTAGTACGATTTTCAAGGAAAACATATGGACGGACACTTCATAGCTGATAAAATATATTTTTGTTGCTATCCTGGTAAGCAACAGCATGTAGACTAATTTATATGCTCTTGTATTCCTCCACCGTACCTCACAGCTGGCATCCGATCGTTTCTACAACACCAAAAAAAAAAAAAAAAAAAAAAAAAAAAAAAAAAAAACGGGTTAAACAGCTCTCTTGACTCTTGACTGGTTACGTTCACTGTCTTTTGTGTTGTTGATGCAAAAACTGATAGACCACCAATCAGATCGCGAATGCCAATTTACTCCGAAATAACAAAGTGGCGAACGTACCCAATGACTGTCCAGACGGTTGAGTGGGGATTAAAACCGCTTTGTATGGACAAGCAAAAGCCTCGTGTATCGTGCGGCGGAGAAGTAGTAGTCCATTTCACAGTGACAAGAGCATATGATGTAGTCTACAAAACCTGCTTTATGAATTGTGAAGTGTCCGTCTTTCGTTGTTCTTCGAGCTACGTTTTGGGCTATCAAGAAAAGTAAAATTATAACTTCAAGCTCCTGTGATTTAAACTAGAAAACTAATCAATATAAAGTCATTTTTTCTATATGAACATTTGTACAAATGCAAATTATAACATCATGTGAATTTTCCCGAATAATTTCTAACCCCAGCCCCCATGCGTGCTTTAAGAGTTGGTTAGGATCAGTCAAAATATGATATGCCCTGTAAAAGATGTACAAAGAGCCAGTAAAGCATACTGTGTCCAGTAAAATGCATACTGTTTCCAGAAAAATTTATACTGTTTCCAGTAAACTGCATGCTGTTTCCAGTAAAATGGCATACCAGGTATTATTTGAGAAACAAATTCATTTTTGCCCAGACTTTGTTTGTGCAATGCATAATGAATTATACTGCAAAAAGTATATAAAAATGACAGACCAAAATACTTCCTCTTTTTAGCTCACCTGAGCTGAAGCTCAAGGTGAGCTTTTGTGATCACTCACCGTCCGTCGTCGTCGTCCGTATGTCCGTCCGTCCGTCCACAATCTTTAAACAACATCTCCTCCTAAACCACTGATTGGATTGTGACCAAACTTCACAGGAATGATCCTTGGTTGGTCCTCTTTCAAAGCTGTTCAAATGGTTCCGGTCCATTGCATATCTAGGTCACAGGAGCTAAAAATATATATTTTTAACTAAAAACTTAAAAAATCTTCTTGTCAGAAACCACTGGACCGATTTCAATATAATTTTGCAGAATTGTTCCTTTGGTGATCCTCTACCAAGATTGTTCAAGCCATTCGGATTCGTCAAAAAACATGGCCGCCAGGGGGCGGGGCTTATTTTCCCTATGTATCTATATAGAATTCTTTAAAAATCTTCTTGTCAGAAACCACTTGACCGATTTCAATGAAATTTTGCAGAAATGTTCCTTTGGTGATCCTCTACCAAGCCATTTGGATTCGTCAAAAAACCATGGCCGCTAGGGGGCAGGGCTTATTTTCCCTATATATCTATATGGAAAACTTTAAAAATCTTCTTGTCAGAAACCGCTGTATTGATTTCCATATAATTTTTGCAGAAATGTTCCTTTGGTGATCCTCTACCAAGATTGTTCAGGCCATTTGGATTCGTCGAAAAACATGGCCGCCATGGGGCGGGGCTTATTTTCCCTATATATATGTATAGAAAACTTTAAAAATCTTCTTGTCCGAAACCACTTGACCGATTTCAATATAATTTTGCAAAAATGTCTTTTAGTGATCCTCTACCAAGATTGTTCAAGCCATTTGGATTCGTCAAAAAACATGGCCGCCAGGGGGCGGGGCTTATTTTCCCTATATATCTATATAGAAAACTTTAAAAATCTTCTTGTCAGAAACCACTGCACCGATTTCCATATAATTTTGCAGAAATGTTCCTTTGGTGATCCTCTTCCAAGATTGTTCGAGCCATTTCGATTAGTCATAAAACATGGCCGCCAGGGGGCGGGGCTTATTTTCCCTATATATCTATATAGAAAACTTTAAAGATCTTCTTGTCAGAACCACTGGACCGATTTCCATATAATTTTGTAGAAATGTTCCTTTAGTGATCCTCTACCAAGATTGTTCGAGCCATTTGGATTCGTCAAAAAACATGGCCGCCAGGGGGCGGGGCTTATTTTCCCTATATATAGAAAAATATAAAAATCATCGTCCCAAACCACTGGACCGATTTCCATATAATTTTGCAGAAATGTTCTTTTGGTGATCCTCTACCAAGATTGTTCAAGCCGTTTGGATTCGTCAAAAAACATAGCCACCAGGGGGCAGGGCTTATTTTCCCTATATATGTATCTATATAGAAAACTTTAAAAATCTTGTCAGAAACCAATGGACCGATTTCAATATAACTTGGAAGGAATGTGTCTTTGGTCACCCTCTTCCAAGGTTGTTCAAGCCATCATGATTCGTCATGGCTGCAAGGGGGTGGGGCTTATTTTCCCTATATATCTATATAGAAAACTTGAAAAAAAAATCTTCTTGTCAGAAACCACTGGACCGATTTCAGTATAACTTGGCAGAAATGTTTCCTTGGTGACCCTTTACCAAGATTGTTCAGGCCGTCATGATTTGTCAAAAAAACATGGCTGCTAGGGGGCGGGGCTTATTTTCCCTGTATATCTATATAGAAAACTTGAAAAAATCTTCTTGTCAGAAACCACTGGACTGATTTCAATATAACTTGGCAGACATGTTACCTTGGTGACCCTTCCTTGGTGACACATTACCAAGATTGTTCAAGTAATCGTGATTTGTCAAAAAACATGGCCGCTTGCGGGTGGGGCTTATTTTCCCTATATATCTATATAGAAAACTTTAATAATCTTCTTGTCAGAAACCACTGGACCGATTTCAATATAACCTAGCAGGAATATTTCTTTGGTGACCCTCTACCAAGGTTGTTCAAGCTGTCATGATTCGTCAAAAACATGGTCGCTTTGTGGGCGGGGCTTATTTTCCCTATATATCAATATAAAAAATTTTAAATATCTTTTTGTAAGAAACCGTTACACCGAATTCAATGTAACTTGACAGGAATGGTGACCTTCTACCAAGATTGTTCAAGCTTTCATGTTATGTCAAAAAACATGGCCCCCACAGGGGGCGGGGCTTATTTTCCGTATATATCTGTATAGAAAACTTTGAAATTCTTCTTGTCAAATACCCCTGAGCGATTTCAATGTTGCTTTAGTGACCCTCTACCAAGAATGTTCAAGCAATCCTGATTTGTCTAAAAAACATGGCTGTTAGGGGTGGGGCTTATTTTCCCTATATATCTAGATAGAAAATCTTTGAAAATCTTCTTGTCAGAAACCACTGAACCGATTTCAATTTAACTTGGTTTAACTTGGTAAACAGATTGTTCCTTTGGTGACCCTCAACCAAGTTTTTTCAAGGTGTCATGATTCGTCAAAAAGAAAAAATGGCTGTTATGGCTTTATAGCAATATAAAACACTTTAAAAAATCTTAGAAACCACTGGACCAATTTCAATATCACTTGGCAGAAATGTTCCTTTGGTGACCCTCTTTCAAGATTTAGTTGTCATGATGCGTTAAAAAGAAAAAAACATGGCTGCTGTGGGGGGTTGGTGGGGGTGGGGGGTGCAGGGCTTTAAAATTTAGAGCAGTGAACATGGCTGAAACTTCAACACTAATATAAGTATACAAATCTGTTTGCTCAGGTGAGCGATATAGGACCATCATGGTCCTCTTGTTTGTGTTTACCTTCTTATTATACCCCATTCCCGATATACGAAGTATTTAGGCGATATAGAGATTTTGTTAGCTCACCTGAGCCGAAGGCTCAAGGTGAGCTATTGTGATCGTCCGTCAGTCCGTCCGTCCGTTCACAATCTTTAAACAACATTTCCTCCTAAACCACTGATTGGAATTTGACCAAACTTCACAGGAATCATCCTTGGCTGGTCCTCTTTCAAAGTTGTTCAAATGGTTCCGGTCCATTACATATCTAGGTCACAGGAGCTAAAAATAGATTTTTTAACTAAAAACTTAAAAAAATCTTCTTGTCCGAAACCACTGGACCGATTTCAATATAATTTTGCAAAAATGTTCCTTTGCTGATCCTCTACCAAGATTGTTCAAGCCATTTGGATTCGTCAAAAAACATGGCCGCCAGGGGGCGGGGCTTATTTTCCCTTTATATCTATATAGAAAATTTTAAAAATCTTCTTGTCAGAAACCACTGGACTGATTTCCATATAATTTTGCAGAATTGTTCCTTTAGTGATCCTCTACCAAGATTGTTCAGGCCATTTGGATTCGTCAAAAAACATGGCCGCCAGGGGGCGGGGCTTATTTTCCCTATATATCCATATCGAAAACTTTAAAAATCTTCTTGTCAGAAACCACTGGACCGATTTCCATGTAATTTTGCAGAAATGTTCCTTTGGTGATCCTCTACCAAGATTGTTCAAGCCATTTGGATTCGTCAAAAAACATGGCCGCCAGGGGGCGGGGCTGATTATCCCTATATATCTATATAGAAAAATGTAAAAATCTTCTTGTCCGAAACCACTGGACTGATTTCCATGTACTTTTGCAGAAATGTTCTTTTGGTGATCCTCTACCAAGATTGTTCAAGCCATTTGGATTCGTCAAAAAGCATGGCCGCCAGGGGGCGGGGCTTATTTTCCCTGTATATCTTTATAGAAAACTTAAAAAATCTTCTTCTCAGAAACAACTGGACTGATTGCAATATAATTTTGCAGAAATGTTCCTTTGGTGATCCTCTACCAAGATTGTTCAAGCCATGTGGATTCGTCAAAAAACATGGCCGACAGGGGGCAGGGCTTATTTTCCCTAATATCTATATAGAAAAAATTAAAAATCTTCTTGTCAGAAACCAATGGACCGATTTCAATATAACTTGGCAGGAATGTGTCTTTGGTCACCCTCTACCAAGGTTGTTCATGCTGTCATGATTCGTCAAAAATATGGCTGCAAGGGGGCGGGGCTTATTTTCTCTATATATCTATATAGAAAACTTGAAAAAAAAATCTTCTTGTCAGAAACCACTGGACCAATTTCAGTATAACTTGGCAGAAATGTTCCTTTGGTGATCCTCTACCAAGATTGTTCAAGCCATGTGGATTCGTCAAAAAACATGGCCGACAGGGGGCAGGGCTTATTTTCCCTAATATCTATATAGAAAAAATTAAAAATCTTCTTGTCAGAAACCAATGGACCGATTTCAATATAACTTGGCAGGAATGTGTCTTTGGTCACCCTCTACCAAGGTTGTTCATGCTGTCATGATTCGTCAAAAATATGGCTGCAAGGGGGCGGGGCTTATTTTCTCTATATATCTATATAGAAAACTTGAAAAAAAATCTTCTTGTCAGAAACCACTGGACCAATTACAGTATAACTTGGCAGAAATGTTTCCTTGGTGATCCTCTACCAAGATTGTTCAAACCGTCATGATTTGTCAAAAAAACAAGGCTGCTAGGGGGCGGGGCTTTTTTTCCCTGTATATCTATATAGAAAATTTGAAAAAATCTTCTGGTCAGAAACCACTGGACTGATTTCAATATAACTTTGCAGACATGTTTTCTTGGTGACCCTTTACCAAGATTGTTCAAGTAATCATGATTTGTCAAAAAACATGGCCGCTAGCGGGTGGGGCTTATTTTCCCTATATATCTATATAGAAAACTTAAATAATCTTCTTGTCAGAAACCACTGGACCGATTTCAATATAACCTAGCAGGAATATTTCTTTGGTGACCCTCTACCAAGGTTGTTCAAGCTGTCATGATTCGTCAAAAACATGGTCGCTTTGTGGGCGGGGCTTATTTTCCCTATATATCAATATAAAAAATTTTAAATATCTTTTTGTAAGAAACCGTTACACCGAATTCAATGTAACTTGACAGGAATGGTGACCTTTTACCAAGATTGTTCAAGCTTTCATGTTATGTCAAAAAACATGGCCCCCAGAGGGGGCGGGGCTTATTTTCCGTATATATCTGTATAGAAAACTTTGAAATTCTTCTTGTCAAATACCCCTGAGCGATTTCAATGTTGCTTTAGTGACCCTCTACCAAGAATGTTCAAGCAATCCTGATTTGTCTAAAAAACATGGCTGTTAGGGGTGGGGCTTATTTTCCCTATATATCTAGATAGAAAATCTTTGAAAATCTTCTTGTCAGAAACCACTGAACCGATTTCAATTTAACTTGGTTTAACTTGGTAAACAGATTGTTCCTTTGGTGACCCTCAACCAAGTTTTTTCAAGGTGTCATGATTCGTCAAAAAGAAAAAAATGGCTGTTATGGCTTTATAGCAATATAAAACACTTTAAAAATCTTAGAAACCACTGGACCAATTTCAATATCACTTGGCAGAAATGTTCCTTTGGTGACCCTCTTTCAAGATTTAGTTGTCATGATGCGTTAAAAAGAAAAAAACATGGCTGCTGTGGGGGGCTGGTGGGGGTGAGGGGTGCAGGGCTTTAAATTTAGAGCAGTGAACATGGCTGAAACTTCAACACTAATATAAGTATACAAATCTGTTTGCTCAGGTGAGCGATATAGGACCATCATGGTCCTCTTGTTTGTGTTTACCTTCTTATTATACCCCATTCCCGATATACGAAGTATTTAGGCGATATAGAGATTTTGTTAGCTCACCTGAGCCGAAGGCTCAAGGTGAGCTATTGTGATCGTCCGTCAGTCCGTCCGTCCGTTCACAATCTTTAAACAACATTTCCTCCTAAACCACTGATTGGAATTTGACCAAACTTCACAGGAATCATCCTTGGCTGGTCCTCTTTCAAAGTTGTTCAAAGGGTTCCGGTCCATTACATATCTAGGTCACAGGAGCTAAAAATAGATTTTTTAACTAAAAACTTAAAAAAATCTTCTTGTCCGAAACCACTGGACCGATTTCAATATAATTTTGCAAAAATGTTCCTTTGCTGATGCTCTACCAAGATTGTTCAAGCCATTTGGATTCGTCAAAAAACATGGCCGCCAGGGGGCGGGGCTTATTTTCCCTTTATATCTATATAGAAAACTTTAAAAATCTTCTTGTCAGAAACCACTGGACTGATTTCCATATAATTTTGCAGAATTGTTCCTTTAGTGATCCTCTACCAAGATTTTTCAGGCCATTTGGATTTGTCAAAAAACATGGCCGCCAGGGGGCGGGGCTTATTTTCCCTATATATCCATATCGAAAACTTTAAAAATCTTCTTGTCAGAAACCACTGGACCGATTTCCATGTAATTTTGCAGAAATGTTCCTTTGGTGATCCTCTACCAAGATTGTTCAAGCCATTTGGATTCGTCAAAAAACATGGCCGCCAGGGGGCGGGGCTGATTATCCCTATATATCTATATAGAAAAATGTAAAAATCTTCTTGTCCGAAACCACTGGACTGATTTCCATGTACTTTTGCAGAAATGTTCTTTTGGTGATCCTCTACCAAGATTGTTCAAGCCATTTGGATTCGTCAAAAAGCATGGCCGCCAGGGGGCGGGGCTTATTTTCCCTGTATATCTATATAGAAAACTTAAAAAATCTTCTTCTCAGAAACAACTGGACTGATTGCAATATAATTTTGCAGAAATGTTCCTTTGGTGATCCTCTACCAAGATTGTTCAAGCCATGTGGATTCGTCAAAAAACATGGCCGACAGGGGGCAGGGCTTATTTTCCCTAATATCTATATAGAAAACTTTAAAAATCTTCTTGTCAGAAACCAATGGACCGATTTCAATATAACTTGGCAGGAATGTGTCTTTGGTCACCCTCTACCAAGGTTGTTCATGCTGTCATGATTCGTCAAAAATATGGCTGCAAGGGGGCGGGGCTTATTTTCTCTATATATCTATATAGAAAACTTGAAAAAAAATCTTCTTGTCAGAAACCACTGGACCAATTTCAGTATAACTTGGCAGAAATGTTTCCTTGGTGATCCTCTACCAAGATTGTTCAAACCGTCATGATTTGTCAAAAAAACATGGCTGCTAGGGGGCGGGGCTTTTTTTCCCTGTATATCTATATAGAAAATTTGAAAAAATCTTCTGGTCAGAAACCACTGGACTGATTTCAATATAACTTTGCAGACATGTTTTCTTGGTGACCCTTTACCAAGATTGTTCAAGTAATCATGATTTGTCAAAAAACATGGCCGCTAGCGGGTGGGGCTTATTTTCCCTATATATCTATATAGAAAACTTAAATAATCTTCTTGTCAGAAACCACTGGACCGATTTCAATATAACATAGCAGGAATGTTTCTTTGGTGATCCTCTACCAAGGTTGTTCAAGCTCTCATGATTCGTCAAAAAACATGGCCACTACGGGGGTGGGGCTTATTTCCCCTATATATCTATATAAAAATCTTTAAAAATCTTCTCGTAAGAAACCGTTGCACCGAGTTCAATGTAACTTGACAGGAATGTTGCTTTGGTGACCTTCTACCAAGATTGTTCAAGCCTTCGTGATACGTCAAAAAACATGGCCCCCAGTGGGGGTGGGGCTTATTTTCCATATATATCTGTATAGAAAACTTTGAAATTCTACTTGTCAAATACCCCCTGACCGATTTCAATGTTGCTTTAGTGACCCTCTACCAAGAATGTTCAAGCAATCCTGATTTGTCAAAAAACATGGCTGTTAGGGGGTGGGGCTTATTTTCCCTATATATCTAGATAGAAAACTTTGAAAATCTTCTTGTCCAAAACCACTGAACCGATTACAATTTAACTTGGCAAGAATGTTCCTTAGGTGACCCTCTACCAAGTTTTTTCAAGCTGTCATGATTCGTCAAAAAAAAAAAAAAAAAAAAAAAAAAAAAAAAAAAAAAAAATGGCTGTTAGTGGGTAGGGCTTTATAGCTATATAAAACACTTTAAAAATCTTTTTGTCAGAAACCACTGGACCAATTTCAATATAACTTGACAGAAATGATCCTTTGGTGACCCTCTTTCAAGATTTAGTTGTCATGATGCGTTTAAAAGAAAAAAAAACATGTCTGCTGTGGGGGGGTGGGGGGGGGGGGTTGGTGCAGGGTACAAACATATAAATATACAATCATGGCATAACAAAATCGAACAAAACAATAAGAGTAATAAATATATATAATTCAAATAAATATCGGAAAAATAAGAGAACAGACATACATTAGTGTAGATAAGCATTTTTATTCACATACCGAATTACATTAAGCAAGAACATGCATGGGTATATACTGGCATGTTTGATACAGTAACATTCCGCTATTAAGACCACCCGAAGTGAGACCAATCCAGTATTAAAGTAGCTGGTCGAACTGACAAACGTACTGTATCACAAAAGAAGATTTTTAACGTTTCTTCATTATTTATACTGACCAGCATTTATACGACGATGCCAAATTCTTGCCAATTATTTTGTCGTACTACCTGAAGCTTGGACACCATAATACAAAATAATTGATATAAGGTACAAGCTCGGATCCTCATGCAGAATAGACGAACATAGAGTTTCTGCTAAACACCAAGGCTCTTATAACAGATCTACAGGCTGAACTCTCTGTGGACATTAAGGAGGGATCAGTCGGTATATTCTTCATATAACTCTGCCACAAAGTTTCCTTTTATGTCTGTGTCCAAAATGCTTTAAAACAGAGACTGATCATAAATTTAGACCCGAGTTTCTCCCAGAATCTGGTTATTTAATCTATCAGAAATTATTATAATTGTTCCCAAGTGGTTGATAAGCAGCTCATTAACACTGAACTATTTGGTTTATTATCAGGTTTGCATAAGAGGAATTACCTCAACCATGGTCAGTGAATTTCTTCCTGATTCTATTGTGGCTAAAACACACACACACACACACACACACACACACACACACACACACACACACACACACACACACACACACACACACACACACACACACAGTGAAATGCCAGATCAGTCTGCACACTTGCGCCTGATATTCACAGTTCAAGTACAAAATGTATTCACAGTTCAAGTACAAAATCATTGGATACCAGAGAATATATAGAATATGCTAGAGGTCAAGGTCACGGACTTTATGTTAAAGTTTTTAAGATCTGGTAGACAAGCGCAAGTTCAGGCGAGCTGTCCTGTCTAGCGAAAGGTCTTGTTGTCTTTCCTGTGTGTGTTTGCCTTATCTTTCATATATTTACCATCTTTCATTCTGTCCCTGTCAAACATTTCTCTGGAACTACTGCACCTAGGATCTTGAGAATGGTACAAATGTTGGGTATGACTCGTTGTATTGTGGGAAAGAGAACTGGCTCGTTTCTTCTCATTCTTCCATTAATTTACCTATTTTCTTTCTCTCCAATCAATTTGTTTTCCGTCATTATTTCTCTGGAACTATTGCATCTAGGATCTTGAAATTTGGTACAAAGGTTGGGTATGACACGTTATATGGCGGGAAAGAGAACTCCTGCTTCTTCCAGTCTGTCCATGTCTTCAGACTAATAGTTAAAAACTTTCTTTCAAAATCGACTTGGAAATAACTGCAATAATAATAATAATAACGATAATAATAATGGCATACTCAATTAGCTCGTAGTACATGGACTGACATTATGACATGCGAGTGTGGACTGTCCGTAAAGCTTGCCAGTCGGTCCATGTATTCGAGCTGATAGTTTAAAACATTCGTTTGTTGGTGTTTTGAATGGGAAAAAAAATGTGAAAGGTTATAAAATTTGACAGCAGACATGATGTAATGATTTTCGCTCTTTTGTGTAGACAAAGTTTTATCAAGGCGCTTGTATTTCTTTATGTAATGTTAGGATAACATTGAATTCAATAGGGAACTTTTGTGCCCCCTCGCTCGGTCATTCTGTCGCTTATGGCCGAATACCGGTCTGTTATAAAGTAATGTACGGTGTTGGGCGCCTTGTGAGGGACGACCGTATGATGGCCAGTGAGGTGTTACGTTTTTCCGTGTTGTCTGAACAAGTAGGTCAATGAACTAAAGTGCAATAGTTAATGATTTTATTTCAGATCAGACCTTAAGATTCTACAGATACATTTCAAGGGTCATTTTATTATCAGAGTGTTGTATAGGGTGTTAAAATGTCCTGTTTTTTTTTGTTTTTTTTTTTTTTGTTTTTTTTGTTGTTTTTTTTTAATCAAACATCATCTATTAGGATATTTAATTACTTTTACTTGCTTATTATTCAAAGACACTTTTAACTGCGATTCCTAGACTGTTCGAATGTTTTATGTCATAGATTATGAAATTACCCGTTTGGCGTTGGGACGACGGCGGAGCAACATACTACCAAGATACATCAGCGCTGCTCTGGCGTCGACCCGGCGAACTTGTCGGCCGATTTTACAATGTAAATGTGTATAATATGTATATATTGTTAGAAGTTTTTAAAGAGGACCATATGTTAGATTAGTACACTGTTTGCTAAATATGTCATCCTCGTAAAATAAAGACATTATTATTATTATTATTATTATTATTATTATTATTATTATTCCTATCCTTATATTTATTTGTCCGTTTTTTCTTTCTCTCTAATTAAATTTCCGTCAAAAATTTCTCTGCTTCTATAGATACATATGTCTTGAAAAAATTATACCTTGAGAATGCGTCAGAAAAGAAAACCAAGCTGATAAGTTTATCAATATATTGTTTTCTGTTGCACATAGATTATTTAGTGTCAACACTTCTCGGCTTCTATAGAAACCAGAGTCTTCAAACTGTAAAGACCTCGAGAATACAAGCAAATATATGGTGGGAAAGAAAACCAAGCTTATGAACTTTATGTTTGATTTTTGCTTTGCCAGTTGCAGCACCACATTATGCGGAGCTAGTACTCGAAGGACATTTTTTTGTCTTTTCCGCGCGAACGTGTGCGTGTGTTTGTGTGTGTGTGTGTGTGTGTGTTTGTTTGTGTGATCCATTTATTTGTCCATTTTCCATTCTTTCCAGTCATAATATTTCCTTGAAACATTTCTCAGGGACTACACCTAGGATTTGAAATTTGGTACAAATGTTGGGTATGATAATTTGTAACCTGCTGTCCGTCCTCATTATACTCCCGGTATACATAGTATGCCAGGGTCTTTTCTGTGTAACTTTTTCCTGTTAAACATTTGTCTGGAACTACTGTTCTGTTCCTAGGATCTTGAAATTTGGTACAAATGTTGGTATGACTCGTTGTATTGTGGCAAAGAGAACTGGTCTGCTCCTGCTTATTCTTCCATTAAGTTGTCCATTTTTCTTTCTCTTCAGTCAAAATTTCCTACGTCAAAGAAGTTTTTGTGTCAACATTTTAAGAGTTCATACTATCAAGATTTGTCGATATATTCACTCGGTACTTCGTCCCGATATAAAAAAAAAGTTTTTTTGTTTTTTTGTTGTTTTTTTTCTGACTAATATTTATAGACTGTAGGTCCCGATAAGAGATATTTTTTTCCTACTTGGGTCTCGGATTTTTGTCCTACATTTTTTTCCAGAAATTTGGACAATGCTGTTTTACTAGTCATTTATGACGTCATTAGAGGGATTTCATTTTTGAAAATTGTGGATTATTTGCATTTGTATGCATAAAATGCTGTGTGAGTTTTTTACGAATCAACATTTTTATAAAAGTAAAATCTTTTCTTTTTTCCAGTATTTGATAATTAATGAAAGAACATATTATCAGAACAAATGTTGACATTAGTTTACTTAAAGATATGTTTATATC
Source organism: Anodontia alba (assembly GCA_964016985.1). Classification (NCBI taxonomy): domain Eukaryota; kingdom Metazoa; phylum Mollusca; class Bivalvia; order Lucinida; family Lucinidae; genus Anodontia; species Anodontia alba. The sequence continues at coordinate 42,571,648 of OZ024828.1, forward strand.
AGGGTTATAAAAGAAACTTTGAAAACTTGTCTCCGAGACTCCCATTTTCTAATCTATAGTGTGTTCTTTGTTTCCAAAGGCAATCTTTTTGACATTTATTGTAAAACATTATATACATAATTTTAGATACTGCACAAAAACCACGCAGGTTTTTTTTGGGCACGTTTTTTTCTCTGTAACAGAAACAGATGTAACAATTAAAATATATAAGGAATACTCTAAAATGGACTGAAAAAGAATGAAACAAATGAAACAGACCAATAGCAGGTCTCACTGATGGTCTGTTTCATTCGTTTCATTTGTTACGAAACAGGATGTAACAGTGCAAAAGACTTGTTCAAAGCTCGTTACGAAACATGGTGAAACGGAATGAAACGATGAAACGTACATCTTTTTTTTTTATAAACCCATTTCTGTTTCGTAACAAATGAAATGATTAAGATATATAGGAAAAACTCTGAAACAGGATGTAACAGACCAAAAAATTTAAAATAATCTCGTTACGAAACAGGGTGTAACGAAATGTAACTATGAAACATCATCTCTTTTTTTTTTATCAACCCATTTCTGTTTCGTAACAAATGAAACGATTAAGATATATAGGAAAAACTCTGAAACAGGATGTAACAGACCAAAAGACTTCTTCAAAGCTCGTTACGAAACATGGTGAAACGGAATGAAACGATGAAACATACATCTTTTTTTTTTATAACCCCATTTCTGTTTCGTAACAAATGAAACGATTAAGATATATAGGAAAAACTCTGAAACAGGATGTAACAGACCAAAAAATTTAAAATAATCTCGTTACGAAACAGGGTGTAACGAAATGTAACAATGAAACATCATCTTTTTTTTTTTTTATCAACCCATTTCTGTTTCGTAACAAATGAAACGATTAAGATATATAGGAAAAACTCTGAAACAGGATGTAACAGTCCAAAAGAATTGTTCAAAGCTCGTTACGATACAGGGTGTAACGAAATGTAACAATGAAACATCATCTTTTTTTTTTTATAAACCCTTTTCTGTTTCGTAACAAACGAAACAATTAAGATATATAGGAAAAACTCTGAAACAGGATGAAACAGACCAAACATTCTGAAATATGCTCGTTACGAAACAGAGTGAAACGAAATGAAACGATGAAACATACAATTTTTTTTTTATAAACCCATTTCTGTTTCGTAACAAATGAAACGTTTAAGATATATAGGAAAAACTCTGAAACAGGATGTAACAGTCCAAAAGAATTGTTCAAAGCTCGTTACGAAACAGGGTGTAATGAAATGTAACTATGAAACATCACTTTTTTTTTTTTTTTTATAAACCCATTTCTGTTTCGTAACAAATGAAACGATTAAGATATATAGGAAAAACTCTGAAACAGGATGTAACAGACCAAAAAATTTAAAATAATCTCGTTACGAAACAGGGTGTAACGAAATGTAACTATGAAACATCATCTCTTTTTTTTTTATCAACCCATTTCTGTTTCGTAACAAATAAAACGATTAAGATATATAGGAAAAACTCTGAAACAGGATGTAACAGTGCAAAAGACTTGTTCAAAACTCGTTACGAAACATGGTGAAACGGAATGAAACGATGAAACATACATCTTTTTTTTTTATAACCCCATTTCTGTTTCGTAACAAATGAAATGATTAAGATATATAGGAAAAACTCTGAAACAGGATGTAACAGACCAAAAAATTTAAAATAATCTCGTTACGAAACAGGGTGTAACGAAATGTAACAATGAAACATCATCTTTTTTTTATTTTATCAACCCATTTCTGTTTCGTAACAAATGAAACGATTAAGATATATAGGAAAAACTCTGAAACAGGATGTAACAGTCCAAAAGAATTGTTCAAAGTTTGTTACGAAACAGGGTGTAACGAAATGTAACAATGAAACATCATCTTTTTTTTTTTATAAACCCTTTTCTGTTTCGTAACAAATGAAACGACTAAGATATATAGGAAAAACTCTGAAACAGGATGTAACAGACCAAACATTCTGAAATATGCTCGTTACGAAACAGAGTGAAACGAAATGAAACGATGAAACATACAATTTTTTTTTTATAAACCCATTTCTGTTTCGTAACAAATGAAACGATTAAGATATATAGGAAAAACTCTGAAACAGGATGTAACAGTCCAAAGGAATTGTTCAAAGCTCATTACGAAACAGGGTGTAACGAAATGTAACTATGAAACATCATCTTTTTTTTTTTTTATAAACCCATTTCTGTTTCGTAACAAAGAAACGATTAAGATATATAGGAAAAACTCTGAAACAGGATGTAACAGTCCAAAAGAATTGTTCAAAGCTTGTTACGAAACAGGGTGAAACGAAATGTAACAATGAAACATCATCTTTTTTTTTTTTTTATAAACCCATTTCTGTTTCGTAACAAATGAAACGATTAAGATATATAGGAAAAACTCTGAAACAGGATGTAACAGACCAAACATTCTGAAATATGCTCGTAACGAAACAGAGTGAAACGAAATGAAACGATGAAACATACAATTTTTTTTTTATAAACCCATTTCTGTTTTGTAACAAATGAAACGATTAAAATATATAGGGAAAACTCTGAAACAGGATGTAACAGACCAAAAGACTTGTTCAAAGCTCGTTACGAAACAGGGTGTAACGAAATGTAACAATGAAACATCATCTTTTTTTTTTTTATCAACCCATTTCTGTTTCGTAACAAATGAAACGATTAAGATATATAGGAAAAACTCTGAAACAGGATGTAACAGTGCAAAAGACTTGTTCAAAGCTCGTTACGAAACATGGTGAAACGGAATGAAACGATGAAACGTACATCTTTTTTTTTTATAAACCCATTTCTGTTTTGTAACAAATGAAACGATTAAGATATATAGGAAAAACTCTGAAACAGGATGTAACAGACCAAAAAATTTAAAATAATCTCGTTACGAAACAGGGTGTAACGAAATGTAACTATGAAACATCATCTCTTTTTTTTTTTATCAACCCATTTCTGTTTCGTAACAAATAAAACGATTAAGATATATAGGAAAAACTCTGAAACAGGATGTAACAGTGCAAAAGACTTGTTCAAAGCTCGTTACGAAACATGGTGAAACGGAATGAAACGATGAAACATACATCTTTTTTTTTTTATAAACCCATTTCTGTTTCGTAACAAATGAAACGATTTAGATATATAGGAAAAACTCTGAAACAGGATGCAACAGACCAAAAAATTTAAAATAATCTCACTGATGGTCTGTTTCATTCGTTTCATTTGTTACGAAACTGGATGTAACAGTGCAAAAGACTTGTTCAAAGCTCGTTACGAAACATGGTGAAACGGAATGAAACGATGAAACGTACATCTTTTTTTTTTATAAACCCATTTCTGTTTCGTAACAAATGAAACGATTAAGATATATAGGAAAAACTCTGAAACAGGATGTAACAGACCAAAAGACTTGTTCAAAGCTCGTTACGAAACAGGGTGAAACGAAATGTAACGATGAAACATACATCTTTTTTTTTTTATAAACCCATTCCTGTTTCGTAACAAATGAAACCATTAAGATATATAGGAAAAACTCTGAAACAGGATGTAACAGACCAAAAGACTTGTTCAAAGCTCGTTACGAAACAGGGTGTAACGAAATGTAACAATGAAACATCATCTTTTTTTTTTTTTATAAACCCATTTCTGTTTCGTAACAAATGAAACGATTAAGATATATAGGAAAAACTCTGAAACAGGATGTAACAGTCCAAAAGAATTGTTCAAAGCTCGTTACGAAACAGGGTGAAACGAAATGTAACAATGAAACATCATCTTTTTTTTTTTATAAACCCATTTCTGTTTCGTAACAAATGAAACGATTAAGATATATAGGAAAAACTCTGAAACAGGATGTAACAGACCAAAAGAATTGTTCAAAGCTCGTTACGAAACAGGGTGTAACGAAATGTAACAATGAAACATCATCTTTTTTTTTTTTTATAAACCCATTTCTGTTTCGTAACAAATGAAACGATTAAGATATATAGGAAAAACTCTGAAACAGGATGTAACAGACCAAAAGACTTGTTCAAAGCTCGTTACGAAACAGGGTGTAACGAAATGTAACAATGAAACATCATCTTTTTTTTTTTTATAAACCCATTTCTGTTTCGTAACAAATGAAACGATTAAGATATATAGGAAAAACTCTGAAACAGGATGTAACAGTCCAAAAGAATTGTTCAAAGCTCGTTACGAAACAGGGTGAAACGAAATGTAACAATGAAACATCATCTTTTTTTTTTTTTATAAACCCATTTCTGTTTCGTAACAAATGAAACGATTAAGATATATAGGAAAAACTCTGAAACAGGATGTAACAGTCCAAAAGAATTGTTCAAAGCTCGTTACGAAACAGGGTGTAACGAAATGTAACAATGAAACATCATCTTTTTTTTTTTATAAACCCATTTCTGTTTCGTAACAAATGAAGCGATTAAGATATATAGGAAAAACTCTGAAACAGGATGTAACAGACCAAAAGACTTGTTCAAAGCTCGTTACGAAACAGGGTGTAACGAAATGTAACAATGAAACATCATCTTTTTTTTTTTTATCAACCCATTTCATTTGTTACGAAACAGAAATTGGTTTATAAAAAAAAAAAATTGTATGTTTCATCGTTTCATTTCGTTTCACTCTGTTTCGTAACGAGCATATTTCAGAATGTTTGGTCTGTTACATCCTGTTTCAGAGTTTTTCCTATATATCTTCATCGTTTCATTTGTTACTAAACAGAAATGTGTTTATAAAAAAAAAAAAGATGATGTTTCATTGTTACATTTTGTTACGCCCTGTTTCGTAACGAGCTTTGAACAATTCTTTTGGACTGTTACATCCTGTTTCAGAGTTTTTCCTATATATCTTAATCGTTTCATTTGTTACGAAACAGAAATGGGTTTATAAAAAAAAAAAAAGATGATGTTTCATTGTTACATTTCGTTTCACCCTGTTTCGTAACGAGTTTGAACAATTCTTTTGGACTGTTACATCCTGTTTCAAAGTTTTTTCCTATATATCTTAATCGTTTCATTTGTTACGTAACAGAAATGGGTTTATAAAAAAAAAAAAGATGATGTTTCATTGTTACATTTCGGTTACACCCTGTTTCGTAACGAGCTTTGAAGAAGTCTTTTGGACTTTTACATCCTGTTTCAGAGTTTTTTCCTATATATCTTAATCGTTTCATTTGTTACGAAACAGAAATGGGTTGATAAAAAAAAAAAAAGATGTTTCATTGTTACATTTCGTTACACCCTGTTTCGTAACGAGCTTTGAAGAAGTCTTTTGGTCTGTTACATCCTGTTTTCAGAGTTTTTCCCTATATATCTTAATGGTTTCATTTGTTACGAAACAGGAATGGGGTTTATAAAAAAAAAAAAGATGTATGTTTCATCGTTACAATTTCGTTTCACCCTGTTTCGTAACGAGCATTTGAACAAGTCTTTTGGTCTGTTACATCCTGTTTCAGAGTTTTTCCTATATATCTTAATCGTTTCATTTGTTACGAAACAGAAATGGGTTTATAAAAAAAAAAGATGTACGTTTCATCGTTTCATTCCGTTTCACCATGTTTCGTAACGAGCTTTGAACAAGTCTTTTGCACTGTTACATCCAGTTTCGTAACAAATGAAACGAATGAAACAGACCATCAGTGAGAACTGCTATTGGTCTGTTTCATTTGTTTCATTCTTTTTCAGTCCATTTTAGAGTATTCATTATATATTTTAATTGTTACATCTGTTTCTGTTACGGAGAAAAAAATGTGCCCATAAAAAAACCTGCGTGGTTTTTTGTGCAGTATATGCATAATTTACACACACACACACACACACACACACACACACACACACACACACACACACACACACACACACACACACACAGCACACACTATATAATTGTAAATATATAAATTATTTGTATGTTTCTATAACTCATAAGAACTGTAAATTGTGTTTGTTAAACGCTGACTCTTAATCTTAACCGCTGTGGTTCGAGCCTCGCTATATATAAACAAGTTCTGCCCACTGATGGTCAGGTGGTTTTTTCTCCGAGTTCTTTAGTTTTCGCCCACCTTCGATGAACGATATAAATGAAATATTCCTTAAAGGGCTGTAAAACCAAAATCAAGAAAAAAGATATGTGTGTGTAAAACACTATGCCCCCAATCATATGTTTGTCCCTAAAAGTGTGACAAGCATCCCTACTTAAGCTAATCTTATCATATTGTATTGAAATTCCAATTCCTTATCCTTATGTTCATTTCTTTTCATAAAATAACACCTACGGTTCAGCTGACGTCTGAAGCTACACACTTAGACCCAAAAAGAAATACAGTGCTGACTAGTATGCTACTATCTGAGCACTTTGTGGGCATTGTGGGTCAGGCCCTAGTTCACCAGATGAGGATACTAACTCAGCCGAACTTCGTGCTGACAAAAGCGTACTTCCTATCAGGGATTTGCACACCGCCTTAATACAATACTAAGTAGGTCTAACATCCATACCCTTTGCAATGTTCCTTCATATCATATTCTAACACTCCTCGCCTGTATAGCCAATGGTTCAGTTCAGTAAAATCACTAGGCGGAAGCGCGCGCGACGCTATCTGGCGCCGTTCCGACGTCATTTTGACACTGTGCTGACGTCAGTCTTCGTTTCCACGACTTTAGACGGTGTAACGTCGTTTTTTTTCTCCGCGTCAACAACGTAAGAAATGCATGTAAACGTCAGCATTACAGTCAAAACTGTTGGCGCGGGATTTCTTTATGCGACGGCGGAAAGTTGGAAGAATCTGAAGAATACAATTTCTTTTTTGCCGTTTTCTATGTGTTAGAATCGAAACAGATTAGCTCTTGTGCGTGATTTTTTTAGCAATAAATCACAGTTTGTCGGTCAGTTGTAAGAAGATAAATTACTCGCGCTCGTGAATCGATCTACTTTACAACTGACCTCCAAACAGTGATTTATTACTCAACAACTCACTGCTAGAGCTGATCTATTTCTTAAATAAAATATATAAAGCCCCCATACGCATACAATTGCTCACAAGGTTGTTTATAATACTAATGCCAAAGTCCAAAAGGAACATAAATTTCTTCAGGCTGAAACAGCTCTCTAGGAATTTTGATGACAAGGTACGAACTTTATATTCTGTTCTATTCCATTGTAAGTCCAACTACATCTAAAATTTATAGACCAGATTTAAAATTGAATTAAGTTATTTACTCATCATCCCCAACCCGCATACTAAATTTCAAGACCCTAGCTTAAACATTTTTGAGACATCTTACTGACAAGGTCAAAATGCTCCGAACTTCAAAGGGCCATAATTCTGTCAATTTTACATGGACTACCTCAAAATTTAAAGGGATAATGTACTCATCATCTCAAATCAATATATTGAATTTAAGATCCCAACTGAAATTTTTAGCTCACCTGAGCACGAAGTGCTCAAGGTTAGCTGTTGTGGTCAGTTAATGTCCGTCGTCCGTCGTGCGACTTTAACAATTTCTTTAAAAGCCTCCTACTTCCCTAGGCCAATTGACTCGAAACTTGGTAGGTTGCATGGGGGTGACTTGTAAATCAAAAATAGCTAAAATCGTTTCGATCGGAAATCTATTATGGCCGTCATCTTGAAAATCTATTTTTCGCTTGTTCTCCAGAACCGAAAGGGATAATCTATACTCGAAACTTGGTAGGAAGCATTGGGGTGACCTGTAGATCAAAATTAGCTAAAATCTTTTTGATCGGAAATCAAAGATGGCCGCCATGTCGGCAATCTTGAAAATCTGTTTTTCGCTTGTTCTCCAGAACCGAAAGGCCAATTGACTGGAAACTTGGTAGGAAGCATTGGGGTGACCTATAGATAAAAAATAACTAAAATCTTTTTGATCGGAAATCAAAGATGGCCGCCATGTCGGCAATCTTGAAAATCTATTTTTCGCTTCTTCCCCTTAACCGAAAGGCCAGTCGACTCGAAACTTGGTAGGAAGCATTTGGGTGACTGGTAGATCAAAAGTAGCTAAAATTGTTCCGATCGGTAATCCAAGATGGCCACCATGGCGGCTGACTTGAAAATCTATTCTTCGCTTCTTTTCCCGAACTTAAAGGCCAATTGACTTGAAATTTTGTAGGAAGCATGAGGCTGACTTGTAAATCAAAGATAGCTAATAGCGTTCCGATCGAAAAGCCAAAATAGTTAAATTAAACTGATCGGAAATCCAAGATGGCCGCCATGGCCATCTTGAAAATATACTTTTCGCTTCTTCTCCTGAACCGAAAGGCTATTTGACTAGAAACTTGGTAGGCAGTCAGATGTCACATTTTTGAAGCAATAATCATGCATCATGCTCAAAATGTTTGTCTTGGCATTGTTGAGGTCGACTTCGAAACTAGGTCACTCGGGTCAAAAATTAGGTCACCAGGCCAAATCAAAGGAAACCTTGTTAATACTCAAGAGGCCACATTTTTAAGTAATCATCACGAATCTTGCTCAAAATGTTTGCCTTGATAATTTCTAGGTCAAGTTTGAAACTGGGTCACTTGTGGTCAAAAGGTAGGTCACCAGACCAAATCAAAGCAAAACCTTGTTAATAATCTAGCGGTCACATTTTTGAAGTAATCGTCATGAATTTTGCTCAAAATGTTTGTCTTGATGATATTTAGGTCAAGTTTAAACTGGGTCACTTGGGGTCCAAACTTTGATCACGCCGGCCAAATCAAAGAAAAACCTTGTTAACACTCTAGAGGTCACTTTTTCAGAGTACAGATCACAGTAGTAAATATCAATTTAGGTTGCATATTTCTCTTAGAGTACAGATCTCAGTAGTAAATATCGAACTGGTTGCATATTTTCTTTTAAGTACAGGTCACAAGAGTAGATATCGAACTTGTTTGGATATAGTTTAGTGTACAGGTCACAGTAGTAGATATCGATTTTGCGAGGTGAGTGGGGGAATGAATTTATTTATTTTATTTTATTTTAAAAAAAAAAATTGCCCCCCCCCCCCCAACCCCCCCCCCCCCCCCACACACACACACACCTCTCCCTCGCCCCCCTCCCCTCTGATGGTTATCTGCACTTGCCTTTTGGGCTATATAAAAGTATAAAATCATGAAATCTTTAAAACGTCTTCTTCTCTGAAAACCGCTTGACTCATTTTCACTACATTTCACATGGGGCCTTATGTCGAAGAATTGTTGATAATTTGTTCAAATGATTCTGCACCATTGAACAAGATGGCCGCCATGCCCATAATAAGGTAAAATACTTACAAGCCTCTTTCTCCAGTACTAAGAAGCTTTGTAAACTGCATCGGGCACTCAAGATCTACCAAGTTTGATAATGTGATGAGACTAGGATGACCCTTTGACCTTTTTTTATAGTATGGAAACGTTTTGTGTCCTGGTTCCTCTGGCATTACCGGCAGAATACTGCATGGCATTTGCAAACATGCATTAGCTGTTTTCATCAGGTGATCGAAATGTGGCCAATGGGGGTCGCAGTAGTAAATTGCGAACTGTTTGCATATTTTCTTAAGAAACACTCAATACCAAACTGGGCTACATATTGCTGTAGAGTACAGGACACAGTAGTAAATATCGAACTGATTGCATATTGCTTTGGAGTGCAGGTCACATTAATCGAACTATATAGTTGCATATTTCTTTAGAGTACAGAAGAAAGTAGTAAATATCGAACTGGTTGCATATTTTTTAGAGTGCAGATCGCGTACTAAATATTGATCTAATGGCATATTTTTTTAAGGTCAGTTGTAAATTTCGAACTGGTTGCATATGCCTTTAGACCATATTACATAGTAGTGAATATCGAGCTGGCTTCATAATAACGAACTGCTTGTATATGTCTTTAGAGTACAGATCACTATAGTAAATAGCGATCTGGTTGCACGTTTCTTTAAGAGTAAATGTCACAGTAGTAAATATCGAAACTGTGTACATTTCGTTAGAGTACAGATCACAGTGGTAAATATCGAACTGGTTGCATATTTCTTTAGAGTACAGAATCACTGTAGTAAATATCGAACTGATTGCACTGTTCTTTTGAGTACAGAACACCGTATTAAATATCGAACTGAAGGCATAATTCGTCAAAGTATAGACCCACAGTAGTAAATATCTAACTGCTGCATATTTGTTTACAAATTACTAAAGCGAATATTGGAACTTGTTGGCTTATTCTTCCGCGTACAGATCGAAGTGGTTTCATATTTCTATAGAGTGCAGATCACAGGTAGTAAATATCGAACTGGTTAAATGATTTTTTTTAGACTACAGGTCACTGTAATTAATATCAAACAGGTTCCATATGGCTTAAGAGAACAGGTCACATTAGTAAATATTGAATTGACTGCATATTTCTTCAGAGTGCAGAGTAATATCGAACTGGTTGCTTAGTTCGTTATAATACTTATCATATTAGTAGGTACTGAAGTGGTTGCATAGTTCTTTAGAGTACAGATCACTGTAGTTATTATCAAAATCGTTCCATATTGCTTTAGGCGTACTTAAACAGTCGTAATATTTAACTGGTTTCATATTTCTTTAGAGATCAGATCACTGTTGTAAATTTTGAACTTGTTGCATATTTCTTTACAGTACAGGTCACTGTAGTTAATATTGAACTGGTACTGTAGTAAATATCGAACTGGCTGCATATTGCTTTAGAGTACAGGTCAAAGTAGTGAATGTCGAACTGGTGGCATATTTCTTCGGATTACAGATCGCAAAAGTAAATATCGAACTGTTTGCGTATCTCTTTAGTTTGCGTATCTCTTAGTAAACTAGTTGCATATTTCTTGAGAAATTCTTCAGACTACAGATCACAGTAGTAAATATCGAACTTGTGGCATATTCCTTTAGAATACAGTAGTAAATATCGAACTGATTGTATATTTTTAGATTAACGATCACTATAATACCGAACTGATTACATATTACTTTAGAGTACTGATCACGGTAGTAGGTATCGAACTGGTTGTACTTCAGAGTTATTGTAAGTTTGTTTAAGGACTGTTTATATATATATATATATATATATATATATATATATATATATATATATATATATATATATATATATATATATATATATATATATATATATATATTGCTTTCGTAAAGTTTATTTATTTGGCCCTTATTCTCATAGTTATATTGTATAGAAATCTACTGGTGCAATGTTAAGTTAAATATACTTAACAATGTCATCTCCTGAATTACGCAACACCATTTTATCGGCAAACTCTCAGAACCCTCAGCGTTTTCGATCCGTTCTGCATGCGAAAACCGTATGCTGCAAACAATACGCTTATACCTAGAAATGTTCAAAGCATCAGTCTCAAGAACACGTATTTTAAGAGAATGTCAGTACATTCAACAGAAAAAAATATACATTTAGTGATAGAAATACAGTCAGTTATAGACGTATACGTATACCCGCCATTATACGGCACAAACAGAGGTAGATAAGCATACAATCTGACAAAGATGTATACCCGCCATTATATGAAAGAAACAGATGTAGCTGACTGAGTATACAATCAGTCAAAGATGTATACCCGCCACTATATAGAACAAATAACGGTAGATTAATATACGATATAGAATCTTTTCGGTGTAAGGTTTATGTGCATTGTATACATTGCGTATATGGGCACAGTGATGTTGATAGTAAAGATAAGCTTTATACTTTTATGCACGTTGTGTTGATAGTAAAGATAAGCGTTATACTTTTTGCACGTTGGGTTTACGCGTATTGTTTACATTTCACATACATCAAAACACGATCAGTTATCAAGTCGCAGCGGGCCAGATAACATGGGCCCGAAAAGGGCATAATTTGTTTTTATACGCCCGTTTGAAAAACGGGACGTATTATGTTACGGGGTATGGCGTGCGTCTGTCCGTCCGTCCGTAAACTTTTTTGTTTCCGGCTAACTCCTCCTACAGTTAACATCCGATCAAGCTGAAACTTGGTATATAGTTCGACCCACAGATACTTGGGGTCAGTAGGGCAGTGCATTAGGGCAGGCCCAAAAAAATATTTTGTATATATTTTTTCTCAAGTTATTTTTGTATTTTAGTACAACAGAAACAGTGCTGATAAAATATAATCATATTCTGTGACTTCTGAAAAGGTTCTAAAAAACATCAAATTTCTCTCAAATGGTAATATATGGACAAGATAACAACCAATGGCCAGCACAGATCTGGGGGGGGGGGGGGGTCCCCGCATATTTACACTGCTACGCTAACTAAAACAAATGCAGCATGCAACTAACTTGCATCCGCTATTTCGGCAATCATTAGTCTTTGCTGCCATATGGGTGTCATAACCATATCTTGTTGCATCGCTGAAATATTATCACCAAATGTCAATAAATTCTTCTACTACATCTACGAGCCGTAGATCAGAAATGGGTCATGTTCTGGATGCCGGCTTCCATTACTTAAATCATAAATACAGCGCAAATGAGCCGAGAACCAGAATTAGACGGGTTTGAAATTTCATTACGATCTATTGAAATCCTACGACAACGATTTAACGGATGCAAGTTAGTTGCATATTGCATTTGTTTTAGTTAGCGTAGCAGTGTAAATATGCGGGGACCGCACCCCCCCCCCCCCCCCCCCCCCCCCCTCACGATCTGTGCTGGCCATTGATTGTTATCTTGTCCATATATTACCATTTTGAGAGAAATTTGATGTTTTTTAGAACCTTTTCAGAAGTCACAGAATATGATTATATTTTATCAGCACTGTTTCTGTTGTACTAAAATACAAAAATAACTAGAGACAAAATATATACAAAATATTTTTTTGGGCCTGCACTGCCGGATTTACAGTCCACCAAATGTTTGCAGAGTTATGCCCCTTTGAAAATTTCTGTAATTTTTTTCATTTCCGGTTAACTCCTCCTACATATTATATCCGATCAAGCTGAAACTTCATTTATAGTTAGACCATGATGTGGAGCAGCGCATATTGTTTCGAGGTTACAGTCCACCAAATATTAGCAGAGTAATGCCCTTTGAAAATTTCTGTAAACATTTCGTTTCCGGCTAACTCCTCCTACAGTTTACATCTGATCAAGCTGAAACTTGGTATATAGTTAGACCATGATGTGGTGCAGCGCATATTGTTTAAAGATTACAGTCTACCAAATATTAGCAGAGTTATGCCCCTTTATGCAGAGTTATGCCCTTTGAAATTTTCTGTAAACTTTTCGTTTCCGGCTAACTCCTCCTACAGTTTACATCTGATCAAGCTGAAACTTCATTTATAGTTAGACCATGATGTGGAGCAGCGCATATTGTTTCGAGATTACAGTCCACCAAATATTAGCAGAATAATGCCCCTTTGAAAATTTCTGTAAACTTTTCGTTTCCGGCTAACTCCTCCTATAGTTTACATCCGATGAAGCTGAAACTTGATCTGTAGTTAGACCATGATGAGGAGCAGCGCATATTATTTCAAGGTTACAGTCTACCAAATATTAGTAGAATTATATCCCTTTAAAAATTTCTATTAATTTTTCGTTTCTGGCTAAATCCTCTTACAGTTTACATCCGATCAAGCTGAAACTTTATAAATAGTTACACGATAATGTGGAGCAGCGCATATTATTTCGAGGTTACAGTGCACCAAATATTGGCAGAGTTATGCACCTTTGAAAATTTCTGTAAACTTTTGGTTTCCGGCTAACTCCTCCTACAGTTTACATCCAAACTGAAACTTGATTTGTAGTTAGACCATGATGTGTAGCAGTGCATATTATTTCAAAGTTACAGTCCACCAAATATTAGCAGAGTTAAACGCCTTTGAAAATTTCTATTAATTTTTCGTTTCCGGGTAAATCCTCCTACAGTTTACATCTGGTCAAGCTGAAACTTCATAAATAGTTACACGATAATGTGGAGCAGTGCATATTATTTCGAGGTTACAGTGCACCAAATATTGGCGAGGTTATGCGTCTTTGAAAGTTTTTGTAAACTTTTCGCAGTATAGTTTTTAGAGGCAATAGTGTGCAAATGTTATTTTATAATAGGTATGTTTTTTGCAAATAACTAAAGTTATGGCCATATGGGCAAGTTATTTATTTATTTTTTTTAACATTTTTTTTTTTATTAGATTTGCAAGGAAATGTTGCCATTATTAAATCTTTATAAATACATTAATTAAATG